>CP092865.1:18023943-18662482 GCA_030710605.1 Cordylochernes scorpioides
CTAAAAGTTGATGATGGCTTGCGCCATCTGTCGGAATAAATATCAACTATTTGTTGATTTTTAATTATCCCAGTATTCTTAAATTTATCTACCTGATCTCCAAGTAAAATTTTACTTTTCTACTACATTTTTACTGTATTTTTCACATAAAAGTGTGCCACTGAGAAAATTCAAGGCTCTGTACTGCTGTAAAAAACAAAGTTATATTTAATATAAACCTGATATATTAGCGTGCCGAAATTTGAACTATTTATAATGCGTATGATTCTTTTGAATAAAACATTTTTTTAAACTGTCCTTAGAGTATTGATAAACATAATTGGATGGCCTGGCTCATCAGTAGTGAACCCTCCCAGCAGTTTCGCCAAGTTTTATATAATAAGCAAAACAAGAAGTATCCTTCAAATATGAATTTTAAACCGAAAAACCTGACGAATTACTGAACAGATCCTAAGTAACATGTCACTATGCAAAAAAGGTAATTTACATAAAGGGTAAAAATGTGTCGAAAATAACTCACCGAGTTGTTTATGGGCATTGTCCTGGTGATTTACGACGCGCCCCCTCAAATTATATTTTAAATAAGTCCTAGTGAATAGATAATTCCTCGATTTATTGGTGCTTCAATCTGATTGGTTCCTGTTAACAACTTCCGCCTGATTGCTCTATTCAATGTCCAATCAAAAAGCGAAGAGACCTTCTACGACTGTTTGGTAAGTCTCCAAAAGGTCAATCTAGTTGAGTACCTCTTCAATGAAGGATGTTTCAAGGCCATTTTTTGGTAACAAGTTTCTACTACTTGAATAAATATCAATATTATATATACACTCATGGACAAAAATTAAGGAAGTGGATGGTCTTTGATACCGTCGGTCGTCCTTTTTTTTTTTTTTTTTTGAGGTTACAGAGGCAATTTTGCTAACCCTTGGTTAACTCGTGTGTCTTCAATAAAGATCACTGTAATATGATGCACCAGCGCGCCATCTGTTATCAAAATTCGAAACTATTTTAAACGCGCAAGATTCTTTTTGAAATTTAACAATTTATACAATTATAAATATATCTATGTAATTCTACTGTCCTAAAAGCTTATGTCCATAGTTCTTTTAAAATACCCATTCAAAGAGTCTAGCAACAGTATCCCTATAAAAGGAAGTTCCAAAAATGCAATATAACAGCGGTATGGTAGATTAAACTGGCGAAACCGCTGGGAGGGTTCACCACTGATGAGCCAGGCCCTCCCTTTAATTTTTCTATTGCAGTAAGGGCAGTAGAAATTGTTTAATTTCAAAAAGAATCTTGCGCGTTTAAAATAGTTTCGAATTTTGATAAAAGATCACTATGAATCAATTATCTTTCAGAGTTATTGTCTGAATCCAGATTTACATGCGGAAAGGTACAACTTTAAGTTTTGTCCACGAGTGTATATATTGGGTCAAAATGATTCTATTTAGCAATATATCTATTGACAGTATATATGCCAACCAATAGCAAGGTACAATAAAGTACAGGATCAAACCAGTATATAAAACAAATACGTCATTCATGGTCAACAAATTTGAAGGTTTTGATAATAAAAGAAATTTTAAAATAGGAAAACAGAGGCTTTCGAGCAAGCCCCCTTCATCAGTTTGATGAACAGTAAAATACATGTATTTTATATACCATAATGGCAAACTACATATATTTAATGTAAACAGGTTTATTACTATGTACATCAAGTTGTTGAAGAGCTTCCCGAAAGCTTCTATTTTTATCCCTTCTAATTAAAATGAGTTGTGGCATTACTTTTTATCTTCTTTTTAAATGTCCCATTGTTGTTGTACCTTGATAAAGGTTAGCGTGCTTCAAATCGAAATAATGGTAAATAAACTTTGAACAAGTGTATATATTCAACAAAGATGCATATATTGGATTTATAATTACACCAATACCTCGCTTTGCGTCGTTTCGTTTTGCGTTTTTTTCGAAGTTGCGTCGCTGCTTAATTTTTACCGATTTTCACTGTGCATCGTTAGATTTTCGAAGTTGCGTTGTTTTGGATTCGAGTCTTTAATTTTTTTTTTTTTTGATTTTTTTTCCCTAAAATATGGCAACACCTTTGTTTTTGATTGCGCCTTCATATATTTTCAATTTGCGTCGTGTTTTTTTGGAACGTAACCCCGACGCAAAGCGAGGTATGGGTGTATTTTATTGTTCCAATATTTCGAGGGGAAACTCGCCTCTCTTTATCGAGGATGTTTGTGTTTTTTTACTAAATATTGGAACAATAATAAATAATTATAAATCCAATATATATGCGCGCTGCATCTTTGTTAAATATAATTTTAATTATGGATTGCTCAATCTTTAAAGTGTATATATTTCTTTTCATAGATATATTCGATTTACGAAATACTCAATTTAGGAAGATTTTTCAATACATGAAAAATTAGACGATAAAATGAATAAATTTAAACGTGATAAAAAAAGGTATTGAGGCTCAACAAGGTAACGTAGTTTCTACTATCTCTGCTGCAAGGATACAATATATTGTCATGTATATATTATCATATATATATTTAAAAAATAAAAAAGACATATCCTGATCGCTCACATGAGCATTTCAGATGGCAGAGCGCCATCCAGTGGAATAAAAATCAACTAAACGCTTATTTAGGTTTGTTACATAGTATTTGGCAACTCATTTTCTTTATAGGGTTATAATGTATTTGTCTCTGTGGTATCTGCGATTTGAGGCAACCAATAGGTATAAAACACTACAATTGATACTTTGATGGTAAGCTCACACTCATCCATTCGGTCGCCTGCAGGAACCTCATATTAGAATGGTAGAAATGTAATGAATTGCGCATGACTGGGCCAATGAACGGGAGAATAAAACTGACACCATTATGACTGAGTGTATCTAGTAGAATCGGTTGGTCTCGATGACCACGCCATCTTCTCAGCGGCGAAGTACGCGTTATACGTTTTCTTCGTAGATCGCGAAATATGTGGTGTCGCTGGAGACCCGCTGGCGATTCTCCACCAAACTCTGCAGCGGTGGCAGAGGAGCCGTGTGCATTGTACATAGTTTTATATGAAAAAAATAATAGAAAAATAAATAAAAAAGTCAGGTGTTGATATTAAAAATAAAAATGGCATATCCTGACCAGGAGCACATGTGCTTTACAGAAGGCAGAGCGTCATCTGGTGGAACAGAAATTAACTAATCATTGATTTAGCCTGTTTTATGATAATTGGCCAACCAAAGTTATATATGTATATATCTAATTATCTTTTTAAAACAATAGTACAGACTGTGCACTTTTGCATCTATTGACAAGATGTCAATAAAATTATGTTAATTGTCTATCATTGTCTAACACTGTTGAAAATTTTCAAGCGAATTCGTCAGTCTAACCAACAAAACTGTGTAATTCTAATAATGATTTTGGGCTCATTGTTGGAAACTATAACATTGCTATCATCCATATCAGAGCAGAAATTCCGAGCAAATTAAGTCCGGTCAGTCGGCCGTTGGCCTTCCGTCCATTCGACGTGCCCCATATGAAGAAGAGGAAACTGCCGCAAGATACACAAACCCAAGCGGTCCAAGACGAATTAAAGGAACTTGGAGGTAGCTGTACAGGCCGGTAGGAGGAAACTCTTGAGATTAAATACGACAAATGGACGTAAACACAACTCAGCGCCATCTATCGATAAAATGAGGAAATATTCGTTGATAATTCGTTGGAACGTGAATCTTTTGACATTACATTGCTGCTTCTACATCTTATTCCCTATTTACATGAAGAAAAAAAAAACAAGTAAATTAGGAACGGAAAATAGTTTGAATGATTTTTTAGCGTTTTTTACAGTAATTCTTGCCTGTTATAGCAATATATTGGGGTTAGAATATTTGTCATTTAACAAATAAATTTATTAATATACCCCTCTGTTACATCTTTCTTACATTGCCTCTTTTTTATATGCTTATGGTGTGAATTGTTTTCATCAAAATTAAGTTGTTTCTCTCATCCTTTTTTTTTACGTCTGTCTCTCCTCATTATTCTAATAATAATAATAATATACTAATAATGATGATACGAAAATGATGATAATAAAAAAAATATTATGTTAGAATATATATTTATATTTTTGTCGCGAAAAAAGAAGTTTTCACCGAAATATCTTGCCAAGTTTAACAAAGAGAATTATTGGGGGGAAAAAATTACAGCTGTTATTGGGAGATTGCAGCTGTGGATTCATTGCGATTAATATTACATTTTTCTCAGATTTTTTTACGAATAAAAACATTACAAATTCGAATCCTGTGACAGGCGTGTTATTATTTCTTGTGGGATTATCTCCCGTTACACATTATCGTAACCCATTGTCGTGCTATAAAAAACATAGCTCGTATTTGCCGTCAATAATCGACAGACATCATGGTATCCACTCAGGTTAGCACAATCTATCAACGCCAATCAACCATGCTGTGATGAAACGAAAGCTACCGGGGAGAATGAGGACAAGTATACCGCCTAACTTGTATTAAGCAACACTCAGGGAAACTTTATTTGGGGAATGCCAATTTCCCTGGAGGCCTTCGGGAGAACCGTCTCACTTGGAGGGTTGTGTCACCCCCCTCTAGAGTAAGAAACACTTCAAGAATTCCTAATTATGTTCAACCCAACTTCTATTAGTGACTTCAACACATATTTGTTTAGAATTGGCAAAATTGGTTCACCTTCATGCACTTGTGGAAACGAAAAACAAACCCCTGAACACCTCCTGATAAACTGTCCATTGACTTCTGATCTAGGGGAAGAAAACCAACTTTACCTGACTAATACAAAACAAGTTGTTTACAATAAAGACCAATACATTAAGTTTAATAGATTCTGCAGGATGTATATTTCAAGACGAAAGTGTTGACTGTACATATTTCAAGCTACTATTTCTAATTGCTATATGCAAAATTTGACATCGAACGTTTAATTTTCACGATTCCTAATGTTCAATTGTGTTAATTGTATATAATTTAAGATATACACGCAATTATCCTAATTGTGGATATGGTGTGTCTCTCCCAACTGTTAAATAAATAAAAATAAATAGAATAAGAAACACAGATCGAGGAAAAGAGATTTTTTATAAGAAAACAATCTACAAGTTTTCAGGCAAGACGTCTTTCTTCTTGACCTTCCTCCGAAAGCTTGTATGACCGTTCTCTTACATAAAGAATCTCTTCTCCCCAATCTGTGTTTATCCTTCTATATCGAAAAGGGAGATTGTCCTTGTCTCAATTCTACTCTAGAATGTCAATGAAATAGGTGAAGTCCATTTTTGACACCCTTGATAGATGATTCTAGTTAAGGGGACTTAGGATTGTATAAATCTGTATCTTTCTTTATGATGCGGATAGTTCAATATTTGGATGAAACTCTCCATGATGGTTCAGTGACCATTAACGAATTTGATCCAAAGAAATCAAACCATCCATCATATCAAGAGCCAACTATGTACAAGAGTATCTATATATAGACAACCATTATATGTACAACCATTATATTCTTACAAGCTTGTTCAAGATAAGAGAAGGAAACGCTATCTTTCAGAATTCCAATGAGTGCCTTTAAATAACGCTGTGTATGCGGAACATAACAAGGATGGTAGACATCCAAACGGGAGCACACAGTAGATCAGATCAAGAACAGCAGCAAGAATAAGAAGAGGCGGTATGTAGATAAGATGGTAGAGTCACGACCCTAGTCACACGCAGGAGTAGATAAACATATGCTATGTATATATATAGGTTACATACAAGACAATCGCTGCAATAGACCGCCACTCAGAAATAACACATCTCACCATTGCGTTATCTACAATTGGCCTAGAGAAAATGGGTCGCAGAAACATTGGAGAAGAAAGAATTTTTTAAGGTTGATATATGCAGAATAAATCGTTATATTTAAACGATATTAAACACTTGAACACGCGTTGTGTGATAAATATATATACATTTATCGTTTCTCTCAAAAATTATAATACAGTATATCATAAGATTTTTATTTCGAAATGGTCATTTTCATTGTTTCCGGAGGAAAATTTCATGGACTTCTCTAGACTTGCCAGATTACAAAAGAGGGGCAATGGTAGATCAATATATGACTGACCAAGAAATGAACTATATATTGTGTTGTAGCTTCTACAGGAGTATATGGTTTGTAAAACACGAACGCTTGAGAAGAAAATAGAAAATAAAATAATAAACTCATCCTCGGAAGCCGTTTTATTTATTATTCTATATATTTCAGAGGATTTTACTTTTCCGATATTGCATTGTGACAATTTTTCTTCATTATTCTGGGAAACATCTTGACCATCTTTCCTCTAATAGCATTTGGAGAGTTTTTCGAGTACTTCGAATCCATGTGAATAACCAACTAAGCTGACAGTTTGAGTTTGTATAAAGTTTTCTTTTTAAAAAATGCTTCTATGATAGGTGTATCTCATTCTTTCTCAAAACCACAGATAATATTATTTCAGATGAATATCAGTGTCCTACGACTGGTGTACTTCCTCCAAAACGATCTATGCCACTGGCAGACTCCCTCTTCATTTAGAGCTGCACCAATGTAGTACGTCTTCTGGTGTCCTTTCAGAACGTCTTTCAATCAAATCGTCTTAACAGGCTATCATGCCTTAGCACATAGGTTATCCAATTCAACCTTCTTAGCATAGAGAGAATACAAGTAAGTGGAAGCGCTTGGACTCCGGCACATTATAGGTGCATAACCAAACTGCGCTCGACAGGTAAAGTGCACTATAATACAGTATTTTCAATCCTCTTTTTCCAATCTTTAGTCTCTACAATATCTCTCACATTTATCGTTACTGCCGAAGATCCTCTTGTTCGAGTGCACGAAGTATTTTTGTAGATTCAAATCATCAAGGTATCAATCACATGAATGACGTTAGGTATACTTGTTTGCTTGCGATAGGTAAATACAGTAGGGAAGACAACCAATCATCAAAGGTACAAAACACAGACTCGAGTATTAGCCGGTCATAGGTGGACAAAGAAATTCGAAGTTATCTCGTAACCAAACCTATAATCTCCCCATTCAACTTTTTTTTTCTAAAATAAACTGATTCTTGAAGAAGCAGTCAAGAAAGCGGATCGAAGAAGAAAGTTATCTTGAAACCAAACCTATAATTTCCGCATTTAACTTTTCTTTCTAAAAGAAATTGATTTTTAAAGAAGCAGTCAAGAAAACGGCTCAAGTTTCAGTTTGGAAAGCAGCAACGAGATCGGTACCCAAGGGGAAGGTAATCATGATCATCCAAAGGATTAAGAACCAAGATATTACAGTGAGATACCCCATTATAAAAACGGTGAAAAATTCAGGAAGAACCTCACCTGTCGTGGAGAGAGAAAAACAACAACAACAAAAGAAGCAGCAATGGCGAGAAGCTCAAACGGACTATATTTACATTGTACCGCTATGGTGTGAAAGAGACAAACATAAGGGAGCCCAACATTAAGAGAAGAAGAGAAAAGGTTGAAAAGAGACTAAACAAGATGAATGGTGTGGACATGGCCTACATAATCCTTAGACCACCCAGATGGAGGGTCGCCAACCTTCCATCACACACAGACTTGGCACTCCGAAGTCCAGGGACGGGTTCAGATCCCGTTTTAACGCGGCCTTCGGCAGGCACTAAACCTGGCAGGCGGCTTGATGTAAGCAGCTCTGACTGAGACAATGGACCACCTAACTGTCACCCCGACTTATGTTATTTATATTACACAATGGCTGGAATATAGCGGTTTGTGTATTTTGAATCTTCTCTCTCATATAGGGAGGAGATAGCTGTTGTATCCCCTTCTAAGGGAGAAGACATCCTCGAGTACCTGTCACCCGGGCAGAGGTCTGCTCTGAAGGAATTCCTCGACATGGCGATAGCCGGGGAGATCTGTCCAGGGCGGAATGGGACATCAAACCTGACGACCCTCAGTGGGATTTGTCTGATGTAAATAATTCTTAATTTTATTTTCTATATATAAACCTATATAATCTTATATGAACGATTATGAGAGGGTTCACCACTGATGAGCCAGGCCCTCTCATTAATTTTCCCATTACAGTAAGGGCAGTAGAAATTGTTTAATATCAAAAAGAATCTTACGACTTTAAAATAGTTTTGAATTTTGATAACAGATGGCGCGCTAGTGCATCATAATAAAAGTATATATCCGGAGCATATCTTATCATGCTCAGAACTGACAATAGAGGACCTATTTTCCAGGCCTATAACTACCATCGCAAAATTGGTGAGGAGTGCCTTCAGGAATTGGTTTAACCATGGAGATAAGCACCACCACCACGATTAATAGAAGTAGTTTCAATCTCAATCTCTCTCTTAATTATCCCAAGTACATCTGGTACAGATCATAATAATCGTGGTGAATGGTTGCGACTGCCTAAGTTCCCTACCTATATACATATTGCCACTTAGAAAAACGAAGGAAGACAAACGAAGGAAATTTATGTTGATCCGAACAGTTCCCAACTTATTGATGTAAAATAAAGAGCTTCAATAAGACAAAAATATGCCGAATTATAAAATATTAAAAACTAATAATTTGTTAAGAAAAAAGCATCTCTTTATCGTGCAACTGAAAGTTGCTGATGGCTTGCGCCATCTATCCGAATAAACGTCAACAATTCTGTTGATTTTTAAATAATCCATAATTTTTCTCGTATAATAATTTGTTATAATTAAAATTTAAAAATATTGTGTTAAACAGCTTCTTCCGTATGGGAGCTGTGAATTATAGTGTGCATATCTTGTTGGTACTGACATTGATTTGATGTCATGGATTCCCTCGGAGCCTTGAATTTTATTTTGTGGCGTGTAAAGACATGTGGTGCACTAAAAGCAGTCGCCTACTTCTACCCATCATGATTATCATGGCCTTTACCACGTCTACTAGGGATAATCAAAAAACTATAGCAAGATAGTTACACCATGGCTTACTTCTAAACTGTGACAGTACGGTGTTTGGTGATATGGACGTCAGAAACACGGGTGTTAGAATTCTATTTCTCATTCTATATAAGTAAATTTTACAGTTATCCACTGTATTGCTCATTCATTCATTCATTCCAACCTCAGGTTGTCCAGTATTCCTGAGTTTAAAGACATCGGTGAAAACAATGTGCTTTGATATCGGGAATTAGTGTGCCATCGGTATACCAGAAATATAGAGAGATATATTTATAAAAACGACACTTGAAATACCATCCCGCATGTGTTTCCTTTCAACGAAAAATCAAATTTAATTTCAAGGAGAAATAACGACCATTTCCAACACTTTGGATGAGGCATGAAAGGGTGAATTGTGAAGAGTAATGATAAACGGAAAAATAAAGATATATTTATGGTAGATATTAAACTGGCGAAACCGCAGTTCACCACTGATGAGCCTTCCCAATATTTTACACCGCAGTAGGGACAGTAGAAATTTTGATTTATTTGTGAATAAAACACCGCAGTAAATAGTTATTTTAAATTGAGTTTTATTCCAAACTATTTATTTCTTTTCTAGTGTAAACCGGGTTTTTAAAAATAATTTATTTTGGTTTATATCTACATTTGTACTACAATAGTAATTGCGTGCAGTAACATAATTATATGAAAAACCTATATTTGAAAAGTATATAAATTATTTTAAAAATTTAAATCAGCACAAAAAAAATTAGGAAACAGAATAAACTCGAATATATTAAAATCATTTAGAAAATAAATTGGGGGGAAAATGTAAATAATAAAGGCAGTGATGTGAACTGACATGGTAGCGCCATCTATGAACACTTTTCGTAACTATTTTTGACCGCCCTTTTTTCAAAATGATTATTTTTCCAATTCTTAAAATTTTAAGCTTAAAAAAATTAGAATACATTATTTTTATACCGTATTTTAATATATATAATTATACAGTATTAAATAGTGAGGTATACATTTTCTTAAACTACCATCCAAATAAGTAAATGAGTAAAAAACGTATTTTTTTCCCGCTATAAATCAATAATTATTATTATTTATTAATACCTTTCAAATATTATCATCTATATATAATAATAATTTTAAAAAAAGACATCCTGACCGCCCACATGAACATTTAGATGGCAGAGCGCCATCTAGTGGAACAAAAATAAACTAAACGTTGATTTAACTTGTTCGTGATATTTGTACAACCCATTTTCTCGATAAATGAATAAAAACCAACTACAAACGCGTTTCAGGCTGTTGGCCCTTATCAGCATGTTGCAGGTTGTACCTCAAGGTCAGGTCATGCCTTTTTTGTTTTTAATATCAATACTTGGCCTTTTAATATATTATTTTCTTATTTTTTCGCACACATACATATGACGAGGGCCAAACAGCCCGAAACACGTACGTGGTTGGCTCTTCACTCTTGTCATGACAAAGACATCGTGCATTTGAAAGTTTCAAGATAGCCCCAACGTTATCTCTCTCTTGGAATAAAATTAAAAACTAGATGTTAATTTAAAAATATATATAACTAGACGGGTGACCCGGGCTTCGCCCCGGGATTGACCCGTGACCCGAATGATATATATTCAGATAAGATTTTTTTAAAATAATTGTTTGTTATTAGCATTATCTATTTGTTTGCATCAGAATAATTTAATCGTTGATAGAGGGCGCTGTTCGTGAGCTAAGTAGAATAATTTGAATATATAGTTTTAATAATTGATTTATATATATTTTTTTAAATAGCCTATCGTCTTCCCCGTATTTTTTTACCTATGTATGGAAATTTTGGTTTGAATTAGTGAACTACTGCGAATTTGTATACCGGACATACAAACAAACATACATACAAACATTCATTTTTATATATATAGATATTGTAGCAAATTATTTATTATTCTATAAAAAGATTTTAAATTTCAATATTTGTATTTTGATAAACTGTAATTTTTTTTCATTGCCTCTCTTCTATTTTATTAGTTTTAATTTGTGCTTACATTAAATAAATTGCTGTGTCATTCTGAGGTTTGTCTTTCCTCTAATTTACTATGTTACAATATTATATTAACACTAAGCAATAACGCGCCATCTATACATATAAAATGAAAGGATTTAAAAGCACGAATGTTTCTTTTATACATAATACAAACTTCTACTGCCCTTACTGTGATGAAAAAATATATTGGGAGGGCTTGGCTCATCAGTGGTGAACCCTCCCAGCGGTTTCGCCAATTTAGCCAAGCCCTCCCAATATATTTTTTCATCACAGTAAGGGCAGTAGAAGTTTGTATTATGTATAAAAGAAACATTCGTGCTTTTAAATCCTTTCATTTTACATTATTATATATCCAGGGGTAAACGTATTGCCAAAACCGTTTAAATCAAGAAAAGCCAAACAAATATTTAGGGCTGTGGGATCTCTCTTAAACATGGTGCTAGCAGTACCTCATAAAACTCTATGTCAAGAGAACACTATATTCTTTAATCTTTCCTTTAAATAAACCTCCACACACGAGATATGAATATCAACGGGGAGAGATGAAAAGGAACTAGATTGAGGAAATAAGTTCTGGGGAGGATGGGTTTCAAGATTAATGGAAGAATTGACCTGAAAAGAAGTGCCGCCGTACGATATGATCAAGAAATGATTATGATAAATGAAAGGTTTATTAAAGCTTGACCATATCTGGGAAAATGGAACATGATAGACTAACCTATTTGATCAATTTTACACAATCAATTCACATTTTAACAAGCCTTGTTATAACATGGAATGGAAATTTATAATTTGTATCCATAGTTGACCATTTGTATATACAGATATATTGTCTTATGTATAAATTATGTCTAATTGACCGCATTTAGTATAATATTTGCTGAAAGAGCGTTTCTTGAAACAAGTAGGACAAAGTCTGACTGTCTCCTCCATGTAGTGCTTCCTAGATAGTCAACCACGACAGCAGTTCTATCTGGAGTCTTATAGTAAATCCTAGGTAAACAAGTTTATTGGGAGAAACCTATATTTACCCAAGTGTTTTGTGCTTGTTATTAAAGTTTAAAACACATTTAAACTTTATACATTTTATTCAACGAAGATCAAAATTACATAAACATCACAATCCTTATATCTATAAAAATGAAATCCAAAATCGATGTTTGTTATCGCGTTGCACAAAATCTACAGACTAAATCATTATGAAATTTCGCATGTAGGTAGCTGAAGATTTCGTTTAACATATAGGCTATTCAAAAAAACTAAAAAGGTTAATGTGCTTTTTTTTTTTTTAAATATACAACCAAAGAGCGTTAGTTCCAGCCTTTTACCGCTTGGGCGCAGCACTGGTCGCGACGAGAAATGAATTTGATTAGTTAATAATTTACACGTGGTTTGTTTATACATGAATGTTAGTTTGTTCACACGATGAATGTTTTTGAAAGGTAAGATTATCCAATCGCCGTGAAACTTTAGGGAGTTATTTACTCTACTACTGGGAAGGTTTCTGGTTTGAATTTGATTTGAAATAAATATTCTTTGCAATTTTATTTGCAAATTTTCTACTCTCACTCGCAAGCAGCGCCTCTCGCGGTTTCTGGTGAAATTATATTTATAAATTGTAACAATGCTTAAAATGTGTTCCAAGTATAATAAATTTAATTTGAGAATTTAGTAATATAATATTCCAATGACGTAAAAAACTTGGCATTTTAATATTAATATATATTTAAAGAAAATATTGTAACGTTTTGGTGTTAAATGTTAAAATATATTTTTACATTGTTAATTAAATTTGTTGTTGTTTTATAATAATGAAGATGCAAATTAAATTGTTGTTGTTGTTTATTATCGTTTGTTTATATAAAAAAAATACATTGTATGAGATGATGATAACAAAAATGAATTTTAAAATTAATATATATAATTCATTGAGAAAAAAGAAATAATTAATAACAAATTCACAAAAGTGACAATATCTTTTTTAAAATAAAAAATATTTTCAAAAATTATGTGTTTGAAAATATATTTAAACGCATATAACAATATTTATATACGTTTATAAATCAATATATAGGTGTATTGGATGTTTTCTAGAATCGTTTACTTCAAATGTTCGTTAGTCAAACTTTTACTCGGATACGGGTACATTCGCTAAATACAGTTATTTACAAATCTTCGTTTGTGGCAAGATACTATTCCTTCAAATGAATAAAACAAAGCATCAAGGGCTGCGTATCTTTATTACTATTCCTTCAACTTCAAATTACCGAGTAGACCAATTAATACTGATTTTTTCAACTTTTCGAGTATTTTTCAAGGGACCGGGAAATATTTTCAAATTATCGAGAGTATATAGACAAGTATAGATTCAGTAGGGATTGGATGTTTGCTAGAATCGTTTTAACAAATGTTTGTTAGGCAAACCTTTACTCGAGTAAAAATTAGGCGAAGCCGGGAAAATATATATATGTTTGTCGGCTATGCACGCCCTCAATATGTAACTAATCTCGCTGAAATTTGAACAGGACAGAGAGTTAAATCTGGAAGAGTTTTTTGTCGCACTTC
This sequence comes from Cordylochernes scorpioides, assembly GCA_030710605.1. Taxonomy (NCBI): domain Eukaryota; kingdom Metazoa; phylum Arthropoda; class Arachnida; order Pseudoscorpiones; family Chernetidae; genus Cordylochernes; species Cordylochernes scorpioides. Next base: position 18,037,559 of record CP092865.1, read on the forward strand.
AACCAGGAAAAATTATAATTAACCAAGTACTAAGCAACAATTATTTTTAGTCAGAAATGATTATGACAATATTGCTGTATCATTTTTGATTGACGTAAACAAAATCCTTTAGGGGAATATTCACTAAAGCAGACCACGGGCGAAGCCAGATAATAATTTTTAGTAGGCAGGAACAAAATCTACCAGCGAAACATTCACTCGAGCAGAAGACACACGAAGCCAGGTCATCTCTATATAAAAAAATATCGTTTCTCGGCCTTTTGGCTAAGATCATGTAGTATATCTCTAGATATTTTTATTTATATATATCTTTTCAAAACCTATTCAGTAGAGAGAGAGGATATGTTTGCTCGAAAAATATATTTTATATAAATATATAATGTAACGAATATCAATATCATTATTATCATAATATTCTGTGTGTTCCGGAGAATATTATTATCAATAATATTCCTTAGGCAAACTTTCACTCGGATAAAACCCGGGCGAAGCCGGGTACACATCCGCTAGTTAATTATATATCTTCTCAATTAATTATATTATAACTATATAACATTAAGCCAACTATTTTTAGTTTTGTTTTCGTCACCGGTCCAATATTTTTATTTTCACAGACTAAATTATGAGATTAATTTATAAATGAAATATATACAAAACAAATAAACAACTATATACATCACCAAGTTTTAAAATTACAATAAGGAGGAATCTATCAAGGACAGGTGACATGCTGAAGTTTTGAAAGTTCAACTCAACCTTCCGGAGATTATCAAAGGTATTTCCCATAAACATAATTTTGGCAAGTAGTTTCCAAATTGTTTCAGAAACAACATGTTTTCTTCGATCAGTATCTGCAGGATGTTATAAATGGATGACCAACCAGACGGCAGGCAGCAGTTGAGGAGAAAGAAACTCGCTCCACTTTTCAATCTGGAGTCTTATAGATTAATTCAGTGTCCATCACCTTGTATAACTATACAATGAGGGGGGTAATAATTAAATATATAATTCTACTGTCCTCTAAGCTTATGTTCATATGATTCTCTTTAAGTACCCAATATACATGTTATATACAAATTATATTTTGTTTTAAAACTATAAATTATAGAATAAATACTCTGTTAAATCCTACCACCAGATGTCGGGATTTTCCCTATATAAAACCGATTGTTGTTGTTTCTTGATGGCCGGCTCAAACCGTTTGTAAATTATGTAAATAAGTTTATTTTTTATTCTTACGCCTTAAGCTAGGCAGTACTTTTATCAAATTATGTTTTTTATATATTCCTTTAGTTCAATTAAAGCAATTACTGATCAAAACTATTTTTATTATTATACTTTCAAGATTTTTGCCACGACTGCAGCACCAATACCATTTAGTACTAAAAAGAACCAGCAAATAATTCCATAGCATAATCCTCAAGATATTCAAAATCAACAGAAATATTTTATTTTCAAACATATATATAAGCAGAATGGTCAGAATAATCTCTAAAATACATTTAGTTGAAAAAGAGACAATAATTATGCACTGCCCCAATATTTAACCTTTTCAAATTGTTGATCGCCAGCCATAAGTGGAGAGACTTCCCAGGAACCACCAAGCCATCCAAAAAGGTAAGTGAAAAAAAGAAGTTAGCAGAGAACACGACGTAATTTGATAATATCTATTGTCTTGGCTGGCCAGGTAATTTACCAAGGAGGAGCTAGTTTTTGATGGCGTCCAATTATCCGGACCTTTAACAAGTTCAGTTTGTCTACCAGCTTGTGTGCTACATTGTTGCACTTCGTCTCAGTGAACGTTGAAACAAATCATGAACAGCTTTTATAAATATAGTTGGAAGGCATTTCTCTCAAACGTTATGCATACACATAAAAACCTTATTGGGCATAAATTGGAACCCGAGGAATGATGAAATAGGATTGAGGAAATTAGAAATAATCAAGAATGCCCCAACTAAGCGAAATATCTTATCCCAAATGGCAAAAATATATGACCCCCTTGGTTGGTTTGCGCCAGTGATGCTTAAAATCAAGTTGATGATTCAGACATTATGGGCTGCAAAACTAACATGGGATGAGCCCATTCCAGTTAGATTACAAGAATCGTTTGTTCACTTAAGCATTTCTCATTTATCACTGGTATAGCGTCGTTATAGGGTTGCGATGTTGTTTTCAACCATGGTGGACCGTGCCACCATAACTCAAGATCGAGCAGTTGATCCAATGATATTCCCCTGGATGCAAGATCAGCAGGATTGTCTTCTCCTTTGACGTGCATCCAACGACATGGTAATAGCTCTTGCATATCCTTTACCCGATTAGAAACATAGGGTTTCCATCTTTATCAAAAACCTTTATTAGGGATCAAGCCCCATACAGGATTCTCCCAAGTATAGCAATGGTTTTATACTATATATGAAATATACATAGTTTCACCACTATACGTTTATTTTATATATTGGTGGGGAACATAGCCTGAAACTATGGTATACAGGTTGGTGGCTTTTGTCTGAATTTGCCTAAACTGGTGTAGTGGATCATTCTTTATCATTATTACGTACTGTACTGAGGGGCAGTATTAGACTGATGGACTGGATGAAAAGTTATGAAGAAATAAAGATAAGAGATCAAGATAAAGAAATATTGCTCCACTACAAACCAGGACCTACGAGCTCGTACTCAAGAGAGCAGAAAAAAATTAAGAATTCTATAAACTATATAATGATAAATTAAACAAATCAGTTAGGTTTAAATCATTACATCGTCAAAAAATATCGTTTTAACAAGTCTTAAGAAATATGAACGAAAAATGGGGATAAAAAACGCTAAAATCGTATTAAGATGTAAATAAAAAAAGGAATTCACACATCAACACATCCAATCTAAGTTGGAAGAATGATATCACTGTACATTTTAGCAGATGGCTAGACCGGCTTTTTTTTTTCAAGGATGTGTTTTCGATTTCAACTTTTTAAACAGCTACTCTTTCACCATCTGTTTATGTCATCTATCTTTTTGATATCAAGGCGTCACACGTTTTTCAAATGTTTCAACGGGAAAAAGTTTTTAATTAGTTTTGTAGAGATCACAAGCAAGTAATGATGTACATGGGGGGAAGTAATATATTGAAATATATAAGGAAACTAGCGGATGTGCCCGGCTTCGCCCGGGTTTTACCCGAGTAAAGGTTTGTATAACGAACATTTGTTAAAACAATTCTCTATAAACATATAAAAAAAGAAAGATATATTTTGATGATTTGAAACTCGTAAATTTGAATCTCTCGATAAAGTGATCATTCTTTCCCGGTCCCTTGTGCCGTGTCATCCTGAATTTTGTATTTCCTAATTTTCTATATTACAAAATAATCGTTTTATCTAGTGAACATATTTTCCCGGTCCCTTGAAAAATACTCGATAAGTTGAATAAAATCATGGTCGTGAATCTCTCGATAAGGTGATCATTTTTTCCCGGTCCCTGTGTGCCGTGTCATCCCGAATTTTGTATAGTTTATTGTTTTGAATCGATAGAGTGTATTGTTTTGAATCGATAAAGTGAACATTTTTTACCGTTCCCTGTGAGCCGTGTCATCCTGAATTTTGTCTTTCCTAATTCTATACATTACAAAATCATCGACACGGGATATCATTTAATGTTGTCTAAAGGGGGTTAAGAGAGCAGTCTCTTTCAAATGAAAAATGCTTTAATTAAGCAGATGTTTAAAGTATAATATATGAGAGAGGCAATCTTACAGGTTGTCGACGCTGTAAAATCCCCAGAGAGTGTGTTTTTGTAGCATCATGCTGTGACTCACACGATGACCCAAGGTCATCAGGAGCAGCAAACTAAGCCTATCTCCGTCTCAATGGTAGGGCTGCTTGCGAGTTAAATATACAAATCTGCAAATAACTCTAAGGATATTCAAGATATTCAAGAAATTTTTTTTCGTAAACCTTTCCGGGGATACACCTCATAATATCCCAAAATTTCACGGCGATTGGATGTATGGTTTTTGAATCCATAGAGGACACACACACACACAGACAGACAGACAGACAGACAGACATTCATTTTTATATATATAGATAAGTAGTCTGTTTGTTGTTAAAGAAACAAGAACTACATGGTTTCTAGTGTGGGAATTACAGTCTTGTTATTTTAATGAAATGAATTGGTCGCCCAAAATTAAATCAAAATCTGTGTGTTCATCATTTAAGAATGGTATTTAAACATCTATATGAAGCCTATATGTAATAAGGAAACATAAATAGTACTAAACAATATGCAATTTAAACTCGATTGTTTAAATTTCCTTCTTGGCCAGTCATAATATAGGTTCGTACACAATAAAGTACTGGATCAGAGTGATAAATTAAGATAAAAGCATTAACATGCAAATGAAAGTTGCTGATGGCTTGCGCCATCTGTCGGAATAAATATCAACAAATCGTTATATACAGGAATATACCCAATATTGTGGAATAATTACAAATCAAGGATTAATTGATATTTATTCCGACGGATGGCGTAAGCCATCAAGTAACGTTCAGTTACACCTTCAGACGTTAAGGGATCAGTGTGTTGACAATGTTTAAAGCTCTGGATCATATGTCGTTTAATCAAAGTTTAACTAGATGGGTTGAACAAGGGACTTCGACGGGAGAAATAAATGTGGTCTGAGGAATGTGCCGTGATATGTATGCAAATAAGAGGGAGAAACAACTCACCTTGCGGCGGCTTGGGCTGGGCCTTCCTTGAAAACAGGAAGGGCTTGGAGGCTGACTTACGGCCAGACTGTCCCTTGGAGATCTTGGAGCCAGAATCTGGTTTCAGGAAGCTACATTTTAGTACATTTGCATATTCATAATCGATTCAGAGAACATATGCAACAACAGAAAATACCTTTTTATCAAGACATTCCGTCTTATATATACTCATTCCGGTTACAAGAGAAGGAATCGCCAGACATCATCTTGAAGAAGGAATCAAAGTTTATGGCGACGTGTTCTTTTATAATAAAAGAAACTCGTGGCCGTTAACGTTTATTCCTTCTTCAAAACTCATTCCGGTGTCTAAAATGGGGAAGAAAAACAAGCAATGATGTAAGGGCATCAATCAATCAATAGGTAATAAGCTATACTCCGTTTTGGTGAAGATATATAACGACCACTGCATATCTTCATCTTCTTTTTAAACAATATTCTCAACTTCTCTGCCGAACTGTTGAACTTATATCAACAAAAAGTCACACACACACAATGAATCAGAGAAAAGTTTGATTATTTATGACACTATATATATTGTAAATTAAACCATTTCCAATTTAATAAGATAATAGGATACTGCCTTTATATACTGTAATAATAAAAATAATGTGGAAAAAGAAACACACACGATCAACATATACATACCACACACACACACGCTTCTCAGCCTTTTGGTTAAGATCAAAGTGTAGCTATAGAGCTTATCACATACACACACACATACGGATCATAAATAGTTAAAATTTCCGATAACAGATGGCGAGCTAACACATCAATAGAAGTTTGTAGATATTTGACTTGTTACCTCGATAGACATATGAAACAGCGGTCAATTCTGTGTCACATACATAAGTCTTAAATTCAGGTAATAACCAGAACAATTTTTAGTGTACTTATTTTTACTGCATATACGTATATATATATTTGAGTATATTAGTACAGTTGTTTTAAGCCAAAGTAAGTTATCAAAATTCGAAACCATTATAGACGCGTACCTGCAGCTCCAGAACACATTTTGGCTTGCATTAGATGCACTAAACAGGACCTTTGGGAGAGGCCGCTGCTCATCATAAAACAGTTCGAGGAGCATTGACTCATGGAATTCGTGTAATCTTTACACAAGGGGATAAGAAACAACAACAACAACATGATTCTTTTTAAAAATGAACAATTTCTACTGTCCTTACTGTAATGGAAAAATTTATGGGAGGGCCTTCCATTAATTTTTCCATTGCAGTAAGGGCAGTAGAAATTGTTCATTTTTAAAAAGAATCATACGCGTCTATAATAGTTTAGAATTTTGATAACAGATGGCGCGCTAATGCATCATAGTAAGTTTGTGTGTTATCGAGCAAGTGGTAACTTCCAATTTAGTAATGGTAGTAGCCTCCTTGTGAAGTACAGTTACATAGTCAGAATTTGTCCCCTATATTACATTGAGATATTTCGCTAAAGCAATACTACACCTTTTACCCGAAAAGTGTAATACACGAATAGTGTGTCGAAAAGATATTTTTACATAAACATTATTTTTATAAATTAAATTGCCATCTATCGATGAAATTTGTAACAAATAAATTTACTGGCAATGTGTTTCTTTTCAATAATATCATCAAATATTATCTCTACAGACCTTACTGCAATGATATAAGTTATTGAATGAGAGGACTTAGCTCATCAGTGGTAAACCTTCTCATTCAATAACTTATATCATTGCAGTAAGGTCTGTAGAGATAATATTTGATGATATTATTGGAAAGAAACACAGTAAATTTATTTAAAAGAATGGATGAATGATTAAATGCAACGTGGGCAAAAGAGGTTATAACACTAGCAGAAAATCCACCAGTTTTATAGGAGAAATTTATATTAAGGATCGCAAATATGCAAATTATAAAACAAACAAATGTTGTTTTTAAAAGTGCTGTTGGCAACAGGAAATTGCTTGGACAACAAGGCCGCTGTCAGGAAACGAACGACACTTTGAGACCAAAGTTATGACAGAGATGTCACCACATAAACATGTTGTTATGGAACAATAAACATGGATTGTCATGTTCAGCACAAGGACGTGTTTACCATTAACTAGCGGAATGTACAGAAATGTAGCGTAGATGAGAGATTTACACTCATAGACAAAACTTAAGGAAGTTGTTCCTTTTAGGATGTACATCGGGATTCAGACAATAACTCTGAAAGATATTAAAGAGACCTTTATTGAAGACACACAAGATAACCATGTTTGAAAAAAATTGCCTCTGTCTCCTTGAAAAAAAAAAAAAAGAACCGGCGACATAAAAGATTTTCCACTTCCTTAAGTTTTGTCCATGAATGTATATAAGAGTGTATATTTCTTGCTATGAAGTCATCTTGATGGAATTTGAAGTCGCCGTTGGCTTTTTAACCATCCTATAATAATGTATTTGTAAAAATGTGTTGGCCAAATATTAGGGAATAAACCTAAATCAACGTTTAGATTATTTTTATTCATTTGATGACGCTAGGTTACATAAAAATGCTTATGCTAGCGGTCAGGATATGCCGTTTTGTTTTTAATATCACCATTTGAACATTTTTCTTACTTTTTTCACACATAGTAATATATTAAAAAGAGTATTTTAGATGGCAGAGCGCCATCTAGTGGAACAAAAATCAACTAAACATTTATTTATATTGTTCCATAATATTTAGCTAACCCAATTTATTGATAAACCAATAAAAGCCAACCAAAACGCGTTTCGGGCTGTTGGTTCTCCCAAGCGTAGTGCAAGCTGTATCTCAACTACCAAATATTTGTTCCGAGGGCTTCCTGAGATCAAGAAAAGGATATTTAACGTAAAATTTTCCTAATTTCCACATGATCACCGCGTTTACACAAATATGGACTTAAATACCCATGGTTATTCACGGATAATCTATGTGTATTCACGATCTCTTCTGGAAGTGGGATCGTCTTATTGGAGGTTGGATTATAAAGGCTGGTATGATGTTTTGCCTATATATAAAAAAAATAGGTACAAATAGGTTCTATGTGCGCTTAATTCTTTTATTGTTGCAAAAACGATTTTAAAAAAATTGGGAAAATCTCCTTGATCTACATCTGTTATGTAATATACGGATAATTGAATCCACAGTGTCTCATCTTCCATACGTAGATTATGGAAGTTCTCCGATAACTTCATATTTTTAGCAGAAATAAAATAGTTAGACTGTAAAAATAAGGTTAGTTGTCGTCTAATTTTGACGTCTATTTTGACGAGAGATGTGACCTTTATTTTTATAGATCTATATCCCCTCCCGGCAAAATTTCTAACTAGAATAGTTTGCGTTAGGTTATTTTATAAAGGCCTATGTGTATGCAGGATAGTGGTGTGGTGTGTCTATGAGAGTATTTTGTGTGTGGTGCGTGTGTGTGGTCACTCGGGGAGGTAATCTCTCATTAAAATGGTCGCTCATGGGGACTTTCATAGCAGACTATACTTTCTGTAGACATTATTACTTGCGTTGTAGTCCGCATGTGGTCATTTTCCAACATGGACAATAGCGAGAACAAGGGAAATCAGTCGACGTTCTCACCAATAGAAGACGCAGCCGCTCCTTTGGTCTTGGATCTGGAGGAAACCTCGCTGGGGGCCAGGGGCGAGGTAGACCGAGAGGAGGGGAGCTCAGGGGCCTTCCCTGCACATATTCAAATATATATATAAGTAACTGGAAACACCACATTATTGATTAGAAATACAGTATTGACTACAGCTGCAATTGAACTTTTTGCCAGTCTTGAGATCAATATAATCAATCAAAGAAGATACAGCGTGCCCTTTTTGTAATTCTGATAAGGATTGAATTCATTATTTTTGATTGCCGAGATCTGAGGAGTGACCACAGAAAACCCTTTATATCTCGACAATTATTAAAGAAATAGAGCATCCTGCAATCAAATTAACATCTTCGCTTTCCCTGAGTCGTCTAACAGGCTGTGAGGAATCCTAGTCTCAGAATACAAAGAGTAAAGAAGCTTTAATTTTATCGAACATAAACCATATCTAGCTACCAATCTTTTGTTAGTTAGTAGGATTCTATCCATCACAGCTGTATATAATTCTTACACCATGTAACATATATAACCTTGCATTATAACAACATTTGTAAATTGTATTTATTGTAAATTTGATATATTTGTTTCTTTTTTTATGACTTCTAACGACTTCTTATGACTTCTTTTAAATATATATAAAAAAACTTGCTACTGCCCATATTGTAATGATAAAATAATTAGATGGCCTGGCTCATCAGTGGAGAACCCTTCCAGCGGTTTCGCCAGTTCAATCTACCATATCAATATATTTTGCTGTTTTGATTTTATATTGATATATATACTTTTATAACTCTTTGAAAATGTATATATAAAAAACTATAGACGTTATCTTTGAAGACAGTAGAATCACACGCGTCATATAAATAGATCAAATTTCCAATAAAATATGAAACGCTAATGTATAATGTTTATAGATAGTATTTAGCAAGGCGTGGCGTGTAGAATTCACACAGAGCGAATGGTGCGGGAGAAATAATCGTTAAGATCAATACAAATAGAATGCTGTAGTGGCGTAAATTGATTTTCCAACGAAATGTGAAAGGTAGATAGGTAACCTACAGCAACAACAAAGTATCCATTGTCCTACACAAGTTACTTCTGTGTTGGACAAGGTAAATAACTATATTGTAATGGTCAACTAGATGTGTTATATGCTTCGTGGTAGCGCATCGTAAAAGTCCAATAACCACACCAGTAAATGTAAGTAACTAAACGGGGCTCTGACACACTTATGAGCGCAAAAGTCGAAGTACTTTCTACATGTGTAAACATGTAAAAGCAGTCTCTAACTTTTTTTTTTTTTTTGCTTATCCCTAGTACACGTGGTACAGGCCATGATAATCATGGTGGGTAGAAGTAGGCGACTGCTTTTACTGTAAGTGCACCACATGTCTACACATGTGAAAAGCAGTTCGAACTTACAAATGTGCCAGAGCCCCGTTTGGTTACTTGCACTCGCTGGTAGGGTTGGACTTCTGTAATAATAGGGGGCCATTGGAACATTATTTTAATCAGAAAAAAAGTGTCGATTGCGGGAATCGAACTCAGGTCATAGGGGTCGAAAACCAACAGTTTAGACCATCCTTCCACCGACCCCCAATCACTAACACGATCAGCATGGTCTGTACCATGTGTACTTAGGCTAAGGAAAATAAGTTGTTGTATTATTTTAATTTGTATGAAAAAATACTTTATTTTATCTCATATTTTAGCGTATCCTGTATTTTTGGATATTTTTCTTAATTTATCAAGACGACTCCTCTATGTGTGAATAACTTGTTAGGTATTTTCTGTACAGCCTACACAATAACAACAGCCCGAAAAGCCTACATGGTTGTCATTTCTTGATAAATCTATAAAGTATTTTTGACAAATATATTTTCTGGAATACAAAAATAAATCAATTAATTATAATTCCGATAGACGGCGCAAGCCATCAGTAATCTTTAAGTAACTTTAAAAAAATAGATTTGGCTATTCAAAAGACACGACATTGAATCTATTTACAAGCTACGATATAAACAACAACATTTTTCAGTTGTTTATATATTTCTATGTGTGTGTTACACCAAGATTACTAAATATATTTACACGGTTTTTACTAATAAAATGAATATTACTTCTATGGGGGGGGAAGGTGAAAATTCTTAGCACATCCTTTCTCTCTATTTCATTACTTTAAAGTAGCTAACAATTTCTATTTTGATTGATTCGATGCATGTTTTTTTTTCTTTTGCTTATCCCTAGTACATGTAGTACAGACCACGATAATCATGGTGGGTAGAAGTAGACGACTGCTTTTACTGTAAGTGCACCACATGTCTACACATGTGAAAAGCAGTTCGACTTTGTACTTACAAATATGCCAGAGCCCCGTTTAGTTACTTGCACTCGCTGGTGGGGTTGGACTTTTGCAAGAATGCATTGTTTTTATCTCAAAATGAAGTAAATTGCTTCTGAAGTGAACATTTTTAAGAGAACATTAAGTTTTTAGATATATTTGTTATATATCCCTTTATATAAGCTTTACATAAAAAAGTACAATAAATAAGGATGGTAACGGGATGTTCAACTTAACCACGGCAGTAATCGAGAGACAATAAGAAGTATATGCAAATAAGATACAAAATAGTGCTAGAACTCCAAATCTTGAAACTTGCTAGAATGCTCAAAATCTGTAGAAATTTGCTGTAGGGGTTTATTTACTTATGTCATGAAGGAGTAACACATTACAGTTGGGTAACTCTTTGTGCATAGAAACGTCCATCTTGAATAGTGAGTAAAAATCTTTCATAATTGCTTTTTAGACTAACTTCTGAGCAATATTTGACTAAGGAGGAACTCAATACCATATATAGATATTTTTGTCTGGAAGGAATTCCTGTCATAGGCTTCAATATAGGAATATGCAAATTAGACCGATAACAAACTAATTTGCGTATTTCGTTTATTTCTTCAAGTTTCCACAATATTTAATATCTACCCAAATGAAACCCTGAAGATATATATAGTTTGGTCTGGAAGGATTTACTGTCATTAGTTTCAACAGAGGAATATGTAAATTAGTCTGATAACGGGTTAATTAACATAGTTTGGATAAAAAAGTTTGCATAATCTGGGTCATGACAATAAAATTTTTGAATTCCTCTATATTACGCACACTACTTACTGCTGCTACGAATACTAGCAATAAAATTTTGTTTAAAACAATATTGGCTGAGCAAATATGTACTCAAGCAGAAACCGGGCGAAGCCAGGTTATTTGTCAAAGTATTTAATTACATTTCATATATTATTTTTCAATTCTCATTCTTTCTGTGGGATTTATTTTTCCCTTTAATTTTAACGTAACATTAAAATTAATCCTTCAAAAATACAACTTGGATTTTAATGTATAAAATAGCAAGATACAAGGAATCCTGCTGCACGACTTCTATCTCTCCACGACTTTTAGTTTCGATTTATTCAGTAATTTAAAAAGTATAGCCTTGAAAGAGAGGTGTCTATAAAATTTATAAACATATTTTTATTTTAACGCTACATTTAAAATACATATAAATAATTTAAAATATTTCTAAAGCCTTTATCTTGCGATGATTAAAAATGAAAGAGAGGGCGTGGCTCATCAGTGGCGAACCCTCCCAGCTGTTTCGCCATTTTAATCTGCAGACCGCTTCAATATTGTATTAGACTGAGTTCTTATATACCATGTACACTTGGTATTGAGAGAGTTGTCTGTTGTACCGCATCTTGGTATTGTGTACGTGTGTGTTATTTCTTATCGAGTGTTTAATGAAGGGAATCTGAAGGCAGATCTTCGATATGGTTATATGTCTGACATATTTCATTAAAATGTCTCAACTCCGCCTTTGCTGGTCCCAAGTCCGGATGAAAAAGGAGGAGGGGGAGCAGTAACAAGCTCACTAAAAAACCTGGGCTCAGATGGCCCGGCTGATAGTACCCTGTAAGGGCTCATAATCCAGGGATACAGGATGAGCAGTGTTTGTACTCCATGTTAGGGGCGGCTGCACATGGCGTCTGTTCCTCATGTCAGAGGCAGCCATTTCTTTTGGAGCTAAGTCGGCCTGTTACTGAGTAGTGCTCCCAGTCTTAATGACAAAGGCAGACGCATTCTACTTCACCCAGTACCCTAATATGATTGAGTGGAGATAAGAAGATTAAAATGTCTCAATTAAACTTGGAATGGAGGGAATATTGACTCGGGTGAAGTTTATAGTTTCTCTCAACACATATATCAATATATATTTTTTTTTCAGAATTTTCATCTAACATAGTAAAGTCGGACATACATTAAGAATATAATAATAATTTTTACATTAGATATATTAGATAAAATAAGTTTAAATATTGAATATATACGTACATGACAATACAATATATCAACTCCAACTTTCTAGAATAAAAGCGTCAGCATAGAAAAAGACACCATCAAATTCTATAAATTTTCTATAAAAAGATAAAATGAATTAATTTCATAGAAATCATTACTCTCATAGTAACCATTATTGATATATCTATATGAATAAAATCATAATATAAACCTATTAATACTACAAAATATATTATTCAATTGATTTATTTGATATTTTGGAAGGTAAAACGATATTCTTTAACAGAATAAATATTATTTTCAAAGTCAAACTGTGGTATCTTTAATGTTTATTTACATATTATAATGATAAAAACATGATCGTATTTTGTGTGTATGTTTACAAATACTGTAGAAAACAATATTTAAAGAGGTCGAATGAGGTAAGCAAATAGAAAAAGTGCAGTGAAAGCAAACAAGTCTTAAACTAACACGAAATGTCGAAAGCAATATGGATGAAAATCGATTTTTTGTAGACCAAACGACATACGGCAAGGTTGGCATGTATTACGGTCTATAATACTACTTATTTATGGATAATATAGATATAGAAGTATAAAATATCCATGTTTATTATAATTTAGAAGAGATAAAGCATATATAAATAGTATTTTACCTTTATCCGATGAAATGCGAATCACCATGATCCCCTATTCCGCGAAGTATTTACTCCGTTGCCATGCGACGGACACCTACTGCCATCTATGAATGCTTTTTGTAACTATTTTAGATAAAAAAAATTAATTTGAAATTTTATTTGGTAAATTATGGGGAGGATCGGTATTTTTGGCTTTTTAAAGATTATATTATTAAAATTGTTTATGAAAAAATATACATATTCATATATTTTATATAAAAGTTAAAAGTTATAAATTTTCGTTTTATAATAAAATAGCTAGCTATTTTTCTTTTTTCTTTTCAAATTATATATTGCAAAAATAATATAATTACTATTTTATAAAATTCAATTCCCTATATCTTCAAAGTATTGCTAAAGCAGGCGAACAAATGAAAATACAATATTGCAATAAATTATATTTACAAAAAACTCTACTATTGTTCATATTTTAAAATATATATTTAAAATAAGCGTATCTGAAGAAAATATTTTAAAAGAAGGAATGATTTTTTTTTAAATTATTGATGATAATTTATGATTTTATGATATTCGGCTGTTTTTTGATTAAAATAATTAATATTCAGTTCCACACAGTAAAAAATAAATAAATAAGGCAGGACTTTATAATATAGCAATGTTTTATAATTACATTGTTGCTGGAAGTGAATACGGAAGATAGCAAAAATATATATCTAATATAATATAAAAAATACTGGAATTATCATTGTTCTATCTCAAAAACAAACTTAATACTTACACTAAAAGGTTAAAAAGCAAACGATTTTTTAAACAAAGGATGTCCATCGTACAGTGTAACTAATCATCTTTTTTATATAATATATACTTATAAATGTTTTTAAATATTAATTTTTTTAACTTGTCAAACATCATTATAAATTAAATTATTTAGAGCGCGGATGTTTTTTTTTTTTTTTTATATGTTTTTCGCCCTTACTGCAATGAATGTTTAAATGTATATAAATAAACCATGTGTAGGTTTGCACTTTAAAAATAATATTTTACACTTAATGAGACAATATTTTACATTTTAATATCAACTTTTTACACTTTTATAACAACACTATTTTTAATCGATATTTTTCGATTTTTACTAATATTGTATGAGTTATAATGTAGATATTTTTAGTTTTTATCGAAATACTTTTATTTGAATTGAAATTGCTTTTTATATCCGTTTGAATCAAACCTTATAAAATAAAGCATTTGAGATTTTCTTAAGTAAAATTAACCTCTGTTTAACATGGTATTGAAATTCTCCTCTGTTCCAGCTTCAAGCTGCTTCCCAGCTTATACTCTTCAGCTATTTTTTTAGCTATTTTTTTAAATAGATTTTTTATGTTGAGAGTGAAAACCTGACCCCCAAGTTAGCATTTTAGTTTAGATATTTCTTTATCGCATGTGTGATGAACTACTGTTCTAGTTAATATTGAATATATTTATTAGTTTTTTCTCGAATGGTAATATTAATTCCTATTTCTGTGTGTGTGGATGAATATCGAAGCACTCGAGGGAACCGCTAACTTATGATGTTTTTGGAACCTATGTGAAAATAAATATAAAAATAACATTTATGAAAATGGCTAACGGTTAAGCTGGTAGGCAACTTATTGTGGGACTATAAGAAAATTTAACGCCATATTAAACATGGATTAACTTTTTATTTGAGAAAAATCTCAAATACTCTATTTCTAATGTTTGATCAAAATGGATATAAAAAAATGTCTAAAATAGAAAATTTCATTAAAATAAAAGTATTTCGATAAAAACTAAAAACATTTATAGTATAGTTGCTAATTTTTAAAAGATGTAATACCGATTAAAAAATGAAAATGTTGTTATTAAGGTCTAAAAAGCTCATTTTAAAGTATAAAATGTTATAAAAAAAAAGAAAAATGTTTTTTTTTTTTAACATCAAAGTGTAGAATATTGTCTTAAAAGTGTAAACCCTATAAATGAACACCACAAAACAAAAATGGAACCCGGAAATGAACTAACAACTTAAGAAAAGGTAGGATTTTATAATTGAAGTAAAAGCAGAAAAAAATATTATATTTAAAAAGTAAACACTATATATATTTATTGTTTATATTTTCAATAACAGTGGAGAGCTCTAATGCATCATGTTTAAAAATAGATTGTTATAACTTGAGAGAGGAAAAAATGGCAGTGTTAAAAAAAAAATAGAAAGTGTTAGAAAGAAAACAATTTGAAAACCATTAATCCTCATAACAAAAGAATGACGTATGACTCAAGATAAGCCTTATCGATTACAACGAGCTATTCATGGATTTCATATCGTCTGTTTATAGTAACTTCACCTTTTACCTTCAGTTATTATTCAAGTTTCTTTATCACGCAAATAACTAATTGATAGTACTTTTAAACGTTAAGTGAAAATTTAACCGTCACGGAATACTTGTTATTCTTTCTTTTGGCATAAATATTGAACCAGGTTTATTCATTATCGACCAAATATTTAAAAAAAATATTCGTTGAATGAATATATTTTTTTATTAAATTTATATCGAAGTATTTCTATGCCTATCGCTTTTTTAGAATAAATAAAAAAGATTTTTATTGGTACAAATGTTATATTAAATATTATTTTATTTAAAATTATATTTGATAAGATTCAAATACTGTTAAATCGACCGCCAGAAGTCACGCTTCCCCAATAAAAACTCATTGTTGTTGTTTCCCGATGGCCGGCTCAAACCTTTTGTACATTATGTAAATTCTACGCCTTTAGATTCTTACGCCTTAAGCCAGGCATTACTTTTATCAAATTATGTTTTTTTTTATATTCCTTTAGCTCAATTAAAGCTATTTTTGATAACTAATTTTGTTTCATTATTGCCACGACTGCAAAACAATTGCGTGACATACTCATGGATACCAAAATCAAGCAACAGCTAATAATTCTATATATTTCAAAATATTCCAAAATCAAGCAGAAAATCTCATTATTTTTATAACAATTATAAATATAAATTTATATATTTGGTATATATATTGTAACATAGTATTTATTAATTTTATTTATGTAACATAGTATTATTAATTTTATTATTTTTTATTTAACAGAGTGTTCATTTTTATGTTTTATATCTTGCCACTCTGTGTAAATTTCCCTCGTGGCTTATCTTTTGTTTACCTTTGATAGTTTGTCCTTCCCTGAAATAAATTTTGTTTCCTCCTGAAGTTTTTGTCTTCCCTAATTTTCCACGTGGCAATATACGGGGTGTGTTCAAAAAGTATCGCGACTTTTGAATTTTCGCGGGTTACGTATATTCGAATTTCGATCTTTTTGTGGCTTTATGTTGGTACTCATGTCTCTCACTTATGCCGACAAGCTCGGCCATTTTGAATGTTCACTTAATTGTTGACAGCTGCTTTGCTTGCAGGTGTTTTGGATCGTCTTCGATTTTTACCTATTGAAAAAAAAAATGGATCAAAGAACCTGTATCAAATTTTGTGTGAAAAACGAAATTTAGTGCGCGGATGCATTCCGAATGTTGACTGTGGCATACGGAGAAGCTACCTTGGACCGAAGCAACGTTTATCGGTGGTACAAAATGTTCTCAGAAGGCCGAGAAGATGTGAACGACGAAGAGCGTGCCGGACGCCCGAGCACTTCAACAACAGACGAAAAAATTAATGAAGTGGAGAAAATGATATTGGCCAATCGTCGAATCACCGTTAGAGAAGTTGCTGAGGACCTAAACATATCGATTGGCTCGTGCCATTCGATTTTTTATCAATGATTTGGGCATGAGACGGGTCGCCGCGAAATTCGTACCAAAATTGCTCAATTGCGACCAAAAACAGCATCGCATGAACATTGCTAATGAGATGTTGGACTCTGTCCGCGACGACCCAAATTTGCTCCAGGGGGTCATAACTGGTGACGAAGCGTGGGTTTATGGTTATGACGTGGAAACCAAAGCTCAATCATCTCAATGGAAGCTGCCGCACGAACCAAGACCGAAAAAAGCGCGCCAAGTTCGGTCGAATGTGAAAGTTTTGCTGACAGTTTTCTTCGATTGCAGGGGCGTGGTGCATCATGAGCTCTTGCCACAGGGTAGAACGGTCAATAAGGAATATTACCTGCAAGTTATGCGCAATTTGCGCGAAGCAATCCGCCAGAAACGCCCGGATTTGTGGAAGAACAAAAATTGGCTTTTGCACCACGATAACGCCCCTGCTCACACATCGTTGCTTGTGCACGACTTTTTGGCCAAAAACAAAACACTAATGATGCCGCAGCCACCGTATTCCCCAGAACTGGCCCCCTGTGACTTTTTCTTGTTCCCTAAACTGAAGAGGCCCATGAAAGGACGACGTTACGCTACGCTTGACGAGATAAAGACGGCATCGAAGGAGGAGCTGAAAAAGATTTTTTTTAAATGATTTTTTGAAGTGCTTCTAAGATTGGAAAACCCGTTGGCACAAGTGTATAATATCTCATGGGGATTACTTTGAAGAGGACAAAATAGGTATTCATGAATAAATAAATAATTTTTGAAAAAAACACAAAAGTCGCGATACTTTTTGAACACACCTCGTAATAATATAAAATTTTGGTATGTGATAGTTTTATATACTTCTAAAGGCATAATTTCATTTTAAAGATATGAAAATATAGAGCACAAATTTTTTTGAAGTGTCTGTTAATAATAATAATAAAATAACATCGTTTGATTTAAAAGATAGAAGGAAGTACAAAGCGAAAATGTCAAAAATGCCAGTCATTCAATTGACCAATCAAGTGTTGTGTCACGAGATGACAAATAGCTTCTGGTAAATGTGCTGAGAGACCTATTTATATATAGAAAAAAACTTCAATATATTTTCACTAAATAAATTCTAACACAATAACCGCTGAAGAAAAAAAAGTTCATCGGTGTGAATTTTTTAAAATTTATTTTAATTAAAAAATATATATATATATAATATAGTGCTAAATAAAGTTATATTTTTGAGGGCAAAATTATTGAAAACAATAAAAAATTGTACACCTAAAAAATTAATATATTCATCCATAGTTATTAGAGAGGACATTTTAAAATAAAAATATAAATTTCCTCTTTTCTGTGTTCTTAATTATGAGCAAGTAGATTATTAAGATGTTATAAAATAGCTTTCAAAAATAAATTAATAAAATAAATGTTCTCTTTAATTAAAAAATAAATGTTCTAATCATCCGAGCCAAAATATATTTCGAACATAAAAATATTTCAGAGAGAGAATTATTCTTAAAACAATAAAAACTATTAGAAAGTTATCACTATATATAGAACTATTAGAAAGTTTAAAGTTAAAAAATAACTAATTGCTCTCAAATTATATATTTTAATTTTCATTATTATTTGACATATCGGACGCGATATCCCAGCTCGGGATACTTGCGCCTAAATACATTTTAGTAGATTATATACAATTCATTTTATATAATTTAATAACCGGACTAAATACATAATTAAAACTTAAACGATGGTATTCTAAAACAGAAGAGAAAATCTAAAATGGATTATTTTAGCAACCTATATACAATTCATTATATACAACCGACTAAAAACACAATTAAAACTTAAACGATGGTTTTCTTAATTTTCATAATATACTTTTTTTTTTCCAACGTATTGTACCCACAAAAAATGATATTTATCAAATTTGCGTATATATAAAAATATTTTTAAAAATCAGAATTAATATAAAAGTCATATTAAAGAGAGAAAAGGTACTTTGTTTATATATTGATAATATATAAGTGGAAAATGTTTAAAATCAAAATTCTACCTGGGTATATAATCGTTTTTTTTTTATAGAAAAAAAATTACGAAATTATAAAAATAGCACAAATCCATAAAGAAACAGTCAAAAGGAAGCTCCTTTAATAATGGGGGGGGGGGGGGGGGGGGGGGAAGTCGGCTATACTGAATAATTAAAAATAATCTAATCAAAGAAAATATTAACAAAAATAACCAAAAGCCATTCATAATAAAGAAAGCCAGACGAAGAGTAATGTAAGGGAAGGGGAAGAGGGGTGAGATATGCAAATTTCGTGCCAACGAACTTTCTGGCACGTGCCAGAAGAAAGTGCTGAGTTGACAGGGAGTACATATAGATTGGGTATTGGTCCAAAATACATCAACTAGGTCATGGCAAGATTTCTCACCTCCTTTCTTACTTTTTTTTTTTTGTTTTTTTTTTCTTTATAGTTTTGTAGTGTTATATATTACAAGTAATTATTGTTGTAAATAATGCTATTAAGATTTTTCTTAAGTTAAAATGTATTTACTAATAATAAATGAATTTGCATGAAGGCAAAAAATTTTACTAAAAATAATGATCGATAATCTTATAAAATATTTCTACTTATGAAAATTTATATATATATGAAAAAACAATAGAAAAAATGATAAAAAGGTCAGGTGTTGATATTAAAAAATAATGAAGGCATATCCTGTTGTTGTTGTTGTTGTTTCTTATCCCCTTGTGTAAAGATTACACAAATTCCATGAGTTCATGATCTCATGGAATGGGGTATAGGGGTTCAGCTTTCGTTGATCATGGCACCATGATCCAGGCACACTTTGGTGAAAGTCTGACTTTGCCTGTAATTTGAGGCTGTTCTTAACATGGAAGCCTTTGCTGCCGACTCTAACATGAGCACAGATGCAGCTCCTCCGCATCCCTGGAGTGGGACCATTGCTGAGGTCCATCAACTGGGTCAGTTGAACTCAGGATTTTTAAAGAGGGAGTGTGGTTACAGCATCAAGTCTACCAGAACAAGACTTGATACGATCATGTAGAGGGTTTACTGTACCTCCCAACAATATCCATTGCACCACAGGCCAGGTACAGAGGGGTAAGCATAGGCATATCCTGACCAAAGTAAATGTGTGGTTTGCTGATAGTAAATTCAGTATTTGTGAAAATGGATGCAAATCTTTTCAGAAGAGAATGACAAATTGAACAGACTAAAATGATTTAATGTGGAAAATAATACAAATGTGATATTGTACTGTTGTATAATTTTGTATTCTTGATTAATCAGTTACCCGATAAGAAGATGCCTTTTTTATTATTTAATCTGTTGTCTGATAATGGTAACGGCACTGTTACTGAAACGTCACACACTATAAATTGTTTAGGTCTTATTACCTTGTAGTTATAATGTATAATCAAAATTGTGCTTCATCACTTTTCAGAACAGAATCTTTTTATTCAATATCGTCTGATGCTAAAAGATTTGTTTGGGATTATTGCCTCAATGTTGTTGAGCTGAAGATTTGTTTTGGACTGTTTGCCATTAACGTCTGCGTTTGGTGAACATAGCAACAGACAAACTTTTAATATGATCTTAATCCACTATATGAAGGTCGCCTAGCAACCATTGATTCTTCATAGCAGCACCGTTGAAGGAGAAACATAAGGTCTTCATAGATCTAATATAAGAATTTACTTGGCTTAAAATTCATCAAAAATTCGAATTTTATTATGTAACAATGGTGATAGAGATCTAATCAATTCTAACGACGTGAGACTTCGCCAAAATTTATAAAATAAAAGGATCCCTCCCAAGCAATCCCCAAGAATCCCTACTCAAGCTTTATGCAAGAAAAATATACTTATATACACTAACATAATTACGAAAATACGAATTTAACATCATATACTAATTATTTTGGTCTACATTTAAAAAAAAAAAATTTCAACAAACACACACACAAATGAAAACGACAAAAGGAAGAAAAAAACTTAGAAGGGCTTGGCTCATCAGTGGTTAACCCTTCCTGCAGTTTAACCAATTTGATCTACCAGACCGCCAGTTATTGCACTGTGTGTTTTACTTATAAATGTTTGTTTTCACGAGAACATCCTCACATGGGCAAGAGAATCAATTTACATTACATAGTGTGTGTGACGATCAGAGAGTGAGTTAATATTTGCATATTTACACAATATCATAAAATTGAGCAATCCATAAATAGATCCTTAATTAAAAAGCAATATATATTGGATTAAAAAAAATGTATTTACCAATATTTCAGTTTTCTGAATTCCAATCTTTTTCAAGGTACAACAATGTATTTGAAAATTCGAAACTATTTTAGACGCGTAAGATTCTTTTTGAAATTAAATAAATAGGGCCTCCCATTAATTTTTCCATTGCAGTAAGGGCAGTAGAAATTATTTAATTTCAAAAAGAATCTTACGCGTCTAAAATAGTTTCGAATTTTCATAACAGATGGCACCCTAGTCCATCATAATACCAATGTATTTATGTAAAACATATTATTATTTATACATTTTATTTTTTATCCAATATATTACTTTTGAATTAAACTATCATATGTTCCTTTTCCATTGGATCATAATATGCAAATACATGGATTTTCGCGGGCTGAAGATATAGATTTCCCAGATTAGATGAGTAAATCTATGATAGGTGTGTTCAGTAATGTGTGTTTGTCCCTTTGGTGTTCTGACTTCCAGACTGAGGTTTTACATTCTGGACCAGTACAGTAGTTGGAAGTGAGGGATTTACATTGCTTCTCTCTTCTTTCAAATTTTCATATTGGATTTCTCATTTGGATTTAATTTTCTGTGTTTGTTATATTGAAACAGAATGTTGATGATGGATTCCAAGGAATTTCTTTAAATAGTGGACATTTGTTTTGTCTAGTTCTAATAAATCTCTCTTTTTTTATTATTGTTATTATCTCTAATAGACATGGTACAGGTCATCTTCTTATTCTATCTTATCTCCACACTGGGTGAAGTAGAATCAGTCTACCTTTTTCATTAAGACTGGGAGCACTACTCAGTGGCAGGCCGACTTAGCTCCAAAAGAAATGGCCGCCTCTGACATGAGGAACAGACACCATGTACAGCCGCTCCTAACATGGAGTACAAATGCTGCTCATCCTGTATCCCTGGATTAGGAGCCCTTACAGGGTACTATCACCCGGACCAGCTGAGCCCAGGTTTTTTACTGAGCTTGTTACTGCTCCCCCTCCTCAGGCCATGGTAGTTAAAATATCAGTACAAGCCATGATAATCATGGTGGATAGTAGATGGTGAATGATTTTACTGTAAGTGCACCAAATATCTACACAGGTAGAAAGAAGTTAGACTTTTGTACTTATAAGTGTATCAGAAGCTTCATTTGGTTACTTGCACTCACTGATGGTATTGTTGGACTTTTGAAAGAATCGGGGGCCATTGGAGCACACAAATAGTTTTCCTATTCAAGAAAAATGATCCCATTGTACGGGATTCGATCCCAGGTCGTAACTGTAAAAAATCTACGGTTTATCTGACTTTTACAAGTGCAAAGTCTATTTCATTAGTTTAATATATTGGAAGTTTTCAAATTCTTTATTGTGTCAATGACACTGACCGCCACAGATAATTGTAATTTACTTAAACACTCTGTATTTTCTTGAAAATAATGATACTTCAGCCAGTAAATCTTTTTATTACCTCGACGTTTCGACAAAAATCTTTTTGTCCTCGTCAGGAGCAAAAAAAAAATTAAAACATTTAGCAAGGCGTTAAAAATCTTTCTAAAACAAAAGATTTTTGTCGAAACGTCGAGATAATAAAAAGATTTACTGGCCGAAGTATCTTCAATTTGAAGAACTATGAATGCCGGCCAGGCAGCCTCTGTATTTTTACTCTGTATTTTGTTGTATAATTAGGGAAATGAGATTAAGATTGGCTGTATATAGTAGTAGTATGTTGTGCATACGAAATTTTACGTTTTCACTTTTCTCTTTATCTATTTTTATAATGTTATATTTTTCTCTCGTATGCAAAAATATCTTGTCTTATGAAAAAATAGTACAAATGTAGCATTGTACTGGGATAAGGTGCATAAATTAAGAAAAAGGCATCTCCTTATCGTGCAACTGAAAGTTGCTGATGGCTTGCGCCATCTATCGGAATAAATATCAACTATTCTCGTTGATTTTTAATTATTCCAGAATTGGCCGTGGTTAGCTTTTCTTGATTAATCAAGAATGGGTATTTGGCCAATTCTGGAATAATTAAAAATCAACGAGAATAGTTGATATTTATTCCGATAGATGGCGCAAGCCATCAGCAACTTTCAGTTGCACGATAAGGAGATGCCCTTTTCTTAATCTTGTCTTATATAAAAATATATCTTGTCTTATATAAACACATCTCGTTCTTTTGTTTATTTATCGTAAAAAAAGCATGTAGAAGGACGCATGCGTCCGAAAGCTTGCTATTAAAAAAAAAATTCGCACAAGAAACCCCTCTTTAATCTCCGTTTTATTTTTCTATAGTAGAGATATGACTTTGTGGATATAGAATGTCCATGAATTATATAAACATCAGTTTATGGATAATCATCTGGCCTCTAGATATCTTTTTAAAATGTGTTAACAATTAGAGATAGCTCTACAACGTTTAAAAACAAGTGAGAAATTACGATGCACTAGCGCGCCATCTGTTATGAAAATTCGAAACTATTTTAGACGCGTAAGATTCTTTTTGAAATTAAACAATTTCTACTGCCCTTACTGCAATGGAATGTATTTATATATTATATATTTATATGTAATTCTACTGTCCTGAAAGCTTATGTCCATAGTTCATCTAAAATACCCATTCCAAGAGTCTAGTATCAGTATAACTATAAAAGGATGATCGAAAAAAGCAATATAACAGCGGTATGGTAGATAAAACTGGCGAAACCGCTGGGAGGGTTCATCACTGATGAGCCAGGCCCTCCCAATAATTTTTCCATATTGCAGTAAGGGCAGTAGAAATTGTTTTATTTCAAAAAGAATCTTAAGCGTCTAAAATAGTTTCTAATTTTCATAAGTAAGAAATGTCTAACTTGGAAGAAACTTAATACAATATCACCAGGAGCAGTATATTATAAAAAGTGCAAATCCGTGAGGCGAAGAGTTTATTGTGAGAATTAGAAGAAACTTTTCCATATATTAAACTATATTTACTTAATTAGCAAACGCAGAATAAATTTTAACGTCTTGCCAAATGCTTTAATTTTTACTTGTTCCTAAAGAGGGCAAAAGATTTTTGTCGAAACGTCGAGAGAATAAAAAGATTTACAGGCCGAAGTATCTTTTATTCAGGAACGATGAATGCCGGTCAGACAACCTCTATTTTTACGATAGCAAAGGCATGTTCTGTTCACCAACATTGATTTAATTAATTTTTTAAAGTTTTACTATTTCAATGCCTTTTTAAATCATACCATATGTTCTATATGTCCGCCATGATATTTTTAACTCATTATATTTCCCGTAATCCTTAATTTTGTAACGTTTCCTTTTTTATTTTCACTAAAAGCGTTGCCCAAAATTTTTAACAATATTTCAAAAACACACATATGATATTTTATTGTTTAATAAGACAAACGGTGATTTGATTAAAAATGCAGAAGACAATTAGCCCCAGCGGGGCCTGCGTTCTCTAATAATGGCGATATAATTGGAGGAGGGAATTGAAAAAGTGCCCATGGGATTCTTACAAGGCATTGTGTTGATTTCTCTTTTGTTTTTAATAATCCCATGTTTCTCTCCACTAATCATTGAAGCTTAGAACGGAAATCATTCAAATTTCCTTTGTTAGGTTCTATATAGACATTAAAAAAAAAGACAATATGTAAAATGGAAACGTGATATATTGCCACATTTTCAATTATTTTAATCATATTCGAGAATAAGGAAAAATTAGTTCTTTAGCTAAAGAGTTTCATTATTTTGAGGTACTGTGTCGGTGGAAGGATGGTCTAAACCGCTGGTTTTCAAAAACCACGACCCGGGTTCAATTACCGCATTGGGCACTTTTTTTCTGATAAAAATGCTCCAATGGCCCCCGATTCTTGCAAAAGTCCAACCCTCCCAACGAGTACAAGTAACCAAACGGGCCTCTGGCACATTTGTAAGTGCAAGGTCGAACTGCTTTTCACATGTGTAGACATGTGGTGCACTTATAGTAAAAGCAGTCGCCTACTTCTACCCACCATGATTATCATGGTCACGTGTACTAGGGATAAGCAACAAAAAAATATATTTTTTTTTTCAAGTGTTGCAAGCTTTCGAGCAGATTTTGTTCTTCAACGGGCAAATCTAAAAACAAATGAAGAGAGCATGAATCACACAGATTATATTACAGATAATTTACATATCAATACTTTAGATAACAAATACGAATACTTATAATACAATATAATGGCGGCTTATGATTGTAAAACGACATTTGATAAGTTTTACCGCAAATGTTTCTTTTGAACGAAAATTCGTAATTTATTTTAAGGAGAAATAACGACTATTTCTATCCTTAGGGATGAAGTATGAAAGGATGAATTGTGAAAAGTAATGATTAACGGAAAATTGCGGGTTCGATTCCCATCTCTGGACACTTTTATTTTTCCGTTCATCATTACTCTTCACAATTCATCCTCATCAACTCCGCTTTGCCTGTCCCAAGCCCGGATGAAAAAGGATGAGGGGGAGCAGTAACAAGCTCACTAAAAAACCTGGGTTCAGCTGGCCCGGCTGATAGTACCCTGTAAGGGCTCCTAATCCAGGAATACAGGATGAGCAGCGTTTGTACTCCATGTTAGGAGTGGCTGCACATGGCGTCTGTTCCCCATGTCAAAAGCGGCCATTTCTTTTGGAGCTAAGTCGGCCTGCCACTGAGTACTGATCCCAGTCTTAATAACAAAGGCAGACGCATTCTACTTCACCCAGTTTGGAAATAAGAAAGAAGAAGAAGACAATTCATCCTTTCATACTTCATCCTTAAGAATAGAAATAGTCGTTATTTCTCCTTAAAATAAATTAGGATTTTTCATTCAAAAGAAACATTTGTGGTAAATACTTATCCAACGTTGTTTTATGAATACTGTGCTGCTCTGTCTGAGGAAAGACGAAAACTAAATTATAAAACGGGGCAACTTTGTCCTTCATTTCCGGCACTAATTAATGAAATATCAAAGAATAGGTATATAGCGATGGCGATATTTGGATTCCACAAGACTATATCCCGGAAAAAGGCCACACAGTGTTCTTCCCATCCATTGTGAACTGGCGAATCCTGTATAGGGCGAGAAGCCCTAAATAAAGGCTTTTTGTTGTTGTTGTTTATGAATACTTATACTTAGCTGTAATATTCTCTGTGTGATCTATTCCTGATAACATCATCACACGCATCTCTTTATGTGAAAAAAAAAATAACAAATATGAAATTGTACTGAGATAAGTTGAATAAATTAAGAAAAGGACATCACCTTATCATACAACTGAACGTTACTGATGACTTGCGCCATCTATTGGAATAAATATCAACTATTCATTGATTCTTTAAAAAATTATTTGTGGCCAATTCTGGAATAATTAAAAATCAACGAATAGTTGATATTTATTCCGATAGATGGAACAAGTTATCAGCAACTTTCAGTTGCACGATATGGAGATGTCTTTTCTTAATCTTTATTTGTTTTTGGATTTGCCCGTTGAGGAGTAAACTTTGACTTGCAACAAAATAAACAAATTCTTTGTTCAAAGATCTAATTTTTCCTTATTCGAATATTTCTAGGGAACTATCGTTCTCATTTAATCAACAATCTGTTTTAAAAACATATCAACGTATTTACATACTTTCCTATTGATATTTCCATGTGTTTCACAACTTGTTTTTATATTAAAGATTTAATAAATTATGCCTTTAATTAAATAGAGGGGTAATACCATTTATTGTAGGAGTCGGTGGAAGTCTACACCGTTGGTTTTCGACCATTACGACCCGGGTTCGATTCCCGCATTGGGCACTTTTTTTTCTGATTTAAAAAAAA
Source organism: Cordylochernes scorpioides (assembly GCA_030710605.1). Classification (NCBI taxonomy): domain Eukaryota; kingdom Metazoa; phylum Arthropoda; class Arachnida; order Pseudoscorpiones; family Chernetidae; genus Cordylochernes; species Cordylochernes scorpioides. The sequence goes on from CP092865.1 coordinate 18,064,817, forward strand.
ATGCTCCAATAGCCCCCGATTCTTGAAAAATTCCAAGCCCACCAGCGAGTGCAAGTAACCAAAAGGGGCTCTGGCACATATGTAAGTGCAAAGTAAAACTGCTTTTAACATGTGTAGATATGTGGTGCACTTACAGTAAAAGAAAGGTCGATGTTAATCTACACTTTCTATATATATATTCTATTTTTACTTTTGTTTTACCTATCTGGGAGAATCCTGTATGGGATGATTGTCCTTAATAAAGGTTTGTTGTTGTTGAAGAAAGGATAATAAATACTTGTTCGATTATACGTGGTGATCGTTCATCTCTAATACCTAGGTATTCATAAGACAAATTAGGGCAATCATTCATAACACAATTCCTATTTGTTGGAATACTGTTGGAACACATCCATTCCACTCGACATTATCATCAAACATGTTCCGAACATGAACTCCCCAAATGGCAGGGATCTGTCTAGATTCAAGGCGGCTTTAAGCTCCTGATTCGGACGTGCCCTCAGAGAGGGTTACGTCGATTGTATATATCTCTCTTCATTCCTACCATTATTATTACCTTATAACTCCCTTTGAGTGTAAAGATTGACGAGATGTCAATAAAGTTGTTTAATTGTCAAAAAAATTGTCAATTGTCACATCCATTCCACTCGGGCTAAACCCGAACAGTTTATCCATCTAGTATTCACCTAAAAATGTTCAAATAATATATATAATAATAGTAGAATTATAGTAGTTCAAATATCCATAGACAACCTTTTATAGCAGCTTCAGGAATATATTGTATTTTACTTTCATATATATATTAAAATTCGAAACTATTTTAAACGCGTAAGATTCTTTTTGAAATTAAACAATTTCTACTGCCCTTACTGCAATGGAAAAATTAATGGGAGGGCCTGGATCATCAGTGGTAAACCCTCCTAACGGTTTCGCCAGTTTAATCTACCATTCCCGTATTATATTGCATTTTTGGAACTTCCTTTTATAGTGATACTGTTGATAGACTCTTGGAATGGGTATTTTAGAATATATATTTTATATATATGATGTGCATTTGCGCGCGCCATCTGTTATAGGAAATTAAAACTATTTTAGACGCGTAATTTTTCTTTTTAAAAATTAAACAATTTTTATATATGAGAAAACAATAGAAAAAATAAAAAGGTGTATATGCCTGACGCCAGTATACGCTGACGAGCGCCCACAGCGCGAAATGTTTTCGTGGATGGCTTTTCTTGATTGATTAAGAAAATGGGTTGGCCAAATATCAAGGAACAGGTTAAAATCAATGTTTAGTTGATTTCTGTTCCACTAGATGGCGCTCTGCCATCTAAAAATCACATTTACCTTTGGTCAGGATATGTCTTCATTATTTTTAATGTTATATATATATTACCGCCCTTACTGTAATGATAAATTAATGGGAGGGCTTGGCTCATCTGTGGTCTCTTCTTCTTCTTTCTTATCTCCACTCAATCATATTAGGGTATCAAGTTGTGACCCTTGATGGTGTCTGTTTGACAACCATCATGACTGGGTGAAGTAGAATGCGTCTGCCTTTGTCATTAAGACTGGGAGCACTACTCAGTGGCAGGCCGACTTAGCTCCAAAAGAAATGGCCACCTCTGACATGAGGAACAGAGGCCATGTGCAGCTGCTCCTAACATGGAGTACAAACGCTGCTCATCCTGTATCCCTGGATTAGGAGCCCTTACAGGGTACTATCAGCCAGGCCAGCTGAGCCCAGGCTCATCAGTGGTGAATCCTCCCAGCGGTTTCGTCAGTTTAATCTACCATACCGCTGTTATATTACATTTTGATGTCTTCCTTTTATACCTATACTGAAGCTGACCTCATGGAAAATGTATTTTAAATAAACTATGGACATCAGCTTTGAGAGGACAATAGAAATATATATACAGTTAAACCTGTCTATAGCGTCTCTTCTTGGGACTCACCAAAATAGGGTGCTATAGAGAGAGGGTGCTATAAACAGGTGACTTTTAATGTAAAATGTTCACATTTTAATGTTTAAAATCGGACGCTATAGAGAAGAAGGCGCTATTTAGAGGGGGCGTTATAGACAGGTTCAACTGTATAATATGCTGATAAGGCACAATTTGGATTATAGATTATACACACATGGTAATATGACCAAATCCAAATAAATAGTGTGTGACGTTTCTGTAACAACGCTGTTACCGAAACGTCACACACTATTTATTTGGATTTGGACTTATTACCTTGTGTTTATAATACACCTATCCCCCGATTTACACGGTAGATACGTTCCTGAGAAAAACGTGTAAATCGAGGGATAGGTGTATATTAAACTGTCAAATCTGAATAGGTGTTCGCCCCCTCATGAATCAGAGCCTCCCAATATTCTTTTCATAATAGGTAGTATAGAGTAGAATATCGCATTTTAGTATAGTGCGATAAAAAAAAAACTTATTTGGAAAACCGTGTAAAAGCGAAAACGTGTAAAACAAGTACCGTGTATATCGGGGGATAGGTGTATATTCTTCGAACAATTTATCTTCCGCAAACATCAAGTTTCTTATAACGATTTCTCATATTGAAATATAATAAGCAGACATATTGAGAGAACCACACACACACACAAGGTGTGGCATGGTCTAATGGACTTAGACTACTGATGCGAGATGTTTGTGTTTTGGATGGCACTGGTTCAAATCTCACACATACACAAGGACATATGGAAATATGACAAAGAAGTGAATAAAGGAACAAAAGAGGAACTACTTAAAAACTGTAAGCATTTCCGGTTAGCACAGTGAAATACAATGTCCGGATATCCTGGAGAATTAATACGCTGAGTGAACAGGTTTCCGCAGGACTACTTCCTCATTTGAACATAGGAGACACGTTGGAGGACATGGTTGTTCGTAATTAGCGCGCGCAGGTTTAATTATTTAATTAATATCTTAAATGGATATAATTAGTATAAGTGGTGAGAAAAATCAACACTTTGTGTTTGGAGAGAGAAAGCCTAATTAATTTCAATTATATTATGATGCATTGCGCGCCATCTTTTATGAATATTCGTAACTATTATAGACGCGTATGTTTCTTTTGAAAATTAAACAAAAATTTATAATTATATGTAATTCTGCTGTCATCAAAGCTTATGTCCATAGTTCATCTAAAATACCAAGAGTCAAGCATCAGTATCACTATAAAAAGAAGTTCCAAAAATGCAATATAACAACGGTATGGTAGATTAAACTGGCGAAACCGCTGGGAGGGTTCACCACTGATGAGCCAGGCCCTCCCTTTAATTTTTCCATTGCAGTAAGGGCAGTAAAATTGTTTAATTTTCAAAAGAATCATACGCGTCTATAATAGTTTCGAATTTCAATCATATTTAGAACATTTCTTTTGAGAACAATCATTGATTATAATATGCGCTTTTATGTTTATAGATATACACCTACCAAAATAGGCACCACTCTTTTTATAAGTATGAATTAAAATAATGCATTTTGATTAAAACTACAATAAATAAAAAAACATGAAAGTGATGATAAAGAATGTACCACAACACCAGTTTAGGCAAATTCAGACAAAAAGCCATCAACCTGTATACCATGATTTCGGACTATGACCTTCATCAGTACAGGGACGGCTTCGATTTTATAACATCCTATGAAAGGGGTTAGGAAATCGGTCGAATTTGCCAGAAAAAGTGTCCAAGATGGTGAAGTGGTAAGGACCAATTTCTGGCTAGGGAATACAATATAAAGTTGCAGAGGAAGGTATTTATGTATCAAATATATATATAGTGTCCGTTTTTTCGCGCTCTGATTGGCTATTCACTGCCATGTGCTTATAATCAGCGTTGAACTTATTAGCCAATCGGTGTGCAGTGTTTCTTTAGCTCAGGAGTATTCACCAACGAAATTCTATATTTAATATAAGATCGTGGGATTCGATCCTATCAATCTTTTTGGGTCATATTGAAATATGTTTTTTTTTTTTTTTCGTCACACATTTTCTATCTGTGTTTTAAAAACAAATGCAATTCATAGTTAGCTTTCAGAATTATAGTTTGATATTAGGTTTGTTTATTCTTTATATTGTAGGGTTTGAAGCAATTGAAACATTTTTTTTTTCTTCAGAAAAAGTGCCTGATGCGGGATTTGATCCTTGATCGCGGTTGTCAAATATCGACCTTATGTATCACACCAACCCTATATTTGAAAAAGGATAAATTGAGACTTAGAAAAAAAAATTGTATTTCGTGGCTTAAATATCCTCAGATTTCTTTGTCGCAAGTGTGCAGGGCAAAAATGTTTTAGTTCAAGAAACTAGGTAAATAAGAAATTTTGTGAAAAATAAGGAATTTGCATTGGTTTCTCTATTCTGGATTATCAATCAATCAATAAGTCGTGAACTTACCTGATTGCTTGGTGGGTCGGATAGCTGATCTCTGGTCTAGCGTTCTAAACACAGAACATACATAGGTCAGCGGTATGGCATTGGTTGGCCTATCCATAGGAATGATCACATGGTATTCTCTTAATGCAGAATCCTACGAGAGTTATTTATTTATGCTTATGAGGTGATACAGCAGCGTATTTACAATTAGAGAGGAGACAAAATGAATTAAATCTAGAAAAAAGAAGTGAGGACATATCGGTCATTAAAGTCTGAGAGGCAAGGCCTTCAGCCAGTTCAGGGCTTCCGGGGTGACAGAATGGAGATTGGAGATTCCTCCATTGAATTTGTACAGCGGGCAGTCATCTAGTATATGGGACATTGATTGTGGGACGTTGCAGGCACAATTTGGATCTTTGGTGTAGCCCCATAACTTCATCAGCTCTGCACACCTTCCCTGACCTGTCCTAAAGCGGTTTAGAAGCACCCATTCTCGTCGAGGGAGGGAAACGAGAGTACAAACCTTCAAGACAATGGCTCAAACGTTAATTCATTGGACATTATATCAAACATTGGTTTTTAGGTATTGTTTTTGTTTAATCCCAAATATACCCATGTCACAGGTCATAATGGTGGATACGATTGATGTGCTGTTAGTTATCCTAAGCATCTACAGGCTATGATAATCATGGTAGGTAGCTATCGATTGTCTTTTACTCTAATTACACCACAGGTATAAGAAAACAGTTCGACTTTGCCATTACAAGGTAACAAAGCTCAGTTTGGTTACTTGTACTTATTGGTTGAGCTAGGAATCCAGGTAGAATCGACGAGGATTCATTGAATCAATTTTTAATTGAGAAAGAGCTGCTGCCAATGCAATTTTCAAACTCTTTTTGCATTAAAAAAAGACAATTCGGATCATTACCATAACCATTTAAGTATTGTATTCCATCATCCAATGGGAGACACCGAAGATGTTAATGATAATATGATGATAAGGAAGAAACCCTGAGTAGATGCGGCGACACGTCATCGATGACAATCTCTTTCCTCGACATTGTCTGGTGCGAGCGAGACCTTGTGGAACGACGTTTCCCGGAGAGGATTGATTGGTCATTGATTGTGTCTGGATGGAGTACATCACCCGACTGCAGGCTTCTTTGGTTCATGGATGGTGGTACTGATAATACTGGACATTCCCATTCTTGTGGTGGTGGTGCTTATCTCCATGGTTAAACCAATTCTTGAAGTCCACTCCTCTCCAATTTTGCTATGGTATTTATAGGTCTGGAAAATAGGTCATCTATTATCAGTTCTGAGCATGATAAGACATGTTCCGGAGAAGCTTCCGCACTATTGCATTTCTTGTCATAATTTAATAATTGAAAATCAATGAATAGTTAATATTTATTCCGATAGATGGCGAAAGCCATCAGCAACTTTCAGTTGGACGATAAGGAGTATGCCCTTTTTTCTTTTTTTTTTCTTTAAGGATAATAATATTTCTATTCTCTACGATTTCATACATCTTTATTTTACTAGGAATGAATGGTCATCATATATATGAGCTTCATCTATTTACAAGGAATAAACAAAAGCGCTCCTATCTACATATTATTCGGTAGTTTTCTCGGTCTATTAATAATCTCAATACTAAAAGGTAGGAGTGTGTGCGCCATCTTGGTGCTCCCGAAGAGTTGAACAACCTCTGCCACGCATCAATAGCCCAGGGAGGTGAAGGAAGGAGATTAGGACGGCTGTGCAAACATTGCCATTCTGGGATGCCAACATTTCTTGAATGGTGTAACAAATCCTAACTTCTGGAGTGGAAGAATCTCAGATTCCTATCTAAATATAATAAATTTAGACCCTCCTGGATGGCCCCGAAGTTGTCAACTGTCAATAGTATGGTGAAATGTCTATGCCTGAACTCTTGGAGAGTCCCGAAGTTGTCAACTGTCAATAGTATGGTGAAATGTCTATGCCTGAACTCTTGGAGAGTCCCGAAGTTGTCAACTGTCAATAGTATGGTGAAATGTCTATGCCTGAACTCTTGGAGAGTCCCGAAGTTGTCAACTGTCAATAGTATGGTGAAATGTCTATGCCTGAACTCTTGGAGAGTCCCGAAGTTGTCAACTGTCAATAGTATGGTGAAATGTCTATACCTGAACTCTTGGAGAGTCCCGAAGTTGTCAACTGTCAATAGTATGGTGAAATGTCTATGCCTGAACTCTTGGAGAGTCCCGAAGTTGTCAACTGTCAATAGTATGGTGAAATGTCTATGCCTGAACTCTTGGAGAGTCCCGAAGTTGTCAACTGTCAATAGTATGGTGAAATGTCTATGCCTGAACTCTTGGAGAGTCCCAAAGTTATAAACTGCCAAAAGTACGGTAAAATTTCTATGCCTGATCTCTTGGAGAGTACCGAAGTTGTCAAATATCAAAGTTATGGTGAAATACCTATGCCTGAATTCTTGGAGAGTACCGAAATTGACCGTTATCCACCAAATTAAGAAATGCCCATATTCTGGATTTCTTTAACAATTCCTGAATTAGTTATTTGAAATAATTGCCACAGCAAAATATCTAACAAAGGCTGACTCTTCCATCAAAACAGACGCAAAAGCCAGGCGTCATCTGATCCTATCTGCAATTTTAGCAGACTCGGTGACAAAGATGAACAAGAGCTTTGGATCGTCCACCATGGTTTCTGTCTATCGTTGGTACATAGGATTTCATGAATCCTTTCCTCGATGTCATAAAACCCAAACCTGCTCTGAGCTAACAAGGGTCAGTAGTCTGAAAACATGGTCTCCAGGTTTTCTTCTCTCTTATCCTCACTCAATCATACGTATTAGGGTATCATGATTGTAGAGTTTGTTGATGGTGTCTGCTGGGGTTGAGTAGAGCTCATCAATGGATGAGTTAATACAGTCAATGATGTGTTTTAGGATTGCAGGTTGAGAATTATGATGGTCTCCAGGTGAAGGTCTCGAATTCTCCAGAGCTGGTGTTGTGGCTCTGACCCAAATCTGCTATTTGTAGCATTATATGGCAATGGTCAATAGATGGTCTTTACGTCGATATTGAAAAGAAGGCTTATATATACATTTTTAGATCATTATTAATAATCTTAACATGTATTGACAAAAAAAAAAAAACTCTTCTCAAACTTACAAACACGAAACTCATAAGGGGAAAAATGGAGAATTTAATATTTTCAAAATTTAATTTGACCTCATTTTAGAAAAACTTTTAATTTTGCTACATCGCGTTCAATTGTTTTCCTGCATTCAATTTATAAATTCCTGGTAGAGAGTTTCCTTTCTTTGCGGATATTGGTCAAATTTTAATAAAGTAGAAAATTCTGTGAGAGAGATTTTTTTTTAATCCTCATTTTCGGCGATTAAAAAAACATTATACATATACACTTGTATTACAAATAACAAATAATAAAAATACCATTAAAGGTAATTAAAAGGTGTTTATAATTTATAATTTATTTTTATTTAAAATATTTCAAGTTAGAAAAAATGCAAAATAATAATAACGACTTAATAATTTTAGACCGACATAATGGTAGGTTTTTTTATTCCTTTTTGTGATGGCAATTTGTATATGATAAAAGCGTTTTTATAATAAAATTAACAAATAATTTTAATGGCTTTCAATTTAAAGGGATAACAAATTAAGAGAACATATAATTACACTAATGGACAAAATTTAAGGAAGTTGTACCTTTTAGCATGTATATCAGGATTCAGACAATAACTCTGAAAGATATTACAATAGCCTTTATTGAAGACACACGAGGAAACATGCACTCATGAACAAAACTTAAAGAAGTTGTACCTTTTAGCATGTATAGCGGGATTCAGACAATAACTCTAAAAGATATTACAGTGACCTTTATTGAAAATACACGAGATAACCAAATGTAAACAAAATTGTCTCTGTCTCCTTCAAAACCTTTCCAATTCCTAGTTTTGTCCATGAGTGTACTATACAAATAAACTTGTATCTTTGTTGTTATTATTAAAATGTTATTATCATGAATTTATTAAATTTGATTTGAATTCTCGAAATATCATTCAACCAGCACGTATCATTCACCACGCACATATATTTTCAAAAATTTCCTTTTTCAAACTGAAATAATGTAATATATTATTCTCTCAATATATAATAAGCATTTGAAATATGTATATAATAATGTGTATATAAAAAGTTGTATTTATTATTAAGTTTTTAACGTGATACTCCTGTTGAAGGATTGGCAAGTCCGAAAGCTTGAAAATAAAAAGTTGCACAAGAAACTTAACCCTGGAAGCTTCATTTATTTTATAATATTATTAAAATTGTAATACAATATTGTATGGACGTATGCGGAATATACAATTTAGTCAAGATTTTGGTCAATTTTGCATATTCCGCGGTTGGCACTCTGACATTGATTCCTTTTGATCGAATTATCCACGTTTCATCTGGTCAAATAATGGTATAACCTAGAAGGAACGCTTGGTCCCAAATATTTGCAAAATAAACGCCATTTTAAAATTGTGAAATACAACCTGAACCTCACATAACACACAAATATCTTCACGATTTTCCAATAATAAATGTTAGCTAATACTTCAATATACATTACCCTCAAATGGGCAATACGGTGGTTGAGGTACAGCCTGCGTCACGCTGACGAAGGCCAATAACCCAATACGCGCACCTAATGGACTTTTCTTTATTTATAAAGAAAATGGTCAACGGTCTGAAATAAACCTAAATTAACGTTTTTCTTGATATTTATTCCCTAAGATGGCACTTTGCCAACTAATATGTTCATTTGAGCGGCAAAAGTTTGAGCTATTTAGTCATTTCTATCACCTATCCATTTTTTATTTTCATCTATCTTTTCTATTAACATATCTTACTTCAGAATATTTTTAAAAAAAGGAACATTTATTTCATAATTATTACGACAGATGGCATTATTTTTTTTTCATTAGTTTTAATAAATTTTATCATTCTGTCTTTTATTCATTTTCTACTCTATCTTCAATTTTTTTCTCATTTATCCGTTCATATGACGCGTAATTGCCGAAGCATCTACGTGAACTTGCTATAGCCCTAATTTGATTTAAAAAAAAATAATAATAAACTTTTATGAAACTTTAAATATAAGTCTGATTTTGTTTTCACATTTAATTTTCTTTATTCGTAATTCATTACAAAAACTATTTTTCTTTCTAATATATTAAAAACCCATTTCTTGATTTCACAGGAAGCCTCTGGGACCAAATTTTGGTCGTAGAGGTACAGTCCACCACGCTGATGAGAGCCAACAGCCCGAAACGCGTTTGTGGTTGACTTTTCTTGATTTATCAAGAAATTGGGTTGGCCAAATTTCACGGAGCAAGTTAAATAAACGTTTAGTTTAATTTTGTTCCACTAGATGGCGCTCTGCTATCTAGAAAAGCTCATGTGAGCCTGGTCGGGATATGCCTTTTTTGTTTTTAATATCAACACCTGGCCCTTTTTATATTTTTTATTGTTTTTCACATATATTAAAATATATTGACGGGAGAGGCGCCCTATGCTTCCATGAATCAATTTCCTCCCGGCAAATTTTCCATCTATATTAAAATATGTTTCACACCACTGTATATTTATTTATTAATTTATTTGATTGTTGACTGTGAATAGAGAATTTTAAATGGTCTATATTGTTGCACCAAGTTACAGCTTTGACGGGTCGTCGACCTTGGTTTCCTCCTTCTTGGTGTTATACACCGAGCGGGTTTCCATACTCAAAGCAAATAAATAAAAGTAAATAAAAATAAATTACATTTTAAAGTTATTGTGTTTATTTATTCGTTGTCTTCCTCGTAGGTCGTGATCCGCAGTTTAGGTCCTCTCTCACTCCAATAACCAATCAATATATATGTACAATAACAATATTACAAAAGGAATGAAACTATAAAAAGGAATGATGATAATTTAAATAATCTGTTTTAAATAAATATTAAATATCATAGAATATTTTAAATAAATGTAGGGCGCATTAAAATTGGTAAAACAATATATAACTTCGGCATTGTGCGATGTTAAGTTTCAGGAAAGAGAGATGTTATTTACCGCTATTTATATAAAAGGTATTCTGTAAAAAATTTTCAAGAGTGAAACGTAAATAGAGAGAGGTTTCCGGTCGGAGGTAACCTTGGCAACATGCCGGGTTGCCAGCTCTATATTTATTTGCCATAAAGTTCATGGCTCTACCTTACCATACCTTCCTTAGCTTGCTTCAAAACAGAATCCTTGCAAGCATTTGTGCAAGCATTGCAAATATATTGACAATCTTTTTTTTATTAGATACATACACTGTGTGAAAAGGAAATTACTGAAGAACTCTCCCACATTACCTACTTAATTGTACAGCCCTTGATGCAGAGAGGAAGGCCCTATATCAACAAATTAAATGTACCAACACTTCACCCTACGTATTGTTTTCAAAAATATCAGCAAACAAATCTAAGGCAATAGCTTACTATAAATATTTTAGATCATCATTATGTAAGGACCAGTCAACAAATGAATGACTTTGAGATGAAGAGTAAAGCCAGTTCAATTTCTATGTAAATAACACAAGATGATTATTACCTTACCCAATTGGGAGAATCTGTATGGGGCAAGTCCCTAATAAAGACTTTTTTGTGTGTGTGTGTTATTAGGTACATACAAAGATTATGATGCATTAGCGCACCATCTGTTATGTAAATTCTAAACTATTATAGACGCGTATGATTCTTTTTAAAATTAAACAATATCTACTGCCCTTACTGCAATGGAAAATTACATACTCCATTGCAGTAAGGGCAGTAGAAATTGTTTAATTTTAAAAGCATCATACGCGTCTATAATAGTTTAGAATTTACATACAAAGATATGCATCAAAAAGAGGTACCTTTCCATCTAAAAATAGAATAAAACAATGTATTTTGGTTAATCACGTCAGTAAGAGGATGTTATGATAGTGATTAAGAATGTGCCACATCACCAGTTTTGACAAATTCAGATAGAAGTAAACCTGTATACTATGACGTGTTTGTGTTAAATTTACTCGATAGAGAGGTGGCATTCTAATACATTTAAATACAACGCTATAACTTTGCTATTGCGATTTAGCAGTATTGCCTATCTTCCCATGTGTTTAGACACTTTTGTAAACCCTCATTGAAAAGGATTTTTGATGAGGAAATATATCAAAATAGGTAACTAAAAATATGTAACAAAATTGTCAAACTCGACCGATAACTTAACTAAAAATCTTTTACAAGATACACAGCGATTTCTATCAATAGGATAAATTTCTTTCACCAATGGCAAAATCAATCAATAAGATCTTCAATTTTATGCTACGAAAGTTTTAAAATAGGTTAATAAAAGCGCATACTATTTTTAAAATCTAATATATTATGTTTCAAACAAAAGACGTCCAAAATATTCAAAACTTTCCGATATATAGGCTGTGGAATTTTATGCAATCCTTAATTGAAAATACGCCTTGTTGGGTTAAATGCATATCATTTCAAGAATCTAAATATTAACTGAAATGTAATATCTAGCGTTTTTCCCCTTTCGTGTAGACAAAGAATTTGAGAATATCAAAAAATGATGTAATGGACTTCTATTATCTACACATCAATTAAAGATTGATTTCTATACTACTGGATGATTGGCTTAAATCTACAATGGTTCTGCAAGAAGAATGAGAAAGGATGGTACTTACTTGGTGGAACGTTTCTCCAGAGGTTCTGGTTTCTTGGAAGATGGAGGCAAGGTGGAGGTGGATCCGCCTTTTTTAAGATTGCCCTTTGTGTCGGATGATGTAAACTTGGAGGTCATGGCTTCCCATCTGCTCTTCTTGGGCGGAGCTGGAGGTTTCTTGGCCTCGCTGCTGGATTTGCTGCGTCCCAGGGATGTTCCTTCCAGCATCGCTTTCAGCTTCGACATCACGTTCTTCTTTGGAGGTTTCGTGGGAGCTTCTTCACCATTAACTTCACCTTTCTTTCCTTTCTGTTTTTCTTTCTTTGGGGATTTAGGTTTGTCCGGTTCTTCGGGACTCGTGGATTTTACACAAATCTTGGAGGATCGTTTTGAGTACACCCCACGGAGTCCTTCGTTCTCTAATTCAATGGTTACTTCCTCAAGAACAACTTCTCTTGGAAGATCTGAAGATGAACTTTCGATTTTGGGTGATATTTCTGAAATATTCTTTCCGCTTTCATCTTGTGATGTCAATTCTGATTTGTCTTCATCGATCCTTTCAGAGTTGGGTTGTTGATCGGTTATGATTGACGATCCATCAACTTCGCTTTTTTCAATTGAAATGTCAGTGGTGATTACTTCGATTTCTTCTTTTGGTGCACTCTTAATTTCGGGTTCAGAAGCAATTACTACAATGTCTTCTGTTGGCGTTGATTCAATTTTAGGACTTGATTCTTCTCTTTTTTCTTCTTTTTCACCATTTTGTTCTTCTTCTATTGGTGTGATTTCTTCAAGTTCTTCTTTCTTTTCTAATGGAAGCTCGCTTTTTACTTCTTGAATGGTTAAAGGTTCGCTTGAAGATGGGTCAGAGAGAATAGCAAATTTTGTATTTGTATCCTCATCTTCTTGAACTGGTTGAGGAGTTTCTATTGTGGAATCTTGGCTAGATGACTCCTTTGGCTCTGCGAAGACAGCTTCATTTTTCTTTTTTGCACTGAGGACTTCGATCTCAAGATCTTCTAGCATTTTGTTGAGACTTACCAATTCATGTTCAAGCTTCCTTTCCAGTAATGGTGTTGGAAGAACATTATAATCTCCTTTGATATCCCCATTAGGGAAATGATCTTCAGGAAGTGATTCATTCAAGTTAAGCTCGAGGTCGAAAGAATTGTCTAAGGTATTGCTCAGTTTTGTTTCTTGGCTTAAGGTCTGATCAAAACTTTCTGAATCTTTACCGTTTGGAAGTCCAGCTGCTAAGTTTGATTCTAGATTCATCTCTAGAGCTGTCAGATTGGATTCAATGTTATCCATTAGAGGCTCAATGTTGGATTTGTAACTGTCCTTTGAAGTTGTCATGATTGTTTCGAAATCGTTCATGTCGTTTATCTTCAATTCGTTATTGTTCAGAACGGTTTCCGATTCCTGTTGCTCAGGCTGTTCAACAAGAGTTGATGCTTCACCTTCATCTTCTTTACTTTCTTCAAAAAGTGGGAATTCATCAATAAGCTTTTTTCCATTTAATACTGGCGCTTCTTCCTCCGAAAAATCTTCAAGAAAGACTACATTCTGTTCGTTTAGGTTGAAGGATGTTTCTATCATTTTTCCTTTCGATGGAAGCTCTTTTAAATCCATCTCATTCAAATTCGAAATGATCTCAGGTGAATTAATCTTCTTGGTTGGTTTAAGAAGTTCGAATTCTTTGTGTTTGGTTGGTGTAGAAATGTGGCAAGGTTCAAAATCCAGACTGAGGGTCCTATCTTCTGACATTTCGTTAATGGTGTGGCATTCAAGAGCACTTAGACATTGATCTTGGATCAGAGTAATATCCTCTTCGCTAAGTCCAAGCATAGACCTTGCATTCATGATACCTGTGTACCCTAGATGATGGTGAATTACTTCTTCGTGTTCGGGAAGCTCGTGGATATCATTCAACGATTCCGAGTTGGGAAAGGCAAAACATTCTGAAAGTGTTCTGTCAGCAGCACATAGCGTGAAATCATCCATCTGAGCTGATGAAAGGATTCCAAGACTTTCATCAAAGGTGAAAGTATCGCCTTCTTCAATCACTGAAGAGGTATCGCTGTCTTTCCAAGCTAGGTCATCGGTGGAATGGTGGTTGTTCTCCCCTTGTGCAAGAGTGTAAGTTTGGTTAGGATCGATGTTCGGTGGTTGGATGCTAGAATCGTTCTTTTTCTCGATGACAAAAGAACGGGTGCGGATGAGAGGTTTCTCTGGAGGAAACATGATCTCTTCACGAATGGGTGATTCCTCTTCAGGATCAAGTTGTGGGAAATCTTTAGATCCATTCACAAGGGTAGGTCGGATTGCCTTCATTTTCCCTTGGGAACCTGGGGAATCATCCAAGCTACTTTTCCGTTTGGGAGACATAAGGATAGGTATCATGCTACTTGCGGCTTTCTTGGGATCATCTTTCTTGCTTCGGGATGGTGAGAGATCTTCGAAGGAAGTGTTAGCTGGGGATTCTCCCCCTAGAAGTTCAACCTTGGAGTGAGGGGCGAAGAGGCCATGGTTGGGCTGGCATTGGAAGTAGGCAATGCCGTCAATAGAACCATCGTTCTTTCCGAGAGGGGCCTGTAGCTCGATACCGCACCATTGGCCGGGGGCGAAGTGGGTCTCCCCGAAGTACCGGAGAATTCCTTCCTTAGCCCCGCTGACACACACTCGTCGACCAAGCCACTCGGTCCACTCTACGGCACATGGGGACCGTGGACTTCTGGAGGGGGGGTGGTGTGATTCTGGACCTCCTTGTGGCAGAGAGGGATAGTGGAATGCGGCTGCCTCCCTTGCCATCGTCCCCGACATCCTGAACATCACACTTCACGTTAACTAATTGCTTATTATTATCAGGAATAAATAAAAAGGAATTCATATTTTTGCTTCCAAATCAGATTTATCACAGAAAAAGAAAAACTCAAAGGTTTTCGTACAAATATTTTCCCATTTTCAATTAAATAGTTTATAATACCATTGTTGTTACTTAACATTTCCAAAGTACACATGGTACAGGTTGAAAACCATGTATAGCAAATATTTTTTTTTTATATAAAAAAAATTAATCAATGTGGGATTCGATCCCAAGTTTCAGATTATTATAATCCACAGTACGACATAATGCTTTAACAGGCACACATACACAACTCTCATTTTCAGAAATAGATATGAAAAAAAAAATCATCCAAAAAAAAACCATGTTTATAAGTGACAATATGTAAAAAAGGCCAAATGTGTCATAAGTAAGTATGTAAATAGGAAGAAGTTGGAGCAAGGTAGGTGGGATGTACAAGATGCTAACAAGCGGGGGTCCGTGAACTAGGGATGTATATATAGCCCTCCCTATATATAAATAACCCTAGCTGGCCTGCCGTATACAATCCCGGCCGATTACATTTGTCATGTGTCTTCCTTCCATTTCAATGAGCTGGTTCATCCTTCTTTACTTATTCCAACATGGTACACGTTCTTCGCTTTAATAATCTTTGCCTCTAAAAGACGAAATATCTTAATACACCTATCCCCCGATTTACACGGTACTTGTTTTACACGTTTTCGCTTTTATACGGTTTTCCAAATAAGTTTTTTTTATCGCACTATACTAAATGCTACTGTGATTGAACACATGCGCTGTGTACACATCTCACGAGGAATCCCGAGCTTATGTGCTGACTACATATTTTAACCTGTCAATGCATTTTATTTTTATTTCTGTGTACACCTATCCCCCGATTTACACGTTTTTCTCAGGAACGTATCTACCGTGTAAATCGGGGAATAGGTGTATATGCTTATGTATGCATATCTTATATGTAAATATCCGTATTTATATTCTTTATCCTTTTTGTTTTTCTTTGAAATATTCTACAAACCGTGTAGGAATCCGTCTTAATTAGGACTTGATGTATATATCATCTGATTTTTTATCATTAAATTCAAATAGCTTTTACTTCTTTATTCTTTTCCTTTATAGACTCAGTGATGAAGTCATTTATAAGACTATATGTTAGTTCACTATAGTGCAGTCATCTTTGATGATATTCTCTTGGAACGTCATTTCACCCTGTTCTGCAAAATTCTCTTCCTTTCCTTCTTTCTATCCTGTATTCCAATTCTATTTTAGATCATCAAACAAAGCCTTCCTTGGTCTAACCCTTCCTCTTTAATATCTCTCTTCATTATGGTCAATAGACGATCTCACAATAAACCTCGAAATACATTTCTTACAACAAACTTTCATTTCCAATTTTGATTACTTCATTTATAGGAAAGGCTATACTTCCTCTTAAATCTTCTCAAAGACTCTTTGCTATATCCATTTAATCTTGAAGAATATTCTTGTATACTAAATGGCAAAAGAGATTTTATTTTCATATCTTATTCTTTGGTCTTTTCCAAGCTTCACATTCCAATATAAATTGGCCAAACGAAATATTTAGCATCCTTTTCTTCAATTTCCTATTTACATAACTTTTCGATATCTATTTATTTCTCTAAAAAGAATTCAATTTCAATTCTTAACTGACTTTCATTTTTACATCTTCAATTTTCATTTATATTGCTTCCACAAGATAAGTAAAAAGCATTCACTCTTGTCTTATTTGCATGATATAAAATAACGTAATAGAACCAACTTTTCATATAATGGTAAGAGGATAGTTGCAATAGCTTTGTACTGTATAACTTGTCGTCTAAAACCATTGCTAATCTTTCCCGGAGGTGGTCTCTTATTGAAGTTGTCATTATGTCTGGTTAAACCATTTTAGATTTTTTATTTGTACGCCGTGAAACCTAATTATTGAGATTACTCTATTTTCAAAACTATTCGTAAATACATTTTTTTTAACTTCCAAATCACACACACACAAACACAATTGTAAATATTATATTTAATAAGCAAGTTGGTGGACGAGTAGGTAACACCCTCGATTCCCGACAGTCATGAACTGGGATTGAATCCCACCTTAACATTTTGTTTAATATGTGAATAACCTTCATATATTATTCATTGTTGTAAATATCATAAACTAGGTTGTTCTTTTTGAGTGGTACCTAATAAAGTGATTTTGGAACAAATATTATATTTAGTAAATATTATATATTTATAGATACACCTACCTTTTTTCTTCTGAATCCATATTTAAGCATCTTTCATAAATTTATAAATCTTATACCGTATTAGCGCGAGAATTAAAAATACTTTTAAACTTTAAGTACTTATGTAAATTTGTTGATATATTTTGTGTAAAATTTTAAAAAATACCAAAAGATATAACATTTTTATTGTAATCAAGCAGAAAAAAATGGATGAAACAGCAAACTAATGATTAAGATTGAATAAGCAGTATTGTGTATTCATTCCTTGTATACATAGTTTATTAAATACATAGCAGCAACCATTCAAACTTCCACATTTCAAGATATCCAGAGAATAGACAGAATCTCAAGGATATAATTAGAAGCGTCTCCATAGCAACCATTATAATTTTACATTAAAAATAGATTATCTCTCCCTTAGCAATAAATAACATTAATTGTAAGCTATACATAGCTTTTTGAAGGACGTCTTTTTTATACTTGTCTCAAGTACACATGGGAGGAAAGGCCGCAATAATAAGGCAAAGTAGTTAGCGGCTGTTTTTTTTTTTTACTCTCCAAGTACACCACATGGTTATACATATAACACAGTACAACGTTTACACATGTACAAGGTGTCAGAGCCCCGTTTGGTTACTTATAGTTGTTGTTGTTTCTTATCCCCTTGTGTAAAGATTACACGAATTCCATGAGTTCATGATCTCACGGAATGGGGTATAGGGGTGCAGCTTTCGTTGATCATGGCACCATGATCCAAGCACACTTTGGTGAAAGTCTGACTTTGCCTGTAATTTGAGGCCATTCTTAACATGGAAGCCTTTGCTGCCGACTCTAACATGAGCACAGACGCAGCTCCTCCGTATCCCTGGAGTAGGACCATTGCTGAGGTCCATCAACTGGGTCAGTTGAACTCAGGACTTTTGAAGAGGGAATCTCCCTCCTGGTTACAGCATCAAGTCTACTAGAACAAGACTTGATACAATCGTGTATATTTACTTATAGTCATTGTTGGGATTGGACTCATGCAAGATTCAGAAGCCATTGAAGCTTTTTTTATTACGACGAAAGCGTCGTATTACTCATCAATAACAAATAAATTGATAAAAAAAACTCTTTTTAAAACACAATATAAATATGATACATTAGCGCGCCATCTGTTATAAAAATTTGAAATTATTTTTGACGCTTATGTTTCTTTTTTTGAGATAAAACTATTTTCTTCTTCCTTTAATGCAATGATAAAATAGTGGGAGGGCCTGACTCATCAGTGGTGAACCCTCCCAGCGGTTTCGCCAATTTGATCTACCATATAGTATATTATATATGATAGATTATATTGGCGAAATCGCTATGAGGGTTCACCACTGATGAGCTAAGCTCTTCCACTATTTTTCATCGTAGTAAGGACAGTAGAAGTTTGTTTTATGTGTAAAAAAAAAATCGTGTTTGACAGTTTTATTTCTTATATGTAGATCTGTACACACAGAATGATCCAATACAGTATTAGAACTCTAAGTAAGCGGTCTGGTAGATTAAATTGACGAAACCGCAGGGAGGGTTCACCACTGATAAGCCAAGCCCTCCCAATATTTTCCATCGCAGTAAGGACAGTAGAAGTTTGATTTATTTGTGAAAAGAAACGTCTTAATGTCTTCATTAGCTATATATACTGTAGTACTTATAATGCCCCTTATATCCATCTAAAGCCAAGAAACACTGCACCGGGATGCTAAGCACGACCATTAACAAGAGCTACAGTGGTGGAGATGGGATTTCCACAGTTCTGTGACCTTCGCGACTCTTTGATGACGTCGGTCCGAATGTAGGGCGCCCGGTCATATGACCTGTGACGTCATCGGCGCTGGAATCTCTCCGGATGGCGGAAAGCAAGATCCGGTTGTTGGGTAGATGGTCGAGGTAGATTGTGTGTCCCCATGTAGATGTCAGCTCTCTGTGGCAAGTGTGTTCCTGCAGCCAGGATATCCTGAACTACCAGGACAGTTCGCCAGGTTAGGTCGGGTCAGATAAACCCAAGTTCCATGTAGATGTCATTTCTCTGTGGCAGGTGTGTTCCTGCAGCCAGGATATCCTCAACTACCAGGACAGTTGGCCAGGTTAGGTCGGGTCAGATAAACCCAAGCGCCATGTAGATGTCAGCTCTCTGAGGCAAGTGTGTTCCTGCAGCCAGGATATCTTCAACTACCAGGACAGTTCGCCAGGTTAGGTCGGGTCAGATAAACCCAAGCTCCATGTAGATGTCAGCTCTCTGTGGCAAGTGTGTTCCTGCAGCCAGGATATCCTGAACTACCAGGACAGTTCGCCAGGTTAGGTCGGGTCAGATAAACCCAAGTTCCATGTAGATGTCAGCTCTCTGTGGCAAGTGTGTTCCTGCAGCCAGGATATCCTCAACTACCAGGACAGTTCGCCAGGTTAGGTCGGGTCAGATAAACCCAAGTTCCATGTAGATGTCAGCTCTCTGTGGCAAGTGTGTTCCTGCAGCCGGGATATCTTCAACTACCAGGACAGTTCGGCAGGTTAGGTCGGGTCAGATAAACCCAAGTTCCATGTAGATGTCAGCTCTCTGTGGCAAGTGTGTTCCTGCAGCCAGGATATCCTGAACTACCAGGACAGTTCGCCAGGTTAGGTCGGGTCAGATAAACCCAAGCTCCATGTAGATGTCAGCTCTCTGTGGCAAGTGTGTTCCTGCAGCCAGGATATCCTGAACTACCAGGACAGTTCGCCAAGTTAGGTCGGGTCAGATAAACCCAAGTTCCATGTAGATGTCAGCTCTCTGTGGCAAGTGTGTTCCTGCAGCCAGGATATCCTGAACTACCAGGACAGTTCGGCAGGTTAGGTCGGGTCAGATAAACCCAAGTTCCATGTAGATGTCAGCTCTCTGTGGCAAGTGTGTTCCTGCAGCCAGGATATCCTGAACTACCAGGACAGTTCGCCAGGTTAGGTCGGGTCAGATAAACCCAAGTTCCATGTAGATGTCAGCTCTCTGTGGCAAGTGTGTTCCTGCAGCCAGGATATCCTGAACTACCAGGACAGTTCGCCAGGTTAGGTCGGGTCAGATAAACCCAAGTTCCATGTAGATGTCAGCTCTCTGTGGCAAGTGTGTTCCTGCAGCCAGGATATCCTCAACTACCAGGACAGTTCGCCAGGTTAGGTCGGGTCAGATAAACCCAAGTTCCATGTAGATGTCAGCTCTCTGTGGCAAGTGTGTTCCTGCAGCCAGGATATCCTGAACTACCAGGACAGTTCGCCAGGTTAGGTCGGGTCAGATAAACCCAAGTTCCATGTAGATGTCAGCTCTCTGTGGCAAGTGTGTTCCTGCAGCCAGGATATCCTGAACTACCAGGACAGTTCGCCAGGTTAGGTCGGGTCAGATAAACCCAAGTTCCATGTAGATGTCAGCTCTCTGTGGCAAGTGTGTTCCTGCAGCCAGGATATCCTGAACTACCAGGACAGTTCGGTAGGTTAGGTCGGGTCAGATAAACCCAAGTTCCATGTAGATGTCAGCTCTCTGTGGCAAGTGTGTTCCTGCAGCCAGGATATCCTGAACTACCAGGACAGTTCGCCAAGTTAGGTCGGGTCAGATAAACCCAAGTTCCATGTAGATGTCAGCTCTCTGTGGCAAGTGTGTTCCTGCAGCCAGGATATCCTCAACTATCAGGACAATTCGCCAGGTTAGGTCGGGTCAGATAAACCCCAGCTTCATGTAGATGTCAGCTCTCTGTGGCAAGTGTGTTCCTGCAGCCAGGATATCCTCAACTATCAGGACAGTTCGCCAGGTTAGGTCGGGTCAGATAAACCCAAGTTCCATGTAGATGTCATCTCTTTGTGGCAAGTGTGTTCCTGCAGCCAAAATACCTCAACTACCAGGACAGTTCGCCAGGTTAGGTCGGGTCAGATAAACCCAAGTTCCATGTAGATGTCATCTCTTTGTGGCAAGTGTGTTCCTGCAGCCAGGATATCCTCAACTATCAGGACAGTTCGCCAGGTTAGGCCGGGTCAGATAAACCCAAGTTCCATGTAGATGTCATCTCTTTGTGGCAAGTGTGTTCCTGCAGCCAAAATATCCTCAACTACCAGGACAGTTCGCCAGGTTAGGTCGGGTCAGATAAACCCAAGCTCCAGCTAAGGTCAGCTGGATTCTCCAAGAAAAACAAGATAACAGGCATCGAGTGCAAAAACACTAGATGAAAGCGAAACTATAGCACGTCTTTTTACATATAGAACGTTTCCTAATGTCCTTATGGCAATGGAAACATATTGGGAGGGCCTCTTTATAACGCAGAAAGAGGACAATAGAAATTATCTTATTTTGTAAAGAGAATTATTAGCGTTAAATGTTTGTCTAATTGTAATAAGCAATAATATTCAGTTCCCAACATCTTGTTGATTGTATCCAAGCCTCCAAACAGGATCTTTGGAATTCCAGGCTCAATTCCGGTCTGCGAGAAACGACACGGACTTGTCATCGATCACGATCTGTCGTCACATCCCAGCAGAACAACTAGCAGACAGACAAGTACGCCATCTAAAATATTTTGGCTACATTTCCCAGCTATTCTTCACCCGTTTCAACTCTTCAAAACCCGACCTCAGCAATCCAACAAGATACTAGAACTAGCGGATCTGACGAAAAGTCTTAGGATTCTACTAACGAGGGAATCTTATAGTATAAACAGAATTTGCATATCGAGCAGAATATCTATGTAAATATTTGTTAAGTAGAAATTGTTGCGTATAATATTCTATTCGAAGACACCAGATATAGATGTTCTCTTACTACATTTGTAGACCCCAACTGAAGAGAGAAACCAAGAAGTCTTACCACCAGTTGGAACATATGGCTATGAAGCGATCATCTTGGAGACTCCTTCTTCTTTCTTATCTCCACTCAATCATATTAGGGTATCAAGTTGTGACCCTTGATGGTGTCTGTTTGATAACCATCATGACTGGGTGAAGTAGAATGCATCTGCCTTTGTCATTAAGACTGGAAGCATTACTCAATGGCAGGCCGACTTGGAGACTCCTTCTTCTTTCTTATCTCCACTCAATCATATTAGGGTATCAAGTTGTGATGGTGTCTGTTTGACAACCATCATGACTGGGTGAAGTAGAATGTGTCTGCCTTTGTCATTAAGACTGGGAGCATTACTCAATGGCAGGCCGACTTGGAGACTCCTTCTTCTTTCTTATCTCCACTCAATCATGTGGTGTCTGTTTGACAACCATCATGACTGGGTGAAGTAGAATGTGTCTGCCTTTGTCATTAAGACTGGGAGCACTACTCAGTGGCAGGCCGACTTGGAGACTCCTTCTTCTTTCTTATCTCCACTCAATCATGTGGTGTCTGTTTGACAACCATCATGACTGGGTGAAGTAGAATGTGTCTGCCTTTGTCATTAAGACTAGGAGCATTACTCAATGGCAGGCCGACTTGGAGACTCCTTCTTCTTTCTTATCTCCACTCAATCATGTGGTGTCTGTTTGACAACCATCATGACTGGGTGAAGTAGAATGTGTCTGCCTTTGTCATTAAGACTAGGAGCATTACTCAATGGCAGGCCGACTTGGAGACTCCTTCTTCTTTCTTATCTCCACTCAATCATGTGGTGTCTGTTTGACAACCATCATGACTGGGTGAAGTAGAATGTGTCTGCCTTTGTCATTAAGACTAGGAACATTACTCAATGGCAGGCCGACTTGGAGACTCCTTCTTCTTTCTTATCTCCACTCAATCATGTGGTGTCTGTTTGACAACCATCATGACTGGGTGAAGTAGAATGTGTCTGCCTTTGTCATTAAGACTAGGAACATTACTCAATGGCAGGCCGACTTGGAGACTCCTGAATGAGGATATACACCAGTCTTGGAACCGAATCATCTGTGTTTCATAGAAATATAAGAAATTTAAACTATTTTTGACGTGTATGTTTCTTTTTGGAATAACAATTTCTACTGTTTTTTCTGCAACGATAGCTTAAATTTCTTATAACAGATTCCACGCTAATGCATCATATAAATATAGGTTTGAAAAATAGTACAGATGTGATATTGTACTGGGATAAGGTGCATAAATTAAGAAAAAGGCATCTCCTTATCGTGCAATTGAATAATTAAAAATCAACGAGAATAGTTTATATTTATTCCGATAGATGGCGCAAGCCATCAGCAACTTTCAGTTGCACGATAAGGAGATGCCTTTTTCTCAAATATAGGTATGTAGATATATTTGTTTGACTCGATATGCTTCAACAATATTTGGCTCAAATAGGCAAAATTTTCTAACAGGATGTGTAAAGCTGTTAATTAAAGTCGCTGTCTTATAGTTCCGACATCGAAATATGCAAATGAGCCTGATATTGGAGGAATTTTTTATCGTCTAGAGTCGAAATGATTATGACTTTTTTATTATTCCTAGTTGACGCGGTACAGGCCATGATAATCATGGTGGGTAAAAGTTGGCGACTGCTTTTACTTTAAGTTCACCAAATGTCTACACATGTGAAAAGCAGTTCGACTTTGCACTTATAAATGTGCTAGAGCCTCGTTTGGTTAATTACACTCTCTGGTGGGGTTGGACTTTTGCAAAAATCGGGACCATTGGAGCATTTTTTTTTTCTAATTAGAAAAAGGTACCCAATGAGGGATTCGATCTCAGGTTGTAGCGGTCAAAAAACCAACAGTTTAGACCACTACTCCACCGACCCCTAATGAATATGATGATAATAAGTATAAGAATATCTTTATCACACATCACTACTACTATAAGAGTGGAGTAAAAAGGAAAGTGTTACACACAGAAGGAACTGGTGGATAATCATGTACCTTTGCATGGATATACACAAGACTATTACATAGAACGAATGTGATATATTTCAAAGATGAAAATAATTAAATCTATTATAGACACGTTTCACATACAATATTTGGCCAATTCTGGAATAATTAAAAAATCAACGAGAATAGTTTATATTTATTCCGATAGATGGCGCAAGCCATCAGCAACTTTCAAGTTGCACTATATAAGAAAATGCATTTTTCATAATACAAAATTCAATCATTTATTCCATGTCACAAGAAATTGATTTAATCCAAATTACTTGTTTTTCTTCAAATCTTTCTAAGGGTATAACACTCTTTCTATTTCCACTAGTATATAATATAATAAAGAAAAAAATTATATTAATCATTTAGTAAAAATTAAGTTGTAGGACAAACGTTGGGAAGAAACCCGGGCAAAACCGGGGTAATCCGGCTATAATAAAGATTGAGTGTTTTTTTTTAACGTTTCGCCCTCTTTTTATACTGTAGATTTTGACATGAGTGACCTGGCAGGACAATGCAGAAGATCATCAACTTCCAAGTTATCATCACCACTAACAGATGTCCTAATAAACGTTCATTCTCTGATTTGTAATTTCATAAAATCAAAAAGTATCCAGGGCAAAGTTTCTTGTACAATTTTCTTAGCTTTCGGGCTAACATACCCTTCAACAGGAACAACTAGTACAGTAGAACCTCCCTGTAAAGGACACCTAATTGCAGAGTCAAAGTGCCCTGATGTCCTATGTAGAGAGGTGTCCTCTTACCAGAGAGTTGCTAAATTGTAAAAATGGTAATTTTGACAATGAAAACTGTCCTTTGTGGAGAGGTGTCCTCTTACCAGAGAGTTACTAAATTGCAAAAAAAAATGGTAATTTTGCAAATGAAAACTGTCCTTTGTAGAGAGGTGTCCGCTAAAGGAAGGTTCTACTGAACTTTGCTGCCAGACCCCAGGGTCACTTGCCACTGTAAGCCGCGTTCTGCCATGGGGGTTAGAAGACCTTGCTCAAAAGGCCAATTAACCCTGAATAGAAAGAAGAAGGTGGTTCTACTGTAGTTGCATGTTAGCCGAAAGCTGTAGATATAAAATTGTGCAAGAAACTTTGCCCTGGATGTTTTTTGATATTATTAGATGTTCTAATGTACTACCGTATTGTGGGTGTTGCAGCTTGGATGTTCATTCAATGATATACAGAACCATTTTGTCACTCGATTGATCATCAATTAACTGATTTTATAAAGAATTTTATAAAGATGGAGCTCCACAAGAGTTATGGGCATTGAATTAACTGTAATCCTGTCTTATTGTATTTACATCTATGTGACCGACTCTCTGGCTAACTAACAATAAAAACAAGAATTTTAAAGAATTATAAGGTTGTTCCAAAAGTTCGTGTATTTCTTAAAACGTCGTTTTTCTTATTACTTGGCAAATAATATTATTACGGCGCGAATACATAATACAGTTACTTTATACATAATACATTATACATAACGGCGAATGGTATTTCAATTTTTTGCAAGTGTTTACGAACTTTTGGGACAACCTTGTATTTGCATATAAAAAAAATTGCATAATGATAACATTGAATTTGGAGAGACTTAACTTTTTGGTTAGCAAAGTATGAATATACCAAATATATTGATGGATCCAATAGTCGGAATAAAGAACGAAAAGGTTCTTTGGCGATGTTGGAGAGTCGTCAAGTTTGGAAATAAAGGAAGATAGCAGGTGACATACGACAACAAGGAGATAAGATCATCTGCCGCTCACAAGTCATCAATTTGACATCGTCCAAATCTGTCGTAGCAGGGCCTTGAACTCAGACAACGTTGATAAAGAACAAAAGGTCAACAGTGACTGGGGAAGCTGCTAAAAAAATCAACACCTCATGGAACGCTTCACGATTTTGCCTGTTATCCTTGCGCAGGGACCATGCTAATATTCTCTGTATCGTTCCAATTTTAGTATATGTACCGCCAAACAAGCGATTACAATGTATTATTCTATATTTTATATATTTAGTCAAATTTGGCCTTAAATATTCATTTTTGAATTTCTCAGGAAGCCTCTAATATCAAATTTTTGGTGATTGAGGTACAGCTTGCACCACGCTGACGAAGACCAACATCCCAAACGCGTATGTGGTTAACTTTTCTTGATTTTTAAATAAATTGAGTTGGTCCAATATCACGGAACAAGTTAAATCAACGCTTAGTTGATTTTTGTTCCACTAGATGGCGTTCTGCCATCTAAAAATGTCCATGTGAGCTGTCAGGATATGCCTATTTTGTGTTGATAATATTATGCTATATATTTGTACATCTCTATATAGGTTTTAAAGATAAGGCAATACATATAGGTATAAAGCTATACAACCAGTTTAACCGCATAAGTTTCTTTTTATTTATGAAAAATCATTTTTAATTTCAAAGAGAAATAATTTAATATTTCTAACTTTTGGATGACGTATGAAAAGGTTGAATATATGAAGATTGATGGTCTATATATGAATGGTCTGGTTCAAATCACATAAATAGGTACCGCTAAGCAAGAGCAACCTAGTTCATGATAATTGAACAATGAATATGAACAATGAAACATACGTCATCCAAAAGTTAGAAATATTAAATTATTTCTCTTTGAAATTAAAAATTATTTTTTCATAAATAAAAAGAAACTTATGCGGTTAAACTGGTTGTATAGCTTTATAATTATACGCCGCAGTCATTTATAAGTATTACATATAGGTATACAAGGCTAGACGTTTTTTTTTTTTTAATGGTAAAAGGATTATAAACATTTTAAATTTAAAAGATTTTCACGAGAAGACCACAGACTAAAAACATTATTAAATTTGGTCTCTCCTGGAAGTTTTAGTCTAATCGCAGACTATTTCGGTCGAAAGACTTCCCATAACTTGGTCTGACATGACTGTGACTCTGATAAGAAACATCTCCATGAGATACAAGATTTAGATATCTTTTTTAGACTATGGTCTCTAATGGGAAACTTTATAATATCATAATATATTAATACACACATATATATATTTAATTAAAAAGGCATATATTGGAACACTTTAAAATGTTATAACACCTTGATAAAGTGAAAAAATAGTATAAATGTGACATTGTACTGGGATAAGGTGCATAAATTAAGAAAAAGGCATCTCCTTATCGTGCAACTAAAAGTTGCTGATGGCTTGCGCCATCTATCGGAATAAATATCAACTATTCTCGTTGATTTTTTAATTATTCCAGAATTGGCCAAATACCCATTCTTGATTAATTCTGGAATAATTAAAAATCAACGAGAATAGTTGATATTTATTCCGATAGATGGCGCAAGCCATCAGCAACTTTTAGTAGCACGATAAGGAGATGCCTTTTTCTTAACCTTGATAAAGGTTGGCGTTCAGACAACTGAAATATTGGTAAAAATAAATGATATTTTGATCCTATATATGCCTTTTTAATTAAATATTCATTTATGGATTGCTCTATTTTCAAAACACATATATATAGTTCTATCTTCACCATTACTATCAATAATAATAACTTTTATTAAAAACAACAAATGTTGGGAAAACATTGCCTCTATTAGAAGCCGGGCAAATCCGGGTTATTTGTTTATAAATAAACACACAAGAAAGAGAAAGTCCTCCAAGATAAAGTACATTCTCCAACACACAATATGGGAGATCTAAATAAAAAGTAGAGAGTTGAAGGGGAGAGTTAAATAGAGCTATGCGGGGTTGCTAAGTAAGATTTATTAATGTCACAGAGAGACAAAATAATAGAGAAACTTCCTCCTCAATAAATCCGGATTTCTCTAAACAAACTGGCAGTACCTACATCTACCTTTCCTTGGTCTGTTGGGGATATGACATGGTTCTTTTATCTTTTACTGAACATCTTGTGTTGTGTGTTACATTCTATTCGAGTTATATACCATCAAATTGATGGGTTTATATATTTGATCATAGGTCAAAGAACATCTTGTATAATGTGTGTGTGTTGTTATATTCTATTGGGGTTATATATATTTCTATTGTCAAATTGATGGGTTTATATATTTAATTGATCATAGGTCAACCTATCATCAATACAAATTGATGGGTTTATATATTTAATTGATCATAGGTCAACCTATCATCAATACAATAATTGAATTCTCTTGAATTGTTACATTGGATTTCATTAAAATTGAACAAAATCGGTCTATTTTTAATTTTGATTTCACTTTTGTTACACCCGCACCATGGAATTTTGTACACAATTGGTTATCTCGTGTGTCTTCAATAAAAGTCACAGTGTAACAAATATATTTTAGAGTTATTGTCTGAATCCCGATATACATGCTAAAAGTACAACTTTCTTTAAATTTGTCAAGGAGTAAGATATCATTTCAAAAGACGAAATATTGTCTTTTGACATTATCATAGAGCGGGGTTTGTGTGTAGAAGGGAATAAACAAACTAAAAAGAGACAAAAATATAATTTTATTTAAAGAGACGGGGTGAATCAAAAGTATCATTGTATTGTTGAGGATCTGAATCTAGACTTGTAATGGATTAGTCGACTTAAAGGTTGCTATTTATTAATTTTAGGATATAAAATTATTCGATAAAATATCCTTTTAACCCTATAGGACAAATTTATGTAATCAGTGAAGTAAAGCGATAAAATAAAAAAGAATAGGCAAACAGCTTAATGTGAAAACACTCTTAAATTCATAGAGAAAACTTGAGAAAGATGTGGACCCATCAAAATATCTCAGTTAATCAAAAAACATTTAATCAAATCCAAATTACATCTAAAGAAATATCTAAAGGAATTTCCTATAGATATTGCGCCATTTTAAGTTCCTTATCCAATTTGATAAGTATGGCTATTTGACTACTATCAATAAATTAGAATTGATTAGAAAATTGGCCAATCATTCAACTTACAATCTGAACAGAAGATTGGTAAAAAGGGGGGTTAAAGTTACCTTGAAGGAGAATAAAAGAAGACGATTAAGAAATGAAGAAAGGAAATGATCAACGAAGAGGAACAAAGGAAATTTCTTCATCATGGCATCGGAGAAATAAAGGATGAGGTAGTTGAGAAAGTGATGATATCGTTAATTAAGCTCCAGTGGGGTAAACTGAGTGGAACTCACACTTTAGAAGGCTTCAAGGTCTTTGCTGGACGGTTAGGCAAACGTCAGCTGTCAACCTATTTTAGACAAGTATTGGGGTCAGGACTTCCTGGAGCTATGAATAGGCTGAGACTTGGGATTTCTAGGAACCAATGGAAGTCTCAACCACCCTATCGCATATTTGAAGTGGACGAGAAAATGATTTTCCTTCTACGAGAGAATTTACTTGTAAAGAGTTTGATTGTTTTATAAAATGTATTTAATACATTTGAACAGAGAGAGAAATTTTCAAGTAAACCATCAAAACCTACTTCTCAAAATTTTACTATGATGATAGAAAAATTTAGATGAGATGGTTCATGGTGAACCCCCTTTGTAATTTCGCCAAATTATTCTCCAGACGGCTCTACTATTTATTGTGGAATTTTTCTAAGAAGAGACTCAAACTTCTCTCTAGGAGGTAAACCGAGTTTTAAGCGGTCTCTCATGGGAGAGAGACTCTATGGTATTATAAGATATTCTATCTTATGTGCTGGCTAATGGTTGGCTAATGGTCAACCATTCAACCTTGCACGAAGTGTTAGAGCGCTAAAGAAGAAGAATAATCAGTAAATATCTCTACAGATTCCAGCAAGTGCTGAGGACAATGTGTATTCAATTTTCGTCAATGCCCACAAGAAATGAATTCAGTAGACTGTTAAAGAAGAAGAATCAGTAAAAATCTACAGACTCCAACAAGTGCAGAGATGTGTATTCAAAATGCCCATAAGAAATAAATTCAGTAAAGCGCTAAAGAATAAGAATCAGTAAATCTCTTCAGGTTCCTGAAAGTGCAGAGAATAATTAGTTTCAATTTTCGTCAATGCCCACATGAAATGAATTCAGTAGAGCGCTAAAGAAGAATAAGTAGTAGTAGGAAATCTCTACAGGTTCCAGCAATTGCTGAGGACAATGTGTATTCAATTTTCGTCAATGCCCACTATAAATGAATTCCGTAGAGCGCTAAAGAAGAAGAACCAGTAAAAATATACAGGTTCCAGCAAGTGCAGAGAACAAGATGTTTTCATTTTCGACAATGCCTACAAGAAATGAATTCAGTAGAGCGCTAAAGAAGAATAATAATCAGTAAATCAGGTTCCAGCAAGTGCTGGGTCAATACAGAAACTGGTCCAAACATACATCTATCAACAAAGAAATGATTCAGCGCAGTGACGGATGATATAGACCCAACAACCA
This sequence comes from Cordylochernes scorpioides, assembly GCA_030710605.1. NCBI lineage: Eukaryota > Metazoa > Arthropoda > Arachnida > Pseudoscorpiones > Chernetidae > Cordylochernes > Cordylochernes scorpioides. Next base: position 18,095,312 of record CP092865.1, read on the forward strand.
ATCAATACCATTACGTCACCACCAATCATGGGAGGGGTGCATGCAATTCCAGCCAAGCGTATCATTGACAAACCTTTTCAAACTTGGTGATGAGTTACTTCATTTTGAACACTGCACCTGATCTTACTTTTTTTTTATTAGAGAATTTTTGAATAAACTTTTAAACAAATTTATCAAGCTATAACAGAAGTAGTCTTAAATCAGAGTAAACATATATATATATATATATATATATAAATGAATGTTTGTATGTTTGTCTGTCTGTTTGTTTGTATGTCCGGTATACAAATTCGCAGTAGTTCACTAATTCAAACCAAAATTTCCATACATAGGTAAAAGAATACGGGGAAGACGATAGGCTATTTTAAAAAATATATAAATCAATTATTAAAACTATATATTTTTAGTCAGAAAATGATGATGACGATATTGCTGTATCATGCTTGATTATCAGATACAAAATTATATCGGGAAAAATTCCAAAAAGCAGAGACCACGGGTGAAACCAGTTCATTATTTTGTATGCAGGAACAAAATTCTAACAGAAAAACATTCATTCGAGCAGAAAACAAAAGCCAGATCATCTTTCTATAAAAATATCGCTTCTCAGACACAAAGCTTGGAGCGGGACGTTTCACAAGAGTGACATCCACGGCGCCAATTTATAATTGTAACGAATAGTATTTGAATAGGGTACATTTAATAGGGTAAAACCCGGGCGTTGCCCGGGTCATTCGGCTAGTAGAATATAAAATTTCGCTCACATTTGCTCATTCCAACTAACATTTAGAGAATTGAACGCTTCAATGCGAAGATTTTTATTACGGTCATAATAGTTTTGAAGATTATTTGTTGGTTAGAAGTTGCTTTGGAAAAAATAAAGAAAACTACATCAACCAATAAAAATGAAATAATTTATTGAATTCTCGACGTTTCTGTGGCTCAAAGTCCCTCTCCTCCTCCATGAAGAGAATGACAGGTCATAATAATATTATTATAATAAATACCAGGAGGAGGAACCTTGAGCTCGCCATAGACAGTCAGACTACAGAACCATGGTGGAACTCGGAAACCAACAGGAGAATGGCCCTGAACCCGAGACCAGGAAAACTGTTAAAATAATGTAGATAGACGTTATTTTTCCTTGTAAATAGTTAAAGCATATGTAAATATGATAATGATTCACTATTAAAAAAACAAAGAAGTGTGGGAATTCTCTCGTCGAGAATAAACCTATCATTGTTGAAGTAAAGAAATCCAGAGGACAGAGAAGGACCAACAAAGGATGTCATTATAGGATGACCATGGTGGAACTATATATTCAGTAGGAAGTAGACCCCCTGAACATGAGATATAGAAAAATTGAGGACATATGTAAATAATAGTGCTATTAGAGTATGCAAATATATATTGCTGTTGGTTGGTGGAAGAGTGATATAAACCGTCGATTTTACGATAGCCATGACCCAGGATCGAATCCCGCATTGGTCACTTTATCCTAAAGGGGGGGGGGGGGAAATGCTTCAATGGCCCCCGAATCTTGAAAAACTCCAACCCCACCAGTGAGTGTAGGTAACCAAACGGGGCTATGACATACTTGTAAGTGTAAAGTCGAACTGCTTTCTGTTGGGGGGAACATGTAGTTCACTTACAGTAAAAGCAGTCACTTACACTACTTACCATGATGAGCATGGCGTAATTAGGATAAGTACCATCAACCAATATGTAAAGCCCATGAATATAAATCATTTACTCTTGATAAAAATGAGGTTCAAAATTATGAAAGTAAAACTAATTATTATTATTATTTATACCTTTATCCATAAGTTCCTTAACAGATGTAAGTATCAACTTAGATTGTAACTAGTTAAACCTTTCCCATTTGCTACGCTCTAGTCAAAACCGTATCTAAATACACTGAGTAAATGTTGTTCTATTTGCATATGTCACATAGAGACATACTAGTACACACCACACTTCTTAATATACAGAGATGGTTTCTTAATGCATTCACAAAAAAAAAAACATTATTTTTGAAAAATCGTAATCGATGATTCCAATCAAGTTTAACATTATGGATAGAAAATTGATAATTAACATAATTGTATTGACATCTTGTCAATATTTACAAAAGTGCACAGTCTGCTTTCTTTTAAAATGATAATCTATATATATAAAATTGAATGTCTGTGTGTCTGTGTATGTGTCCTCTATGGATTCAAAAACCATACATCCAATCGCCGTGAAAATTTGGGATATTATTAGGCATATCCCCGGAAAGGTTTACGAAAAATAATTTCTTGAATATCTTAAATATCCTTAGAGTTATTTGCAGATTTGTAGCTTTAACTCGCAAGCGGGGGGGCGGGTGACCTCCGGGAACTACGTCCATCTTCCATAAACGACCATGATTTTATTCAACTTATCGAGTATTTTTCAAGGGACCGGGAAAATATGTAGATAAAACGATGATTTTGTAATGTAGAAAATTAGGAAAGACAAAATTCAGGATGACACGGCACACAGGGACCGGGAAAAAATAATCACTTTATCGAGAGATTCACGACCATGATTTTATTCAACTTATCGAGTATTTTTCAAAGGACCGGGAAAATATGTTCACTAGATAAAACGATGATTTTGTAATGTAGAAAATTATGAAAGACAAAATTCAGGATGACACGGCACACAGGGACCGGGGAAAAATGTTCACTTTATCGAGAGATTCAAATTTACGAGTTTCAAATTATCAAAATATATCTTTTTTTTTATAAGTTTATAGAGAATTGTTTTAACAAATGTTCGTTAGACAAACCTTTACTCGGGTAAAACCTCGGGCGAAGCCGGGTACGTCCGCTAGTTATATATGAAAATTAGAAACTATTTTAGACGCGTAAGATTCTTTTTGAAATTAAACAATTTCTACTGCCCTTACTGCAATGGAAAAATTAAAGGGAGGGCCTGGCTCCCTTTAATTTTTCCATTGCAGTAAAGGCAGTAGAAATTGTTTAATTTCAAAAAGAATCTTACGCGTCTAAAATAGTTTCTAATTTTCATAACAGATGGCGCGCTAGTGTATCGTAATAAATATATACATGATACTATGTACAATGAATATGGCGTCTCTGCCACCGCTTCAGAGTTTGGTGGAGAATCGCCAGCGCAGTGACACTACGTATTTCGTGATCTACGAAGAAAACGTAGATCGCATGCATCGTCGCTGAGGAGATGGTGATGACGCATTAAGGATAGATAGTATTGAACTTTTTCGTCTCATGTGTGACATTTGATAATAAATGAGAGAATCAACTTTAGAGTTGGTAGGGTCACATTAATCTTGGAAATCCGACATCCAAGAAAAATCCAGATCAACTCGACCACCTGCTGAATTACAGAATAGAAGAAAAGTATGATCCATCATACTTCCGCATCCTCCTTCTCTTCAACTGAGTACGGATGGTGAGTGTCAAATGGGGCGTTTTCTAATAGGATACAAAGGTCCTGACCTTTATACCGCAAGTACAGTAGTTCCTCGGTGTAACACCTACAGAGAGGGGGTCTGTGGAAGGATGATCTAAACCGTTAGTTTTCCACCGCTACGACCCGGGATCGAATCCCGCATTGGGTACTTTTTTCTAATTAAAAAAGTGCTCTAATGGCCCTCAATTCTTGAAAAAGTCCAAACAGAGAGTCGGTGGACGAGTGGGTAACACCCTAGATTCCCGACAGTCATGAACTGGGATTGAATCCTGCGTTAACATTTTGTTTAATATGTGAATAACCATCACATTCATTGTTACAATTATCATAAATTAGGTTGCTCTTTTTGAGCGGTACCTAATAAAGTGATTTTGGAACAAGGATGCAAAAGTCCAACCCCACCAGCGAGTGTAAGTAATCAAATGGGGGCTCTGGCACATCTGTAAGTGCAAACGTCGAGCTGCTTTTCAACAACAACAACAACAAAAAAAGCTTTATCAAGACCTTTCAGTCTTATACAGATTCTTCGAGTACATGCAGGAATAACAGTAATTTTTGGTTTTATACAGATTATTCGAGTAGAAGAAGGTATATACAGATATAATACTGCTTTTCATATGTATAGACATGTGGTGCACTTACAGTAAAAGCAGTGGCCTACTACTACCCACCATGATTATCATGGCCTGTACCACGTGCACTAGGGATAATAATAAAAAAACAACAACTACAGGGGGTTATGAACTGACGGTATTTAAGACCAAGACAACTTATCGTAAATAAGACCCACATCTTATTTAAGCTAAATTTGCATTTTAGACTTAGGTTTTAAAGTTACAAAAATATAATTATATTTATGTTTTAATTGGTCGTATATTAAAAAAACACAAAATGATTTTTTATAAATTACGCATCTAGATATTTGTATTAAACACAAAATATACATTTAAAATTAAATACCATTTATAAATTTAAGAGCATGGATATGAAAGCCAATATCACGTTATCAGAGATTCTGACAATAAATCATTAATCTTATTGGCGACTATAAAAACATGATGATATCACTAATGATGATTTAATGTGTTGGCTTTATATCAAGAACTGTCATTGTACACTCATGGACAAATCTTAGGGAAGTGGAAAGTCTTTAATGTCGCTGGTCGTCTATTTTTTTGGAGGAGGAGACAGAGGCAATTTTGTTCACACTTTGTTATCTCGTGTGTCTTCAATAAAGGTCACTGTGTATCAACTATATTTCAGAGTTATTGTATAAATCCCGATATACATGCTAAAAGGTACAACATTCTCAAGTTTTATTGCTTTAAAAAATAAGACACTTTGGCAGTTAAAGTTTTATAAATAAAACTTTCTTCTTTCTTATCTCTTTAATAAATTGTCTATTTAAAAAAAAAATAGAAATGCCGGTCAGGCAACTTCATCTTCAGCTTTTCTCAAGTTTTGTCCATGAGTGTATATAAACCAAAACACAAAATAAATTTGATATCCAATTAAAAAAAAAAAGGCGAATATGACCAAAAATTAACTCCGTTATAAAATATAATAGCTGCAAATTACCAATAGCAATTTTCCAATTTACTTATTTCCATATTGATAAATTTATATCGACATGAATCTAAAAAAAAAAAAATCAAATGAAAAAAAAAAACTGAAATTAAAAATATAAATAACTCATTCAAGCATTGATTTTTTACAAAAACCATTCAGAATTTTTTATCCATTCACACGCAAGGCAGAAATTACTACAGAGTAGCTAACAAGACTTAATATAGTTTTTTTTATATATAAAAGGAACCACAGACAAATTATCTTTCATTCACAACAAAGGAATAAAAAGGTCAAAAAAGGTTTAAGGAGAATTATGTTCCCATTTCTCTATGGAGGAAAAGAAAAAGAAAAGTTATTAACCTACCTGAAAGTAGTTATGAAAGAGAAAAATTTAAAAAAAGACAAAAACTTGCTCAGTGAGTTGGAAATTCTGACAGGGAAAGGTGAAGAAGTAGAGGTATGATTTCATTATTTTGATGTCATTAGGTGTATCAAAACTTTTATTTTTTTATTTTTTGAAGAGAAATTATATTTTTTTCAAGACGAAACTGCATCTCAATAAAATTATCTCTTGTATCAATATTAAAAAGTGAAAACATTATACTTCCAGGGATAGTTTTTTTTTTTTTGCTTATCTCTAGTACACGTGGTACAGGTCATGATAATCATGGTGGGTAGAAGTAGGCGACTGCTTTTACTGTAAGTGCACCATATGTCTACACATGTGAAAGCAGTTCGACTTTGTACTTACAAATGTGCCAGAGCCCCGTTTGGTTACTTGCATTCGCTAGTAGGGTTGGAATTTTGCAAAAATTGTGGGCCATTGAAGCATTTTTATTTTTTTATCAAAAAAAAAAAAACAATGCGGGAATCGAACTCGGGTCGTAGCGGTCGAAAACCAACGGTTTAGACCATCCTTCCACCAACCCCCTTTTTTTTTTTTTTTCCATCTCTCTCTCTCACTCTCTTTCTGCTATCTTTGACTTGAATGATGTTAATAAAATATTTGAAAATATCAAAATCTCTCTCTCAGATTTCAAGCTTTATTTTATACCTTTTATCGTATTTTATTCTGTAGAAGGAATTTCAAGTCTTAAAGCTAGAGATACGATTTTTTTTTAAAGAAACTTATTCCTTGGAATGTGAAAAAAATGAATACAAAAGTGAAAATTGTTCTGGGATCAGGTAGATAAATTAAGAAAAAGACATCTCCTTATTGTGCTACTGAAAGTTGCTGATGGCTTGCTCATCTGTCGGAATAAATATCAATTATTTGTCGATTTTTTTATTATTCCAGAATTGGACCAAATACCTATTCTTGATTAATCAAGATATGCCTTTTTACAAATATAGATAAAGAATTCTTCCTGAATTGAAATTAGACGAAAAACATGGTGAAGGAAGACGAGTTTCTTTTATTGATGCATAGGTGCAAGCTTTCGGGTAAAAACCCTTCAACAGGCGCTTCATTGCTCGCCTGTTGAAGGGTTTTTACCCGAAAGCTTGCACCTATGCATCAATAAAAGAAACTCGTCTTCCTTCACCATGTTTTTCGTCTAATATGCCTTTTTCTTAATTTATCCCTGTAAACCTAAAGTTTTTATTTTAATAACACAGGAGGTGGGTGGAAGGATGGTCTAAAGTTTAGACTCTAAACCAGTGATTCTCAACCTTTTTTTTTGTTGCGGCATTATTTTAAAGATTTGAAAATTCGGCGGCACAATTTTAGAATTTCGCGGCACACTTTTGCTAACTTGAATGCAAGAAAATTCAAATTATGTATCAATATTTCTATGCAAAATATAAGTAATATACATCTCTAACATTCAATTTGCTAATTTCGTTATTTTAAAAAGTAAAAAAAATGAAAAAGAAAAAAAGAAAAACCAATACAAACGTGAACATAATCATATGACTAAAATTCGGCGGCACATTTTTAGAATTTCGCGGCACACAAAATTACCGCGGCACATTGGTTGAGAATCACTGATCTAAACCGTTGGTTTTCGACCGCTACGACCCGGGATCGAATCCCGCATTGGACACTTTTTTTCTAATTAAAAAAAAAATGCTTCAATAGCCCCCGATTCTTGCAAAACTCCAACCCTACCAGCGAGTACAAGTAACCAAACGGAGCTCTGTCTCACTTGTAAGTGCAAAAGTCAAACTGCTTTTCACATGTGTAGACATGTGGTGCACTTACAGTAAAAGCAGTCGCCAACTTCTATCCACCATGATTACCATGGCTTGTACCACGTGTACTAGGGATACTATAAAATAAAAACTTTAATAACACACTGCATCACTACAGAAGTCGGGGTTTTAATGGAAATTAAGAGAGTTTGCCTTTCACTGTCTTATCTTGAACTATCTTGATTTATGGGGAAGTTTGATCTCATACATAGTTTGAAAAAATAGTACAAATGTGATATTGTAATGGGATAAGGTGCATATATTAAGAAAAAGGCATCTCCTTATCGTGAAAAACTCATACATAGTTGATATGCCAAGACTTCTCAAATCTTTCTCATTTTTCACTAGTTGTAGAAATCCTTTCTGTATAAATTTTTCTTCAATACATCGAATAAAATAAAGGCTGGCTCGTTTATAGCTTTCAAAATCTATAATAAATAAAGATAAATTTTAGCTGTGTTATTATATTTATTAAGCTATATCAAATATCATCATGTTATATAAAAAACACAGAATTTGGGCCTCTACTCTATTAATAATATAGAATTAGAAAAATAGTTTTCTTAAATAATCGATTTCAAATATGTTGATTGTTTCAGGCAAGCTTCAAAAGAAATTTATATTCATCGTAAGGTAGTTAAAAAAGCTTCTTTTTTTTTTCCTTAAAAGGAAGTATTGACTGATTTGAAATAAATAGGCATGAAGAAAGAAAGGTCATTTTCTAAATTACCAAGTAAATTGGGGGTGGGGGGGGACCTCTGTAATCTCTTGTAGGTCTTGTGACAACCCGCGCACGCACCGCCTTTCAATTTCTCGCAGCCGATAGTTAAATGTTGTTTTCCCGCCATCGGAAGCTCACATTCATTTTATCGTTTGGTTCACAAAATTCTATTCTAATTTTCAGTAATTAGAGTGTGAAAATAACATAGTATTATAATCTATAAAATGTTCTATTAGGTTTTTTTATGGTTTTTTAAATTCTTGATTGAATTATTTTGATGTTTCTTTTAGTGTTAATGATCTTAATCAAAGATAGATCAGTTACTCGGATATTGTGAACATTCAGGGAATATTTTCCTTATGGTGTCTAACTATTTATTCGAAATCCCCCGTAATCAAATAGAAATAAATTTGGGTAAAATAAGGAAAAAGGTATAAAATAGAAGGTCTATGAACTTTTCAGACAATTGGCAGGTTCGGATAGAAGCATTACATCGTAAAATTGAAGGAGGATGACATTCATTGTCCGAAAATGGATCCGCTTCCATTTCAGTAAATGCACTAAATCAACGCATTTATCTGATTTTTTTTTCTGTGCGAAGCGTGCAATCTCTTAACGGAGAATAAGCCGCAACACCATTTTTGATTAATTTGAAAGTTGGTCTATATACCATGGTTTTGGCCTATATATACCATGGTACAAATCTATATACCTGATTTTGGGCCATATATACGATGGTACAAATCTATATACCTGGTTTTGGCCTATATATACCATGGTACAAACCTATATACCATGGTTTTGGCCTATATATACCATGGTACAAACCTATATACCATGGTTTTGGCCTATATATACCATGGTACAAACCTATATACCATGGTTTTGGCCTATATATACCATGGTACAAACCTATATACCATGGTTTTGGCCTATATATACCATGGTACAAACCTATATACCATGGTTTTGGCCCATATATACGATGGTACAAATCTATATATCTGGTTTTGGCCCATATATATGATGGTACAAATCTATATACCATGGTTTTGGCCTATATATACCATGGTACAAACCTATATACCATGGTTTTGGCCTATATATACCATGGTACAAACCTATATACCATGGTTTTGGACTATATATACCATGGTATCAGTCTATATACCATGGTTTTGCCCATATATACGATGGTACAAATCTATATACCATGGTTTTGGCCTATATATACCATGGTACAAATCTATATACCTGGTTTTGGCCTATATATACCATGGTACAAACCTATATACCATGGTTTTGGCCTATATATACCATGGTATCAGTCTATATACCATGGTTTTTCCCATATATACGATGGTACAAATCTATATACCATGGTTTTGGCCTATATATACAATGGTACAAACCTATATACCATGGTTTTGCCCATATATACGATGGTACAAATCTATATACCATGGTTTTGGCCTATATATACAATGGTACAAACCTATATACCATGGTTTTGCCCATATATACGATGGTACAAATCTATATACCATGGTTTTGGCCTATATATACCATGGTATCAGTCTATATACCATGGTTTTGCCCATATATACGATGGTACAAATCTATATACCATGGTTTTGGCCTATATATACAATGGTACAAACCTATATACCATGGTTTTGCCCATATATACGATGGTACAAATCTATATACCATGGTTTTGCCCATATATACGATGGTACAAATCTATATACCATGGTTTTGGCCTATATATACCATGGTACCAGTCTATATACCAAGGTTTTGGCCTATATATACCATGGTACAAATCTATATCTCATGGTTTTGGCTTATATATACCATGGTACAAACCTATATACCATGGTTTTGGCCCATATATACGATGGTACAAATCTATATACCATGGTTTTGGCCTATATATACCATGGTATCAGCCTATATACCATGGTATCAGCCTATATACCATGGTTTTGGCCTATATATACCATGGTTTTTTATTATGGTCCTCATCAGTATTAAGGCGGATACCATTCCATGGCATCCTACATCAGAAAACAAATATGCAAATAAGATTTAAATGTACTTTGGTTTATATAAGCAATCTTTTTTTTTTTTTTTCATAGCAGAGAGTTGAGTTACGCGACGAATGAAGAATATAAAGTTTTAAAGTTTTTTTTACAAATAGATTGTATATTAAAAAAGAAACTCTTTACTCTCCTTAAAATAATAGTGATAGTTTATTATTCCTTAGTCAAAATATCTCTTTATAGTTATCATATTACTAATGATTATCTTACTATTAAAGTCAAATTGCTAAAAAGACTTTTATATTGTTGTGATGATGAATTAGGTAGCTTGTGGAGAAAACACATCCAAGGTACCTTTTAACTTTTTATACGAAATTACAAGATTATGCCAAAAGTTCGTAAACACTTTCAAAAAATTGAAATAACAATTATTTTCGCCGTTATGTATAAAGTATTTGTATTATATATAAAGTAATTGTATTATACATTATTATGTATTCGCCGTAATAATATTATTCGCCAAGAAAAACAACATTTTAAGAAAAACACAAATTTTTGGGGCAACCTTATAATTTAAGAAAAAAGCATCTCCTTATTGTGCAAACGAAAGTTACTGATGGCTTGCGCCATCTATCGGAATAAATATCAACTATTCTCGTTGATTTCTAATTATTCCAGAATTGGCCATCTTGATTAATCAAGGCAAGCTAACCACGTACGCGTTCATATTTATTCTGATAGATGGCGCAAGCCATCAGCAACTTTCAGTTTCACGATAAGTAGATGCCTTTTTTATAATTTATGAACCTTATCCCAGTACAATATCACATTTGTACTATTTTTCACAACCTTATAATTTTTCGAAAAAAGCCTAACAACCAACTAAGAATAATTCTTAAATAGGCGACAAAGTGTTATAATACAATATGCAAAATTAATTAGGCAAAACAGGTTAATTATTATAATGGAGGTGTAGAAAAAAAGATAATAATTAAACATATGATAATTGATGTTGACAAAACATGCAAGTTATAATGGTGAAATGAGATTAAAACGGAGCGTTGTTCTATTTAACTATATGTTCTCCAAAAGACTGTATAATGAAATATTTAAATTGCTCTTTTAACATTCAGTATGCTGACCGTTTAAAAAACTATTCCTTTAAAAACATTACCATTTAACTTGCTAACACATTCATCAATTAACAAATTGTGTAGAGGTACAATTAACATTGCAATTTTAAATTTAAATGGATATAAAGTATGCAAATTTTATAATGGGATTTCTAAATGGAGAGATCACAACGTGATGTTTAAAACAAGCAAAACTCAATTACATCATGATGTTGGAATGGTGAAATGTACCAGAAGAAAAAAAAACTCAACCCAATTATATGCAAGGAGATCTAATCATTATGCAAAGTTGAACCAACCCATTGGCCTCATGACACCGTACCCAATCCATCTCAACTCCCAGATTAAACAAAAAAACAAACCGGCAACGCTGCAATCATAGAATAAATAGAGCATTTTATCCAACGATCGGGATGAAAGAGATTATTTGATTATAAATTTCTCTTTGTATTCAGACGAAAATTGATAAAGCTATTGCTTCACTTTAATATTTTACATTAATTTTATATTTAAAAAAAAAAACGGCAACGCTGCAATCATAGAATAAATAGAACTCTGACGATCGGGATGAAAGAGATTATTTGATTATAAACTTCTCTTTGTACTCGGACGAAAATTGATAACTCTAATGCTTCACTTTAATATTTCCCATTAATTTTATATTTAAAACAAACAGATATCGCTGAAAACATAGAATAAATTCTTTAATTTAAATTTTCGTATTCATTTTATATTAAAAACAAAAAGGCATCGCTGAAAATATAGAGAATAAATAATCTGAAAGTTTTATTAAAGCTGGATAGTAGCATTTAGACAAAAATAAACTGACGACACTGGAATCATAGAATAAATAGGACTAACGGTTGCTGGAAAATGTGATTGTTTTAACATAGGGTTATTTGTAAAACGACATTTGAGAATTATCCCGCATATGTTTCTTTTAAACGAAAAATCGAAATTTATTTTTGAGGAGAAATAACGATTATTTCTAACCTTAGAGATGAGGTATGAAAGGATTTTTTCGTTTAAAAGAAACACATGCGGGATAATTCTCAAATGTCGTTTTACAATCATAAGCCGCATTATATTGTTTTATAGGGTTATTTGTTTGTTAGACGAAATTTAAAATAAATGTGTTTCATTTTAATATATTTTAGCTATTTAATTGCATATATAATGTAGTTATTTAATTACATAAATAATTTTGATATTTAATTATGATAATTTAATTTTTAAAAAGGCAGAAACACTGAAATCATAGAATAAATAAATAATATATTTGACGATGGTTGAAATTTTTGATTAAAACTTCAAATTTGTAGGATTATCTATATACGCATTCCTGAGACATAGGATACAAACATCTACCCTGCTTGGACTGACCCACCTCAACCTTACATCTATGGCCAGACTCTACCTCAGCATGGAACTTCCTGGTCAACTGTGACATAGGATACAAGCAGCTATCCTGCTTGGACTGACCTACCTCCATCCCAAATATATGGTCCCAGACTTAACCTCGGCTTAGAACTTCCTGGTCAACTGGTTCTAATCACCAATCAAATCAGGACGCGATTAAAATATATTTGCACTAGTCCATACTAGTGAGCAGGACTTCCCGGGTAGTTTGCGTTCTACATTCCAGGAACCTGGGTTATAAATATAGCTATATATGTGAAAAAACAATAGAAAAAAATAAAAAGATCAGGTGTTGATAACAAAAATAAAGCATATCCTGACCAGGAGCACATATGCTTTTCAGAAGGCAGAGCGCCATCTGGTGGAACAGAAATCAACTAATCATTGATTTAGCCTGTTCCCTGATATTTGACCAACCCAATTTCAACCTCAATTTTAAATATCAGGGAACAGGTTAAATCAATGTTTAGTTGATTTCTGTTCCACTAGATGGCGCTCTGCCTTCTGAAAAGCACATGTGCTCCTGTTCAAGATATGCCTTTTTTATTTTTGATATATAAAAAAGGTAAAACTCTCTCAAAATGTACCAAAAAAGAACATTTTTGTGTGTGATATCATTTATATACAGAAGAGAATAATAAAAAGACACATTTTTGAAATTGAAGAATTAAAAATTATTAACACATCATCCAAGTATGAAATTCTCTTAAGGTAAATCCGTCCAAGGAAGAATTTCAACTGTTTGAGGTCTTTCAGTTTTATGGATGAGATATTAAATTGTACCATTCCACAAAACCGGTTGAAACTTTGATTACTTCTCTACCTTTCAGGTTACATTGCCTTTCTATGGATCAAATTGAGGTAAAAGTTAGTGATACATTCATTGTGAATAATAAACAAAACACAGCTTCCGAGGAGGAGTTTTTTGTTTTATTTTATATTCTTCTTAAGCTTTCGGATATCACAAATCCTTCTACAGGAGAATAGGATCATATACCCCTATAGAAGAGTTGTGGTGATACCCGAAAACTTGACAGAATTTGAAATACAAGGTTCTCCCAAAATTTCGTAAACACTTGCAAAATTTGAAATACCAATATTATTTGCCGTTATGTATAATGTCTTTGTATTATATATAAAGTAATTGTATTATGTATATTTTCGCCGTAATAATATTATTCGCCAAGTAATAAGAAAAACACAAACTTTTGGGACAACCTTATAAAACAAGAAACTCAGATTCGGAAGCCGTGTTTATTATTTATATGTATTGTTTAGAGGATTTTACTTGATGATACGTTCATTGTTTAAATTCACAATAAAACTGAAAAAACAACCTTGTATTGAATTACGGTTGAAAAGTTATAGCCAATAGAATAAATCCATTCCTAGATGTATTATAGAATTCCACCTTGATTGAATCAAACGGGATTTTTTTTAATCGAATTCTATGTGCATACACACATGGGATCTTAAAAGATATGAGATTTCTGGTTGCTTTTTTTTTAAGTCCTTGCTGATGGCCTTATAATATTTTTTTAAAGATTTAACGAAGTGTTTGTATCATTAAAATTTCTCAAGGAAGTCTTCAACCATTAATATCCTTGTTGAAAAAAAAAGTGATCATTTATTTAATTGAAACTTTTTTTGTTGTGTTTATCCTTTAAAGAAGTTTACCTATCTTTCTTGCAGAGACTGATGTTGGTATAGGATAAGAAAACTGGTCAAAACACAAGATAAGTACTGGAACTTTGTCAATTATTCCATGGCACGACCACGGAAACCTTGGTTCACTACGTCATGCTCTCCTTTCACGGCACTTTTCACCTAACATTCAAAATGGAACAAATGCCCAAGGTTAGGATTTTGAATATGTGAGTCAACAAGGCTTGTGGTTGAGTAACGGCTAGGAGAGATTCCTTGTTTATTGAAGACCATTTGTTGGTTATAAGTTTTTATTTTTTCTTGAAAATCGTAAATATTGAGGCTGCCTGGCCAGCATTCATATTTCTTGAAAATCTTTTGTCCTCGTCAGGAGCAAACAAAAATTAAACATTTAGCAAGGTGTTAAAAATCTTTCTAAAGTTCCAAGGGCGTTCTCACGCGATATTTAAAATTTTTGTACAACATCTAAAGCACGAGTCAAAAATAAATATTTAACTCAAAAAAGACTATGATCTTTGAAATAAATTATAATATATATATATATATATAATGAGAAATTATAAACAAAAATAAATATTAAAAAAATAATATATATAGGCAATATAATTCCCACACTACTTGTAAATAGTCAACACATTTTTATTTTAATATCCATATATCTTAATATCCATATATTTTAATATCTATAATCAAAGAGTAAATAGTCAATGCTTGTATATAATTTTTTGATCAACGACCCGAGGGGTAAGAGGGAGAAGAGAAGAACAAAGGAGTTGGAAAATAAACAAAGAGAAAATGGCTGCGTTTCTTTTTGTCGCGTCTATTATTTCTTATATACAAATTTAGAGTTTTAAATTTATAATTATTCAAAGACTCACCTTAATACGACATATATATATTTTATTAGTAGTAGTAGTATTATAGGGGAAAGCGCGTACGCAGTCCCCACTATCAAAAATTACGCGCTCCAGCTACCCCAGTTTGAGAAAGTGGCCAGGGTCAACCACACCGCTGTGCAATAGTGAGGCTAAAATCCTGAGGGCACGAGTTTCTTGAGCCTCGTGACGCCAGGTAAGTATTGTTGGTTACAAGTTGAATCAGAGGAAAACACAGCAAAATCAACCAATAGTTTATTTCAACTCTTGATGTCACTATCTTCACAGGGGAATGTTTACTTTGGTTACTACAAAAGTAGAACTAGGATTCAAAGTAAATCTTTCCCCTGAAAAGATTGTCAAGGAGTCACTGAAACATCAGTAGTTAAACTATTGGTTAATGTGACTATGTTTTTCTCCTTAGTTATTCACACACACAAAGCTTTATTAAGACCACCAGTCTTATACAGATTCATCATAGGAAGAAATAATAGATGGAGCTCCTATACTCCAGGCAGCGCAGCACCCAACAACAGCCTCCTGGTCCGACGTATGTCCAATGATCACACGTTCCTTTGTTCATACGTCATGGTTAGCGAATCACTGATTCCTTGGTTATTATTCCTTTAATAAAATTGTTCTAAAGTCTCAACCATATTTATTTCACATCCAATATTACTGTGATAAATCTACAAAGTCATCCTAATATTTGGAGAAAGACAATCATTTTTGTCCTTTTATTTGGAAATTAGATGAATCAACAATTAGATGTCAATAGCATATGGATGTAGAAGGCATGTGAAAATCACCGTATTGTTTTATCCTCGTAAAATCCCGAAAAATGAACAGATTGGTCCAAAACAATATCTTAGCAGCAGATTATAGCTAGAGATCGATTGGCTTGGAGGATCCTGATTTAGGAAGAACATCAATCTTAGGACTCAATCTGAAATAATTTACCACTGTAGAATGCATAAATATTTAACTTATGGACAAAACTTAAGGAAGCTGTACCTTTTAGCATGTATATAATGGGATTCAGACAATAACTCTGTAAGATATTTGATTCTAAGTAACTTTTATTGAAGACACACGAGATAACCAAGTGTAAACAAAATTGTCTCCGTCTCCTTACAAAAAGACAACCAGCGACGTTAAACACTTTCCACTTCCCTAAGTTTTGTCCATGAGTGTATATTTTGAAAATGAAAGATCGAAGTGTTTTCTACATACATTTAATTTTATGTCCCTTCAGACCAAAATTCTGGAGAACATATTGCTCAAGTAGTTGATGGTTCTGTTCTTATTTTCTTAAATTCTTATCTTCAAATTATTGGGAGTTGTTCATTTTAAACAAACAAAGGAGAGAGGAAACGTTATCTGCATGAGCACGTGTTTATTCGTCACGCTTTTCTGAATACCTCTGAAATGTAAAAATAAAAAAAGGATCCACATCAAAAAACTTATTTTCAAATAATAAATATTTAACAACGTTGTTGATATCCATAAATTCTGAATTTGTTATGGATTGGAATATCATTTCATCTTTACTAGATGAACTCACAGAAGAAGCTGCGAGAGCGGGAGGGAAATCTTCAGAAGATAAGAATGTTGACACAGCTGACTTTGTCCGTTACTTGGAACGTAAGAAATCCTCACTCAAATCGAAGGATGGTGGAGAGAGGACAAGACGACGTGTCACCATTTCTGAAGAACAAGAACGATTTTCCGAAGATGAATTCTCAGAAGCAAGTTCAATATCAATCGAATATACACAAGGAATCTTCCATCATCTTGGACTGAAAGCCTATCGTCTGGTGAAATATCCCAATTCCTCCTACACCGCGACCATTCTCAACTTTCTCTCTGTGGCCTTCATCATTATCATCGATATCTTGATTATGATCTACACTGCTCCACACTACGGCCCATATGGCAAACTTTTGATGCAACGTCTACATTTCTGTATTGATTTCTTTTGTATGCTTGGAGTAGTTGAATGTTCTTTTATTGTCATCTTTAGTCCACGTATCTACTTCCTTACAGAATTCTTGCAGTTTGTTGATCTGGCATCTTTAGTTACCTACTTAATCTTGAGGTATCATCTAAATATGAATATCAAATCCATGCCGTTTCTTGCATGCCTTCCTTCTAATCGTACCTATAGGATTATAAAACTGATGTATACATTTCATCATGAAGATGGACTTTACTCAATCTTCTATGCTATCAAAAATAACGTACGAAGTCTTTTACTAATATTTCTTGTTGTATTAATGATCTGTATTTTCTACGCTTGTCTAATCTTCATTAATGAATTGGAATCTTGGTCTGATTTTACCAATCTTCCACGTACCATTTATTACTGTTTGACGATCATGTCAACTGTAGGGTTAGGTGATATGTCACCTATTGATATCAACCGTTATATTGGTATGCTCTTCTTGCTAATGTCGCCAATGATTCTTGCCCTACCAACTGCAGTTTTAAGCCGATCTTTTTTCGAATACTATGATAATCTTTTCTATCACGAAGCTCTTTTCCAGCAAAAATGGCGTAAATATTTCAAACCTTTACCTAACGAACGAAGAAGTAGTATTCCACAAGTATTACGCGTCAAACTGAAACATATGGAAGGTTTACAAGATGAACTTGCATTAATCAAAACAGCAGTAAGGAAAACTCATCAGTTAACTGAACAAATTGAAAGTATTGAAGAAAATCGAAGATTACTTGAACTTCGTATTTTAGTAGCCGCTTTCGAAAAAGGAAATTATGATGATTTCAGTGATCTGTATTATAAACATATCCCATATAAAGATCAAAATTTAGGTAAATTGGAACGCAATTACTTTTTTGGCTATGGCGTCGTGGGGAAACTTCGACGCAGAATTTGGACCTTCTATGAGAATCCTCAAACACCATTTTCGATGATGTACGCCATCTTCTCCATCTCAGTCACCACCATCTACGTGGTCGTGTCCATAGCTGAGACATATGATTCTAGGATCACCATCAAACGTCGGAGCAGCTTCTACATGAAAATGTTAGAAGATCAAAAAGGTTCTTTTCTCGATACATTTCTGTTCATAGATAGAATGTGTCTTATCTATTTCGCCTGGGAATTTTTCTCCAGAATTTCTTGTTCACCCAATCTACCTGAGTTTCTACGAACCGCTTCCAATCTTCTTGATCTTCTTTCTTTTCTGCCAACCATGATTCGTCTGCTAACTTCCCTATGGACTGGAAAAGATGATGTTCTTGTAGGTTCTGCACATGTTATGATGGTATGTAAATTTATTGTACTTCTACGGATGGTTCGTTATGCTCATTATTCTACTAATATAACAACTTTGGCGTATACCATTGTATATAGTATTGATGAGGTTTGGGTATTCTTTCTTTTTATGTTTATCTCTTGTTTGATGATTGGATGCATTATGTATTTGGTGGAGAAAGGGGAGTTTGTTTCGTTGGCTATGTCATGTTACTGGAGTTTGACAATGCTTTCTACTGTTGGTCTTGGAGATATAAGAGTTGTTACTGTACCTGGTCTTTACTTGGCTTCTCTAGCTTCCATTCTGGGAGCCTTATTGGCAGGTCTACCTCTGAGCTTGGTGCAGCACAATTTTGCAGAACTCTACAATTATCTGAGATTCCGAAAAGCTGTGACAACCCGACAACATATCAAGGCTTTCCAGAATTTTGTACCATTTTCTCACATGGATGAGGTTCCTCTTTCACGGGCCTTGAATGCAAATATAGATCTGCTTGTGCAGATTACCAACGTCAATATCGAACCTGAGAAATAAATTTGCTGTTTTCAACCTCTTTTTTACTTTCTTTTATTGAACAATCTTAGAAATGAACGCGTATCTATTCTTTCATTTATATTTAGGTATAGAATAGAAACAAGGAGATAACTAATAAAAATAGTGATAATAATAGATCCCGTCAAAATAAACGCCAAAAACTAGACGTCATTGATAGGAGAGACAATCTTTATTTTATAGATTAATATCCTATCGACAAAATTTCCATCTATGAAAAAATATTGTAACCTGGATCTTAAAAGAATAATAAAATTATTTATTAATGGCGCTTTTCGCGCCTCACAAGAGATGAATACTCTGGTATCCACGTTTTATTATTAATTAAAAATTCCTGATTAAAATTTATGAATAGAGTATAGACAACTGACCATTAAAATAATTTTATTGACATCTTGTCAATACATGCAAAATGCACAGTCTTCACTATTTAAAAAAGATGCATTATATATACTATGTATAATGTAAATGGTGCCTCTGCCAGCGCTGCAGAGTTTGGTGGAGAATCACCAGCGGGTCTCCAGCGACACCACGTATTTCGCGATCTACGAAGAATATGTAGATCTCGTACTCCGTCACTGAGGAGATGGTGATGGCGTGGTCAGAAACAGAATTAGAGCAAAAGAAACGCCATATTTTAAAATTCTGTATGAGGTGAACCTTTTCCAAAATGTACATAAATTTTTAAAATATATAAAGCAATATTTTTATATAACAACAGAACTATGCTTATATACTCATGGATAAAACTTGAGGAAGTTGTACCTTTTAGCATGTATATCGGGATTCAGACAATAACTCTGAAAGATACACTCATGGATAAAACTTAAGGAAGTTGTACCTTTTAACATGTATATCGGGATTGAGACAATAACTCTGAAAGATATTTGATACACAGTAGTCTTTATTGAAGACATACGAGATAACCAAGTATGAACAAAATTGTCCCTGTCTCCTTAAAAAAAAAAAACAGATGACCGGCTACATTATAAATATTTTTAATCTCATTAAGTTTTGCCTATGAGTGTATATCGTAAATTGCTTTGAGGTTTTCGAATAATTCTATAGCTGTGGGTAAAACAAAGAATATACATTTATAATTATCTTCCATTGATATATTCACTGATTAGTTATCATCATCAAATATGCCAAACCATTTATAGAAAGTGATTGCTGAAAGTGTTTGGATTAGCCGGGAATTTCAAGACGACGAAAGTGTTTGGTTATTTACTCAGAGTGTTAAGCGAGAGAGAGAGAGATTTTATGGCATATTAAGTGTTTACAATGGCGCAAGCGTTATTAATTCTTTCTCCATGGTATTAAGGATCACGACTCTCACGTTTTTTTCTAAGGATTTTTAAAGGCCATTCTCATTGATTCTATGGAGTAAATCGATTATGCAAATTTAATTTCTAAACCCTCTCTGTTATTCCTGACACGGAGGTGTTTATAATGGGAAGTAAATTATGGTTTTTTGGGAGAGAAAGAGAGATGCCCTCGAGATAGTTTCCTCGACAAAACTTTGTGTGGGATAATTAAAAACAAATTTACTTGAGCATTTAGAGAATAATTGTGTTTAAATTAAACTGTGGTTAAAATTATACGTGTGTAGTACAATAAACTTGGATGTTTACTTTCTCAACACACGTGAATGATTTCACTATTTGAAATTTAATTTTTGTTTCTAAATCATAATTTTAATGTTTTAACACGCCTCTTGACGCAAATAATAATCATGATGATAAAAGTATGATGATCGGTTGATATGTAAGATCTGGTTGATGTACACTCATGGACAAAATTTAAGGAAGTTGTACCTTCTTTTAGCATGTATATCGGGAGAGAGAGAGATTCAGACAATAATTCTTAAAGATTTTTGATACACACACACACAGTGACCTTTATTGAAGACACGAGATAACCAAGTGCCGGTTCCAAAATCACTTTATTAGGTACCGCTCAACAAGAGCAACCTAGTTTATGATATTTGAAACAATGAAGGTGAAGGTTATTCACATATTAAACAAAATGTTAACGCGGGATTAAATCCCGGTTCATGACTGTCGGGAATCGAGGGTGTTATCCACTCGTCCACCGACTTGTTTTCTTATAACCAAGTGGGAACAAAAATTACCACTGTCTCAAAAATAAAAAATAGACGACCGACGACATTAAATGAGCGTATTTATACTTGCCAGTACTGGATTTATTATTCTCCTCTTTTCCTTATGCATTCAGTAGGACAGTAAATGGTAAACTAGAGAGAGATTTTTATAACACAGGGAGAGCAGAACGCCAACTACCCGGGCTGTCTATAGCTCACTAGTATGGACTTAGTGTTAAGCACTTTTAATCGCGTCTTGTTTTGATTGTTGAGCAGAACCAGTTGACCAGGAAGTTCCATGTTGAAGTTCAATCTGGCCATAGATGTAGGTTTGAGTGGTATCAGTCCAAGCAGGATAGCTGTTTGTATCCTATGTCTCAGGAATGCTGGACAGCTGAAGAGGAGATGATCAACTGTCTGTAATTCTACCGAATTAGTGCTAAGCACTTTTATTCGCGTCTTGTTTTGATTGTTGAGCAGAACCAGTTGACCAGGAAGTTCCATGTTGAGTCTGGAGGTCTGACCATAGATGAAAGTTTAAGGCATATCAGTCCAAGATAGCTGTTTGCATCCTATGTCTCAGGAATGCTGGACAGCTGAAGAGGAGATGATCAACTGTCTGTAATTCTACCGAATTAGTGCTAAGCACTTTTATTCGCGTCTTGTTTTGATTGTTGAGCAGAACCAGTTGACCAGGAAGCTCCATGTTGAGTCTGGAGGTCTGACCATAGATGAAAGTTTAAGTCGTATCAGTCCAAGTAGGATAGCTGTTTGCATCCTATGTCTCAGGAATGCTGGACAGCTGAAGAGGAGATGATCAACTGTCTGTAATTCTACCGAATTAGTGCTAAGCACTTTTATTCGCGTCTTGTTTTGATTGTTGAGCAGAACCAGTTGACCAGGAAGTTCCATGTTGAGTCTGGAGGTCTGACCATAGATGTAAGTTTAAGTCGTATCAGTCCAAGTAGGATAGCTGTTTGCATCCTATGTCTCAGGAATGCTGGAAAGCTGAAGAGGAGATGATCAACTGTCTGTAATTCTACCGAATTAGTGCTAAGCACTTTTATTCGCGTCTTGCTTTGATTGTTGAGCAGAACCAGTTGACTAGGAAGTTCCATGTTGAGTCTGGAGGTCTGGCCATAGATGTAAGTTTAAGTCGTATCAGTCCAAGTAGGATAGCTGTTTGTATCCTTTGTCACGGTAATGCTGGACAGCTGAAGAGGAGATGATCAACTGTCTGTGGTTCTACTGAACAGTGAGGACAATTTGAGTCTGTTTCGGGATACACAAGTGCAATGTCTGTCAGGACATGGACTGTAAGGATGGGCAAGCCAGTTAAAGTAGGGTGTATGTAATTAGTTAGGATTGAATTTACAGATAAATATAAACAATCAGTATATATTGGATCTGAAAGAGAAAATTTATTTATTTTACCAATATTCCAAGAGGTAATTCGCCTCTCTTTATCGAAGTTTTTCTGTGATTTTAAACTAAATCACATGATAAATGATCCACTCTCGCTATACAAGATCAAAGTAAGAAACGATCTGATGAAAATCTCCCTGTACATCAAATACATATATATTATAACAAATCACGTGGATGTTTATAGGGTTAGAATCCCTGAGGAAGATAAGCGAACAATCTCATCGAAATATTAGAATTTATAATAAATATTTTGATCCAAAATAAGCGTTAATCATTCAAAGTATTTAAATGGATTGCTCGATTTTCAACAAATATATATATATATATATATTTAAAAAAGATACATATATTGGATTTATAATTATTTTATTATTCCAATATTTCGAGGGGCAACTCGCCTCTCTTTATCGAGGATGTTTGTGTTTTTTTACTAAAACATGCTAGGCGAGTTATATAGTTTAATATAATTTTAATTATGGATTGTTCAATCTTCAATATATAAATATAAACAATCTATAATTGCTATAACAATCTTTAAAGTCACATTTATATATGTGATGACAATATGCAATACATTTCTTTTAATTGTATAAATCGATGATATTTACAAATTCTCAACTCTTCCTCGGACCTATGTGATATAGAAATAAATAAATAAAATGTTGATAACCAAAGAGAAAGACAAATTATAAAATTAACTCTAATAATTACAATTAAATAAAAGTGTTATTTATATTATAATATATTCATTTACAGTTCTTAAAATTGAAGATACACCAATACCTCGCTTTGCGTCGTTTCGTTTTGCATTTTTTTTCGAAGTTGCGTCGCTGCTTAATTTTTACTGATTTTCACTGTGCGTCGTTAGATTTTCGAAGTTGCGTTTGTTTTGGATTCGAGTCTTTAATTTTTTTTTCCCTAAAATATGGCAACACCTTTGTTTTTGATTGCGCCTTCACATATTTTCACTTTGCGTCGCTTCAATTTGCGTCGTGTTTTTTTGGAACGTAACCCCTACGCAAAGCGAGGTATGGGTGTATTTCTCTCTCTCTCTCGGCCAGTAAATCTTTTTTATAATTTATTTTACTATAAAAAGATTTACTGGCCGAAATATCTTTAATTTTAATAATTATGAATGCTGGCCAGGCAACTTCTATCTTTACGATATTAATTTATATATAATACAATATAATGTGGCTTATGATTGTAGAACGAAATTTGAAAATTATCCCGCATGTGTTTCTTTTGAACGAAAAATCGAAATTTATTTTAAGAAGAAATAACGATGATTTCTAACCTTAGGGATGAGGTATGTAAGATGAATTGTGAAGAGTAATGATAAACGGAAAATAAAGTGTCCAGGGATGGGAATGGTTTAATATATACTTTTTATTTATTTTTAAAATTTCATTAATAACACTAAATCTACTAAACGTTCAATCTTGACTTATAATTTAATAATAATAACAACAAGCAATCCAGGGTTAAGTTTCTTAAACCATTTTTATTTCTCTGGTTTTCAGGATAACATGCCCTTTAACAGGAGCTACTAGAAGTTTAACTTCCAGCTAACATTAGTTAAAGAAATAAAATTGTGTAAGAAATTTAACCTTAGATGCTTTTTAATATTATTAAACACTATTTCTATTTTGGCATAGGTTAATATGAGTCTAGCATCAGTATCACTATAACTATAGGTTTGAAAAATGCAATATAACAGCTATATGGTAGATTAAACTGGCGAAAACGCTGGAAGGGTTCACCACTGATGAGTCAGGCCCTCCTATTAATTTTTCCATTGCAGTAAGGACAGTAGAAATTATTTATTTTTAAAAAGAATCATACGCGTCTATAATAGTTTCGAATTTTAATATGAATCCTATTTACATAATTCAATATAAAAATTTAAAAAATAATAAATAATATATATGCTGTTGACGTTATGTGGCGCGGAGTTTGTTGTTGACACACTTTAAAATGTTATAACACCTTGATAAAGGTTGGCGTTCGGCCAGCTAAAATATTGGTAAAATAAATGATTTTTTGATTCAATATATGCCTTTTAATTAAAATTAATATATAATAAATGGAAGAAACAATACAAAAAAGTACTATATATATGTAATAAATAATAAAAATGACTATTTGCGTTTCCCGCCAATTAGAGAATGATTTGTGGTTGAAGGGGGGAGAATAAATTGGCAGACGTAAATTAAAAAAAAACAAACGAGATGTGGGTCAGTAAGGTGCGATGAGGGAATCCTACAGAGCTATCATTAAGGAATGATTGACTGGAAGGTATAAATCCTTCTGTAGATTGAGGTCAAGTTTAAGGAGGTGATAGCTAACTGCATACCGCCTCGAGCCTTTCCTGCCTTAAAACTCCATCTGGCAACCCTGGACTCACAGATATGGTGGTCGTTATTTAATAATTTATATAATCATTGAATATTGTATAAATCCTTCTGTAGATTGAGGTCAAGTTTAAATATGGCTAACTGTACTACCGCCTCGAGCCTTTCCTGCCTTAAACTCCATCTGGCAACTCTGGACTCACAGATGTGGTCGTTATTTAATAATTTGTATAATCATTGAATATTGTATTTTAGAATATCTCTCTTTTTTTTTTACTAGAAGGGCTTGTTTGTTTGTTTTTCTTTAACTCGTTGGAACAAGTTTATACAAGACAAGATTCATAATAAAAGGATCTTGTTGTTGAAGACTTTCTTGTAGAGTTTGGTTCCAGAGTCCAAGAAGAAGAAAACAAACAAGAGTTACTAGCCAAGAAGAAAAAACTATATTTGTATCTTTGAATTTTTCAAAGAACAAACGAAAAAGGTCACGAAATTTACTTTTGTAAATTTACTATAAAAAGGAACGATCTTTTAGATATATAAAAAAAATATATATAAATATTATTTCAATATTATTATCTTCAGTACATATGTCTGGAGTATAGAAAAAGTATATTCGTGAATTTTATTTTGTCTATTATCAAACATATCCTAACATCAATCTTGTGATTTTTATAACAGATGCAATAGAATAAACAACCGTTGTATATGTGAAAAAAAGGCATCTCCTTATCGTGCAACTGAAAGTTGCTGATGGCTTGCGCCATCTATCGGAATAAATATCAACTATTCTCGTTGATTATTAATTATTCCAGAATTAGCCAATTTTAGCCTTTCTTAATTAATCAAGAATGGGTATTTGGCCAATTCTGGAATAATTAAAAATCAACGAGAATAGTTGATATTTATTCCGATAGATGGCGCAAGCCATCAGAAACTTTCAGTTGCACGATAAGGAGATGCCTTTTTTCATAATTATGCACCTTATCCCAGTACAATATCACATTTGTACTATTTTTTATGTTGTATATATATTAATTAATTGTTCCACAGAGTATGTGTGTAAGCTCACAGGTAAATAGGCGCTAACCGACAAAAAAGTGTCTTTGTTTAATATTAGTTTCCCTTTTATATTTTGTTCTCTCTCTTGTAAATCAATAAATATAATGCTTAATTAATAATTCTTGGAATCAGTTTCATTAAAAATTCTAAGCAAAGTCAACAACAACAAGTAAATTTTCATAATGTATTCAGTTTAAGCAGGTTTTATTCAGGAAAATCCTCTCAACTACTCTCATGCCATTACATTGCCATGAATTCCAAAATTAGATAAATTCCTAATTAATTGATTTAAATCTCCTGGATATTTATTAAAAATTGCTACAGATTTCTGAAGATGTGTTTCTTTTTATCTTTATTAATGTAATCTTGAACTTTCGGGTATCTCTGCCCTTCTACAGGAGGAAACCGCCGGACCTGTAGTCCTGGATCTTTCCAGTTGGTCTCGAGGACCACGCCATCACCTCAGCGGCAAAGTACGCGATCTACGTATTCTTCGTAGATCGCGAAATACGTGGTGTCGCTGGAGACCCACTGGCGATTCTCCAACAAACTCTGCAGCGCTGGCAGAGGCGCCATATTCATTGTATGTAGTGTATATAATCCATATTATATTTTCTTTAAATAGTGCAGACTGTGAACTTTGTATGTATTGATAAGATATCTACAGGAAGAAATATCTTTATTTACGGGGCTGCTAACCAAAATGAAATAACCAAAACCAAAAATTTTGAGCCCCGGAACCTCTTCTACAGGAATACATAGAAACTTATAAACGTTTTATACGTTCTATCTACTCCTGTATAAGGGCAGAGAAATGCCCGAAAGATCGAGATTACATTAATAAAGATAAAAGAAACACATCTCCAGAAACTACTGTAGCAACATTTAATAAATTACAAAAGTCAAACTAAAATAGAATAACAAGGTTGATACGGATAAACTCCAATCCAGTAGTTTACAGCAGAGGAGCTATAAAGGTGAACAACAATTCAAAGTACAGTGGTACCTCGACATACGAGCGCCCCAACATACGAGTTTTTTCGAGATACGAGCCGACGAGCAAGTGATTTTTTGCTTTGAGTTACGAGCGAAATTCGAGATACGAGTTCGGTTGGGTAGTGTTGAAGATATTAATCTGTGATTTTAAATGGGAATTTTGTATGGGGTAATTTGCTTCGAGATACAAGTAATTCAAGATACGAGCAAGGTTGCGGAACGAATTAAACTCGTATGTCGAGGTACCACTGTACTGTCAAATAGGAATGGCTATACACATTGACAATTTACAATCGACATAGAAGAGTTATGGAGGAAGAGGATTCAGACTATTGTTCAACCATGAATCTTATGTTACATATGTACAAGACCAGGGTTTATAAGTACTTCCTCGGCATGGAACTGGGGAGAGTCCAAGAAGATCCCCTCTTTGTCTGCTGAGGACTTTATCAAGGTGGGGAAGCTCCCCTCATTTTTGTAATTACTGTATTTTTTAGATATATACAGTTAAACCTGTCTATAGCGCCCTCTCTAAATAGCGTCTTCCTCTCCATAGCGCCCGATTTTAAACATTAAAATGTAAACATTTTACATTAAAAGTGACCTGTCTATAGCACCCTTTCTCTATAGCACCCTATTTTGGTGAGTCCCAAGAGGGGGCGCTATAGACAGGTTTAACTGTATTTATATATATAATATTTCTTGTAACTTTTGACTAGGAAGGTCAATAAAAATGTTTAAGTTGTCAAAAAAAAAAAGTCTATACATGAATAACCCTTGAAGAGAAACAAAATCGATTTTTATTAAGTCATAAAAACGACGTTACAATTTTAAGAGTTAGTGGGGGATGGGGTACAATTAAAATCTACATTGATGAAAAATTTATAAATATCGTATTTTGTTCTGTTTAAAATGCGACGTAATTCGATCTTTTCCTTTTCGAGGATGAATTTAGAAGGATTGAACCTGTATAGAGGGTCGATGTTTCGGCATTCTTTAATAGCGTTGTCGATAAATGGTTTCGTCATAGCGCATTCTGTATAGCGATGCTGGACATCTGGGGGTCCGCCGCAGGCGGTGCAGGAAGCTTTTCCATTTCTTGTAGGGTAAGGTAGAGCTCTCAGCTTCAAACGCCATGCGATGTCGTCGTATATATTAATTCCTTTGTGCCAGCAAGGCGCAGTGTCAAATGTCCATTTGGCCGTTTTTTCTTCAGCGTACTTCAAATTAAAATAGGACGATATGATTATTTGGCGTAACGCGCTGCTTCTGAACCGTGAGAAGAGGCGTGATTTGTACGTAATGGGAAGGTGAACGCAGGAGGGATGGTTGTTTGGTTTAAAATTCATAATTTTCGTTTCATTGTAGAACGTAGTGATTCTTTGAAAATCGTTCCGAATGTTTCGCGTGGCGTGGGAAAATAAATCGTTGATATCTCGTATTTCACCGTTTAAATCCAAAAAGTCTTTCAGACGTCTCAGGCCTCGTGCATTGAAGATGGCAGGATTTTGCATATAAAGGCCGTGTAAAAGGCGGCATTTTAAAAGCACGATGTGTAAAAAGTCGTTTTTCGAGAGGCTTTTAAAATCGATATGAAAGTTTGGCGCGATGTTTTTCCAGCTTGATAGAGTCTGCTTTCGTCGTGGCGATAGAAAACTGTGTAAATCGTAGTTAAACAGATTGTAGTAGTTTGTCGAATTTTTGTTTATAAAGAGAAAATCGTTTTCGTTTTTTTCCCCGTTAATAGACCTTTGTATACGTTTTAGAATAAAGAGGTCGCGCTGAGTAGCCAAGTGCAGCAGGCCGAGGCCACCCCTCTCGGCGGGCAGGCAATTTATTGTCGATGTCGTCCAAGTTGTTTCCATATAGAGCGCGTCATCTAAATCTTTTTGTAATACGTTTAATATAGAATCGTTTGGCAGGATGGCGTTTATCAAATAGGTAAATTTTGGTATGAAGTTCGAATTTAAAAATCGCGTCTTGAGGTGGAGGGGGAGCGTTAAAATGTTTTGTTTAGCAATTACGGCTGAGTGGCGGAAGTAGGAACGAAGATTTTCTGTTTGCATTTTGAGAGGCGTTTTGGAATTTTCAAAACGTATACCGAGGATGTCAATTGCGTCGTTCCGCATTTCTATATCTTCTGGCTTATCGGTCCTGCCGCTCCAATTGCCGCACCACAACCCCTTATTCTTCTTAAAATTAATAGCGATGCCGGATATTTTCTCAAAATTTTTGAAACAATTATAAATACGCTTAAAATCAGTTTCGTCTTTTAAAAGTAAAAGAAGAAGAAGTTTTAATGAATAACAATCTAAACTCTACTGTCTAAAACCATGATTGCTAAGATATACACAGGTATATAAATACAATACATAGAATAGCCCATACAGAGAAGTTGTTGAGGATAACATTATGAACTACTTAAAAATATTTTATTAGAAATGCTAGCTTTCAAGACTTAAGTAAAAACAACTATTTCTACCTATGTAAAAATGGACAATATCTTTACTTCAACTTGCCGAAGAGAGATTTTCGCTTCAAAAATATAGAATTTCTAAAAAATAAAAAAAAGAAACTAATTGTGATTTTTTTTTTTTTATAATTTTAATTGCCTTTCACAATTTAAATTATACAATTAATTTAAACTACTATCCAACCTCATGAAGCCTTTAGGGAATGCAAAAAAAAAAAAAAAAACAATAACGACAATAGACAATCCAACCCCAGTTCACAATACTTTTTAGCCCTGATTCTATGGCTTGAACATAAGAACGACAGCAATCTCCAATCCATCCATAGAAGGATTATTCCAATTAAGATCCAACCACGAATCCTAAGGCTGCTTGTACATAAGCACAATGACGACAATTGGAATCAATCAATCCATCCACTCAATCTCCAGAGTAGTTACGTGGAAGGAAGATTCAAGCTACAAATCAAACAAGAATCCCATATATAAACACACAACAACAATGGCGAGGAACTATCCAAACTACCGTATAGCAAGCGGCCATAAATCCCGGGGCTTGTATAAAAAGACAGGCACAGGGAGGGAGGGGATTTGCCAGAGTTCTGCGGGCAATTAGCCTCACCTGCCCTTCAATTATGAGCCAGAGAACCGGAAACCTCTTTGTGCCAGACCGGATGTAGCTCGGGCAGGTTCTTCCCGAACGGTCCAAACCTTCTTACATCCCCTTCTTGGCTGGCGTTCTACCTGCTGCACTCCGTACAACCTCTGGCCTTGGAGGTTTCTCCAACCTTCATATACGGTCGATTGTTGATTTAAAACAGATATTTGAACAGAAATTACATTTAGTTTCCGATATTTTATATCCTATCAGGCATAGCCAAGAATATAGCTTCATACAGTGTGTTATACTAACAGCAGTGAAACAATAGATTCTCTCTTTATATCCCAATAACTTTATTAGAACTAGGCGATATTTTAGAGAAAAATCCCATTATTCTGGCCAAAAATCGAGACAAGGTAAAATGATTCTCCGTTTTTTGGTTAAGGCCACAGGCCTCACCTACAACCCAGTCGTAGAGTTATAATCACTCCTAGTCTGAAAGAAATGCCGACCCAAACCGCCCCGTGGCAGGATAGCCACTCTGGGTTCGGAGGAAATGCCGACCTGAAGAAAGAAGAGGTGACCCTTTCTGCTGAAAGACTGTTTCGCCTGGATCCGTAGGCCCAAAAAAGTGCAATACCTTATACTATTACATATTCGAACTATAATTCATTTTTTAGTATATTATCGAAGAAAGAGAGATGTTCTTCTCAAAAGTAAACGACAGCCAACTTACCTCAGTACAAAGTATTTTAACCAGCGCCATATCAAGTCGAATGGTTGCTCGTCCTTATACAACAAAGCAGTAAGCAGGAAAAATAACTTAGATTCATCGTTTTCTACTCCACTACATGATGGTGATTGATCATCGTGAGCATATTGTTGCAAGTCGGTAATAAGAGAGGAGAATCTGTAGAATTACACTCATCTTCCCCCATGAGAAATTCGATCTAATACAACAGTAGAGTGGTCTGGAAATAGCGAAATGGCTGGGAGGGTTCACTACTGATTGGCTAATGATGTTCTCTTTCATTCAAATTTTATGCATTGCAGTTTAGGGTCTGTAAAAATTGCTATCAAATATATGTATTTATAAAAAGTGGG
This sequence comes from Cordylochernes scorpioides, assembly GCA_030710605.1. Taxonomy (NCBI): domain Eukaryota; kingdom Metazoa; phylum Arthropoda; class Arachnida; order Pseudoscorpiones; family Chernetidae; genus Cordylochernes; species Cordylochernes scorpioides. Next base: position 18,126,361 of record CP092865.1, read on the forward strand.
TTTGAAAATTATATATTTTAAATTAAAGTAATGGTAGTTCTGGAGACGTACTTCAGTGGTCACTATTCGGATTGAGGCCATTGAGGAATTGAGACGTTTAAAAAATATATCATTATTAACCTGGCGTGGTCTTTAAAAGGCGTCTTTACTGTGTTTTTAAGAGGAAATATATTTATCTAGATAATTACTTCCACGTGCCCTTTAAACGCAGGTTGAAATTGTAACAAAGACGACTAATCACCAGACTCGAAAGGAAAAAAAAAAAGTCGTAAAGAATTGTTAGCCCTACGGACACCCATTTACACGCCATAGGGTGACATGGCCCAACTAGGATGACCTGGTTCCCACCATGAGATTACCAAGGAAGACTTCTTTCTCCCATGGGACGTTCTCACGTTCTGGACTCTGACTTATTGCTCCTTTTTCTACTGAATTTAGCACACTGTTTAGAGAGATTCGATAATCCAGGAAAACACAATTTGTTAACTTCTATATAAATATATTCTCATAACACCATTAGCCCTATTTCCACATGTGTTGGGTCCGTAGACCATTCCATCCTTGTTAAGGGGAGTGCTAACTGTATATGTGTTGGGTCCGAAGATCATTCCATCCTTGTTAAGCGGAGTGCTAACGGTTTATGTATTGGCCCGAAGACCATTCTATTCTTGTGAAAGATGGTGCTATCTGTATGTGTTGGGTACGAAGATCATTCCCTCCTTGTCAAGGGGAGTGCTAACTGTGTATGTGTTGGGTCCGAAGATCATTCCCTCCTTGTCAAGGGGAGCGCTAACTGTATATGTGTTGGGTACGAAGATCATTCCCTCCTTGTCAAGGGGAGTGCTAACTGTATATGTGTTGGGTACGAAGATCATTCCCTCCTTGTCAAGGGGATTGCTAACTGTGTATGTGTTGGGTACGAAGATCATTCCCTCCTTGTCAAGGGGAGTGCTAACTGTATATGTGTTGGGTACGAAGATCATTCCCTCCTTGTCAAGGGGAGTGCTAACTGTATATGTGTTGGGTACGAAGATCATTCCCTCCTTGTCAAGGGGAGTGCTAACTGTATATGTGTTGGGTACGAAGATCATTCCCTCCTTGTCAAGGGGAGTGCTAACTGTGTATGTGTTGGGTACGAAGATCATTCCCTCCTTGTCAAGGGGAGTGCCAACTGTATATGTGTTGGGTACGAAGATCATTCCCTCCTTGTCAAGGGGAGTGCTAACTGTATATGTGTTGGGTACGAAGATCATTCCCTCCTTGTCAAGGGGAGTGCTAACTGTGTATGTGTTGGGTACGAAGATCATTCCCTCCTTGTCAAGGGGAGTGCTAACTGTATATGTGTTGGGTCCGAAGATCATTCCCTCCTTGTCAAGGGGAGTGCTAACTGTATATGTGTTGGGTACGAAGATCATTCCCTCCTTGTCAAGGGGAGTGCTAACTGTATATGTGTTGGGTACGAAGATCATTCCCTCCTTGTCAAGGAGAGTGCTAACTGTATATGTGTTGGGTACGAAGATCATTCCCTCCTTGTCAAGGGGAGTGCTAACTGTATATGTGTTGGGTCCGAAGATCATTCCATCCTTGTCAAGGGGAGTGCTAACTGTGTATGTGTTGGGTCCGAAGATCATTCCCTCCTTGTCAAGGGGAGTGCTAACTGTATATGTGTTGGGTACGAAGTTCATTCCCTCCTTGTCAAGGGGAGTGCTAACTGTATATGTGTTGGGTACGAAGATCCTTCCCTCCTTGTCAAGGGGAGTGCTAACTGTATATGTGTTGGGTACGAAGACCATTGTTGGGTACGAAGATCCTTCCTTCCTTGTCAAGGGGAGTGCTAACTGTATATGTGTTGGGTACGAAGACCATTCCATCCTTGTCAAGGGGAGTGCTAACTGTATATGTGTTGGGTCCGAAGATCATTCCCTCCTTGTCAAGGGGAGTGCTAACTGTATATGTGTTGGGTACGAAGATCCTTCCCTCCTTGTCAAGGGGAGTGCTAACTGTGTATGTGTTGGGTCCGAAGATCATTCCCTTCTTGTCAAGGGGAGTGCTAACTGTGTATGTGTTGGGTACGAAGATCATTCCATCCTTGTCAAGGGGAGTGCTAACTGTATATGTGTTGGGTACGAAGACCATTCCATCCTTGTCAAGGGGAGTGCTAACTGTGTATGTGTTGGGTACGAAGATCCTTCCCTCCTTGTCAAGGGGAGTGCTAACTGTATATGTGTTGGGTACGAAGACCATTCCCTCCTTGTCAAGGGGAGTGCTAACTGTGTATGTGTTGGGTCCGAAGATCATTCCCTCCTTGTCAAGGGAGTGCTAACGGTTTATGTATTAGGTCCGAAGACCATTCCATCCTTGTCAAGGGGAGTGCTAACTGTGTATGTGTTGGGTACGAAGATCCTTCCCTCCTTGTCAAGGGGAGTGCTAACTGTATATGTGTTGGGTACGAAGACCATTCCCTCCTTGTCAAGGGGAGTGCTAACTGTGTATGTGTTGGGTCCGAAGATCATTCCCTCCTTGTCAAGGGAGTGCTAACGGTTTATGTATTAGGTCCGAAGACCATTCCATCCTTGTCAAGGGGAGTGCTAACTGTGTATGTGTTGGGTACGAAGATCCTTCCCTCCTTGTCAAGGGGAGTGCTAACTGTATATGTGTTGGGTACGAAGACCATTCCCTCCTTGTCAAGGGGAGTGCTAACTGTGTATGTGTTGGGTCCGAAGATCATTCCCTCCTTGTCAAGGGAGTGCTAACGGTTTATGTATTAGGTCCGAAGACCATTCCATCCTTGTCAAGGGGAGTGCTAACTGTGTATGTGTTGGGTACGAAGATCCTTCCCTCCTTGTCAAGGGGAGTGCTAACTGTATATGTGTTGGGTACGAAGACCATTCCCTCCTTGTCAAGGGGAGTGCTAACTGTGTATGTGTTGGGTCCGAAGATCATTCCCTCCTTGTCAAGGGAGTGCTAACGGTTTATGTATTAGGTCCGAAGACCATTTAATTCTTGTGAAAGATGGTGCTATCTGTGTGTGTTGCTTCCGAAATCCATTCCATCCTTGTCAAGGGGAGTACTGACTGTATATGTGTTGGGTCCGAAGATCATCCCATCTTCGTAAATTAGAAGCTCTTACTCCTTTTAGCACTTACAAAAATAGTATTGATATCCGTTTTTGCCCCGTGGTATCTATATAAATGTGTGAATGATCTACATACTGAGGAAACCTGGTTTCTAATTTACTCTAAAGTTCTCAAGACTGGGGTTAAAAGAGCATGATGAAAAGAGTTTAAGCGTGTGACATTTCCCTTAAGGGTTGGTTAGTACTCCACAGACGTGTGAGGGGTCCCTTTAAATAACTTCCATAAAAAAGGGATTAAGGGGCAGGAGCCTGTGCTCCACAATGACCCCTTCTTCCACCCTAGATCCATCTTCATCAATCTTCCAGCCCTGGTGGACTTCACGCGCTGGACTCCGCCGTCGAAATTTTAAATCTGTCGAGGGCATACCCTGTGCCGACCTGGAATTCTAAGATGCCAGCCAGTACGTGGCCAGATAACACAAGTTTTTATGGAATAGAGGAAGTATTCTATGGGGCCTTCTAACCTATGGTCATCTTCTCAACAGCTATTTTTTTACCAAACTCATAATTATATTACAACCTGTTTTGGGAGAACCCTGTTTTATTCTGAAAATCGTTTTATCCGGCTAATACCACATACTTGCCCAGTACTTATGTTAAAATAAAACCTGTGATATCCGAGTCATCTTGTATTTGCCCCCAGAGACAAGCTCATGTCTGCACCAAGACATGAAAATCATTTTGCGTAGATGGTTGTAATTCTGCTTATGCCGACGTATGTGAAGTGTTACAACACACACACAACAATTCTACTATCCACAGATCCCTTCGTATATTGTAATGATATCAGTACAAAAAAGTAGGTAATGGTATTAGTATAAATCAATATTCAATGGCTAAGTGTAGGACAGAATGCGAAAGCATCAGTGCAAAACAATATGTAATGGCTAAGTACGGGACAGTATGTAAAGGTATCAGTACAAAACAGTGTGTGAAGGCATTAGTACTAAACAGTATGTATAGGTATATCAGTACAAAAAAAGGCAATACCTAAGTATGGAATAGTAGGTAAAGACATCAGTATAAAACAGTATATAATGGTACCAGTACAAAGCAATATGCAATGTCTAAGTACGGGACAGTATGTAAAGGTACCAGTACAAAACAATATGCAATGGCTAAGTACGGGACAGTATGTAAAGGTACCAGTACGGGACAATATGTAAAGGTACCAGTACAAAACAATATGTAATAGCTAAGTACGGGACAATATGTAAAGGTACCAGTACGGGACAATATGTAAAGGTACCAGTACGGGACAATATGTAATAGCTAAGTACGGGACAATATGTAAAGGTACCAGTACAAAACAATCTGTAATAGCTAAGTACGGGACAATATGTAAAGGTACCAGTACGGGACAATATGTAAAGGTACCAGTACAAAACAATATGTAATAGCTAAGTACGAGACAATATGTAAAGGTACCAGTACGGGACAATATGTAAAGGTACCAGTACAAAACAATATGTAATAGCTAAGTACGGGACAATATGTAAAAGTACCAGTACGGGACAATATGTAAAGGTACCAGTACAAAACAGTATGTAATAGCTAAGTACGGGACAATATGTAAAGGTACCAGTACGGGACAATATGTAAAGGTACCAGTACAAAACAATATGCAAATACCAATCCGGAAGATATCTGAGACTTCCGTCCATCTCAGCGAATTTGTTGACTTTCCAAGCACGCTGCCTTGAGTTCAATACCCAGTCTAAGAAGTTTTTCCCCTTCAGGAATAAAAGATCAATTTCACGGCCCGATAGGTCTATCAGGAAGTCCGCAACGAGTAGAGCAAGGGTAGGCAGGTGCCATCTACGAGATAGATGTCCCAGAAAGATGATTATCTACTTGAGATGATTAGTAAGGGGTTTGTTGACGTAATCGTATATACTGCAGATAACCACGGACTGATGCAAATCCCACATTTGGAACTTTTTCTTTAAAAATGTTTCAGTGGCATCCGACCCCTTCACAAGTACAACCTCACCAATGATTGCAAGGAGCCAAACGAAGCTTTGATACCTTATAAGTGCAAAAGTCAAACTGCTTGCTACATGTACAGATTGGGGTGCACTTACACTAAAATCAATTGCAAATCCTTATCCATCCTAATTATCACGTACCCATGTGTACATGGTATAAGTAAATATATTTTTACTACCATAAAACTTGTACCATTCCCAATAAATAATAAAAAGGAAATATATGGGTACTACTGAGGAGAATATCTAACACAAATAGCTTCCATACTTAGCTGGTCATATGCGTGTGCATTGAACACATCGGTAACGTCAGTCCTAAGACAAATCTTGAACAGATAACATTCTTTTTAAATTTCCCTTAAAAGTTTTCCGTGTCTTTAAATTTCAACGGAATTAAATCGTTTTTATTAATTCCTACTATAGTTATCAAAAGAGCATCCATAGAGAAGAAGTTCTGAGAAGCAGAAATATTGTCAGCCACCAACCTAAGGATAGTTGAGGAGATATGCTAGACACAACTACATCCCATTTGTTCAGGTTGGGCTCGGTGGAGTGGAGGACCCGCTCATCACCTGGAGGAGAACACTCGCGCGCCGAGGATGCCTCCCCTCATCCTCTATTATATAACTTTTTGTACATATTTTAATTATCCTATTTATTATTATATTAGTTTACTATTATAACTCTCTTTGAGTGTAAATATTGACAAGATGTCAATAAAAGTTGTTTTAATTGTCACAACTACATCCCATATTGTCACATATATATCTCTTTAAAGAAAACGTGTAGATTTATGATAGGAGAGAGAGAGAGAGATTTGGCTCAGTTGGCAGAAACATCGTTCGAAAGATACACAAAGTAAGATAAGACGTCGTCTAGATTTATCTAAAGAAGCATCTAAAAGGAAGTGTTTCGGTTCTTGATTATAAGCCTCGGTCTACCGCTAATGATGGTTTAGCAACGACATGACTATCATACCATCTGTAGAACAACGTGTAGATAACAAACACCATTCTACAGCAGCTCTACACCATCTAGAAAGGCCAAGAACTATTCAGAAGTAACGTAGTCAAATCTCGTCTTTATTAAATCTCTGCTCCCAAATGTGGAAGATCATGAATGGAATTGACCTTGGACAACACCCATGGAGATTATTTTAACGGCCTCCATGTGTGATGAACAATGGAAAGATGGTACTTGCATGCATACGTCCCTATATGGCGATTACCTATCCACAGACATCCCCAATTTCCGACCATTTTGTGTTATTTTGACAAATTTTGACACTTAGTCAATTATCTTGAAGATAAAGGTTGCCTGGCAGCATTCATAGTTCTTAGAATTAAGAGATACTTCGGCTAGTAAATGTTTTTTATTCTCTCGACGTTTTTTTCGACAAAATTCTTTTGTCCTTGTCACCAAAAAATAAAGAATTGAAGCATTTGACAAGGCGTTATAGATATATCTATAGATAACTTTGTCAATTGTTACAAAAACTAAGGAGAAATTAAACAATGATAAATGAAATTATTAAAAATTTGATGATAAAATGTAAACATTTGTTCTCAGGAAGGGAGGCTCCTCCATCTTGTCCTCCTTCAGACAAGGACAGAATCTCTCAATTCAATGTTGAAATATAACTTATATAGCGATTGTGTTATTTAGAACTTTAAAATAGGTAAGTACGTTTTTGATCAGTTTCAATTTGGATGTTAACTTCTTTCATATATATATATATAATAATAAATAGTTATTTAATTTTATAGTCCAGTTTTGTATTAAGATTATCTTCACTATTATGATCATTTAAATACAAATTATAAAATTTGTAAAATGTTATTAATTTGTAGATAGAGAGAGAAATTATCAGTTTGCTCCTTAAGTTTTTAAAATTAGAATCACTGTTATAATTTTGTTATATAGTTTCTACACTATATATATATATATATATATATTACTCTTTCCACAAAGATGTTATTCAGGTCTTACTTTTTGAATACACGCTGTATAAAAGAAGCCAGAAAGCTGAGTCAAAGGAAAGAACAAATGTCAGTATTTGACGCTGATGCTTTGGCAAAATACAAGATAATCAAACAAAAAATAAGAAAAGATCAAATATGTGAAATAAACTCTGAGAGAAAACTGACAAAAACTATAACAAGGCTTAGAACAAAACACTATAAAGGAATGGCAATACATCCAGATGGCACAAGAACCTATAGAGCATGCAACAACTGTCCTGGTGTGGAACTAATACCTACTCACATATTCTCATGCCCAGCAATGGCCGCATCCTTGCAGAAAATTGACTTAGACCCAGAGCAGCAGCTTTACACACCCAAGATAGTGGATATTGCTGCTGCTGTGATGGAGATGCATGGAGACATCTGAGGCTCTTCATTAGACACAACAACAACAACACGCTGTATAGTCTTAATAAACACGTATAAAAAATCTCTATTAAGATATTTTAGTTTATAAACAAAGTTCTTCTGGGAGTATTATAGGGAAAATTGGAAGCGGAGCAAAAATTAGATATTAATACACAAATATCTAATTTCAAATCTCAACTGACCCGCAATTAGGGTTAACCCATCACAGTTTTTAACAGTCGAGAGCCATTTTTCCACCAGTTTTACTTGGTTATATTTATATACATACTAGCGGATGTGCCCGGCTTCGCCCGGGTTTTACCCGAGTGAATGTTTGTCTAACGAACATTTGTTAAAACAATTCTCTATAAACTTATAAAACGTACTCGGCTTCGCCCGGGGTTTTACCCGAGTAAAGGTTTGTCTAGCGAACATTTGTTAAAACAATTCTCTAAAAACTTATTTAAAAAAAAAAAAGATATATTTTGATAATTTGAAACTCGTAAATTTGAATCTCTCGATAAAGTGAACATTTTTTCCCGGTCCCTGTGTGCCGTGTCATCCTGAATTTTGTCTTTCCTAATTTTCTACATTAGAAAATCATAGTTTTATCTAGTGAACATTTTTTCCCGTGTCACATTGCCGTGTCACATTGCCTTTATTCTTCATTGTTGGCTTTTTATATTATATTTACTCTTCATTGTTGGCTTTTTATCTTAAATTTATTCTTCATTGTTGGCTTTTTATATTACATTTACTCTTTATTGTTGGCTTTTTATCTTACATTCATTCTTCATTGTTGGCTTTTATATCATATTTACTCTTCGTTGTTGGCTTTTTATATTATATTCTGACCAAAATCTATCTGTGAACTTCACACAGACAGAATAAGGCAATTATATAAGTAGATTTACTCTTCTTTGTTGGCTTTTTATCTTACATTCATTCTTCATTGTTGGCTTTTTATATTACATTTACTATTCATTGTTGGCTTTTTATCTTACATTCACTCTTCATTGTTGGCTTTTTATCTTACATTCATTCTTCATTGTTGGCTTTTTATATTACATTCACTCTTCATTGTTGGCTTTTTATCTTACATTCATTCTTCATTGTTGGCTTTTTATATTACATTTACTCTTCATTGGTGGCTTTTTATCTTACATTCACTCTTCATTGTTGGCTTTTTATATTATATTTTTAGATTGAGATTATTAGCTAGTATGTAAAAATATCAACTCTGTTGAAATTAAATTTTGTATTTATATATAAATAAAATTAACTCTGTTGATTTTTTTTGTATTTAATCGATAACAGCGAAGTTACGCATGTTAATGTTAGGGAAAAATATTTTGACGTTAAGCAAAACCTGCTCCATCTCGTTTTACATAAATGTTGAAAATTTGGTCGAAATTGATGCATTGTAACGAAAGTTTTTAGTGATGTCCTCTTATGAAATTTGCATTTTATTAATATAGATATAAAGAATGCAAATATTATTGGATATTGCATCTTCTGATCAATTAGTAACACATCAACTTTTCACATTTATTACAGAACGTTTCGGCGACCCACTGTTGCCTATTTCAAGATGGAAAGCTTAACACGAAGTTTTACTTTCTATCCCTTGAAAAGGGCAACAAGTGGATTCCCGAAACGACAATAAAATTTTTGAAGAAATTGTGCGAGTAGTTTAATATTGTTGAGCCACTGCTCTCAAAGATAGCAAAATAAGCCCACGGGATCGATAAGGATCTTTGTTCAGACTCTTCTTTATTTACCTTCGTGTATTATGGAGAACAAGTAAGTAACATTGCATCATACAACAGCCATCGCCGTCAACAAACGGAAGGACGACATCAAAGGACTGTAATATGGTTAGGAAAGACTGGTAACAACAATAGACATGATGCTAGCAAACACCAAAAGACTGTAATATGGTCAGGAAAGACTTTGCAACACAAATGGACAAGATGCTATCAAACATCAAAGGACCTATAATACAATTTGGATACTTGAAACAAGATGGTACAAACATCAAAGGACTGTAATGTGGTCAGGAAATACTCTTAACAACGATCGACATGTTGGCATCAAACATCAAGAGACCATAGTATGATCAAGAAAGATTTGCAACAACAATGGACATGATGCTATCAAATGTCAAAGGATATGCAATATGATCAGGAGGGGAAGACTTTTGTAAATAGAAACAAACATTATAGTCTGAAACACCAGCAATAAATGTAGTATACGCCGCTGAGACTTTAAACAACAATGGACTTGGGGTTTACAATTGCCAAGGACTAATGGATACAATGGACCTGAACATCAATCACAAGAAAAAAAGTCCTTGGCAAATGTCATCGAGGAAGAGCTATCCTCCTCCGACCTTGAAGAAGTGTCGCGACCTCTCCAGGACGGAGCGTGGGTTGGGTGCCAAGGCCAGCGGGCGTCATCTCCGGAGTGTGAAATCAATGACAAAGAGAGGATGTATAAGGCAACAGACCAAATACAGGTAAGGGACAATTCGGAGTAGTATCGCTACCATCTTCTGTCTAGAATCAATGTCACAGCAGTTTGTTTGGTTAAGCACAACAGAGAGTCAATGTTGTGACAGCCGAAAGTTGTTACACTCAGGATGACAAGTGTCGGCAATTATACCATCTAAGACCCTACTAGAGGATTCTCTTCAAGCATTAATGGTAGTGCGCGATATCAAAATTCTGATAAAGTCACCAGTAAAAATTCAACTTTCGAAATTAAGAACCGGACTACCATTCCAAATTCAAGAGTGATCACATTAAGTCTCTCAAGTTTACACTGACATCAAGACATTTTCAAAATGCACCAAGTACAAAACCGGTATTTTCAGTCGATCGATTGTATCCAATACAGAAACAAGATCCACGGGAATGGATGAAATTAAGCATTAAGCTGCTAAGAAACTCGCAACTATTGGAGTCAGCGTCATATTAAGGTTGAACAGCCCAAATCACTCAAGTTTACTTGCGACATCAAGATATTTATAAAATTGCATCAAAGTCAAAACCGGTAGTTTCAGTACCCAAGCCAGAAAACGGAATTCACAAGATTGTGTGAAAAAACAGGAATGGATGAATCCAAATAAAATCACCAACTTAGGAACTGGTCTTCTTATATCCCATGAGATCATAATATACGACAACATTCCTATTCTGATTCTTTGATGAAATATCCTACCTTCAGGACTGAGAGAAGTCACCGAACACTGTCAACAAAGTTTCCTTTGATATCTATATTATCTTTAATCATTCAAGTACATAAGTAAAGTTTATTCGTATTGATGTACACAGAGCAGTATTTCACGAGATATATATATATATAACAAGAACAATATAAAATAATTAAACAATATAGAAGTTCCAAATATTATCATTAGTACCATAATCAAACCACAAAGTAAAAACAATGACGCTAGAAACCAGGCATAATGTCACTCTTTGCTTTACTCGTTTGGATTAGGAATTGTTACTTTTTGAAGCTGTTATCCAACTTTGCAAGTGCTAGTTCCAAACCCGGATGAAAAGAAGAAGAAAGAACAGTAAGAAACTCGCTAAAACACCCGGGTTCAGCTGATAATTCCTTGTAAGTATTCCTGATTCACAGGGACACAGGATAAGTAGTACTCCAAGTTAGGAATGGTTGCAAGTGGCATCTGTTCCTTGTTTCAAAGACGGCTATTATATATTGGTGATAAGTCAGCGGCCTGCTACTGAGGAGTGCTTCCAGTCTTAACGACTAAAACAGATTAATTTTACTTCTCTCAATCAAGTCTTTCCTAAACTCAAAATCCACGGACTTGACACCTTTAAACGATTAGGTGAATATAAGAAAGAAGAAGAAATTAGTGTCTGTAATCAAAAATTGCAATATTTAAGGATATAATCCGAACATAGACTTAGATGAAATAAGAAAGAAGAAGAAGAAATTAGTGTCTGTAATAAAAAATTTCAATATTTAAGGATATAATCCGAACATAGACTATGACAATAACATCTACACAAGTTCCCTATGTGACAGGAATTGTGTTCACCCGGTCCATTCAAACGTCTTTTTTAGAAGGCGGATCACCGTGTTGGCGACGCTCCAGTTCCAACATGTGTTGACGTGGCTAACACGTGTGAAGAACAGCTTGAGGATGTCATGTCAACATCTGGGGTTAACTCCTTTGTCGGGAGAAGATTCATCATCTAATTGTAAACAAACTCAAAGTTGATGATATTCTTATCAATGATCAAGTTATGCAACTTTCTTCATATGTTTCCCAGATGCATCGCAGTCATATCTAGGCCTTCGTTACATTGACAATGGTTCTTAAGAAGCACCGCAGTGTCAAATCCAGACCTTCATTACATCCAAAGTCATACAAGCTCTTTAAGATTCACCGTTTACCTAATTTCCCATCCAAAATCTTAAATTTTAATTTACAAAAAGCATTTATCAACAGCTAATCCGTCTTTTTCTAAATAGGATAAAAGTTTAAAATGTCATTTTCGTTAAACATGATCCTAGTCAGAAACCAGCTTTAAAGCTGATTTTTAAAATAAGAAGGAAAATCCTCTTCTTTCAAAAGTTCAACCTCCTCACCAATATGTAAGTAACCAAACGTGGTTGAGACACATTTGTAAATACAAAAGTCAAACTCTTTTAAATGGAAATACATTATGCATACTCCCCTATCCACCATGATCACCATAGCCTCTACGATATCTATTTGGGAGAAGATATATAGAAAGACCATTTCTTTTCACTTCGAAACTATGATATGCACGACCAAACACAAGATATACACTTGTGAATATATATAAAAATCTTCAAATAAAAAGGCATTTATTGGATCAAAATATCATTTATTATACCAATATTTCAGTTGGCTGAACGCCAACCGTTATCAAGGTATTATAACATATTAATGTGTGTTGACGTTATGTGGCGCTGAGTTTGTTGTTGACAAACTTTAAAATGTTATAACACCTTGAAAAAGGTTGGCGTTCAGCCAACTGAAATATTGGTAAAATAAATGATATTTTGATCCAATATATGCCTTTTTAATTAAATATTTATTTATGGATTGCTCTATTTTCAAAACGATATAAAAATATAAACTTTTCATTCCAGCAATATTCATTTCGGAAAGAAAATATCTAACAAATCTTTTCTTCAATATGTTAACCTCAAAAAATTACTCACTAATCATACATTCTATCAAACTCTCAATCACAGACAAAAAAAAAAACATCAATAATAATGTGAAAAAATAGTACAAATGTAATATTGTACTGGGATAAGGTGCATACATTATGAAAAAGGCATCTCCTTATTGTGAAACTGAAAGTTGCACGATAATGAGATGCCTTTTTCATAATCAACAATAATATTTTAATAAACTCAAAATAAATACAGTAGAACTTGATAAATTCGAAGTCTTTAATTCGAATATTTATCTTGGTCGCTAGAATTTCCTATAAATAGAATTTCCGTTTTTAATTCGAAATTTTGGATAATTCGATTTTTTTTTTTTTTGGTCTCTTGTGCTTCGAATTGTTCAAATTTGACTGTAAAAAAATATTAAAGAGAATTCAGATAAATCTTTCTTTTGTACACAATTCTTTTTTCTCGTTTTTTTTTTTCTTTCTCATTGTTAACATCATATGACTATTCTATTCACGGCCTAAAATTATAGTTCAACACATAAAAGAAACAGGCCATATATTTAACTTATCTCAACCCATAGTGTATTATGACAATATCCATAGTAAATACCAAAGACTTTTAATATAATCTTTGATAACCAAGCAGCAAAAAAGCATAAACAGATGCATTGAATTATCAGAAACATATGAAACAATATGGACAAATACTATCCTATAGATGTAGGCAGTCTTCTATATATACCACAATAGTTCACGAATTTATTGGGTTTAACTTGAGATCTCGAGATATCATTCGACCAGTACGTATCCTCCACCATTGCACGTATATATCTATAGACAAATGTAAAGGCATACATGTATGACAGCGTAAGTGTCCCTAGGGAGACATAGCGCTTTAATTTAAATAAAAATTAAAAAAATAATAATTCAGATAAATTTTACACATACACACACAGAAATAATCACACAAATTCCCTAATCATTAAAGCTACATCCCCCGACAATATTCTCAAGGAATTCATTAAAGACATTATCAGCAATCAAGAAAATATCCTTTGAGATGAGAATAAATTAAAGTACAAAAATAAAAGAAAATTACCAAATTACTTCTAATTAATCTCAGCTATGAATCTAAATTAATGGAAAAATAAGAAAGGAACAACAAAAAATCAATAAGCGTTCCTTTCATTACCTAATTAAAAAGAGGAACTTCCACAAAAACCTTCATTGCTGGAGGTCGGATGAAAGAGCCGCGTATGAAACAAGACACCGCCGGCTAAATCCGTCTTTAATTTGTTCCGGTTTGGACTGCTCATATTGAATGACAGTCAGTGGAAGTGGCGTATTTTTAGTGTTGTCGTTTAATTTCCTTTAAAAGGTGACAGTCGTGACATCTGTTGTTGTTGTCGTGTCCAATGAAGAGCCTCAGATGTCCCCGTGCATCTCTATTACAACAATGTTCTCTATCTTGGGTGTGTGAAACTGCTGCTCTGGGTCCATGTCAATTTTCTGTTGTTGTTGTCGTGTCCAATGAAGAGCCTCAGATGTCCCCGTGCATCTCTATTACAGCAATGTTCTCTATCTTGGGTGTGTGAAACTGCTGCTCTGGGTCCATGTCAATTTTCTGTTGTTGTTGTCGTGTCCAATGAAGAGCCTCAGATGTCCCCGTGCATCTCTATTACAACAATGTTCTCTATCTTGGGTGTGTGAAACTGCTGCTCTGGGTCCATGTCAATTTTCTGTTGTTGTTGTCGTGTCCAATGAAGAGCCTCAGATGTCCCCGTGCATCTCTATTACAGCAATGTTCTCTATCTTGGGTGTGTGAAACTGCTGCTCTGGGTCCATGTCAATTTTCTGTTGTTGTTGTCGTGTCCAATGAAGAGCCTCAGATGTCCCCATACATCTCTATCACAGCAATGTTCTCTATCTTGGGTGTGTGAAACTGCTGCTCTGGGTCCATGTCAATTTTATGTTGTTGTTGTCGTGTACAATGAAAGCCTCAGATGTCCCCGTGCATCTCTATTACAGCAGTCGTAATGTCCTCTATCTTGGGTGTGTGAACATGTGAAAATATGAAATTATATTAGCGCAATTTAAAAAAGTATTTTCAAATAAAAATTACGCAACCACTAAACAAAGAGCTAAAAAATATATATTGGAAGGGGTTTGTTCATCAGTGGCGAACCCTCCCAGTGATTTCAACAATTTGGTCTAGCAGACCGCTACACCTATTATATACAGTAGAACCTCTATGATAGGACATTATGCTAGAGGACATCTCTCTACAAAGACATTTTACATCACAAAAATTACCATTTTTACTATTTAGTAGCTCTCTGTTAAGAGTACACCTCTCTCTAATGGACATTTTGGCTCTACAACCAGGTATCCTTTACAGGGAGGTTCTATTGTAAGTATGTTTTACATATACAGTCTGTATTTTGATTCTTAATTATCAACATGTGTTAGGATTATATAATAAGTTTACTAAGTGAGATCTACAAAGTACCAACAGAGCCAAACGTCCTGATATAGAAGAGACGTAAAGTTCCACCAAGAAGCCCATTGGGATTCTAAAGAAAACTTATTTCGTAGAACTCCGCGGAGATATGTAAACTGGAAAGATTTACATATCCTGTGTTTATTTCGAGCCCAAACATCTGGCCCTCTTGTTTATACCATCAGTCATTTGACGTGTCCTCGTACTGTCACTAAATGACAACAAACCTATTTGCTGGTTGTTCGTTGTATAATGAAGTCTTTCATGTCACCCACATTGGTTTTCGACCACTACGACCCGGGTTCGATTCCCGCATTGGACACTTTTTTCTGTTAAAAAAAATGCTCCAATGGCCCCCGATTCTTGCAAAAGTCCAACCCCACCAGCGAGTGCAAGTAATCAAACTGGCACATTTGTAAGTGCAAAGTCGAATTGCTTTTCACATGTGTAGACATATGGTGCGCTTACAGTAAAAGCAGTCGCTAACTACCCACCATGATTATCTTGGCCTGTACCACGTGTACTAGGGATAAGCAAAAAAAATGTCATCCACAATTGTATTTAGATTTGAATTCATACAACGTTTTGTTAAATCTGTTCCTTTTTAATCTTTTCATTGAAATTTTCTCTTCTCTATTAAGCACGAAATGTTCTTCAATGGCTACATGCTTATTTTTCATTGACTCTTTATTTCTCTATAGCTTCCCAATCAGGTCTATCAATCCAATTCACGTTTAATTTGAAGAACTATGAATGCCGGCCAGGCAGCCTCTAGCTTTACGATAATCCAATCCATGCCATTCTCTTTCGATTCATTTTACCTTCGAGAACCTTTTCATCAATCTATTTTGTCTTAATATTGTTCCATTCATCTATTTCTATCTTTTTCTGATCAACTTCAGCACACAAGTCCCTTGTGATACTCGATCTTAATTTTTTCAAGAATTCTTTATCCTTAATCAACAATGTATATAAGACTATATATGCCTTAATAAAAGCTTTTGTATGAATGAAAGAAAAATAGATAAAAGTGATTTTAATTTTTTCTATTATAAAATGTTCAATTAAAAGGGATAAAAAGTTATAGAAGCGGTGGGTGTTCCAAGGGAATCATATATGCCTATATATGCCTTAATAAAAGCTTTTGTATGAAAGAAAGAAAAATAGAGAAAAGTGATTATATTTTTATTAATATAAAATGATCAATTAAAAGAGATAAAAAGTTATAGTAGCGGTGGGTGTTCCAAGGGGATCCACCACAGAATCTTTAAAAAAAAAGAGTTTTTTCTCATTAAATATATAATAATGAAACCTGTGATATTACATTTTTATTTAAAAAAATGGTATTTAGTATTAAATCTCGGGGTTAAAATGTGACACACATATGTCGATAAAAAAAAAATTGATGTCAGTTTCATAGAAAATGTTTCTATCTTCCACAGAAAGGAAGTGCTAACCAAAACAGGAACCAATGGAAGATAAGATACTGCTAGGTCATTTCTGATTGGAGCATCCGTTTTATTTGTTTTGACCAAGTACATTGGGTAATACCTAGTCTGTTTTAGAACATCGTCAACTGTGTATATACAATACATATATGTATATATATTATAAATACATATATATACAGTAGAACCTCTCTTTAGTGGACACCCTGCTAACGGACACCTCTCCACAAAGGACAGTTTTCATTTGCGAAATTATCATTTTTACTATTTAGTAACTCCGCCTTTGCCGGTCCCAAGCCCGGATGAAAAAGGAGGAGGGGGAGCAGTAACAAGCTCACTAAAAAACATGGGTTCAGCTGGCCCGGCTGATAGTACCCTGTAAGGGCTCCCGATCCAGGGATACAGGATGAGCAGCGTTTGTACTCCATGTTAGGAGCGGCTGTACATGGCGTCTGTTCCTCATGTCAGAGGCGGCCATTTCTTTTGGAGCTAAGTCGGCCTGCCACTGAGTAGTGCTCCCAGTCTTAATGACAAAAGCAGACGCATTCTACTTCACCCAGTCATGATGGTTGTGAAACAGACACCATCAAGGGTCACAACTTGATACCCTAATATGATTGAGTGAAGATAAGAAAGAAGAAGAAGAATTTAGCAACTCTCCGGTAAGAGGACATCTCTCCCTAAAGGAAACTTTGGCGCTGCAATTAGGTGTTGTCCTTTACAGGGAGGTAGTTCTACTGTATCTACAATACATATATGTAGTAATGTAGTTTATGCTGTTGGATGAATGCAGTGTGGCATGTTGGTTAGAACCAGTCGTGGTTGTTGAGCGATGGGTGGTAAGGACACACAGGAGACAGGATCCAGAGGCAAAAACCCGTGAGGAAAATGATCGGGGAGGAAAGATAGAAGGTCCCAGAACAACCCTAGAACAACTGGCGTCGAGACCGCCTCGGTGAGAACTGAACTTTGATCATCCCGTCTAGCCGCTTTTTGTAAGATAAGTCCCCTAGGGGAGAATGAAGTCGTGATACTTGTTTACCAAGGGGGTTGTTTGTTAACCTGGCTATCTTCCCTCTTTCCTTGTACTCCCACACAGGCCGTTTTATTTTACGTATTTCCAAATATTATGACATATATATATATATATATATTGAACACCATTCATGTACAAGATCAGTAGTTGGCTTTTTATTATTTTAAAACAATAATCCACACTTTGGAACACTAGTCAATAATCAAGAATGGAGTAGTTGGATCCAAATGTGCCTAAACCATGCTATAACATGCTTTGTAAGATTAGGATAAAAATACATCTCCTGATTATGAAACTAAAAATTGGTGATGGTTTGCGCCATCTATTGGAATAAATATTAACTAATCGTTGATTTTTTAATTATTCCAGAATTTGCCAAAAATCCATTTTTGATTAATCAAGAAAAGCTAACCACGTACGTGTTTCAGGCTGTTGGCCATCATCAGCGTGGTGCAAGCTGTACCTCACCTGTACCAACAGACCGAAACACGTATGTAGTTAGCTTTTCAACAACACAACAACAACAACAACAAAACAACTTTATTAGGGCATCTTGCCCTGTACCGATTCGCCGTGGCATTACAGACAATATTAAACACAAGAGAAAAGGGGAAGATGGAGTATTTACAGTTAAGGTATGGTAAACAGGATGACTTTTTATTGTGCCCCTGTTCTTCTCTCTTCCATGAGTGCAATTTTATTTCCAACCGCTTTTTGATAGTTGAACAGTTCAATTGCCCAACTTTTCTTATCTGAAACAGTTTTTATTAGCTTTATTGAGTTCAAATGCGGTCTAGGAAGACTTTTCAGGATCTTTTTTCTCTCTCCTTCCAGATCCCCGCACTCAGCAATAAAATGGTATATTTCATCAGTTTGGTTAGCTTTTCTTGATTAATGAAGAATGGGAATTTGGCCAATACTGGAGCAAGCCATCATCAACTTTTAGTTGTACAATCAGGAGATGTATTTTTCCTAATTTATCAACCTGATCCCAGTACAATTTCACTTTTGTACATTTTTCACAATGCTTTTTTAAATTTGCATGAAGAGAAGAGATCCTCTTTCATTATTTTAACACCCAGAATTATTTTTGATTCTTTTTGAAACATATTGTGATCTTTAGGATTTTTAAAAATTAATATTATCCATAGTACACGTGGTACAAGCCATGATAATCATGGTGGGTAGAAGTTGGCGATTGCTTTTACTGTAAGTGCACCACATGTCTACACATGTGAAAAGCAGTTCGACTTTGCACTTACAAATGTGCCATAGCCCCGTTTAGTTACTTTCACTCGCTGGTGGGATTGGACCTTTGCAAGAATCAGGGGCCATTGGAGCATTTTTTTTTTTCAAGTAGAGAAAAGTGCCCAATGCGGGATTCGATCCCGGGTCGTAGTGGTCGAAAACCAACGGTTTAGACATCCTTCCACCGGCCCCCTGATCATTAGGATTATAAAGATAAATAAGGGTTCTCTCCCATCACCTGAGTTCTATGTTTAGACTTCCAGAATGGCGGTCACACAGAGGCGGAGTTGAGGTCACCTCCCCACAGGTTCTAAAGAAATGAAGGCAATTAAAACCGCTGCTATTGATGATAGAAAAGAAAAACAGCCTAGCAATAAAAATACCGGAAGCCAGATGGCGTTGTGTCTTATGCAAATTGGAGTCAATCAAGCGAAGACAAAGGCTCCTCGTTAGATGGCTGATTATCCGACCAATCAGCAGAAGGCTGCTGGAGATGATGCCGCCATGCTGACTGTCTTAACGTCTGTCTACCCTTCCTTGTCAAATGGCATTCACCATCATGGGCGGGACACAGTTCAGTAGTTTTTACACTCATGGACAAAACTTAAGGAGGTTGTAACTTTCAGAATGTATATCGGGATTCAGACAATATAACTCTGAAAGATATTTGATACACTCATGAACAAAACTTAAGGAAGTTGTAACTTTCAGAATGTATATCGGGATTCAGACAATATAACTCTGAAAGATATTTGATACACTCATGAACAAAACTTAAGGAAGTTGTAACTTTCAGAATGTATATCGGGATTTAGACAATAACCCTGAAAGATATTTGATACACTCATGGACAAAACTTAAGGAAGTTGTAACTTTCAGAATGTATATCGGGATTTAGACAATAACCCTGAAAGATATTTGATACACTCATGAACAAAACTTAAGGAAGTTGTAACTTTCAGAATGTATATCGGGATTCAGACAATAACCCTGAAATATATTTGATACACTAATGGACAAAACTTAAGGAAGTTGTAACTTTCAGAATGTATATCGGGATTTAGACAATAACCCTGAAAGATATTTGATTCCCAGTGACCTTTATTGAAGACACCTCAGACGACCGCCAGTGTCCATGAGTGTACTTTGAGTTTATTATCCTATAAAACAAACTGTATATCAATGTCCACATCATAGCTATATTTTATTTCTAAAAAATCCTATCTACTTGTATAAAATGACAAACTAAAGAAATATTCATTTTCAGAAAGTCTTTCAGAATATCTTTCATCACCTTTTGTTAAATCTTCCAAGAGAATCTTATGTCAAAAGACATCTTTAGTCTTATTAAAGTCTTTGTGAAGAGAGATTTGCGTAAAGATTGCATTTTCTGAAAAGAATTTTATCACAGAGATAATGTCAAATTTGGAAATCCTTTAGAGATAAAAGTTTCAAATTGAAAGGAAGGGTATGAAATTCGGCCTTCAATAAATTTTCAACTCGATTCATTAAAATTGAATCTATTCAGGAAAGTACGAAGATTGTAGAAAGCGAAGAATTAGAAGTTGGGTAAAATATGGTGATTAGACATTGTCCCATATGGTAGTCGTTGTAGAACAAAAAGGATTTTCAAAAGTCAGTTAATAGTTGTTTGACTAGAGACTGAAGAATGCCCTTTGGAGCCCCTTCAAGGACGTACTGGTTATTTCACGAGGTCATCAAATTCTTCAAGATGACATCTACAAGAATCTTGAGATCTACAGTTTGTTATGTGGAAAGTTGACTTTGTGTGTAGTATTTGAACATCGAAATGAAGAAATCTGTAGATGGTAGTATAATGTTTTCCTCCTTCTTTCTTTTTCTTCTGATGTATCAATCTATACAACAAGCTGTGAATGTGTATATACCTATTTGGCCATGCAATTTTAAAGGAAATGTATTGTAAAACGTTAGGGAATTGAAATTTTATGTTTTACTTATCTCTCTCTCTCAAATACATATATGGTACAGGCCATGATATTCATGGTAGGTAGTTAGCAACTATATTTTACATTCCATTAGCACTACGTGTATCTACACATATGTAGAAAACAGATCCACTTTGCACTTATACAAGGTTGGCCTTGTATAGTCGGCATCCACATTTAAATCTATTTTTATTCGCTAAAATAAAAAGAAGTCCTTGTTACTATTCAAAAACACGATAAAACTTTTTTTTTACTTATCATTTTAGTCAAAATTAGACAAGATCTTGGAGGTCGTGCTCATAAAGAAGTTCAAGAACTCTTCTTGGTTCTCTGTACAGGGATCCCATGTCCATTCCAATACAATTTAGTAAATGTTGGGGAGTGGCCTCTTCGGTTTTGCACCTAGTGCACATGGGGAAGCTTTTGGCTCCCTCTTTATAGACTATAGGGCTCAGGTGACCAGATTTCCATCTGGCCAACTGTGTCGATTCCCTTCTGTTTAGTTGGAGGGTCTGTTTTTTGGGGGTTTTCTATTTGGTACCAAGAATGATGGAAACTATCTCTATGGTTCCTTATCAGTTGTAGTTTGTTAATATGGTCCCTTGCTGAAAGGTAGGTCTCGGACATCAGGATGTCCAGCTTCTCCTTCCTTACGATAAAACTAATCTTATAAAATGATTATTTACTTTATTTCGATTAAATTGGGCCTCAAGTTTTCAAACCAAAAGACTTCACGGCTAACTACGATGTCATGAAATAGATCCATTTGTCTTTTGAAATCTCGCCTAGTTTTGTCGATATAATGAAACGCTTCATTTTATAAGTTCTCATGTTTACAATTTATTATTTAAATTTTAAAAATCTCAATTCTACACTCATAGACAAAACTTAAGGAAGTGGAAAGTCTTTATTGTCGTTGTGGTCGTCTATTATTATTATTTTTTTTTTTTTGAAAGAGACAGAAGCAATTTTGTTTACACTTGGTTATCTCGCGTGTCTTCAATAAATGTCATTGTGTATCAAATAAATTTCAGAGTTATTTGTCTGAATCCTGATATACATGGTAATAGATACAATTTACTTAAGTTTTGTCTCCATGAGTGTACCTGGTTCAAATTCACATAAATAGGTACCGCTCAGCAAGAGCAACCTAGTTCATGATAATTGAACAATGAATAATATGTGAAGGTTATTCACATATTAAACAATTTTTAACATGGGATTCAATCCCGGTTCATGACTGTCGGGAATCGAGCGTGTTACCCTCTCATCCACCGACTTATATGTCCATGAGTGTATATTCCATCCTGTATTCAGTTTGAGAGAAAAGTCTACACAAATGGTATTTACAATCGAGACATGCTCCGTACTGGTCTTTTTAGAATTCCAATTCCACAAGTAGTGACTCTATTTTTGTATTATAAAAGTTATAAATGTGTGTAATGTGTTATGTTTACACAGACCGTAGGTAGTACGAATTTAAAGTTACAAATACCACAGTCTTTTTATTTATTTTTTTTGCACGCACTGATTAGTTGGCCTTGAGCAAAAATCAAGAAGGCCATGTTTGAAGAGGATGTTTTTTACCAGAGAAATGTCGTGGCGGCACCAGACCCTCAATTAGAACAGCACGACTTCCCGCACCAGTCATTTCCGACGTCCATGGTCAAATAGTTTTGTTTATATATTTGTTTTCACAGATTGAGACATTATCTAAGGATTACTTTTACTCGCATTACAAAGCCAAGAATTAGAAATTTTCTACAACTATTAATTATTTAAAGATTTTTTTTTTCGAAAAAGAATCGAACAAAATTTTATAATTAGCATTTTAGAATTAGTGTATTGTACAACTCCGCCTTTGCCGGTCCCAAGCCCGGATGAAAATGAAGGAGGGGGAGCATTAAAAAGCTCACTAAAAAACCTGGGTTCAGCTGATAGTACCCTGTAAGGGCTCCTAATCCAGGGATACAGGATGAGCAGCGTTTGTACTCCATGTTAGGAGCGGCTGCACATGGCGTCTGTTCCTTATGTCAGAGGCGGCCATTTCTTTTGGAGCTAAGTCGGCCTGCCACTGAGTAGTGCTCCCAGTCTTAATGACAAAGGCAGACGCATTCTACTTCATCCAGTCATGATGGTTGTCAAACAGACACCATCAAGGGTCACAACTTGATACCCTAATGTGATTGAGTGGAAATAAAAAAGAAGAGTGTATTGTACGTGAGACGGAGAAAAATTCCAATTATTCTCAGTCTTAACATTTTTAATTATTCTTTATTGGAAAATTTGATTAGTTTGATTGATTTCATTTTCACAGATAACTTATTTGTAGAGAACACACATCCTCTCTCCCACCAAGGAACTCATCAACGAAGTGCTTTGAGAAGGCTGAAGAATGAACAGAAAAATCTAATAAAATCAACACATAATCCAGGTTTGGGTCTTCGGGCATGGCCTAGACGATGACGCCCTGGCCATCCTGGTGTCTGCCAAGACACGCATCTATAAGTACTTCCTCGGCGTGGAACTGAGGAGTGTACAAGACCTTGTCTGGAGGAGGACTCTCTCAAGATGGGGAAGCCTTCCTTGCTGAAGAAATTTGTATATATATTCCCCTACACTTTATATGCCCTTTTACTCTTTTATTTTTACACCTTTGTACAATTTGATTAAAAGAATCGATAAAATTGTTTAAATTGTCAAAAAAAAAAATTGTCCAGGTTTAAGTATCTTTTACCATTTTTATTTCTCTCTAGCTTTCAGGATTACATGCTCTTTAACAGGATAACTAGATGTATGACGTCCAGCTTGTATAGTTAGCGATAAGTTAAACTTCTAATTCTCCTCTTGAAGGGTATGTTAACTTGAAAGATAGAGAAATGAAAATGGTAAAAGACATTTAACTCTGGATTGTTTTTTTGAATTTATTAAATTATGAAGTCAGGGGTGAACGCTCGTGTATGATAAAACATGTAGAAGAGTAAGAAAAAATAGTACAAATGTGATATTGTACTGGGATAAGGTGCATAAATTAAGAAAAAGGCATCTCTTTATCGTGCAACTGAAAGTTGCTGATGGCTTGCGCCATCTATCGGAATAAATATCAATTTTCTTGATTAATCAAGAATGGGTATTTGGCCAATTCTGGAATAATTAAAAATCAACGAGAATAGTTGATATTTATTCCGATAGATGGCGCAAGCCATCAGCAACTTTCAGTTGCACGATAAGGAGATGTATTTTTCTTAATGTAGAAGAGTATCTGGGGGGGACAGTGCAGATTCGGCAGTTTTCAAGTTTTCCAATACCAGAGAAACCCTCCTGGCATTCTGATATCGCCCACTTGATCTCAAGACATCAATAAGCAGCAGGGAGAGTAATTCCAACTTAATTGCCTTTTAATTAGGCAAAATGTTAATTAACAAAAATGTCAATTTGCCACAAACTTAGCTCTAAATCCCCATTATTACAATTTCCTCTTAGGTTGAAAACATTGATTTCTATATTCCACACATTTTCACGGGGAGGTAGGTGGAAGGATGGTTTAAACCATTGGTTTTCGACCACTACGACCCAGGATCGAATCCCACAATGGGCACTTTTTCTACTTTAAAAAAAATGCTCCAATGGCCTTCGATTCTTGCAAAAGTCCAACCCTACCAGCTAGTGCAAGTAACCAAGCAGGGCTCTAACACATTTGTAAGTGTAAAGTCGAACTGCTTTTCACATGTGTAGACATGTGGTGCACTTAAATGAATTAATCTATATATATAAAATTGAATGTCTGTCTGTCTGTCTGTTTGTCTGTGGTCTGTGTGTACTCTATAGATTCAAAAACCGTACATCCAATCGCCGTGAAATTTTGGGATATTATTAGGCATATCCCCGGAAAGGTTTACGAAAAATAATATCTTTAATATCCTTAGAGTTATTTGCAGATTTGTAGCTTTAACTCGCAAGCAGCGCCACCTTGCGATGGGGTCTGCCTCCCCCCCCCCCCCGTCCGGCCGCCGGCCAGTTGGTTGGACAGTCCAAGTTCCCAACGACCAATCAAAGAGATCAAGAGCCCCCCCCCCCTACCCCCCTCCCCCCCCCCCCCCCCCCCCCCCCCCCGTCCGGCCGCCGGCCAATCAGAGGGATCAAGAGGTCCTGGCGCGCGGGGGGCGGTGACCTCCGGGAGCTACGTCCATCTTCCATAAACGACCATGATTTTATTCAACTTATCGAGTATTTTTCAAGGGACCGGGAAAATATGTTCACTAGATAAAACGATGATTTTGTAATGTAGAAAATTAGGAAAGACAAAATTCAGGATGACACGGCACACAGGGACCGGGAAAAAATAATCACTTTATCGAGAGATTCACGACCATGATTTTATTCAACTTATCGAGTATTTTTCAAGGGACCGGGAAAATATGTTCACTAGATAAAACGATGATTTTGTAATGTAGAAAATTATGAAAGACAAAATTCAGGATGACACGGCACACAGGGACCGGGAAAAAATGTTCACTTTATCGAGAGATTCAAATATACGAGTTTCAAATTATCAAAATATATCTTTTTTTTTTTTATAAGTTTATAGAGAATTGTTTTAACAAATGTTCGTTAGACAAACCTTTACTCGGGTAAAACCTCGGGCGAAGCCGGGTACGTCCGCTAGTTATAAATAAAGGGAGGAATTAATTTCGTTTTAGAGAGCAATTTTTCAGAAAAAAATTTTTTCGTTATAGGGAGGGAGTTTTTACATTGAAAGAATAGATAAGCATGTTTCGCTATAGGAGGTTTCCTCAGTGTAATACCCTCTACATTCATGGACAAAACTTAAGGAAGTTGTACCTTTTACCATGTATATCGGGATTCAGACAATAACTCTGAAAGATATTACAGTGACCTTTATTGAAGACACACAAGATGACCAATATACACTCATGGACAAAACTTAAGGAAGTTGTACCTTTTACCATGTATATCGGTATTCAGACAATAACTCTGAAAGATATTACAGTGACCTTTATTGAAGACACACAAGATGACCAATATACACTCATGGACAAAACTTAAGGAAGTTGTATCTTTTACCATGTATATCGGGATTCAGACAATAACTCTGAAAGATATTACAGTGACCTTTATTGAAGACACACAAGATGACCAATATACACTCATGGACAAAACTTAAGGAAGTTGTACCTTTTACCATGTATATCGGTATTCAGACAATAACTCTGAAAGATATTACAGTGACCTTTATTGAAGACACACAAGATGACCAATATACACTCATGGACAAAACTTAAGGAAGTTGTATCTTTTACCATGTATATCGGTATTCAGACAATAACTCTGAAAGATATTACAGTGACCTTTATTGATGACACACAAGATGACCAATAGACATTCATGGACAAAACTTAAGGAAGTTGTATCTTTTAACATGTATATCGGTATTCAGACAATAACTCTGAAAGATATTACAGTGACCTTTATTGAAGACACACAAGATGACCAATATACACTCATGGGACAAAACTTAAGAAAGTTGTATCTTTTACCATGTATATCGGGATTCAGACAATAACTCTGAACGATATTACAGTGACCTTTATTGAAGTCACACAAGATGACCAATATACACAATGGTACAAAGGAAGTTGTATCTTTTAACATGTATATCGGGATTCAGACAATAACTCTGAAAGATATTACAGTGACCTTTATTGAAGACACACAAGATGACCAATATACACTCATGGGACAAAACTTAAGGAAGTTGTATCTTTTACCATGTATATCGGGATTCAGACAATAACTCTGAAAGATATTACAGTGACCTTTATTGAAGACACACAAGATGACCAATATACACTCATGGACAAAACTTAAGGAAGTTGTACCTTTTACCATGTATATCGGTATTCAGACAATAACTCTGAAAGATATTACAGTGACCTTTATTGAAGACACACAAGATGACCAATATACACTCATGGACAAAACTTAAGGAAGTTGTATCTTTTACCATGTATATCGGGATTCAGACAATAACTCTGAAAGATATTACAGTGACCTTTATTGAAGACACACAAGATGACCAATATACACTCATGGACAAAACTTAAGGAAGTTGTACCTTTTACCATGTATATCGGTATTCAGACAATAACTCTGAAAGATATTACAGTGACCTTTATTGAAGACACACAAGATGACCAATATACACTCATGGACAAAACTTAAGGAAGTTGTATCTTTTACCATGTATATCGGTATTCAGACAATAACTCTGAAAGATATTACAGTGACCTTTATTGATGACACACAAGATGACCAATAGACATTCATGGACAAAACTTAAGGAAGTTGTATCTTTTAACATGTATATCGGTATTCAGACAATAACTCTGAAAGATATTACAGTGACCTTTATTGAAGACACACAAGATGACCAATATACACTCATGGGACAAAACTTAAGGAAGTTGTATCTTTTAGCATGTATATCGGTATTCAGACAATAACTCTGAAAGATATTACAGTGACCTTTATTGAAGACACACAAGATGACCAATATACACTCATGGGACAAAACTTGAGGAAGTTGTATCTTTTAGCATGTATATCGGTATTCAGACAATAACTCTGAAAGATATTACAGTGACCTTTATTGAAGACACACAAGATGACCAATATACACTCATGGGACAAAACTTAAGAAAGTTGTATCTTTTACCATGTATATCGGGATTCAGACAATAACTCTGAACGATATTACAGTGACCTTTATTGAAGTCACACAAGATGACCAATATACACAATGGTACAAAGGAAGTTGTATCTTTTAACATGTATATCGGGATTCAGACAATAACTCTGAAAGATATTACAGTGACCTTTATTGAAGACACACAAGATGACCAATATACACTCATGGGACAAAACTTAAGGAAGTTGTATCTTTTAACATGTATATCGGGATTCAGACAATAACTCTGAAAAATATTACAGTGACCTTTATTGAAGACACACAAGATGACCAATATACACTCATGGGACAAAATTTAAGGAAGTTGTATCTTTTACCATGTATTTCGGGATTCAGACAATAACTCTGAAATATATTACAGTGACCTTTATTGAAGACACACAAGATAACCAATATACATTCATGGGACAAAACTTAAGAAAGTTGTATCTTTTACCATGTATATTGGGATTCAGACAATGACTCTGAAAGATATTTGATACACAGTGACCTTTATTGAAGACACGAGATAACCAAGTGTGAACAAAATTGCATCTGTCTCCTTCAAAAAAGCGACATCAAAGACTTTCCATTTCCTTTTGTCTCTATGAGTGTATTATGAGTGAAAAAATAATAATTTCAACAAGTTTCAAGTTTTATCAGCCATCCACAAACTGTGGCATATTTAAAAATAGGTATCAAATGTAGAACGACGTTTTCCATCCCTGAACACTTTTATTTTTCCGTTCATCATTACTCTTCACAATTCATTCTTTCATACTTCATCCCTAAGGTTAGAAATAATCGTTATTTCTCCTTAAAATAAATTTCGATTTTTAATTCAAAAGAAACACATGCGGGATAATTTTCAAATGTCGTTCTACAATCATAAGCCACATTATATTGTATTATAGGTATCAAATGTGTTGACCATAGAGGGCACTAAGGTAGGATGCACAGCTTGCTCGCCAGATGTAACATCAGATGTTGCAGCAGCCCATAAATTATGACGCACTATCAGCTGGTACAACTTCCGTCCTGTGATAGGTTGGTTCCTAACGTCTATGTGATGTTTCAACGGTTTCAAACAGAAATTATCGTTACAAAACTGGTTGTGCTGGGTTACTTCTAACATAAAATGCTCCAATGGCCCCCGATTCTTGAAAAAGTCCAACCCCACCAGTGAGTGCAAGTAACTAAACGTGGCTCTGGCACATTTGTAAGTGTAAAGTCGAACTGCTTTTCACATGTGTAGACATGTGGTGCACTTACAGTAAAAGCAGTCGCCTACTTCTACCCACCATGATTACTATGGCCTGTACCACGTCTACTAAGGATAAGCAAAAAAAAAATACTTTTAACATACCAGATTTAATGACTACTGTTTGTTTTTAATGGTTTTATCTAACTCAAGATAAACTAAATATAAATCAGGATTAAAAAAATAGCTTGCACCACGCTGATAAGAGCCAACAGTCTGAAACGTGTAACAAGGTTAGCTTTTCTTTATCAATCAAGAATGGGTATTTGGTCAATTCTGGAATAATTAAAAATCAACGAATAATTTATATTTATTCCGATAGATGGTGCAAGCCATCAGGAACTTTTAGTTATACAATCAGGAGATGCCTTTTTTCGTAAATATAAATCGTTAATGGCTATTTAAAACATGATAACCTATGACATTTATTTACTACGATAATACATAAGCCTTCACGGCCCTAATACGTAATGCACACGCTTGTTCGGCGGTACATATACTAAAACTAGCCGAATGACCCGGGCAACGCCCGTGTTTTACCCGATTGAATGTTTTGATTTAAATACTATTTGTTACAATTATAATTTGGCGCCTTAAATAAATGCATATGTTAGTTAATAACTATAGCCTATGTGCTTTATCTGTCTATGTACTGTTGGCTTCCGTAGGGGTCTCTTACTGGGAAAAAGAAAGAGAGGATTCCATTTGGTTATTAACTAATATATGCATTTATTTAAGGAGCGACCCGCTCCAACACAATAGTTACAAAAATGGGGGGGGGAGGGCAAAGGTGGCGTGATCGTAGCCGACCAATAGGAGGGCGCCATTCCAAAAAAAAAAAAAGCAAACCGTGACAGAGGCGACGAAGAATGACGCTCGTAACTGTATATTTCAATTGGAACGATAATACGTAAAAGCTCGTGGCCCAATTTTATCGATATAATAAATGAAGATTCCACTTGTGTGTATGGTGCTAGGTTTCAAATATTTTATAAAAACAACAATGAATTATTGATTGACTGAGAGTTTCTTTTTTTTTTTCCGATTGGTGATAGCAGAAGAGCTTTAAAATTATGTTTAATATATCGTGTGTATTATATATATCAAAGTTTATTGTTTATATTTCCTTTTTTGACAGGCTGGAATGGTATCAAATGTGTTGACCATAGAGGACACTATGGTATAATGCACAGCTTGCTCGTCAGATGTACCATCAGATGTTACAGCAGCCCATAAATTATGACGAGACAATAAAAAAAAAAACATTTATTAACATCTTGTCAATTACATAGGTTAACACAAAGCAATAACGCGCCATCTATACATATCAAATGAAAGGATTTAAAAGCACGAATGTTTCTTATATACATAATACAAACTTCTACTGTGTTAGGAACCAATTCTTTCCTATTCTACTATCGAGCAGAGTAAACACTACACCTCTCAGAAAATCAACACTTTTAATTTCCTTTCATGACTAACTATGACTAACTAATTTACATCATTAAAGACCAAATATATACATGTAAAGTCGTCCGGTCATCTGGTCAAAATACAAATAAATCAATCTATGAATAAAACAACTTATAAAAAACCTAACAATTTCCCCCCATTTCAAAGTTGTTTTGATACGCTCATCGGAGGCCTAGAGTGGTCAAGATCCTGGTCAGTTTAATTCTTCCAATTCCCCTAGTTAGAAAATCCGCAATACTCCCTCCGCCAAGCCGCAATTCTTGAAGACCTTCTTGGGATTATATTTTCATTCTGGCCTTCCTCTTCGTCCTCTCTCCTCAGTTCTTCGTCTTCTCCCATCGGTCGTGATGTTCTCCCATCGGCCGTGGTATTCTCCCATCGGTCGTGGTATTCTCCCATCGGCTGTGGTATTCTCCCATCGGCCATGGTATTCTCCCATCGGTCGTGATGTTCTCCCATCGGCCGTGGTATTCTCCCATCGGTCGTGGCATTCTCCCATCGGCTGTGGTATTCTCCCATCGCCATGGTATTCTCCCATCGGCCATGGTATAACCTTCTTCAAACATCTATAGCCATCTCCAACCAGCTGTAGGCATAACCTTCTTCAACCATCTATAGCCATCTCCAACCAGCTATAGGAATAACCTTCTTCAACCATCTATAGCTATCTCCAACCAGCTATAGGCATAACCTTCTTCAAACATCTATAGCTATCTCCAACCAGCTATAGGCATAACCTTCTTCAAACATCTATAGCTATCTCCAACCAGCTATAGGCATAACCTTCTTCAAACATCTATAGCTATCTCCAACCAGCTGTAGGCATAACCTTCATCAACCATCTACAGCTATTGATTTTTCTAGTTATGCAAATCTGACAAAAAATTATAACTCAAATATTTTCTTCTTCTTCTTCTTTAAACTTTCTACTTATTCTCATTCAAACCTCACCTTCACTTCTTCAAACACTACTTCTTCAAACCCTATCTTCACTTCCTCAAACACTACTTCTTCACACTTTACCTTCACTTCTTTAAACTCTACCTTTTCAAACTTTAGCTTCACTTCTTTACTTTCTTAGCTTTAACTTCAGCTTTTTCTTCTTTACCTTCTTAGCTTTTCTAGTTATGCAAATCTGACAAAAAATTATAACTCAAAGCTTTTCTTCTTCGTTGCACAAAGTTCAGTCTTTAAATCACTCAAATTTCTTATAATCAAATTCTATTCTCTATCTTAGTTAGCCTAACAAACTTTTCTTCTTTGGCTTTCCCTTCAGCTTTAACTTCAGCTGTTTCTTCTTTAGCTTAAACTTCAGCTTTTTCTTCTTTACCTTCTTAGCTTTTCTAGTTATGCAAATCTGACAAAAAATTATAACTCAAATATTTTCTTCTTTTTCGTTGCACAAAGTTCAGTCTTTAAATCACTCAAATTTCTTATAATCAAATTCTATTCTCTATCTTAGTTAGCCTAACAAACTTTTCTTCTTTGGCTTTCCCTTTTAGCTTTTTCTTCTTTACTTTCTTCAGCTTTAACTTCTAGCTTTTTCTTCTTTAGCCTAAACTTCTAAATTCTCTCTACGGCGCAGTGGAAGCGTGCTGGGCCCATAACCTGTTAGGAAACCAATTCTTTCCTATTCTACTATCGAGCAGAGTAAACACTACACCTCTCAGAAAATCAACACTTTTAATTTCCTTTCATGACTAACTATGACTAACTAATTTACATCATTAAAGACCAAATATATACATGTAAAGTCGTCCGGTCATCTGGTCAAAATACAAATAAATCAATCTATGAATAAAACAACTTATAAAAAACCTAACATACTGTCCTTACTGCGATGAAAAAATATATATTGGGAGGGCTTGGCTCATCAGTGGTAAACCCTCCCAGCGGTTTCGCCAATTTAATCTACCAGACCGCTTCTCAGAGCTCTAATACTGTATTGGACGATTCTGCTTATATACGCAGCACAGAAGGATGGAATCTCAGAAATGGTTTTTAAGAATACTATGGATTTACATAGGTGCGCAGTATGTCCAATAATAAGATAATGAGAAAAACTAACATATAAATGCTATTTTTGTAGATAATTTGTTGATTGGAAGTTTGGGGGAAATATATCCACATCAACCAATGATTTATTCAATTCTCCATGTTTCAGTAACTCGCTGTCATTCTCCTCAGTAAATCCTGAAGACGTTGAATAAGCCTACTTCTGCCGGGGAGGACTTACTCACCACTACGTCACGGCCAGCCAATCACCGTGCTGCCCAGGGGGCAGTCCATCCTCCCTCTCCCATTAGTCTAAAATAAAGGAACTTAACACTTGCCTGTTGTTCGCGTCGACTCCGCGTGCTTCTAAATCTATCCATTTCAATCGGCAGATATAGTGGAATAAATTGACTACTTCCTTCCATTATTATATCATCTAGTCCAGCTTCAACTTATAGCCCAACAAATCCTATATCAGAAAAGTATCATAAGGAATGAAAATGTTAATTTTGAGATGGTTCTCTGAAAATAAAACAAAAACTCTTTCGTCTCCCAACAACCAAAGACATTCGGCGTGACCATCCCAGCAGATGCTGGGAAGATGGCAGATGTCTATTTGGAATTCTACCCACATCGTTGTACCCCATCTGCTCTTTTAGCTGAAATTAAATTCTTCTTTATCTCCCATTATGTTTTATTTGGAAGGTTAGCGGAGGAGTGGGGTAAACCGTTCACAGCCACGATTTGGGTTCAAATACCGCATTGGACACTCTTTTCTGGGAAAAAAATTGCTTCAATGACCACCGATTCTTGCAAAGAATCCATTCCCCAGTGAGTGCAAGTCATCAAACGTGGCTCTGAAATACGTGTAAGTGAAAAAGTAGAACTACTTTCTAAATGTGTACAATATGTATATGGTGCACTTGCAGTAAAAGGAGTTGCTAACTATTGTTGAATCATTTTTGAAGACAACTCTCAAATTTAATTTAATATTTAATAATTTTTTTGTAAAAGAGGAAGTACAAAATGGAGCAATAAACTTGGAATACGTCCGAAGTGAAGAAATGGAAGCTGATTTTTTAAGAAAGAATCTTCCAAAAGATAAACTAAGAAAGTGCATAGGTTCAATAGGACTTTTATAAAAGAAGCTTCCACATAGGGGAGGATTGAAGCAAGAAAATGATTATTCTTTGAGGGTGAAAGCTTGTAAAAAAAAATAGGAACTGACCCTCTATTATTAATTTGTTTATTTTTCTTTGTCGTCTGTTTTGCACAAGTTGAATCTGGTTAGAACGATGTATGTAAATTAGATGATTCTTTTGTTGCCTTAAATACGATGTAATTAACTTATTTCTCTCTATATCTAAAAATGTTTAAAGTTTAATAAATTAATTTTATAAATCTGAGAGTTGTTTTCAAAAACGATCCAACAACTACCCATCATATAATTATGATGGCCTTGCACCAGGTATACTAGAGATAATCAAAAATATTTTGGGAGGTGAGATTCTGCTGATTTGTCCGACGTAGATTCCCCATTATGTAAAAAAAAGATAAAGAGAACAGACATCTGAATGCAATAACAACAACACACAGATCTTTAAATACACCAGGCCATTCCATCAGACAATGCCTTTTATTATTATTATCCCTAGTACACGTGGTACATGATAATCATGGTGGGTAGTTAGCGACTGCTTTTACTGTAAGTGCACCACATGTCTACACATGTGAAAAGCAGTTCGACTTTGCATTTACAAATTTGCCAGAGCCGCATTTGGTTACTTGCACTCGCTGGTAGGGTTGAACTTTTGCAAGAATTGGGGGCCATTGGAGCATTTTTTAATTGAAAAAAAAGTGCCCAATTCGGGATTCGATCCGGGGTTGTAGCAGTCGAAAACCAATGGTTTAGACCACCCTTCTACCGACCCCAGACAATGTCTTGGAATATATCAGTGACATAAGTACATCTGGAAAGCTTCAAGTAAGACATCACGGCAGATCTAGCTGGATACGAGCCAGAGCTGCTGATTATTCCAGGCTGAGCAAAGGGGGGGGGGGGAAAAAGAGAGAGACAAATGGTTTCCTTTCTTTAAATGCATGACAATTTATTTCCCTTTTTTTGTTTACCAGCTTGCATCTCCAGTAGTATTTTAAAAAACGAAAGAGTGAAGGTGTCATAAGCAAGGTTAGGTTTAACATAAAAGAACTAACAAATGTGGTTGGCCCATTACTATATTCAAATTACTTATTGAATAAACATTTACTTCAACAAAAGAAGCGCTCTCTAACCTTATCCAAGAAATTATCTATTTGGTTAACCCAAATTCCTGGAGCATAAAGATGTTCCCAACTTCACGAAGAAATATTATTTTAGGAAATCAGCAAAATGGGCAATGTAATGTAGTTTTGCTATTTGATATAAATAAATTCCAGTATGGCTCTCTTCTAGGTGCTGAATAATTAATGGCAAAATGGCATGATAGCATAAATAGGGATTACAGAAGACCTGAACAGAGACAAGCAGCGCAGAATATTTGAACTGAAGACAGAGAGAATGGGAGGACTTGGCAGAATACAGGGAGTATAGAAGACCTGGACAAAAGACACAAAGTATAGAATACCTGGAGCATAGAAGAATTTGGCAAAAGACCGGGACAGAAGACCGGGAAAACAGAAGACCTGGACAGAAGACGGAGAAAACAGAAGATAGAGAATGCAGAAGGCCTGGACAGAAGACCGGGAGTAAAGAAAACCTGGACAGAAGACCGGGAAAACAGAAGACCTGGACAGAAGACAGAGCGTACAGAAGACCGGGAGTAAAGAAGACCTGGACAGAAGATCGAGAGTAAAGAAGACCTGGGCAGAAGATAGAGAATACAGAAGGCCTGGACAGAAGACCGGGAGTAAAGAAGATCTGGGCAGAAGACAGGGAAAACAGAAGACCTGGACAGAAGACCGGGAGTAAAGAAGACCTGGACAGAAGACCGGGAAAACAGAAGACCTGGACAGAAGACAGAGAATACAGAAGACCTGGACAGAAGACCGGGAGTAAAGAAGACCTGGACAGAAGACCGGGAAAACAGAAGACCTGGACAGAAGACAGAGAATACAGAAGACAGGGAGTACAGAAGACCTGAACAGAAGACAGGGAGAGGCGGCCAATGAGAAGAGCCGAAGCTAAAATTAGATCGCTTCCTGTTTGCAGCCGACTCACGCCTTCCGGATTACTGGAGAGTAGAGGGCGTCACGTGATTCCTACGTCCCCTAGCCCAACACCTGGAAGAATTAACGACATTCATTATTCCAGGATTTCGACAAATTACAAAAACGCCGCGCCACTCATTTTATTTACATTAATTAATGGAAGTTTTCGGGCAAGTCCTCCATCAGTTAACTAAACCGTACGTTAGCTGAAGAAGGGCCTACCGAAAGCTTAATTATTGTAAATAAAGAGTTGAGGCGTTTTATAATTTTTGGTAATTCATCACGTTCTACAGATCCTCCAGCCCCGTGTGGTTAACATCTTCACAGCTAGCTTCTTGTAAATGTCTACACTGGGAGCAGTTAGAATAGAACTCCGCTCACAAACCTCCATCATCTTTTCATTCAACTAAATTTGCATACCAACCCTTGTACATATATAAATTGTGTTGATATATATGATAATTTAAACCAATAACCCTATATTATGTAATTTATAACAAGATTGTCATGTTGTATATAGAACTAATTATAATATAACTAATTATACGCATAATTGACATGTCTCCTTGCACCACCATATGTAATGTACTGAGGATGAATAAAACTATATAATAGATTAAAAACTAAGTCAAAAGCAGGATTGAGAGATCACAAAGTAACTTCTAAAGATAGATTGTTAGCCGACTGGTAGGCACCAGACTCGAGTAACACCGACAGTCTGTCGCCAGTCT
Source organism: Cordylochernes scorpioides (assembly GCA_030710605.1). Classification (NCBI taxonomy): domain Eukaryota; kingdom Metazoa; phylum Arthropoda; class Arachnida; order Pseudoscorpiones; family Chernetidae; genus Cordylochernes; species Cordylochernes scorpioides. The sequence continues at coordinate 18,162,666 of CP092865.1, forward strand.
CAGGTGTCCATCGACACGTGCATGACCCAATTCTCTTTGTCAGAGCGGTCGTATAAAAAGACCGCGTAGCAACAGTCGGTACTAGTCCAGTTCCCCATCTGCGCGTCGCCGGTTGTCTCCAAGTTCACCCTCATTCACCATGTAAAACAGTAAGGAATCTTCTATCTCCATCTTTGCTCTTGGCTCGCTTTTTATCTATTCAAGGAACTTTCTTTCAACTGTGTCTCTTCGTTTTTTGTGTGTGGACATCCCCAGTTTTCCACTCTGCTTCGACCACGACTGCCTGTACTTTGTGAGAACTGTTAAAGGTCCTACAAGGTGCAGAGAGGCTACTGGAAAACTCTCCACCCCTGACTGTCCCTCGCGGTTACTACAGGTTTGACCCTCGGTTGCCACAACTTATAGTGAGAGTCGACGAGGTTCTACAACAGGCTTACCAAACCCCAACGTATTATTACAGAGAGTCGTCAGGATCTCAACACAATATTACAGCTAGTCGACAGGATCCCTAATCACAGACAGGATCCAACCCAATATCACAGATAGTCGACAGGATTACCACAACGAAGGAGACCACAACGAAGAAGGTAAAGACTGTCCAGATAGAAAAGAGCCAAGAAGCAAGATGGAGGAGCAAACCAACCCGTCCAACGATACAGCCGAACAAACTATCCCCAAACAAGAAACGACATTGGAAGAGGAGGAAACGGCGCCGCCCCAAGATACCTCCGCAGACCCACTGACACAGATCGCCGATGCCCTGAGTAAGTTACTAGTAGCCCGATCTCCTAGGGAGATAGACGTAAGTCCATACGATGGTACTTTTGAAGCCCAAAGTTTTTTCGACAACTTCGATGTCCAAGCAGACCGAACTGAACTGACCTACACAGATCGCCTACGCAAATTACCCTGCTACCTACAAGGTAAGCCCCTCCAATATTTCCGAAGCCTACGGTTAGATAGGTTATATTATATTGAAGCCCGCCAGAGATTGATAGACTTATTCCCAGCAACGACAGAAGCGTCGTTTGCACGCTTTTTGGCAATCAAAATGACACCCCAAATGTCCCTAGAAGACTACTACCAAAACAAAACTGTTATGGGTATGAAACTCGACCTACCCGCCGACATTTTAATTGAATCTCTGACCGACGGACTACCCGTCGCAGACCAGCGATTAGTCGCAACTGTGCAGCCAAACACCATTAAGGAATGGTTCGACCTAGTGTCAAGAATAACTCAGTGTGCCACCAGTGCAGTGAACCAGCGCCAAGTAGACAAGGCTCCACACCCCACCTACCACAACCCACCACCGCGGTACAACAGCCAGCGGCCATCACGTGTAACATACCCAGTTACACCTCCCCCCTCGCCTTGCAAGTATTGCAATGCCATGCACTGGCACTCCCAGTGTGGACAACGGTTCCCACGGGACCAAACACGCCCAGTCTACAGCGCCCGACCACACACAACCACTGTACCAAAACGTGGTACCCACACCCAGCCCAAGGTCCCACCTCCGAGCCATGTTCCCCAAGTCCAAGCTGCAAGCCAAAACGCTCTGCAATCTTTTTAGCGCCTAAGACATGCATTACACACTTCATGTATCCAAAGTCCCCATCTTCCACTACACTACATCATTTTTAGGGATCAAGATCGCTCCCCGTCTGGTCTCACATAATATAATCGGGAAGATCTGGCAAAGACCAACTTCTCAGACCGGACCAAAGCGACATAAGGCCACATTGCCTCCCCATAGGTCAAACTAAAGACACCAATAATCTTGGACCTACACCTAGACATTGTGTGAATATGTTCCTTTCTTTTTTTTTTTCAGGAACGAATATTTTTGTTTTTTTTTAACTTTTCTTCAAAAGAGACATTTTTTGCTCCATTTTTTACTACTTAACATTTATCTAATTATTATATCTTTTATATTTTGCTAATTCATTATTATATCTTTTATATATTACTAATTCTAATTATTATATCTTTTATATTTTGCTAATTCATTATTATGTCTTTTATATATTACTAATTCTAATTATTATATCTTTTATATTTTGCTAATTCATTATTATGTCTTTTATATATTACTAATTCTAATTATTATATCTTTTATATTTTGCTAATTCATTATTATGTCTTTTGTATATTACATGTTTGATTTTATCCCCTTATACTGTTGTTATCCGCAATCATATTTCTATTTTTTTTATTCACTATATTTTTGTTTAAATAACTTTATTATATGACAATGTTTATCATCAACTATCGGGCATCTACAACAATCGTTTTCAACAATCATATTCTTTAACTACTTCCCTATACTTTTTTTTTCACTACCTATTTCAGCCATTGCTTCGAACCATAGTAGAAACGACAGCACTGCTTGACAATTTTTCTTTTGATTTCGTAATTCAACAAACTCTTTGTAAACACCGTTCCCCAGAAGTACAAGTCTCGACTTTTTGGTCTGAACACGTTTCAAAAGTTTATTTCAATCATCCGCAGAGCACATCACCAACGCATGCACAAAGCGTTCACATTTTTCAATTTTCAATTTTTTTCAGCTCTAGCGGACCACAATCAACCTTTGATTTCAAGTCAAGTCAGACAACTTACTGTCGCTACAACAATTCTACTTATCGCATGGCTCTACCACCCCTTTCAAGCATATTAATTATTTTTTTCAACAACTTTTCAACCCAATAACCCTACAATTGTGACAAAGCACTGTAACCTTATACAGGATCGCAGGTGAAACATTGCCTAGGAAGACGCACAAGTCTATATCCTCGCTTTGCACCTGGATCTCAGTATTTGATTGTCTGTGCAACACTTACAATTGCATATTCTTCAACCCCTAACCCTTTCCAACGCCCGCCAACAATCTCTTAGAACATCCTCATTATTTTTTTTTAGCAAACAAAGGTTTTATCTACAGTTCTCTTTTATAATGAATATCATAACTTTTTAATTAAACATAAGTTTTATTTTTATAATTTTCAGATATAGCCAAATAAACATCTTGTATAGCCCTTTACCCTCACAGTTTTAATTAATTAAAAGAAATTTTAATTACTTACCTGTGTTAGAGAGGCTTTACCCGCTTAAACCCGGATAAACCCTTTCACTCACGGGGCCCATCTATGATAATTTAAACCAATAACCCTATATTATGTAATTTATAACAAGATTGTCATGTTGTATATAGAACTAATTATAATATAACTAATTATACGCATAATTGACATGTCTCCTTGCACCACCATATGTAATGTACTGAGGATGAATAAAACTATATAATAGATTAAAAACTAAGTCAAAAGCAGGATTGAGAGATCACAAAGTAACTTCTAAAGATAGATTGTTAGCCGACTGGTAGGCACCAGACTCGAGTAACACCGACAGTCTGTCGCCAGTCTCAGGTGTCCATCGACACGTGCATGACCCAATTCTCTTTGTCAGAGCGGTCGTATAAAAAGACCGCGTAGCAACAGTCGGTACTAGTCCAGTTCCCCATCTGCGCGTCGCCGGTTGTCTCCAAGTTCACCCTCATTCACCATGTAAAACAGTAAGGAATCTTCTATCTCCATCTTTGCTCTTGGCTCGCTTTTTATCTATTCAAGGAACTTTCTTTCAACTGTGTCTCTTCGTTTTTTGTGTGTGGACATCCCCAGTTTTCCACTCTGCTTCGACCACGACTGCCTGTACTTTGTGAGAACTGTTAAAGGTCCTACAAGGTGCAGAGAGGCTACTGGAAAACTCTCCACCCCTGACTGTCCCTCGCGGTTACTACAGGTTTGACCCTCGGTTGCCACAACTTATAGTGAGAGTCGACGAGGTTCTACAACAGGCTTACCAAACCCCAACGTATTATTACAGAGAGTCGTCAGGATCTCAACACAATATTACAGCTAGTCGACAGGATCCCTAATCACAGACAGGATCCAACCCAATATCACATATATATATATATATATATTTTTTTTTTATCTTTTCATCTAACTAACTTGAATACTAATTCTTTACATATTTAAAATATCTTTCTTTCTTTTCTTTCAAAATTTTTGTTTATCTTTTAAAGTACAAGTGTCCCTAGGGGGACATAGCGCTCTAAGTCGAAATAAAGAATAAAGAATTCATCATCTTTTTGATTTGGATCTTCCATTTTGAAATGATGAGAGAAAGTGTCAATTATTTTGACAAACATATGCAGTTTTTATCTTCTTAGTTGGGAGGAGAGAAGAATGATTGTAAAGTGAACCAATCTCCCACGTCATTGGACAAATGTGGCCATGTTTGTATATAAGGGGGGACAATAGGTATGCGATGGATCTTTCCCTGGAGTGAGTTGTGTGGAGACGTCGTTCTCTTTGTCCGTGTTCAGTAACTTCCTGGCATACCTGTGCAACCCCGGTCCACTCCCTATCAACAACAACAACAAAAAGGCTTTTATTAGGGCCCATTGCCCTGTATGGATTCGCCATACAACAACAAAATAATACAGTAATTTTTTCTCCCTTTCCCCATGTGTACGTGAGCCTTTGTTTGAAAAGGGATTTATTTACACATCTGTTCTAAAACTTTCCTCACTACCTCTTTTGTGTATGAATCTATTTACAATTAATCTGTAGAAATTATAGAGTTCTATTGCTATATTTTTCTGAAATAGTTCTCAGCGTCTTCAGTGGGTTGCTAAATCTCCAGAAGGTGTTTTTAAGAGTCACTCCCTATCAACACTGCAATAAAAGATAATTATTGTTTTTTAATATACAAATAACAAATCGTGAGTTTTTATTTACGTCCTTTTTTTAATTGTTATTGTACTCTTATAAATACACTTTTCTGTTTGTTAAGTTACTTTCACATTAGGCCCTAGTAAATTGTACTTTGTGTGTTAACCCACAAAAGTAAATTTTTGTCAGAAGATATATGAAGAAAATCCTCTTCTTATTATAGCAATCCAAGAGCCCACAGTCACACATGCGACAGGATGTTTAAAGAAGAACTTAACCAATAATTGACGTTACAAAAAAAACGAATAATTCTGTTAACTTTACTTAGACTTTATAAAGATACTGATTCCAAGAACATTAATCAACCATTATTGATTTACAAGAGAGAGAACAAAATGAAATTTATAACACACACACACACAAAAACCTTTATTAAGACACACAGGTCTTACAGAGGATTCTCCTTGGGGTTACAAGACGGAGAAACCCATGAAAGTGGGAAATATACAAAGGGGTAAAAATGGAGAAATATTATATACACATGGTAAATATATACAGATTATTATTTTTGAATAATCCTATGGAAAATAAGAAAAAAAAAGGAAATATGGATGGGAGAAGTGGAGAGCGAAAAGAGGAAAGAACACAGGTATAATATTGTTATTTCAATTTTTTGCAATTGTTTACGAACTTTTGGAATAACCTTGTAAATAATAGAAACGTTATGAATTAACACGTCGTTTAAAATGATCGTTTTATCCTCCCTTCTTATATAGAAGCCCACGAATATATTAGGACGTACAATAACAAAGGTTTAAAACAAGGCCATTGTTACAACAATTACTGAAAATGGGCATTGTGTATGGTAGTGGTCGAACAAAAGCCAAAACTTGATGGTTGGGACAATATTTTTAGAGCAACCAAAAAAAAAAAAAGCTGGACAATTACTTTGGGTTTTGTAATCATATGGTAAAAACTTAAACTGTATGCTAATATTCTAACTTTAACGTTGATACAGTCATGGACAAAACTTAAGGAAGTTGTACTTTTTAGCATGTATATATGTATTCAGACAATAACTCTGAAAGATACACTCATGGACAAAACTTAAGGAGGTTGTACCTTTTAGCATGTATATAGGGATTCAGTCAATAACTCTGAAAGATACACTCATGGACAAAACTTAAGGAGGTTGTACCTTTTAGCATGTATATAGGGATTCAGACAATAACTCTGAAATATATTCGATACAGTAGAACCTCCCTGTAAAGGACACCGAATTGCAGAGTCAAAGTGTCCTTTAGAGAGAGAGGTTCACTCTTACCGGAGAGTTACTAAATAGTAAAAATAGTAATTTTTGATGATGAAAAACCTTCTTTTGTAGAGGGGTGTCGTCCTTTAGCGCGAGTGTCCTCTCATGGAGGTTCTACTGTACACAGTAATATTTGTTGAAGACACAATAATCTGTGTCCTTCAAAAAACAGACAACCGGTGATTTCAAAGACTTTCCACTTCCTTACTTTTTACCCATTAGTGTATATGTATATTATGTCTTTGCTATTTTCTATTAACATCTATTCGCTTTTTCCTTTTTCTACCCAGCATATGACGCGTAAAAGCCGAAGAGTCCCGCTGGAGTTCTCTATTTTATCTAGGTATTTATCAAATACATATTAAAAACAAACCTCTCTTATGTTTTAATATATTTTATAACAAATAATTATAGTTTGAACCTATTTTGCCTTAAATTTATAGCTTCTTATTTTTTATTTATCGATTTCTCACACACAATTTTGAACTCCTAACTTTTGGTGATTTGTTCCATTCTAAACCTTTCAACCGTATTTTGTCTTATATTAGCAGAATGGATAGAGAATCACCAAAAGTTAGGAATTCAACATATTTGACAAAACGATCATGATATTGTATGAAAACAATGAAACAAAGGCAACCATGTTATCAGGTTTATGTATAACAATGAACGAATAAAAACATGAATGACTTGTTTCAAGCCAACTTACAAATGCATAGGAGTAGCAAATAAATGCTGGGCAGTAACAGTTATGCGACGGTCAAACATATTTAGAAAAAAAAACCAAGCAGATATTCAACAAACAACAACAACAAAACGCCTTTATTCAGGGTCACTGACCCTATACAGGATTCCCAAGCAGGTATTCTATCTTAAATATGGAGGTTGCCTGACCAGCATTCATAGTTCTTTATACAAGGTTGTCCCAGAAGTTTGTAAACATTTGCAAAAAAATTGAAATACACCTATCCCCCGATCTACGCGGTAGATACGTTCCTGAGAAAAACGTGTAAATCGGGGGATAGGTGTACATAGAAATAAAAATAAAATGCATTGACAGGTTAAAATATGTAGTCAGCACATAAAGCTCGGGATTCCTCGTGAGATATGTACACAGCGCATGTGTTCAATCACAGTAGCATTTAGTATAGTGCGATAAAAACAACAAAAAAAACTTATTTGGAAAACCGTGTAAAAGCGAAAACGTGTAAAACAAGTACCGTGTAAATCGGGGGATAGGTGTACCAATATTATTCGCCGTTATGTCTTTGTATTATGTATAAAATAATTGTATTATGTATTATTATGTATTCGCCTTAATATAGTCATTCTCCAAATAATATATAAAACAACGTTTTATGAAAAACATGAACTTTTGGAACAACTTTATAATAAAAGACATTTCAAAATTGTTTTTAGTTTCTCAACGTTACTTAAAACGTTTTTTTTTTCTTATTACTTGGAAAATAATATTATTACGGCGAATACATAATAATTTATACATAATACAAAGACATTATACATAACGGCGAATAATATTGGTATTTCAATTTTTTTTTTGCAAGTATTTACGAACTTTTGGGAGACCTTTGTAGGAAAGGTCAGATGAATATTGAGTATATAGAGAGATTGATCCAAAGTAGAGGGGATTGAACACTGTCAGAATGATGTGACAACAATGAGACAACAATGTTACATTCACTGGGGCTACAGGTGGCCGTTGGCGACCACTCGTGTTTCTGGTGTTATAAATAAGTGCAGCCGACCTCCGCCATCGTTTTTTTCTGGTCGTCGAGCAGCTGACACGGCCAGCTAGGGGCTTCCAGGAATATGACATTACCGTCTGAACTTTCTCTGTGTCCAATGCAGGATTTGATCCAGGGTCGAAAACCAATGGTTTAGGCCATTCTTCCACCGACCCACAATTATCTAATTTTAATTTAATTAAGGTCCTCGAAAGGACCAACTCGAAAAAAGAGGAAGGGCTGTGGCAGAGATTCTTTTCCTAACCTATTAGAAACTATTTAGAACTATTCTAACTATAAATTCCATCAATAGATAAAAATTCGTAATTATTATTTTTTTGCAAATATGTTTCCTATATTTCCTATTCTTTTTCCAAATGAAGCAGCCAGATTCACTGTCCGTTAATGTCGGAGGAGAGAAAACCCGCATATATAATATTGATTAATAATAATGATGAGTTATAAGATTTACTTAGTCTATTTAAAAGCGGTTTCTCACGAAAGTCCAACAATCCCACCAGTGAGTGCAAGTAACCAAACGGATCTTGTGGCTACAAAAGTCGAGCTGCTTTTTCCAAATGTGTAGATATGTGGCGCATTTACATTAAAAGCAGTCGCTACCTACCATGATTATCATGGCCTGTACCACGTGTGTGTATACTAGAAATAATAATAATTCTACAAATAAGCTGTTTTGCCTATATAAAATCGTAGCAAATATTTAAAGGAAGGTTTATAACAAGGTTCAAATCTAAGCTTAATTTGTTGAGGCACTTCAAGATGTTAATAACTAACTTCTTATTTATTATCTCTTTGTTTTTATCTCTTAATTAATAATTATTATATTAGGATGCTAATTATAAAAGTATAATTAAGGTAAAACTTTAATAAGGTTTTTTTCAGGATTGTCATATCGCTCTAAATATCCATTCGTAGAACGAGAATTTATAGTATGGGGATAAAAGATGAGAAGGGGAAATATCTACAAGATATGTGCATGTAGCTTAAGATAAGGAGAATCCATTAAAGATAAGATCAAGAATGCTCGAGTATATGGAAACAATACCAACCAACAAAGAAAGAAAGCGGTTTGAAGTGTAGTGGAGCAAGAGGCCCCATTGTTCTGCCAGTATTGCCAAATCCACACACAATTGCCATCAGAAAATAGATTAATGAAAGGGAACAGCAGCTTTCAGGGTACAAAGGCCATAGGAATCAGGGCGTTCAGCACCCTGTCGAACTTGGCGAAAGTTGGCTGAAACTACAAGTGATCTTTCGAAACTATTATAGACGCGTATGATTGTTTTAAAAATTAAACAATTTTCTACTCCCCTTACTGCAATAGAAAAATTAATGGGAGGGCCTGGCTCATCAGTGGTGAACCCTCCCAGCGATTTCGCCAGTTTAATCTACTATGGAGGGTTCACCACTGACGAGCCAGGCCCTCCCATTAATCTTTCCATTGCAGTAAGGGCAGTAGAAATTGTTTAATTTTTAAAAGAATCTTACGCGTCTATAATAGTTTCGAATTTTCATAACAGATGGCGCGCAAATGCATCATAATAGGATCTTTGTATAAGCACTCTCTTTGCCTTTCTTTATGCATGTGCATTCATACTTGTTCTTTATTATTATTATCGCTAGTGCATGTGATACAGAGGTATTATCATGGTGGGTAGAAGTAGGCGATTGCTTTTACTGTAAGTGCATCCCATGTCTATACATATAGAAAGCAGTTCGACTTTTACACTTACAACTGTACCAAAGTCCCGTTTGATTACTTGCACTCACTGGTGGGGTTGGACTTGAGCAAGAATCGGAGGTCATTGAAGACATTTTTCCCCAGAAAAAAAGTACCCAATTCGGGATTCCATCCCGAGTCGTGTCTGGTGGAATCGACGGTTCATAGCACTCGTCCAACCACGAGCACCATTTTACCCTCAAGTTAAGACAAGATAAAGACAGAGTAAAAATAAATTCTAGGATATTAAATGCTGATATTGTATAAGGGTTTCTGAATATGAATACAGATTTATGATAAAAAATTGTCTACTTTATATATATTACCGATCAAAGCAATCAACCTTTTGTATGATAGGTTAGAATACAAAACGTATATATTATAATAGTACCTATATACACTCATGGACTAAACTTAAGGAAGTATAAGTCGGTGGACGAGTAGGTAACACCCTCGATTCCCGACAGTCATGAACCGGGATTGAATCCCGCGTTAACATTTTGTTTAATATGTGACTAACCTTCACATGTTATTAATTGTTTCAATTATCATAAACTAGGTTGCTCTTGTTGAGCGGTACCTAATAAAGTGATTTTTTGGAACTTAAGGAAGTAATGTTGCCGTTGCATTTTTTTTCTTCGGTAGTATAATGGTTAGTATTCCCGCCTGTCACGCGGGCGACCGGGGTTCGATTCCCCGCTGGGGAGTTTTTACAGTCTACCCATACTATTGGACCCGTCTCTGCCTCCCTCTGATCTCCACGGATCACCACCCTGCCCCCCTCCTCTACATCCCGGCTCTCCTGGCCTCACCTGGCGATGATCCCCTGGCCACCCATCCCCAGGCCCCTCCAACAGTGCAATGTATATATTCCTCTTTATGCGTCCATTCGGGCTCAAAAATCATCCATTCTGGTTAGCAGCCCCGGAAATAAAGATATTTCAGCAGGAAGAAATAATAGAAATCAGTGGACAAGTGGGTAAAACCCTCGATTCCCAACAGCCATGAACCGGGATCGAATCCCGCATTAACACTTTTTTTTCTGTGAAGAACCTGTACATATATTTCATTGTAAATAACATAAGCTAGGTTTCTCTTTTTAACCAGTACCTAATAAAGTTATTTTGAAACTGGAACTTAAGGAAGTGGAAAGTAATTAATATCACCGGGGGTCTATTTTTTTTTTTTTTTTAAGGAGACAATTCAGACTTGGTTATCTCGTGTGTCTTCAATAAAGGTCACTGTAATATCTTCCCGATATACATACTAAAATGTACAACTTTCTTAAGTTCCGTCCATGAGTGTGCTTATATAGCTAAATTTAAACAAATATACATCTATGAACAAAATAAATAAAAAGCAATAAAGTACTGCATTTAAAAAACGATATTAATTTTATATTATTCCCCCCCCCCCCCCCCCTAAAAACTGAATGTTATCTCCCCAAGGTAAAATTTATGGGACAATATTTTATATGGATGACCGTTTTAACCTGTTTTAAAGGGGGCGGTAGTTGAATTCTAAATACTGATGTGTTTTTTTTTAACCCAACACACGCGCAATCTTAAACCCACGATTACATCTTGAAGAGCTTTTTTTTTTTATAGATTCAGACGTTTATCTCTTTTTTATTGGCGATGTTCTCTCTCGTGTCTCTCAAACATTGGAGGAAAATCCTATTGAAACGGTTCCACAGTGGTGAACTCTGCCAGCGATTTCGTCTCAGTTTAAACTAACATTAGGATATGGTTGCTCTCTGTTATTTCATTTACATTCTAACACAGAACAATTCATCTTCTTATACGTTTTCTATTTTTCTCCTGTAGAAGGGGAGTAAAGCTCGGCAAAATAATGAAACTTTTTTTTTTTGCTTATCCCTAGTACACGTGGTACAGGCCATGATAATCATGGTGGGTAGTTAGCGACTGCTTTTTACTGTAAGCGCACCACATGTCTACACATATGAAAGCAGTTCGACTTTGCACTTACAAATATGCCAGAGCCCCGTTTGGTTACTTGCACTCGCTGGTGGGGTTGGACTTTTGCAAGAATGGGGGGGGGGGGGCCATTGGAGCATTTTTTTTTTTTAAACAGAAAAAAGTGTCCAATGCGGGAATAGAACCCGGGTCGTAGTGGTCGAAAACCAAACGGTTTAACCAGCCTTCCACCGACCCTATAATAAAACTTTAAAAGAAACATTTCAATTTATGATTTCGCGCTTTTTATAAATTTTCTCCACAGGCGAATGTACAGTAGAACCTCCATGAGAAGACACTCACACTAGAGGACACCTCTCTATAAAGAACAGTTGTTATTTGCAAAATTATCATTTTTAATCTATAGAAACTCTCCGGTAAGAAGACACCTCTCTCCCTAAATGACACTTTGGCTCTGCAATTAGGTGTTGTCCTTTACAGGGAGGTTCTATTGTATAACCCAAAATATTAATTCCATGTAGAATTCCACTAGAAAACCAATCCAATACAATAGTAGAGCATTCTAGAGATTAATTTAGCGAAACCGCTGAGAAGATTCACTACTGATGAGTCAAGCCATCTCATTTAATAACTTTTATCATTGCAGTAATGTCTGTAGAGGTAATATTTGATTATTAAAAGAAATACAATAACACCTGTTTTTTCCTCTTTTCGCTCTCCACTTCTTCCATCCATATTTCCAAGATTCATGTTCTTACTTTCCATAGGATCATTCAAAAATAATAATCTGTATATATTTATCATGTGTATATAATCTTTCTCCATTTTTACCCCTTTGTATATTTCCCACTTTCATGGGTTTCTCCATCTTGTAACCCCAAGGAGAATCCTCTGTAAGACCTGTGTGTCTTAATAAAGGTTTTTGTGTGTGAAAAAAAAAAACACATTGCTAAAAAAAAACTATCAATACAAATTGTATCGATAGATGCCAATTAAATTTATAAAGTGTAATTCCCTATGCTCAATTAACCGAAGATCTATCCAGGAATAAGTTTATTTATGTGTTTTATTAACTCAAGCTTTCGGGGCTTATCAACCCTTTTAAAATACAATAACTACACTCATAGACAAAACTTAAGAAAGTTGTACCTTTTAGGATGTATATCGGGATTAAGACAATAACTCAGAAAGATACACTCATGGACAAAACTTAAATAAGTTGTACCTTTTAGCATGTATATCGGGATTCAGACAATATCTCTGTTATATACACTCATGGACATAACTTAAGAAAGTTGTACCTTTTAGCATGTATTTCGGGATTCAGACAATAACTCTGAAAGATACACTCATGGACAAAACTTAAAGAAGTTGTACCTTTTAGCATGTATATCGGGATTCAGACAATAACTCTGAAACATATTACAGTGACCTTTATTGAAAATACACGAGATAACCATGTATGAACAAAAGTGTGTCTCTTTCTTTAAGTTTTGTCCATGAGTATATTTAAATACAATTCAGGTTGGAATTATAAATAGGATTATAAATAAATACTACAACTATTTAATTAATTATTTCTACGTTACTATGTCAATTATTGATGATGTACATGTAGAGTGGGTTTTAATATCCCATTTGCAGAAACTTCCTTGAGAGAGCTCTTTCCAGTTTAGTATTAGAATAGTCTTGGGAAGATATCAAGTTTTGATACCATGACGACATTGGCAGAAGTCATCAGCCAATCAGAAACTGTCAGGATAAGACAAGATGGCTGTCTAATACCTGTCCTTATCAATAGAGAGGTACTGCAAGCCATTACTTATTATACGATCACTAATAAAAGAGGGGGGGGGGAGAAGTCCGACCACACCTCCCTGCGGTCCCCCCTGGACCCTTGGAATATTCAACCAAATTCTGGTTCGCTTCCAAGGTGACTAACGTTGCAACGGCACCCATTTTCCAATGAAGAGCAAAACATTGCTGCTGCTGTGATAGAAATGCATGGAGACATCTGAGGCTCTTCATTGAATACGACAACAACAACTAATAAAAGACGTCGTTTGAATTTAAACAGGAAAAAAAAAGTTTATTTGTCACAAACGCGATATTTTCCTCAAACTGAAGACTTTCCATCCCTTCATGAATCCTGGCTCTGTAGTCCTGTTGACTTTAATGGGATTTTAATTGTAGAGACGGATTTTTGGAATTGAATGTATAAAGATAATGTAGAGCTTTACTGCCGTTGAGCCTGTATCTGACTGATGGGGACCAACAGCCCGAAACGCGTACGTTTTGGCTTTTTTATTGTTATCTATCATGAAAATGGTCTTTGTCAATATAGTAGAGAATAAACCTAAATTTATGTTTTGTTCATATATCATTACAGAAGATAGCACTTTGTCATTCAAAAATACTCATATAAGTGGTCATGGTATCAATGATTTTTACTGAATGACCTTTTCTCTTCTTCTTTCTTACGTTTTTCTTCCTCTTCGCATACATAGAGAGGATGTTTAATTGGTTAATATATTGAACAATCACGTATATTTGGTACATATACAACAACAAAAAGTCTTTAATAAGGACACTCATCCCATACAGGATTCTCCAAGATATGTAAACAGAAGTAAACATAACAGTTATCTACAGAAAGTGGGAGTAACGTCGACCTTTTCTTCAAGTTGGATCCATTACTGGGTTGTGTCTATTGTCTGTGCTGTTTTCTAGAATTTTTGAAAAGCTAATGTGTATTTGGTACATATATACCACTAGCCGAATGACCCGGGCAACGCCCGTGTTTTACCCGATTGAATGTTTTGATTCAAATACTATTTGTTGCAATTCTAAATTGGCGCCTTAATTAATTGCATATGTTAGTTAATGACTATAGCCTACCGCCCGCCATGCGCGCGCACAGGGAAGTCACGTGCTCGCCGGCAGCCAACGGGCGCGCGCCGCCGGCAGGGGGGGGGGGAGCAAAGGTGGCGTGGCCGTAGCCAACCAATAAAAGCAAACGGTGACAGAGTCGGTCGGTTGATTGATTAGGAAAGACGCTCGTAACTGTATATAGTATACGGTCCTCCTGCAACATTATGTCGTCTCTAGTCTGAAACTCTGCCAATCTCATCAGCTTAAAAACCTTTATGACAAATTCGACCGATTTTTTCACCCCTTCGTAGGATGCTTTGAAATCAAAGCCGTCCCTGTACTGATGAGGGTCATAGACCGAAACCATGGTATACAGCTTGTTGACTTTTGTCTGAATTTGTCAAAACTGGTGTTGCGGCTCATTCTTTATCATCACCTTTACGTTGGGGGGTCGGTGGAAGGCTGGTTAAACCGTTTGGTTTTCGACCACTACGACCCGGGTTCGATTCCCACATTGGACACTTTTTTTCTGTTTAAAAATATTTTTTTTAAATGCTCCAATGGCCCCCCAATTCTTGAAAAAGTCCAACCCCACCAGCGAGTGACAATGACAATGAAAATAAACTTTATTGACAATTTAGTCAACAATTACACTCAGTCAAGAGTCAGTAATGGAATATTTACATCTGGATTCCGTCAGGAGCCGAGAGCCAGCCTGAGCTCGGATATTCTTCTATGAATCGTTGGATGGTAGTCGCGAACACGCTCGACGGCTGTGCCGAGAAACTCGGCAAGAATGACCCTATGTCCAGGTCTAGACGAGAGAAACTCGAAGAGATCCTCCCTGTTTTTGGGCCATATGACCACAGATGGGGTGTCGGGATTATATAACCCCACCAGCGAGTGCAAGTAACCAAACGGTGCTCTGACACATTTGTAAGTGCAAAGTCGAACTGCTTTCACATGTGTAAACATGTGGTACGCTTACAGTAAAAAAAAAAAAGCAGTCGCTAACTACCTACCATAATTATCATGGCCTGTACCACGTGTACTAGGGATAAGCAAAAAAAAAAAAACCTTTACGTTTTGTACTGGGATCGGCCAAGCCACCTCATCAGTTTAAACACCTTTTATGCAAATTCGACCGTTTTCATAACTCCTTTCGTGGGATATTATGGAATCGAAGCCGTCCCTGTACTATAATGGATCATAGCCTAAAACCATGGTATTTGTTGGCTTTTGTCTGAATTTATCAAAACTTACGTTGTGGCTCCTTGTTTTTATCATCACCATTACGTTTTGTACTGAGATTATAAACCAAAAGTACAACAACAACAACAAAAAGCCTTTATTTAGGGTCACTGACTCTATACAGGATTCACCAGAGGTATGCATAAGAACAAAGCAGTGAGACAAAGGAAACAACGATATAGACCAAGCATGTCAAACTCGCGGCCCGCGGGCCTCATGCGGCCCACAACGAATAAATTTGCGGCCCACCAGACAACTTTACTTTCTTTTTTCTTATTAGTATTTTTTTTAAATAAACCTACATAAATGTTACTATAACAATTTAATTACTTGTTTTCTTTTTTTGTGGCCCACATAATCTTATTACTTTTTTATTTGGCCCGTGTTAGGATTTGAGTTTGACAAGCATGATATAGACAAAAGAAAAAGAAAAAAAAAGATAAAGAGGGAAGCAAGAAAAATAACACAAAAAGAGTAGCAGTAAGAAAGTGAGGAGTGAGTGTCACTTGGCCTTCTTCTGATATATTGATAAACCAACTGAATAGTTTTAATGTATTTTTAAATGTGCCACTTTGGGTACATAAATATATTCTAAAGAGACAAGGGTCGCCTCTCCCGTCAAAATAGACGTCTAAAAGCAGATGCCATCTATTGACCGTCGCCGCAACTAGCGGCCTCGGGTCGGTGACAAAGCCACAACACCAGCTTTGGCAAACTGAAAAGCGTCCACCTAGAGACCATGGTTTCGGGTTAATGGCCCTCGTCAGTCTATAGATGGCGTCTGCTTTTAGACGTCTATTTTGACGGGAGAGGCGACCCATGTCTCTTTAGATCAATTTCCTCCCGGCAAAATTTCCATCTATAAATATATTCATTTTTAGATAACCAAATTGATATACGTTTGCTTTTGAAAGGGAATTTATTAAAAAGATCTAGAAATCTTGTTAAATAAGAAAATTATATCCTATATGGTATAATTTATGCTCTTTAAAAAATAATTATTATTATAATTGCATTAGTGCGTGTCACAAAGGAGCTTCACAAACTTTTTTTTTTTTTTTCAAATTGTCAAACAAATGTAAAATGGCATTTGCAAACAAAGATAGAGGTTTAAACAATGTGACCAATTCGGTTCATTTAATGTTTTTTGACCATTTTTTTCTCCTCTATGTGTCTGACCTCGAAGATATTGAGGTCACGAAGAACAATCGGCTGCTTTATCCCGCCATTTTTTTTTTTATCGAGGCCAATATTGGCAGCTCATTTTAGAAGCAGACGTGATTGTAATTTTTATTTTCACAAAAGGATATACATAAATATAGTTATTTACATTTATTCAATATATGAAATAAATTAATATTACATATATTGTGTGTATATCAAAAGAATCTTTTCATTCTGTTTTTAAAAATCGAAAAAAAAAAAAAAGATTTAAAATATTTATAACAAACGTAATATATTATGAAAAAAGGCATCTCCTTATCGTGCAACTGAAAGTTGCTGATGGCTTGCACCATCAATCGGAATAAATATCCGAATAATTATAATAAATAAATAAATATGATATTTATTCCGATAGATGGCGCAAGCCATCAGCAAATTTCGGTTGCACGATAAGGAGATGCCTTTTTTCATTATTTATGCACCTTATCCCAGTACAATATCACATTTGTACTATTTTTTTCAAACGTAATATATGTTGTATTAGCTTTATCAGAAATACCAAAATATTAGAAATTCTCTGGTCTTGTCCTTATTGTTTGCGGGAGAGCATTGCTCGATGCAAATATTTATATGTAATTCTGCTATTCTATAAGCTTTATGTCCATAGTTTGCTTAAATACCATTTCTGAGATTTCATCCTTCAGTATAGCATATAAAAGCAGAATGATCCAATACAGTATTAGAGTTCTAAGAAGCGGTCTGGTAGATTAAATTGGCAAAACCGCTGGGAGGGTTCACCACTGATGAATCAAGCCTTCCCAATATTTTTCATCGCAGTAAGGACAGTAGAAGTTTGTTTTATATGTAAAAGAAACATTTGTGCTTATATAATTTCATTTCTTATATAGAGATGTCGTATTAAGACTTTGTATTAATATGTATTATTCTTTAACACTTTCGACCCGAGGGACGCGCGTCCTTGCCGATTTTGCATCAAGCTCGAAAACGAGAATTCGCGTCCTCGATTTTCAAAATTAAATATAAAATCTCCGGCGGCCGACACGAATTCGAGTTCACCGGGATCTTGTCCCTTCTTGTCTATCTACCAGTGGCTTGGGGGGGATGTTAGCTGACCCAATGTACCTGTAAAACATCACGTAAGACCGCCGTTTCAGCAGCTCCTATTGTCTGCCTATGCAACTGTGGAATCTTCGGTCCTCAAAGTGTTAATAATTCCTTCATTAAAAAGTAAATCTTTTTGAAAACTCGAGATTTACTTGGTCAATTTAGATGGGAATTTCATGATATCAAATCATGTCTTCGAATACTGTTTCTTCTAGTCATCTATTCAATTGTCTAAACGCTATTCTCGTCTTTTCTGCTGAAATGCAATGTTGTTGTTAGTGTCCTTTAAGTCGAGTTAGTGACCATATGGACAAATATTCTACAATTTGATCTGTTAATGATCATCACTCGTAGCTCATCTATCTATTCTGGTAGCTTTCTTGGCCCCTCTTTAAAGATCTTTCTCTTTTTCCTCTTCCTTCAAATTTTCCTAACATCAACATATTTTCTAATCCATTTGTTCTCATTATGTGCTCGAAGTAGGCCAAACATTCTATATACAGTTACGAGCATCATCATCTCTGTCACCGTTTGCTTTTTTTTTTTTTTTGGAATGGCGCTCTCCTATTGGTTGGCTACGATCACGTGGCTACGATGGCGCCGCCACTACGCGAGACACTTTTTTTTACTTTGCCCCCCCCCCCACTCGCTTTTTGGTTTTTGTAACTATTGTGTTGGAGCGGGTCGCTCCTTAAATAAATGCATATATTAGTTAATAACTAAATGGAATCCTCTCTTTCTTTTTCCCAAGCACATAGGCTATAGTTATTAACTAATATATGCATTTATTTGAGGCGCCAATTTATAATTGTAACAAATAGTATTTGAATCAAAACATTCAATCGGGTAAAACACGGGCGTTAATGATCCAACAGGTCCACGTGTCTAAATTAAAACACGGGCGTTGCCCGGGTCATTCGGCTAGTAGATTATATATTTGG
The DNA here is from genome assembly GCA_030710605.1 of Cordylochernes scorpioides. NCBI lineage: Eukaryota > Metazoa > Arthropoda > Arachnida > Pseudoscorpiones > Chernetidae > Cordylochernes > Cordylochernes scorpioides. The sequence continues at coordinate 18,181,495 of CP092865.1, forward strand.
GATTCTAGGGTTCTACCATGATCTATTTTATTTAAGATTGAAATGAGAGGGTCGGTGGTGGAATGATACATACCATTGATTTTCGGCAGACACGACATGAGATCGAATCCCGCATTGGGTATTTTTTCTAAATAAATAATTGCTTCAATGGGCCCCCGATTCTAGCAGAAGTCTATCCCCACCAGCAAGTGCAAGTAATCAAACGGAGCTCTGACACATTTGTAAGTGCAAAAGTCGAACTGCTTTCTAAATGTGTAGAGATGTGGTGCATTTACAGTAAAGGCAGTCGTTAACTACCCACCATGATTATCATGGCCTGCACCACATGTACTAGGGATAATAAAAAAAATTGTTGGAAGATACCAAAGGTAGACGCGAAGAATTTCTTTAAATTTTTTCCCAACAAAGTAATTGTTTCTGGAATAATTAAAAACCAACGAGAATAGTTGATATTTATTCCGATATATGGCGCAAGCCATCAGCAACTTTCAGTTGCACGATAAGGAGATGCTTTTTTTCATAAAGTAATTGCTTTTTTAACTTTATTTATATATATTATCCGGTGGGTATATTCCTTTCCGCGGATCCTAACACAATATGAAAGACATCCAAACTCGTTTTGTTTTTCTCAAGTCATCGCTCGTCCACTTAAAGAAGATTGTTATATTGCATCAAGAGATGAACGAATGGGAAATAGCCATGTCACGTTTGTCTTACGTGGTCCTCCTTCCCCATTAATGACATATTGTCACCATATTTGTCAACTTCCAGCAATTCTCTGTAAGATAGGTGATGTGTCAAGTCCGTTTAACAGAGTTTTTTACACATTCCACAAGATATAAGATTTTTTTTGTAGTTTGTTTCTTTTATAAAATGAATATAAAAGGTATTGCCGAAAGTTTTTATTTCTTAAATGGAAAGAATAAAAGCTTTCGATCCATCCCATCATCAACTTGATGTACAGAGTAATAAAATTATAACAAAAAGTGACACTTCTCCCTTTAAAAATACATTAAAACAATGCATTTGGGTTCATCACCTCAGTACATAATGGTAATAATGAAGAATGAGTCACAATACCCGTTTTTGCATATTCTTCATCCTAACCTTTTAATATTTGTATTATTTACGAACGGAAAAATATGTACAGGGTAGCCTAGTGGATATGGCATCTGCCCGGTAAGCGGAACACTGTGGGTTCGATTCCCATCCCTGGACACTTTTATTTTTCCGTTTATCATTACTCTTCACAATTCACCCTTTCATACCTCATCCAAAAAAAAATAGAAATAATCGTTATTTTTCCTTGAAATAAATTTAGATTTTTCGTTAAAAAGAAACACATGCGGGATAGTTTTCAAATGTCGTTTTACTCACCTTTACGTCTTGTACTGGAATGATAAATCACAAATGCATTGTTTTAATGTATTTTTAAAGGGTACCATTTTTGGTAAACGAATACAATCCTCCCGCATCTTAAGTTTCTTTTATGCGGGTTAGAAGGATCGGAAAACATATTGTCGCATTGAAAAATGGTCGTCAGGATAGGCAAGTAGTAATAAGCTTTAATAATAACGAAAGGTGTCTACCTCTAAAATTGAAGCACATTTATATAGAAATGGCAATTCAAACTATGCAAATCTAATAAAGCCAATTTTTTTATTATTATCCCTAGTACACATACAGGCCATGGTAATCATGGTTGTTGTTGTTGTCGTGTCCAATGAAGAGCCTCAGATGTCTTCATGCATCTCCATCACAGCAGCAGCAATGTCCTCTATCTTGGGTGTGTAAAGCTGCTGCTCTGGGTCCATGTCAATTTTATGCTGTTGTTGTCATGTCCAAAGAAGAGCCTCAGATGTCTCCATGCATCTCTATCACAGCAGCAGCAATATCCACTATCTTGGGTGTGTAAAGCTGCTGCTCTGGGTCTAAGTCAATTTCCTGCAAGGCTGCGGCCAGTAATCATGGTGGGTAGTATATGTGAAAACTAGTTCGACTTTGCACTTACAAATGTTCCATAGCCCCGTTTGGTTATTTGCACTCGCTGGTAGGGTTGGACTTTTTGCAAGAATCGAGGGCCATTGGAGCATTTTAAAAAATTATTATTAGAAAAAAAAAGTGTCCAGTGCGGGATTCGATCCCGGGTCGTAGCGGTCGAAAACCAACGATTTATATCACCCTTCCACCGAACCCCTAGATCAGGGGTTGGCAAATTGCGGATCGCGAAGTACATGCGGCTCTTTGAATGTGAAGCTATTTATATAGTTCCATACGTAAATATTATTTATGCGAGTGCTATTTATTGTTGGCAAGAACAACCTTTTGTGGCTCTTTAAATAATTTGAAATTTTGTAAATTGTAATTTTTGACTCTTCCTACTCAAAAGATTGCCGATGTCCATGGCTATAAAACTTGAATTATGTAAATAATATACATAAACGACGCTACAATATATTCCAAATTTCGAAACTATTAAAATATAAAATACCCATTCCAAGATTCTAGCATCAGTATCACTATAAAAGGAAGATCGAAAAATGCAATATAACAACGGTATGGTAGATTAAACTGGAGAAACCGCTGAGAGGGTTAACCACTGATTAGCCAGGTCCTCCCATTAATTTTTCCATTGCAGTAAGGGCAGTAGATATTGTTTTATTTTTTAAAAGAATCATAGGCGTCTATAATAGTTTCGAATTTTCATTACAGATGGTGCGCTAATGCATCATAATATTCTAAATTTAACATTGAGGCGTTTCTCAAGGGAAAAAAGAAGGATACCAACGTCACATAAAGAATAATAGAGATTGAAATGTAAGATAATAGAGTTATGATGTGTCAACAAGGAAGGGATGAAAACATGCAGCAGCAGATCGGTGAAGCCATGTCTGCAGCAGACGATGGCGCGTGCTACCAGCGGTAATGGAGGGTTGAAAAGAGGTCGATCGTCTGGATTGTGACCTTCTGGAGGCCTACTCCATATCTGGAGCGCATTAATTTGATGATGATATTTCATATGGTCGTCTGCCTCTCCACACACTCTGTGAATATTTTAATTTAATTATAGGGTAGAAATTATTTATTTATTTATTGAATACACTTCTATTCCTCCTAAAAATTAATGCAATTTTTAATAAAGACGTTAGAAGCATTTTGAATTTATTATAGATGAAAATTTTATTAATCTCAATCAAAAGATTTTTACAACACTATAGCAATACACTTTTATATAGTTTTGAAAATTGAGCAAACCATAAATAGATCTTTAATTGCTGTTGTTGTTGTCGTGTCCAATGAAGAGCCTCATATATCTCCATACATCTCTCTCTATCACAGCAGTCGCAATGTCCACTATCTTGGGTGTGTAAAGCTGCTGCTCTGGGTCCATGTTAATTTTATTTTGTTGTTGTCGTGTCCAATGAAGAGCCTCAGATGTTCTTATGTATCTCTATCACAGCAGTCGCAATGTCTTCTATCTTGGGTGTGTAAAACTGATGCTCTGGGTCAATTTTCTGTTGTTGTTGTCGTGTCCAATGAAGAGCCTCAGATGTCCCCATACATCTCTATCACAGCAGTCGTAATGTCCTCTATCTTGGGTGTGTAAAACTGATGCTCTGGGTCAATTTTCTGTTGTTGTTGTCTTGTCCAATGAAGAGCCTCAGATGTCCCCATGTATCTCTATCACAGCAGTCGCAATGTCCACTATCTTGCGATCTTTAATTGGATCCTATATATGTCTTTTTAATTAAAAAAACGTTTATATAGATGAAGTGGGATTTATTTGGATTTATTTAATCGCAAAGTATTTACCAATTTATTAACATATTTTAACAAAGTATGTATTATTTTATTAGCAGAGCATAATTTTATATGTTTATATTTGATATTCTGTAAATTTCCCTATTTTGCTTATCTTTTGTTTATCACTCATAGTTTGTTCTTGCCTGAAATAAATTGTTGTCTCATCCCGTGGCATTACACGTGGCAATATTATTAAAATCTTCATATTTATATTTTTCTACTCAGTAACTCTTCCCTCGTTAACTTTCTAGTATAAATTTCTGTACGTGGCTCCAAGAACCTGGGTTATCTAAATGAATAATAAATGTTTCCACCCACACACAGCCCAACCTTCCAATATCAAAGATCCTGATGGCCACCCTCCTAGGGATCACCAACCTAAGTACAGCATCCTTAGAAAATCTCCAAAGAAAGAAATCTGCCTGACGTCACTTCATGTATTGGACTTCCACTGATTCCACATGATATAGGGATCTTTTTGTAGTTTGTTTCTTTTATAAAATGGATATAAAAGGTGCTGCCGAAACTTTTTGTTTATTAAATTAAAAAAAAAACCTTTCAATCAATCCCTTCATCAACTTGATATACAGAATAATAAAATTATAACAAAAATGACACCTCTCCCTTTAAAAATACATTAAAACAATGCATTTGGGTTCACCATCTCAGTAGATACACCAAGAAGACATAGGACAAAAGGACAACCCGGGTAGTTGGTGACTTCTTGTACGTGGCTCCAGGACACCAAGTCACAACACCAAGAAGACATAGGACAAAAGGACAACCCGGGTAGTTGGTGACTTCTTGTACGTGGCTCCAGGACACCAAGTCACAACACCAAGAAGACATAGGACAAAAGGACAACCCGGGTAGTTGGTGACTTCTTGTACGTGGCTCCAGGACACCAAGTCACAACACCAAGAAGACATAGGACAAAAGGACAACCCGGGTAGTTGGTGACTTCTTGTACGTGGCTCCAGGACACCAAGTCACAACACCAAGAAGACATAGGACAAAAGGACAGCCCGGGTAGTTGGTGACTTCTTGTACGTGGTGGCTCCAGGACACCAAGTCCCAACACCAAGAAGACATAGGACAAAAGGACAACCCGGGTAGTTGGTGACTTCTTGTACGTGGTGGCTCCAGGAACCTACTGGGTTAACTAAATAAAAATGTTAATTTTCACTTGCCTTAAGTAAATTGTTGTGTCATCTTGAAGTTTGTCTTTCTTAATTTTCTACGTTACAATAGGGTGTACACCCATACCTCGCTTTGCGTCGGGGTTACGTTCCAAAAAAAAAAAAACACGACGCAAATTGAAACGACGCAAAGTGAAAATAAAATTTTGATGGCATGGCGCAATCAAAAACAAAGGTGTTGCCATATTTTAGGGGGAAAAAAATAAAAAAATTAAAGACTCGAAATTAAAACAACGCAACTTCGAAAATCTAACGACGCACAGTAAAAATCAGTAAAAATTAAGCAGCGACGCAACTTCGAAAAAAAAAAAAACGCAAAACGAAACGACGCAAAGCGAGGTATTGGTGTATATGTAAATTTTACCGGGAGGAGATTGATCAATAAAAACAAAAGACGCATCTCCCGTCAAAATAGAAGCTAACACTATATGCCCCAGTGTGTATTTCCCTATAAAAATAGATATATAGACAGTAAAACACCTATTAACCTCTAAGGGGACAGCGACAAAAAGACAAAGATGGGTTGTCTTTAATATGGATACATGTATATGGGTAACCATGCGACAACAGGGTCTTTTAGATAGGACAGGTTTTTGTTTAAAACGGGTGTGGGACTGCAATTGTAACAAGAATATTAGTAGTCTACAAAAAGAAAAAGAAAAAAGAGGTCACCTCCTTTCAAAAAGTATATATAAATATATTTACATAATCTCTCTCTCACTCATTTGTTTTACCAACAACTCCTTCGGTTGTTACGTTACAAAGTGTGTGAATGTGCCAAGTGTCTTGTCATCCTGACATTTTTGTTTTTCTTCCTTTTTTTATACATGTGACAATATTAATCTTTTAAGAATTTTTTTTTTTTTTGCTTATCCCTAGTACACGTGGTACAGGCCATGATAATCATGGTGGGTAGTTAGCGACTGCTTTTTACTGTAAGCGTACCACATGTCTACATATGTGAAAGCAGTTCGACTTTGCACTTAAAAATGTGCCAGAGCCCCGTTTGGTTACTTGCACTCGCTGGTGGGGTTGGACTTTTGCAAGAATCGGGGGGCCATTGGGGCATTTTTTTTTTTTAAACAGAAAAAAGTGTCCAATGCGGAAATCGAAACCGGGTCGTAGTGGTCGAAAACCAAACGGTTTAACCAGCCTTACACCGACCCCCCTCTTTTATGAAATGAAACCATTAAATCACAAATTTGTCTTTTCAAATAAAACATGTCTTCATCTCACCTCTTATATATTCGTTAGTTGTCTGTTACATGTAAACTTTGGTTCCTTATTACTATGATGTTTGTAACCTGTCTATCATATAATTAACCTAAAGTTGTGATCTTTCCGGTTGGTCTCAAGGACCACGCCATCACCATCTCCTCAGCGGTGAAGTACGCGATCTACGTTTTCTTCGTAGATGGCGAAATACGTGGTGTCGCTGGAGACCCACTGGCGATTCTCCACCAAACTCTGCAGCGCTGGCAGAGGCGCCATATTCATTATACATAGGTAATGTTTCTGAATATAGAGCCATCCATAATGTAAATATTTTTAAAATAGGGCTTATTTTAGATTTCAATAAGATTTTTTATCAATCCAATATTTCGATGGACCAATCGTCCATCTTTTACGAGTTTTTTGTTATGAAGCACGCAATTGTAAGACGTCTGTGGCTCACCTGAAGCACACGACCTGCTGTGTGCTTCATAACAAAATACCTCGTAAAAGATGGACGATTGGTCCATCGAAATATTGGTTTAATAAAAAATCTTATTAAAATCCAAAATAAGCCTTATTTTTTTAAATAGTTATATATAGAGACAAAGGTCGCCTCTCCCGTCAAAATAGACGTCAATACCTGACGCCATCTATTGACCGTCGCCGCAAACTAGCGGCCTCGGGTCGGTAACAAAGCCACAACACCAGCTTTGGCAAACTGAAAAGCGTCCACCTAGAGACCATGGTTTCAGGATAATGGCCCTCGTCAGTCTAGGGCGGACTTTATTCCATGAGATCCACACGGTATGTGTCTAATGGAATCTTGACAATCTGCCAAAGAGGTGTTTAGCTGGCAAAGTGGCTGGGCCAATATAATTATAATTATCATTTTAAAATAGTACAGACTGTGTACTTTTACATGTATTGACAAGATGTCAATAAAATTATGTTAATTATCATTGCTCCAAAGTTGTGTAAAAACCTCCCACGGGCGGCCTAACTGAGGAGCAACCACCATTGTAAAATCCGAAATGACTTAAAGTAATCAATTAAACCCCTCAATTAAGAAATTAACTAAGATATAGGAGAGATATCAAGAGTATCTATGTGTCTTTAGATAGATTTTTATTTCTTTTATATTCTACTTTTTATTTTTGTTTTTTAATTCTTTTAATGATTGTTTATATATGAAACGAGAAAGATTACTACAAAAGGTGGAGAGCTCTTTTTTTAAACCTATATGCATATATGAAAAAGAGGTATATGCATATATGTTCAAATTCAATATCAAGTTGATCGAGTTTCGATTTAAACTACTCACACAAAAAGTCAAATATTTAGAAATACAATTATATACACCCATACCTCGCTTTGCGTCGGGGTTACGTTCCAAAAAAAAACACGACGCAAATTTAAACGACGCAAAGTGAAAATATATGAAGGCGCAATCAAAAACAAAGGTGTTGCCATATTTTAGGAAAAAAAATTTAAAAAAAATTAAAGACTCGAATCCAAAACAATGCAACTTCGAAAATCTAACGACGCACAGTGAAAATCAGTAAAAATTAAGCAGCGACGCAACTTCGAAAAAAACGCAAAGCGAGGTATTGGTGTATTGAATTAAAATAATATTTCTTACTTAATAAGACCTAATGATTAAAATGTATTCATCATTAGCATCAAAATATCGTTGTTATTATTATAACCTAACCTAATTAGGTTGTTGATCGTTTAAAATTCTTCAGCGCATTGGCATTACAATCCTTATCAGGAAGTGATGAAAAGATGTACAGAGAATTGACCAGTCAAAACGAATTCTGACAGAATCAATACCTATCAAGATGAATTAATCACCCCAAAGAAAAAAAAACCTATAGAGAAGAGAATTTGGTCAAAAACGTTAAAGATTTTTTTGATAACTTGATTGCTCGCTTAATAGTAAAGAATGATTTTTGTCTACCTATCGTTTGCTTTTTCACTCTGTGAATATCACATTGATTTTTTAAATTCAATTATATATAGAAAAAGGTGAAATGTTTCTTTTTAAAAAATAAACAGGTCGGTGGACGAGTGGGTAACACCCTCGATTCCCGACAGTCATGAACAGGGATTGAATCCCGGGTTAACATTTTGTTTAATATGTGAATAACCTTCACATATTATTCATTGTTTCAATTATCATAAACTAGGTTGCTCTTGTTGAGCGGTACCTAATAAAGTGATTTTGGTTTCTTCTTTAAAACCTATTATAAATGGATCGCATCAAAACGCTGGAATTCTAGCGTTAACAAGATTTCAGTCATTTCAAATCGCTTAAAATTTTCACAAGTTGAAAGAAGAGGCGGAGACTGATGGCAGGCAGCCTTCACTGTCAGCTTTGCCATCTTTCGGCATGGAAAGTTAATGCCATCAAAAAATCCGAAGTTTCAACAACATCCTGATACAAAATTTAGAAAATATTATGTTGAAAATTTAAAAATATATAAAAGGCCATGTCACAACTTCTTTATCTTTATTATTGTCAAAAATCTGAAAGACTCTTTTGATCGTGAAATTTGAAAATAGAATTCGAGTGGTTAAAACAAACGAACTGTATTTAATTAATCATTTTCGCGCCTAAAATTTTAAAAAATGGTATTAAAATGTAAACCATTTTATCATTGTAATTCAAAAATAATCTTCACAATTTCGGTAATAAAATTTCAAAAAACGCACAAAATTGTGTTTTATTAAATCAAACGAAATCATTTTCTTAATAATATATATTTAAGAATCTAACAGAATTGTAATTTCAATAGATTGGTGTCTAACCAACAGACAAGAAAGAAAGCAAAAGAAATGACTTGAAAGTTCAAATCACTTCCGCGATGGAAATGATGATGTTAAAATTTTGGCGGGAAAATGACGGTGCGGCAGACGACGACATTCCTCAATGGCCTCCAACCCAGGTGAGAAACGTCCACCCACCCTCTGACCATCAAACAAGGAAATGTTCAAGTAGAGGGGGTCACACCTGTGAGAATGATCATGGAGGGGGACTGAAGGTCATTGATATGTCACAAGAGAAGGAATCGTCTGACATCATCTTGAAGAAGGAACAAACATTAACGGCGACGTCTTTCTTTTATTAATGCTGTTGTTGTTTCTTATCCTCTTATGTAAAGATTACACGAATTCCATGAGCTCATGCTCCTCGAGCTGTTTTATGATAAGACAGTGGCCTCTACCAAAGGTCCTGTTTAGTGCATCTAATACAACCCAAAATGTGTTCTGGAGCTGCAGGTACCAAACTACATTTTGGGCAAGTGGGATAAATTTTGTTATTATTTTCTATCTTCAATGGCTTGAGATGGCCTGTTCTAAATCTTGTAAGTGTTGTTTGATGCTCTCTATTTCTGATGTTCAGAGCTCCTCCTGGGTCCGCTCCACTGTACCAACTATGCTTAGGTGGGATCCTCCAGTTCTTGTTTATTTTTGTTTTGGCTACTGTTTCTATTTCTTTAAAAGTAAGTTTATTTTTCTGTGGCAAGGGTTCTTTTGTGCCTTTTTCGCTAGCGCATCAGCAGCTTCATTGCCTTCAATGCCAGCATTATTAATGCTGTAAATTCGGCAAGCTTTCGGACTTTGACGTCCTTCAACAGGCAACTTTCCAAGAAACTGAAAGATAATATTTATATACAGGTAAATATTTCCTTGCCTGTCGAAGGACGTAAAAGTCCGAAAGCTTGCCGAATTTACAGCTTTAATAAAAGATTCTCGTCGCCGTTAATTTTTTGTTCCTTATTCAATACTAGACGAATGGCCCGGGCAACGCCCGGGGTTTACCCGAGTGCGAATATATTTTAAAAACGTTGTCTTGGGTGGTCGCTATTGACAGGGTGGTCTGTATAGACAGGTGGATGTATCACACTGCTGATAACAGGGTCTCCTAAGGTGACCGCTATAGACAGGGTGGTCTGTATAGACAGGTGAATGCAACACACTGATGATAACAGGGTTGCCTAAGGTGACCGCTATAGACAGGGTGGTCTGTATAGACAGGCAGCTGATAACAGGGTTGTCTAGAGTGGTCGCTATAGACAGGGTGGTCTGTATAGACAGGTGGATGTATCACACTGCTGATAACAGGGTCGCCTAAGGTGACCGCTATAAACAGGGTGGTCTGTATAGACAGGTGAATGTAACACACTGGTGATAACAGGGTTGTCTAGAGTGGCCGCTATAGACAGGTGTATGTATCGCACAGCTGATAACAGGGTTGTCTAGAGGGGGGCAGGGAGGCCACGTGTTCGCTGGCAGCCAATGGGCGCGCATTCTATCCGTGAGCTTCAGACATACAGACAAACAGACAGAATAAGGCAAATATATAAGTAGATGTCACATTACCTGTCTGCTGATGAAAAAGAGCCTCTATTCAATTTTTTCAATACAGTAGAACCTTCCTGTAAAGGACACCTAATTACAGAGCCAAAGTGTCCTTTAGAGAGAGGTGTCCTCTTACCGGAGAGTTGCTAAATAGTAAAAATGGTAATTTTGCAAATGAAAACTGTCCTTTGTTGAGAGGTGTCCGCTAAAGGGAGGTTCTGCTGTATAATTTATTTCTCACAATGAGTTTCTTTTATCTCAATAGTTAGCCTTCAAGCGATAAAATAGCTGCATACGTATATATTTGTAAATATTTCTTGTAAGATATAGTGTATGTTTTTTATTAAGCCCGTTGAAAAGCGATTATCGCTTGGAAGCAAGCATTGTAAAATAAATTCATTGTAAGAAATAATTTTTGCATTTTTAAAACGTTTTACACAATTGTATCATGAATAGAGATATAATTTATTATTGGTTTGTCTCTATAATTATGGTCATAAGAGATGCGAAAACTGTGTACCTTAACGATAAGCTAAAGTTTGTCTTTTAGGTTTCGTGATAAATCATATTTATTATATAGATTAATAGTTTTTGAAAATAGAGCAATCCATTAATAAATTGGATCAAAATATCATTTATTTTACCAATATTTCAGTTGGCTGAACGTCAATCTTTATCAAGGTGTTATAACAAGGTATTAATGTGTGTCAACAACAAACTCAGCGCCACATAACTTCAATTGAATTCAATTGCTGAGTTTGTTGTTGACACACATTAAAATGTTATAATACCTTGATAAAGGTTGGCTTTCAGCCAACTGAAATATTGGTAAAATAAATGATATTTTGATCCAATTAATGCCTCTTTAATTAAAGATCAATATATCTTAATTCTTTAAATATTTGAAGCGTTTTATCTCTTCTATTAACTTCCTGGAACTCTTATTAAAAAAGTATATTAAGGAATTTGAATATTTTTAATATTAGTTTTATATTTTTGCGATTTATAGACCTGGAGATGAATGGCGAATTAGAAAAGAAGAAACTAATAATGTGAGAATCTGCTAAGAAAAAAATAATGACTCCAATGCGAAATCAACGAGAAAAACTGATGAACCAAATTTGTTACTTGAATTTTGATTTTGTGTGACCGGTAAGAGTTAAAAGTTATTATGAACCTTATTGTAAATATGAAAAGTATTTTTTATACTCTAACACTCAAACTTCAAATTAATATTTAGTACATTGTATTGATTTGGTAACGCCGCGGAATCAGACTGTAACGGCAGCTGGCATACCTACAGGATGTATAGTAAATTACCAGTGAGCACATCACTGATGGTACTCTGTGGAGTTGACTTATTGTAATATATATCCACATGTTAACTTATGTCTGATGTTAACCTAAAGGAAATAAAGACTTTTTTTAAAAAACTTCCAGATACTTCTTGCTGATTAACATAAACTAACAAACAGGAGGACGTTACACAGACGATGCCTTTTTTTCCGGTAAACAAAGAACTATAGCGACAATTTGTAATGTTACTTCGATGTATAATATGCACACGTTTTAATATATTTATAAAAATAATGATTAGTTTGGACCCCATAGACTTATACAATCTTAGAAAAAAAGAAAGTAAAGAAATAAGCATGCATTTCAAATTATACGATATTAGGTATATTTATTAATCCAACACAATTATATTTTTAAAAAGGCGTATTTTCTAAATACCAAACAGAAGTATAATTAAACGGTATTTATATTATAAAATACTTTTCACAAGACTGATTGCCATCAAACTACAAAAGTAATGTTATGTAAAGCTTTGTTCAGATTAGCCGACCCCAATTTGATAATGAGGCTTAAAAATTGGCGTGCAAATTTTTTTTCTTTTTTTTTTGTAGAAGATTATTTTTAAAAGTTTCTTTTTCAAGTCTGTAATATACCTTATAATAATATTATAATATACTCTGCTTAATTAATTTATTTTTGAATGTTTGGATTAGGCAGGGCTGTAATTATTGTTGTTGTTATAAATATATTCAAAAGTGTATATATAACATTAGAAAGATATATAATTAAAATTTGTTTCGTAGTTTGGTGAATCATATTTATATATTTAATCGAAGGAACACCACAATATTAAATATCATTTTGACCCCAGAGAGATTGTGTTTTATATTGTCAACATTACTCTTATAAAAATGAATTTTTTATTTATTTAGATTTTTTAAAAATTATATAATGTATATGTGTATATATATTATTATATAGAAAAAGTTCTAAATATAACCCGGTTTACATTAGAGTACAAAATGTCAACTACCCAATATATTATACATTAAAAATCAAAATAGTCAATTTCTATTTTGCATATATGCTTTGTTATATTGTGTATTCACAATATAACTTTACAACTTTATATTTTTAAGAATACAATTCAGATTCACATCTTTATCTACAAATTTATCAATTAAAATACAATTAGAGGTAGCGGCATATTCAAATATTTTTTTAGAAAAAAGAAGTTCGTTTGTGAACATGTTTTTTAAAACTTGTATATTATACCCTAATATGTATAAAATAAGTAGTCAAATTTCCTTCAACCTTTTTTTCTTCTTTTTCTCTTTTCTGGACGAGGATTAAATTTCTTCCCTTGCTTCTCATTTCTTTTTAGATTCATTTCTAACAGGAGAATGGGCTGTGTAAAACGGAATGTCTTAATAAAGGCTTGTGTGTGTATATATTGTAGCAAAGTATCTATTATTTTATTAACAGAGTATCATTTTTTAATGTTTATATTTTTTCATACTCTGTAAACTTCCCTCATTGCTTATCTTTTATTTATCATTCATAGTTTCTTCTTGCCTGAAGTAAACTGTTGTCTCATTCCCAAGTTGGTCTTCCCTAATTTTCAAGGTGGAGATGCTGGGTAAATTAGGGAAGACAAACTGAAGATCGCCGAAAAGTCCTAGAGGCCATGGGTGCTGTGATCTACATTTTCGGAGACTGGCTCCAGGATTCCACCGACGTGTCAAAGCCAAGACTTCCCTCAAAAATGACGATGTCCCTATAGGCGATACAACGACAAAGCCGCTCTTCACGCCGCAAGAAAAAGGACGCAAAGGTACTAGGGACAAAGTTCCAAGACTTCGATGGAATTATTGGTAGAAGCACGTCAAATCCATGTCAGTATCTACAATAATTACAAGCTGTGGGCCATAGCTCCCATAGGGAAGGAGCTATGTAACGAAGTATTTATTATTTTATTAACAGAGTATCATTTTTATGTTTATATTTTTTCATACTCTGTAAACTTCACTCATTGCTTATCTTTTGTTTATCACTCATAGTTTGTGCTTGCCTGAAGTAAACTGTTGTCTCATTCCGAAGTTGATCTTCTCTAATTTTCCACGAGGCAATAGATAATAAGTAGTTGAAAATAGAGAATCAATTTTGAATACATTAATAAAATAAGGCTTATTTTGTATCACAATGTGTAATATATAATATGTACGAGTGTCGTATATATGGTTTTGACCAAGGACTTGGTTGTTGTTGTGGTGATGTAGTCAATATATAGCGTGAGATATTCATGTTTTTAGTTCTTATGATAATTCTGTGTAATAATAAAATATTATAATATAATACACTGCGGCTTGTAATTGTAAAACGACACTTGAAGTTACACCGCATGAGTTTCTTTTCAATGAAAAATCAAAATTTATTTCAAGGTGAAATATTGACTATTTCTAACCTTTTTGAATGAGGTATGAAAGGGTGAATTATGAAGAGTAATGATGAACGGAAAAATAAAAGTGTCCAGGGATGGGAATCGAACCCACAATGTCCCGCTTACCGGGCAGATGCCATATCCACTAGGCTTTTTAAAAAAATATTATGCAATTCAGTAGCATACAATCTATTTTAATAGAAACTACACTACCTATTGAATATTAGGTAGAAGAATTACATAACACAATGTTTAATAAAATTCTAATATTTCGACGAGGTAGTTCGTCTTTTGGAAGTTTAGTAAACATTGTAATCCAAAATACAAGCCTTATTAATAATAAGTAGGGTGTATGGATAAAATTTCTCGTTAAATTTTAGAAATGGGATTATATATATATGTATATCTTCTAATTGGAATTTGTATATAGTCAGTCTTTCTACACACGAGGAAAGATTTAAATATGGGTGAAACACAGCTTCCTTTTCTAAAATAGAATTTTGAGGGGAAAACTTTGCGGAAATGTCACTTCTATCTTCCTAAACCAACCGTGAATGAAAAATAGGAAATGACTTGAGAGCGTATCAAAAAGAAAACTATTTTCTAATACCAATTTTTGATGGTAAATAGAAATAAAACATTGTGTGTCTTATATAGCTACTTGTTTATCATATTTTTAAAATTTGTAAAAAAATAAATAAATTTACTTGCAATGTGTTTCTTTTTAAAATAGCATCAAATATTATCTCTATATACAGGCCTTACTACAATGATAAAGGTTATTATATGAAAGGGTTCTTCTCTTTCAATAACTTACGAGTATATCATTGTAGTAAGGTCTGTAGAGATATGGAACGCTTCACGATTTTGCGTGTCATCCTTGCGCAGGGGCCATGCTAATCTTCTCTGTATCGTTCCAATTTTAGTATATGTACCGCCGAACAAGAAAAAAAATGTTCCCGCCCGGAGGTCTGTAGAGATAATATTTGATGTTATTTTAAAAAGAAACATATTTCCAGTAAATTTGTTACAAATTTTAACGATAGATGACATTTGAATTTATAAATTTCTTCACCATAATGTTCAACGTCTATATAAATAGAAATTTTGTTTGTTTAGCATACGTTTCAACAATATTTGACTAATCCCCAAACTTTGTCAGGATATATAGTTAGGTCTTGGAAAAAAATAAAAGTTACAATCATAGTTTCGATCTCAAAATATGTAAATTAAACCGATACAGTCTATTTTGCATATCCCGTTTATTCCCAATGTTTCCACAATACTTAGCCTCTCTTAGATGACAATTTGACAGAGTTAGGTCTGGAAGGATCATAGCTTTAACCTTGAACTGTTTGATAACAGACCAATTTGCATATTCTTGGGGTCATAAAATGACCATGACAAAGATATGAATTCCAATATGCAATAACTACTGCTGTACGCACCACACGCTCTATGAATAATATAATAATGAAAATATATTAATAATATAATTTGGTCAAAAACAATATTGGTTAATCAAATATTCACTCAGCAATAAAACAGGCGAAGCCAGATCATTTGCCTAGTTGCTAATATTAGAAGAGATTTTTAGGTCCTTTATTTAATCTTTATTTATTTCAATTTATTTTTATCTTTTTGAAAATAGAGCAATCCATATTTAAATCATTAGATAATAAAAAGGCATATATTGGATTGAATAAAATATTTATTTGCCAATATATGCCTTTTTATTATATAATATTTTTATCTATGAACAGTAGAACTTAGGCGCTCCATCCAATAAGTGCTTATCCACAATGATTGTTCTTAGCTCTTTTTTTTTTATCGATATTAATTTATTTTAAGTATTCCCTCTTTTATTTATTAAGCTACTATTTTTTTTACATAAACATAATTAAAATCTCTTTCTAAATGTGATTTATACAATCTTACTCTCTTTAAAACACTAATTTTATAAATAAATACTATTAAGTTTAAATGTATATTTTTATTTAACATCTTAAAATTCTCTTAAGTATTCAACTTTACTTAAAAATAAGATTCTGAGTATATCTTTTCGATATTTATTTTACAAATAATCCTGTAAAAATACTAAAAAAACAACAACAAAAAGCTTTATTAAGACATTCTGATCTTATACAGAAATATAACCGTAATAGTAACAACAATCAGCAATGTTATTTACAATGCATCAAATAGAGGGAAAAAGAAAGAAAGGGCTTGACATATAAACCTATTATATAATAAAAAGGCATATATTGGATTTAATAAAAGATTTATTTGCCAATATTTCGGCTGGCTGAACGCCAACCTTTATCGAGGCATTACATTTTTGTATACACAAACTCAGAGCCACATAGTGTTATGATATCACAGTTGAAATCAATTAAAATACAGAGTAGGTGGGAGAAATTTGTGCATGAAAAAATTATTATAAAAATTGCAATCAAATATAAACCTATATGCAAGCAATATCGAGTGCAAGCGCAGTTATTTTTCTTAAAAAACAATAATTAGTAGATTACACAGGTCTACAAAAAAAAACTTTTTTTTTTGCACAAGAGAACCTGATGGTGTTTCTAGTGTAACTTTTCATGCTGAACTCAAAAATCTAATCAGAAATTTCCCATCACCCATGGTTTTTGCCTGACGATATTTTTTTAGTATTGGGATAAATACATGCATCCAACATGAAAGAGACTTACGAAAACATGAAACTGCTTTTGAAAAAGATAGAATATTAAAGATACGGTTGGAAAATATGCAGCGATTTGAAAGTCGTTGCTCTCTTGCGTGGATTACAGCTTGGATATACAAAATTTTGTTGTTTTCTGTGTGAGAGTGGGATAGCAGAGATAGGGAAAGGCATTACATTAAAAAAATCTGGCCAAACCGTAAAATCTTTACCCCAGGATATAAAAATATTGCAAATCTACCCCTGATCGATTCAGAAAATATTTACTTACCACCATTATATATTAAACTGGGATTAATGAAGAACTTTGTCAAGGCAATGGATCGAAATGCCAGTGGATTTGCCTACCTAAAACAAAAATTTTATAGTATAAGTGAAGCGAAGATTAAAGAGAGCATTTTCGTTGGACCTCAGATTCGAGAATTGCAGCAGGATGGAAATTTTCAAAATAGTTTGAATGAAGTTGAAGCAGCAGCATGGAATTCCTTTAGAAACGTTTGCAAAAACTTCTTAGGAAGTGTCAAGGTTGAAAATTACCGAGACATAGTTAATGATCTGTTGCTTTCCTACAAGGCACTGGGATGTAACATGTCCCTCAAGATCCATTTCCTGCATTCACATCTAGATTTCTTTCCAGACAATCTTGGCGCAGTTAGCGATGAGCATGGTGAGAGGTTTCATCAAGCTATATCAAGCATGGAGAAGCGGTACCAAGGTGAATGGAGTCCCGCTATGCTTGCCGACGACTGCTGGGCACTCAAGAGGGATCTACCACAAGCAAAGTATAGAAGAAAATCCACTGTCACTGCTTTTCAATAATAAATATGTTTCGTTCATATATGCCTATATATTAACAATATTTCCAAATTCAAGTAGGTGTATTTCAGAAATATTGTGTAATAGAAAAAAACTAATGGTATATTTGGATTCAGGACATGTAGATAAGATGCTATTTCTTTGTGGACAAAGACAAATATTTTTTGATAAACCAGTTACGTGACATTGTTTGCATTTTTTAGTGTATTTATCCCAATACTAAAAAAAGACCGTCACGCAAAAACCATAGGTGATGGGAAATTTCTGATTAGATTTTTGAGTTCAGCATGAAAAGTTACACTAGAAACATAATCAGGTTCTCTTGTGCAAAAATCTTGTTGACCAGTGTTATTGAGAGAAATGTATTTACCTAAACACCCCTAAGCTGCCTTCCATAGAAAATACAGGGTATATTCCAAACCAATCCAATACAATAGTAGAGCGGTCTAGAGATTAATTTGGCGAAACCGCTGAGAGGGTTCACTACTGATGAGCCAAGCCCTCTCATTCAATAACTCATATCATTGCAGTAAGGTCTGTAGAGATAATATTTGATGATATTTAAAAGAAGCGCATTGCCAGTAAATTTATATGTGTAAAACTTTAACGATAGATGGCAATTAAATTTAATTTACCAATAGAATATTAAAAAAAAAAGGGTTTTGCTATTGATTCATTGGACTTTCATAGGATATTCTTTGTACTGTAAATCTTCTTTTTCTCTTGATGAACACCTTGTAGAAGGCCGTTGTTGGTAAAGATTTGTATTGACTTTATTCCTCATTTTGGTGAATGCTGTGATGGGATATAGAAAAAGGAAAAGTGATGAATGCAACTTAATTGAAATTGATAAACATATGTAAACAGATGGTGAGACCTAAAAAAAGTCGTTAAAACAAATATTTCCTAAATAATTTATTTCTAAAATATATAACACATGGTGTGAAAGGACCAATTTGCATAATTCAGTTTGGTATAGTGCGGAAATATGTAAATGTACTGTACTTGACGTGGGTGTTCTACATCTACAGACAAGGCCCTAGATGAATGTATAAGTAATGATGATATGAATAAATGATGAAAGCAGCCGATACTATTGTCTCTATCCAGCAGGTATCGTCTGATGGTTTATTCCACCTGACTACGTAGCATTGTTAGTGCTATTACTTTGTTTTTCCTGTTTTCAATACAACGCTCTAAAAAATGTGAGAACAAATTATAAAAATAGCCAAAAATCCTTCATAAAATATACACAAAGACTTTTTTTTAAGACATATAGTATTATACACGGATTGACTACGAAGTCCAAAAAGCATAAAGAAAAAGAGAAAATATATTTACATATAATTCAGACGCGACATATAATGAGTACTAAAAGTTCCTAGTTCGTTGTCTTCAATCCAATCTTCATTTTGCTGAAACCGTATAGAATTGATGACACTTTTAAGGCGTTCATTAATATGTCATTTGATCAATTTTGATGAAACTGAATGCGTTCTTAAAAACACGTCTTAAAAACATACTTGTTCTGATAAAATAATTTCCATCACACAAAAGGATATAAAGAAATAACTTGATAGTGTTTTAAAAAATAGGGAAAAAAGCATCTCTCCTGATCGTGCAACTGAAAGTTGCTGATGGCTTTGCGACATCTGTAGGAATAAATATTAACCATTCTTTGAATATTTTTTATTCCATAATATTGTCCAAATGCCATTCCTTGATAAATCAAGAAAAGCTAATCACGTACGTGTTTCAGGCTGTTGCTGGACCCTGTCAGCGTGTTTGCAGGCCTCAACGACCAAAAAATCTGGTTTTAGAAGCTTTTTGAAAATTGAAGAAACGGATATTTAAGGCCAGTAGTGCTCGACAACACAAAACTGAGAAAATAGAACAAAAGTGAAAGTGTACTTGGGATCAGTTTTTTTTTCTAAACAATTTATTCATCCATAGTTGTCCATGGTCAATAGTTATTCATGAATAGAAATTGTTGAACTTATACCAACTTCCAGTCAGAAGAATTATCGCAATACCTAATTGGTAAACTCCACACAATATGTCAATTCGAAATAAAATATTTGTTAAGAAATATGTTTTCTTGTCTTTTATATCACATATGCTATGTGCTACTTTCAAGTTTTGTGAAATTTTATCAATTAATTTTCTTGTAATCATTATTTTTGTCCTTTTTCATTAAATTTTCAACTCCGATTCTCTCTACTAGAAAAATGGCAAAAAAAAAAAAATGTTTAAAAAAAATAAATAATAAGAAAGTTGATACAAGCCAAACGACCATTTGTTTAGATCCAAAATACGCCTTTCGAATTTTTTAAATGGACAAAACTTAAGGGGGTGGAAAGTCTTTTTTTTTTTTTTGTAGGAGACAGTCAATTTTGTTCACAGTTAGTTATCTCGTGTTTCTTCAATAAAGGTCACTATGTATCAAATATCTTTCAGAGTTATTGTCTGAATCCCGATATGTATGCTAAAAGTAAAACTTCCTTAAATTTTGCCCATGAGTGTATATAAAAAATATATATTGAAAAAATCCAATAAATGTTTTTAAATATCAAAAGCAACCAACCAAAATAATGTAAACATTTGAGGCGCCATCAATATATAAGAAATGAAAGTATTAAGCTAGATTTTATCTCAAATATAATAACTCAGAAGTGTGACAAATTTAATCCACTCCCATACCGCTCATAAAACAATGCTCTTCCGCAAACACTTCATACCAGGCCATTTAAGTCTTTCCTGTTGGTCTCGAGGACCACGCCATCACCATCTCCTCAGCGGCGAAGTACGCGATCTACGTTTTCTTCGTGGATCGCGAAATACGTGGTGTCGCTGGAGACCTGCTGGCGATTCTCTACCAAACTATTCAGCAATGGAAGAGGAGCCATGTACATATTTATTGTACATAGTTGTATATATCTAATAAAATAATAGTGCAGACTATGCACTTTCGCATGTATTGACAAGATGTCAATAAAATTATGTTAATTGTCAAATTGTCTATAGGCTTGAATTAAACATAACGTGTCAACTATCCATCTCCAATACGGCCTTCCAACATCACAAACGACGCTTATGGCGTTCTCCTGGAGAATATCACCAGATCATCTTGATAAGAAGCCGATGGAAGACTTCCATAAAGGACGTGAAGACATATCCGGGAATGGACTGCGGAACTGATCATATGGCACTTATATCAAGGAACTCACTGGTTTAACGATCGCCGAGATGGTACAATCGAGCTTAAGACAGAGATGGCTGGCATCGTGTTTGGGATGTAATACGTACAGTACAACGTTCGATCGCGAATAAAAAGATTTATTACCAATATATATTGATACTAGAAAGGAACATAATACTACAATACTAGAAAGGAAAGACGTAAACAATCCTTCCACAAGGAAGGTCCAAGAAGCCCCGGGACAAAACAATTTGAGATATGATAAAAGTCCTGCAATAAATAGTACGGTGGCAGGCCGTACCCAGGCAGTACTTCCTCTAGTTCCCACATCTGTAGGGGAAACTCGACCGAAATAGCCCGCGACATATACTTTCCCATACCTACCTTAAATTAAACCGTAAATAGTGTTTATTTTTCTTATATAGACCTCCTGGAATTCCTGAAAAGTGCTGAGATCTTTTTTAGTCAAAAATATAAAACACTTAGTTATACCCAGTTTAGAGAAATGTAATGCCTGTTTGTGACACGATTTGTAATCGAAGTTCGTTTGGAATTGAGACTTAATTTTTAAATCGATTGTTTATGACCTCGGTCGGTAGAAATATAAAATTTCAAACTGCACATCTTCTACTTTAAATAGATGCCTTTCTTATTGGCTTACTTGTGTGATTACATTGGTGTAGAGACAAGAGGAAAAACATTAATTATCTTGTTTATTGAAATAGTGGAGTGCCAGTTAGAGTTTTTTATTTTTCTCAACGTTTCGACAAAAATATTTTGTCTTCGTCAGGAGAAGTATGATGTGATTAATATATGTACGAAATAAATATGATAATTTCTTCATTGGCCGCGTCAATCTAGGTTAAGACTCCGCTACCGATGGACTGCGAGAGTTCTTTCCCACAGAGTGGGCAGGTCGATGTGATGGCTGGTGTTACCCACCTCAAGACCAAGATGGTACTTGTAGATGGTAGCCATACTTGTCATTGCCATTTTTAGCGTGCCATCTTTATATAAGGTAAATAACACAATTTTGCGCGATTTTTTTATCAAAACATTCTTGTGCCCTTACTGCGATGGAAAAAATATTGGGAGGGCCAGGCTCATCAGTGGTGAACCCTCCCAGCGGTTTCAGTTTATAGATCTGTCACTTTAAAGGGAAAATGGGCATAGAATCTTTGAGGATATCAAATATAAGAGTTTGATT
This sequence comes from Cordylochernes scorpioides, assembly GCA_030710605.1. Taxonomy (NCBI): domain Eukaryota; kingdom Metazoa; phylum Arthropoda; class Arachnida; order Pseudoscorpiones; family Chernetidae; genus Cordylochernes; species Cordylochernes scorpioides. The sequence continues at coordinate 18,203,737 of CP092865.1, forward strand.
ATATCTCGCCGTTTTAAAATTTTATTGAATAAAAGTGGCTGCTGAAAGAGGTGGTTACTTCTCATCAGATGTATGTATCGCTCGACCAAGATTGTCCCCACTCCAGTCCAATAGGCCAGATCCTCTGTCCCCACTCCAGTCCAATAGGCCAGATGCACCTCTTCAGATGCTGTTTGCTGACCTCTAGCATCAAGACGGTAGTTAAGTAGATGCAGAACATTAAAAGGAAGTCATTTTCCTCGATCTCCACGGCTTATTGTCGGAGCCTGCGTGTCTACACCAGCTCCTTTGTTCTGTTACCTCCAGTAATGAAGTTTGCCGCTCCCACTTATTGTTGGTCGGAAGATTTGTTGGCTTGCCCTCCAAGCTAAGCGGCATTTCAACCAGCACACAAAATCCTATTTCCATAGGGTTTACTAACTACCAAGAATCGACCTTCCACTGTTCGCTACACTGTACCAGCGTGATTGTTGTAGCACTGTCTGGTAGATTAAACTGGCGAAACATCCACCATTGATGAATTAAGCTTTGTCCATCTTTTATTTTTTTATCATTTCGTCTCAGCGCTTGTAGAAATGTGTCACAGTATATGTCACCTCGCGAGCGGCTCACATTCCTGATGGTTCATTGGTAGTTGGATTAAAAAATTGATTTGATTTAACGAGTGGTCGCTCAGGAAGGGGTGGTCGTATAATAGCAGGTTTTCATCAGCAAATCTCGTACGTCAAAGTCCATTATCAACATAGGCTTTCAGTTCTCTCTGTCCTTGGTGTAAAGTTCTATGGATGAACCAAGGTTAACAATTGTTTTGTTGGTTTATTTTCAGCTGGTTCTTCCTCTGGCTTTCTAAGCTTGTCTATTCTGCCATGTAAGGCCGTGTATGGGCCGAGATGTATTCCACAGTTACGTGTGTTGAGAGATATTTAACTGATTTAATGAACCATTCCCAGTTTCGCCTTGCTAGGGCGTGTACTTAGACATGCATGACTTAATCTTTGAGACAAGACAACTGGCAGGATCAACCAGGTGTTGAGAGAGAGAGACGAAACCATTGTAGTTTTCCCCTATTGATATTTGTGTCAGTCATTCTGAGTTCTTCTCAGATTTTATCATTCATTCTATGTCCTCTAGAGATTCCCCCCATTAATTTTCATACATCTTCTCAAAAATCAGGTTTCGTTTTCCTTCTTTGGAAAGATTTACGGAATCTTTTCCAAATATTTGTACAAAAAAAAAGTAGATTTATATATTTTTTAAATGCGTAACATTCGAAAAGTTCAATGCGAATTGGTTTGTTTTAATATATTTTTATATTATTTTATTTAATATTATATATTCCGCATTCTTCTTTTTTCTGATGATCTTCAATAGGTTGCGTTTCTCTACCAATCTTCTCAAAAGGTGTTATACCAGCAATCATATACATTTCGCTTTATTATAAACTTGGCTAAATCTTTACAGAAGGGTCCGTTACGGGAAAACTTAACATTGCCCAAGTGATCATCTATATTCAAAGAAAAAGTCTAAAGAAGGCCAAGATAACTTGGTAGGTGAAGAATTTATATATAAAGCATCCTATGGAGTCCAATTCTTCTTCTTATTATTGTTCTCATTCATTTTGACCTCCTTCCAGAATTTTCTTCATCGATCCATTTCCTCAATATATATTCCGCATTCTTCTTTTTCTGATGATCTTCAATAGGCTGCGTTTATCTACCAATCTTCTCAAGATGTTGTAGAAATAGTCCATAGTATAATAGTCTTTTTATGTTATCCTATTTAGATTTTTCCAAGCTCAAGAGGGAAATCCATGCATCTCTTGTTAACACCTTTTGATGTTTTGAAAATAGAGCAATCCATAAAAAGATCTTCAATTAAAAGGCATATATTGCATCAAAATATAATTTATTTATCAATATTTCAGTTGTGTGTGTGGCTGAAATATTGGTAATTATATTTTTATCCAATATATGTCTTTTTAATTGAAAACCTTTTGATGTATTTAATCATTTTAGAATAAAATGAAATATGGTTCTATAATGAGACACGTCTTTTTTTTTTTCACCAGCAATCATGCACATTTCGATTTATTAAAAACTTAACTAAATCTTTACAGAATGGCCCGTAATGCGGTAAAACTAACATTGTCCATGTGATCATCTATATTCAAAGAAAAATTCTAAAGAAGGCTAAGAGAACTTGGTAGATAAAGAATTTAGATATCAAACAAGAACTGGTTTTAATGATACAAGAGCCACTGTCTTAATCAGCCCTCTAATCATGGAATCTAGTAAAAATAGATGGATACCAACAATACAGGTTGTCACTTAACACGGGTTCAAGTCCATATATGTTGGGAAACCACATAATTTTAGCCACATTCAGCAAGTTTTAGACAGGTTTATACCGGTTTGTTTGTTCTCTCCAGGAAGCTTTCAGAGCTCCCAAAAACTAATTATTTAAACCTGACGGTTGTGTGAGGATTGCAACTGCTCTTAAGGCCTAACACCTTATATTCATATGCAGAAATACATATTTACATATCACCCACCCAAATAATATATAATGAGAAACATCTTTGCTGGTTGAGGAGTATGTAATTTTTCACATCACTAATATGTATGACATTTCGGAGGCTGTCTGTCATCCTTAGAGTTTTAGTAAGTTTCGTACTTTAGTAAGTTTTTAGTAAGAGTTAGTAAGTTTCCTATGCAACTTGCTCATGGTTAGGATGGTACTGTTCTAAAAAATAATTAATTCATAGTGAGTTTTTCAACACAGATTGTTTATTAATGAGATAATTCTAATTTGTCTTCCTATCAGGTCCCGTTTATGTGTTTAAAATAATATAATGAATTCGAAAATATATATATTTTTGTAATTAATTAATAATTTTAAAATTAATTTTTAGGGAGATAACGTGCCATCTAGATATAAGAAATGGAAACATCAAAGTACGAATGTTTCTTTTTAAATATAAAACAAACTTCTGCTGTACTTACTTCGATGAAAAAAATATAGAGCTCTAAGAAGCGGTCTATAGGCATCTATAGGTACTTCCTCTGCGTGGAACTGAGGATTGTACAACACCTTGTCTGGAGGAGGACTCTCTCAAGGTGGGGAAGTCTTCCTTGCTGAAGACATTTGTATATATATTCCCCTACACTTTATATGCCTTTTTACTCTTTTATTTTTCCACTTTGTAAAATTTGATTAAAAGAATCAATAAATTTTCTTAAATTGTCAAATTGTCTAAGAAGCTGTCTGGTAGATTAAATTGGCGAAACCGCTGGGAGGGTTCACAATTGATGAGCCAAGCCTTCCCAATAATTTTTCATCGCAGTAAGGATAGTAGCACATTCGTGCTTTGATGCTTCCATTTCTTATAATTTTGAAAATTCTACTTCACAAGGATTCGTGAGAAACATGGAGTATACATCCTTTTTCTTAAAAACACCTTCAATTTTCTTTTGATCGGATAATACCAGTGTTTTTAAATCAAACTTTTAAATTGGGTAAAAAAAAATTCGTTGAAAATTTTATTTTCCTGGAAAAAAAAAAAGGGAGGGAAAAGAAAGGTTAATTAAAAACCATCAAAAATTCTCAAAATTTTTTTTTAACCCACCAATTTTTTTATGGAATTTTTCGAGTTAAAAAAAGAGTTTTTGAAATAATAAAGAAAAGATATATGTGTAGACGTCAATCTTTTTTATGAGTTCCTGATAAGAATAAGGAAAACCACAGATTGATGTAATTCATCTCTATAATTTTCTACCTATATCCCCCTCCCTTTCTACCACAGAGAGCCACCAAACGATATTTTTATATTAGCAGCAGACACCCACTTTACAATTCAGAATAAAAAATTGTTTGATTGATAAAGATATTTAGATGATAATGATGATTTATCTTGTTTTTTATATTAGCACCTCTCTTTCTAGGATAACTAAGATAAATTCATAAATAGATAGATTTTTATGCATACTTCTATTTTATTGTCATTATTATTAATGCTATTTTGCTGCAAATACCCTATATTATACATCCTTCAATATTATATTTATGTATGTATATGACTTTTTGGAGAAAATAACCTTTAATACCCCAAACTGACAATCAGAAAATTTGTACATACCAAAATAAAAAAAATAATAATTAATATTAAAATTTAAATATCGCAAAAGTGTCTCAAGATAGTAAAATTTGATCATTTTTATAACTCATTTTTGCTAAATTGATGCAAATAAGGTGTAAAGTCTTTATCATAATAAATTGATATAATATCAATTTTTAGATAAAATGTTATTGAAATAATTTAACACTCACACTTATGGTTTTTCTACCAAATTATTAAATTAGGAAAATTATTTCTAGGGTATATATATACAAGTTGTCAGAATCCATTTAAGATAGTTGCCTATTCGTTTGGAAGAAAAAAAAAAGAGCAATCATATCTTTTCAAAATGCAGTAAAAAGGCAATAAGTAATATTTTTTTGGTGCAAATCGTGCTCTGATTATATTACATTTGCAACACAATATTAGCATTTAGAAAATTCTGAAAAAGCCAAAAACATGTATACTATGGTTTCGATCTATGGCTTTCGTCACTCAAGGAAAGCTTCGATTCCATAACTTCCTATAAGAGAAGTCGTTGTTTTTATATAAATTTGTGCAGAGAATATCAAAACGACGCGGGATATGCAAATATAATACAAGTTTGTGATCAAAGTCTAAATCATCTATGATTATTACTAAATCCATTTAAAACCATTAGAACAGCCACATTCAGGACTTGTCAAAATGACAAGTACAAAATAAAACGTACAGGTTATCTCTTATCGCAGATTCAAGTAGATGTAAACACGCAACCATATTGCTTAAACGTATACAAGTTTCTGCTTTCGATAAGGTCAGCTTAAGACCTCTTTTATTACATATAATAAAGTATCAAAGGATTCTGTAATAATATAACCGCTTTGTATTTCATCCGGGGGGGATGATTATAAATATATAGAAAGAGACAAGATTCCTATTCCCAATAATAAAAATAGTAGAATAGACATTCTGGGATTGAGGCTACCTGGAACTAAGGTGGTAGAGTATAAGCACTCCGGGATTGAGGCTATATTGGACTTGAAATCCGCATGTCATGGTGATATAGGCACCGATAGAAGGTATGGCTGCCTAACCCTAAGGTTATATACCTATGGGATATAGACAGAATGTCAAAGAGGTAGATTATTACACGGAGGTGAGGTAATACTTGCATTCGCAGACGATAAGAGGGGGTTTCCCGTTAAAATGGTCGATGATGTCGTCTGATAAGAATTTATGGAACGATCCCCTAACCTAGTAGTAGAGCGTACGGGCGTCGGCTGTTCCAATAATCGTCGGGGGTCATAGAACTATCATCATCCCACGCCATTGTCTTGGATCATCATCATTCACTCGCCTCGCGCGCCACTATAGGACGTATATTTGTCTCTGCAAATATAAACAAAGTCTAATATTTCTCTATTCTGGATATAAATTTCAAAAAAATAGACTCAATTATAAGACGTGTTCATTAATCCTATGAGATATCCATGTTGTCAAAATTGCAACAAACCTTTTTTTACCTATATAAATTTTTTTCAAATGGTAAATTCTGACGTTTATTTTTTACGAAAATATATATTACATCGAAATTTTATTATATACATATGAATAAGAGTCAAATGGAGTATAAAATAACTGTTATAAAAGAGAAAACAGATTATATATTAGAGTTATTTTATAAAGCTTTTATAATAACTTAGATTCATTTTTTAAAAATATATTTTTTATATACTATAAGAAATATGATAGTTGTGAATTATATATATTCTAATAGAGAAAAAATATATATCTAAATAAATAAAATAAAAGGCGCTTTACATTTTTTTTTTTTTAAGTCTTGAAACGTGGGAAAAAAACAAAAAAAAAAACATAAAAACAGAAATGCTTATGTAATAATAATAATAATAGGGAAATTGTGGCATCATAATTTCTTAAAATGTGACTAACTACCCATGAAAATGCATGAAAAATATTATTAAAAGCATGTCAAAATAATTTCTGTGAATATCATAATCTAAATCTTATAACCCTGGATATAATTATAATATTTACTTTTTTGTAGAAGGAAAAAGAAGCTCGACTCCTTTTTGAGAGTGATATATGAAATAATCTTATAAATTCATATAAAAACACCTTCAATAAAAATGAATATATGTATTAAATATATTTTATATTTGCTTTAAAATTTTATATGAAGATCTGTAGATTGTAAAGTTTCCATAATAAAATAGAGACATTTTGATTTGATTTTATAAGCACGTGTGATAGTTTTAAGAATTTAAGATTTTTTTTTAAATGTTGCTTAGAGTTTATTTTGCAAAAGGTACCAAACATAAAAGATAGATAAACACAGAACTAATTATTACATTAAAAAATTATATAAAACTTATTTTTATAAATGATTTAAATCCATTGTTTTCAACACAAAATTTGTCTCAGAACGTGATTAAAAAATGAGAATAAATAATTTAAAGGATTTAAGTAATGCTCTTTTAAAATAGACACCCACTTAAATTGTTTATTGATTGTTAAAACGTGTGTAGAAAAAAACATTGAAAAGTGAATACTTTTATATTTTTGTTATAATTCTGTCTTTTTTGTACCAAAAATAATTAACATTTTATATTTTCCAATTTCATACAATGTCGAATACTGATCGTTTTATTAAAATTTAATCTATTATTTATATATTTTTTAATATATAGATGTGTGTGTTAACAATGTCAATATATAGTTATTATATTTTTTTATTGTTAAAAATAATACATTTCATATTATTCTAAAATCAAATTTTCTAAATGTTCTTTAAAGATTTAAAATAATATATTTTATCTCTAAAATATGCTAAAATCTATAATAAAACACATTTCAAGAGAAGTTCTTAGCGAAATATCAGTGAAAATATAACAAATCAATAAAACATGTGGAACTGCTAAATATATTGATGGACAAATTTTCAAACAAATGTTCTCAGAATATATTTCTAACGATTTTAAAATTATTATTTATACATAGGTTTGTGCTATATATATTTTTGTAAATAATATACGACTACTATATTTTTATAAAATGACATCGTATCTGTGTGTATATCAACACAAAGAGAAATATCGATTAAAATTTAATACATAAAAAACAAAACAGACGATGTGTATCGTATGTATAACAATAAACAATCGTACGTACAACAATAAAAAAAATCACTATTTTGAAAATGAAATGTAAGATTGTTTTGAAATTTGAGAATAACAATATTTTGAAAGACGCATTTCGTTGAGACAAATCAATTCGTTTGATATTTAAATAAACGTTAAAAGTGTAATCGAATAGGTTAACAAGGTGTATAGTAGCATATAGTAGGCCTACCTGTTCCATATCAGCAGCCGAAGTTAATCCAGGCGGTCACATCAAACACATCCCAAGCGACCAAACGACGGCGGGAACAGAACGAGGGAATGGACGCAACCATTATGCCGCTGGGGGGGTGCCCGCCAATTGATCGGGCGTCTGGGTCTCACGTGAGGAGAAGTGGCTGCAGATCTTCGTCGCTCCCTTCATCTTTCAAATTTGCATATATAAGATGTTTCTTTTGACATACCCTTTGTTAATTAGGTCAATTTGTATTTTGCATTTCCTAATTAAACGTATGTGTGTTATTTTTCATTGGTATATTCATTATATTATATTCAAAGTATTCGAAATTATTAAACTAAAAACGACACCAAATTAAAATTTATATAAAGATATTATATATTTTTAAATAAATTTCGAATATTTTTTTATTCACAAGTCAATCTCTATTGCTGTTTTTTTTTCTTTAGAATAGGTTAGACTGCTTTCTTTTATTTAAAATTAATTTTTATAGTTTCGTATAAATAAAAAAAAAACATATATGCATGTTGTAAATGCAAATATATTTTTAATGAAAAAAAAAATTCCCACGCCGGGAATCGAACCCGGGCCTCCTGGGTGAGAGCCAGGTATCCTAGCCACTAGACCACGTGGGAGACATGAGTAAAAGGTCTAAAAATCTATATTAAAATCATCTCAATCTTTTGTTATTATTATTATTATTTTTTATAATTATGATTGATATTTGTGTGTTGTGCTAGTAGAGAAATTTCATGTAAAAACAATCGCTACGCATTTCATCCTCTATCAATGTCGACCATTTACGCCTGCCATCTATCAGAAGAAATATGAACTAATTTTTTTTTCCCTAGAAATTAAATCATTTTGCGATGGTTGCGATTGTAAACGTTTGACTTTCATGTTGATTGAGGATATAAATGCTACCTTACTATCACATAAACAAGGCATTAACAAGATTTGACAAGTTAGGTAGCTTAATAACAATGAAGAATAAGAGACTGTATTAAACGTGGATTTGGAGGTTTTACTTAATCCGGTATGCACGAGGGGCACTTCATAAGTAATCTACGTAAGGTATAAATAAATAACCTAAAACTTCATTTTTTTATTTCCCAATATAATCCCCTAATTAACTAAAATACGCTATCCCATTTAGATTTTAAAGAGAAAAATACCATAGAAAAATAAAAATCCTTGTTTTTGGCTCTCCGTGTATATTGTAATTTATCAATTTTTATCAAATTCCTATTGATCAAGAATACAAGAAGTAATGAAATTGTAATTAACAATGTTTGTTTAATATTGGCTACAGGAGTGGTATTTGAATGTATATCTCTCTGAAGACGGAGAGAGAAATTCTTGTTTCTGAGATAGGCCGCCTGAACTTCATCGTACACTCTCTTCTATCAAGTCTGATAGACAATATTTCTTTATCTGTATATAATTTCTTCAGAAGAGTTATGAAGGATCTGATAAATTAGTCTTTTTCCATTATAATAATGATAATTAATCTTCAAAACTTTTTTCTTTTGTTGACCATGCTTTTTACTGCATTTCATGTAATATTGTACATAAAGATTTCTTGAAAAAAGCCATGGTCCACCTGTGCTGTGTGAGCAGAAGAGCTTAAATTGACTTGTTCCATTATATGTATGTTCCATATGTAAATACCTGTTTTCTTTCCTCTTTTCGCTCTCCACTTCTTCCATCCATATTTCCAAATCCATATTCTTATTTTCCATAGGATCATTCAAATAATAATCTGTATATATTTATCATGTGTATATAATCCTTCTCCATTTTTACCCTTTGTATATTTCCCACTTTCATAGGTTTCTCCGTCTTGTAACCCCAAGGAGAATCCTCTGTAAGACCAGTGTGTCTTAATAAAGGTTTGTGTGTGTGTGTGTGTAATATTGTAGCGTAGAAATCAAGCCTTGAAATATCCTAAGATGTCAAAGTATTTATTGATGACGTCACAGCGACGAGTCGACAATTATTAACAGGTCAGCCCCCAAAACTATTTACAGCTAGAGAATCTCAAGCAAGTAAGCAAAGAAATATTTTAAGATGATTTCACAAAAACAGATTAATATATATTTTTATAATCTGTTGAATATATTTTCATTGAATAATATTAAATTAAATAATAAAATATTTCTTCGCCACATAGCCTCCTCCTATAAAGAGCATCGACCCGATGCTCAGAAGAAGACTTACATCCTCAGTCTCAAGGCTCGAGAACGGGTGATAGGGCCTGAGACCTCTTCGCGGGTCTGTGGTTGTTGTGTTCGTCCAGTGGGGATGTCTTCTTTCAGTTGAGATAACTTCTTCCTGAGGGCTTGGCAGGTCTATATTTACGTTATTGTAGTTTTTAGTTCCACTGTGGTCGGCAAGGGAGGATTTTATAAATTTGCGGCCTTACCTCCCATATGGGCTATCATCTAGTTTTAATGGCGGGGCGTCCAGCTAGATCTTCTAGCATGTGAGAAATGTTGTCTGTTTCGACCGGGATATGAGGTAGGGCTTCGGTAGCGAGTGAAATTTTTCCTCGATGATTCGTCATTGGGGTCCTGAGATTCGGCTCGAAAGTTGTAGAATACCATTGCGTCTTGCTTTCTTTGGAAATATTCTTTTCTCCATTCCTCATTGTGTCTCTTCCTGTCGCGGCAATAGCGGACGACGTGACCTGGGCGTCTGCAGTAGAAACAGATTGGCTTTCCCTCAGTTGTCCGCCATTCATTGGTGTCACATCTTCTTCCTTGCTTTCGGTAATGAGGTTCAGGATGCGGTCGTATCGTTTGGGCCTCGTATCTAGTATTTGATTCCGGTCTGGATGCTTGAGGGGGATTTATTGTAGGTTTTGATCTAGGTGCCAAGGTCTTTACAATCTCTTCCCTCACTAAATCTTCAATGACAGCGATTTTAGGCTCCTCATGAGGAGAGTCCAATGCTTGCTGTATCTCTTCACGAACAATTTTTCGGATCAGCGATGACAGATCTTCTCTGTCATCCTGGTCACAGAGAGAGGCTACATTTGGTAGGCGCTCGTACTTGGTTGGAGTAACTCGCCTACAACGGAGCGCTTCGACACGGCGACATTCTGTAATGAATTGCTCGGTGCTATGTACATCCCTCGGTAGGAGTGCTTGATAAAGCTCCTCAGCTATCCCCTTCATGAGGTGGGAGATTTTATCTTCCTCGCTCATTTGAAGATCAGCCTCTTTGCACAAGCACAGGACATCCTGGATGTAAAATTCGGTACTTTCGCCTTTTAATTGTGCCCGCGTTTTAAGTTTCTTCTCCGCTTGCAATTTTGAATTTTCTTTTTTTCCGAACACATTCTCTAATTGAGATGTGAATTCCTTCCAAGTCTGTATGCTTTCTTCGTTGTTCTCAAACCATTTGAGAGCAGTTCCAGACAGATAAAAATAAACTTTAGTAAGACAAAGGGTTTCGTCCCAATGGTTGTACTTTGCCACACGTGCATACCCTTTTAACCATTTTTGGAGATCTTCACCATCCTCCCCGGAGAAAATGGAAGGGTTCTGTTATTTATGTTGTTCTTGTGTCTATTTGATCACGCAGAATGCAACTGAACTAAGTATTTATTTATTAACATCTATTTATTATAACGTGGTTATATATCTAAGAGTGTTTACAAGTCGAGTCGGCAGTGTTCTTGGATCAATCATAACATGTTTCCTTTAAACAAAAATAAAAAGGATTGCAGTTCTCCTAGTCTCTATAACGCAAAGGTTTTCTCACTGTTCTACCACTGCGGGTTCGCACACTAGGAGAAGTAGATGATTCTTCACCTTTCTTGGCAACGTTCTCTCTTGGATCATATGCTCTTCTGTTTTCAGAAGTGGGTCTTCCGTGATCTTGTATGTTGTCATCCATGGCTGTCCCTGCTTGAGATCCAGGAATGCTTGGACTTTGACTTGTTGGGGCAGAGTCTTCTACACTGAACTTTCTCGGTCTAAGGTGAGACCTGTTCCTGCGGTATTCAGAACCACTTGGTGTTTTCACCATATATGAGCGTGGAGTTTCATGCTTTGCGGTCACTGTTGCCGGAACCCATTTTCTATGCCTTTCCTGCAACATGATGTTGTCTCCTACTTCCAAAGGTCTCAAAATTCTCTTTGGACTTCCTGCATACTTTTGTTGATGGTCTCTCAATTTTTGATAATTCTTTGTTGTGTCAAACAGTGGTTTCAACTGTTGTCGGGTGTATGTCGAAAGAGTTCTCACAGATCTTCCCATAAGCATTTGGGTCGGAGATGGCAAGTCATACTTAGGTGTGTTGTTGAACTCCATCAAAGCCAGATTGGGATCTCTTCCTGACTTCACAGCTTTAATTATCAGTCCTTTGATGGTTTGAATTGTCCTCTCAACTTGTCCATTAGATCTTGGATATTTGGGACTGGAGGTTTGGTGTTTGAATTCATATTTCTGAGCAAAATTTTTGAATCCAGTAGAGTTAAAAGGGGGTCCATTATCCGAAACTAGAGTTCTTGGAATTCCATGAGTCCTGAAAATGGTTTTCAACTGCATGATGGTTTCGGTTTCTCTTTTGCTTGATAATTTCCGGATTTCAACAAACTTTGAGTGGTAATCGACAACCAAGATGGAACTGGTTCCACTCACCTCCATGAAATCTACAGCAATTTTTTCCCATGGAAATTCAGGGATTTCATGAGCTATTCTTGACTCCTCGGGATTCTTTCTTGAATATTCCTGACATGTTCTGCACTTTTCCACTTCATTTTCTACTTGTGTTATCATGCCGGGCCAGTAAAATGCTGATCTTGCTTTTTCTTTGGAAGCTGCTATGCCCTGGTGTGATGAATGAACAACCTGCAGGATTTCTTTTCGAAGAGTCGATGGCACCAAGATGCAATTTCCTTTGTAAACAATTCCGTCACTCACATGAATTTCATCTTGAAATTGCCAGTAGGGTTTTGCTTCATCACAGACCTTAGTTTTATATTTCGGCCATCCATTCTTCGCATACTCTATTAGTTGTATCAAGGTGTGGTCCCCATGAGTTTCCTTTTGTAGTCTCTTTATTTTTTCATCTGTGGTAACCAGCAACATGTGCACTGATTCAGTTTGACCTTCTAAATAGCTTGTGTCCACCTCATCTTTTAATGGATCTCTAGACAGATGGTCAGCTACAAACATGTTTTTCCCTGGTGTAAACTTCAAAGATATTTGAAATCTCATGAGACGTAAGACCATTCTTTGCAGTCTTGGGGAAAGCTTTTCTAAAGGTTTCTTAACAATACTCAGGAGAGGTTTGTGGTCAGTTTCCACAATAACATCATTTCCCCAAATATAATACTGGAAGCGTTCACATCCAAAGACTATAGCCAAAAGTTCTTTCTCTATCTGTGCGTATTTTCTTTGAGTTGCATTCAGGCTGAAGGACGCATACTCAATTGCTTGTCCCCCTTGCATGAGCACTGTACCAATACCATATTGGCTTGCATCAGATGAAATGGTGATTGGCTTGGTTGGGTCAAAAAATGTCAATATTGGAGCATTCGAAACCATATTCTTGAGTTTTTCAAAACAATCATTTTCTTCGCCTCCAAATTTCCATTCACTCTTGTTGCTTATCAATTTCCTTAGAGGTGCAGTCTTGTCAGACAGATTAGGAATGAATTTGCCAAGGTACGTTACCATACCTAAGAGAACGTTGCCATACCTAAGAATCTTTGGACTTCAGTCTTGTTCTCAGGTCTTTTCAACTTTTGTATTGCCTCTGCTCTTGAAGCTTGAATGGCTATTCCATCTCGACTGATTATATGGCCTAAGAAATTTACTTTGTCGACAGCTATCTGCTGCTTCTTAGCATTGAGCTTGACATTATTTTCTTCCAACCTTCGAAGAACTGTTTCAAGGTTTCGGTTGTGCTCTTCCATTGTGCTTCCATAGATCAAGATGTCATCCATATAGCAAGCAGTTCCCTGGAGACCTGAAAGAATATTGTTTATGCATCGCTGGAATACCTCCGATGCACTGTTCAATCCATAGGGAAGTCGCTTGAACCGGAATCTTCCAAAGGGAGTCGCAATGGTGCACAGGTTGGTGCTTTCTTTGTCTAATGGGACTTGCCAGAAAGCTGATGATGCATCAAATACAGAGAAAACTGTAGCACCTTTCAATTCAGAAAATATTGTTTCAGCTGTTGGCAGAATATAGCGCTCTCTCTGAACATATTTGTTCAGTTCCCTGGGGTCCATGCAAATTCTGACATCCCCAGAAGGTTTTTGTACCACTACAATAGGGTGTGTCCATTCGCTTGGTTCTTCAAATTTTTCAATAATGTCAAGTTTTTCCATCCGTTCCAATTCTGCTTTAACTTTTTCTCTAATGGAAAAAGGAATTTTTCTGCTTGGAGCAATAACTGGAGTTGCATTTTCTTTTAGTCTAATCTTGTGTTCAATTGGCAGTCTTCCTATGCCTTCAAATATATTTTTGTGCCTGTTCAAAATTTCTTTTGCTGAATTGTTTTGCTCTGTTTGGACAGCATCACATTTCTTAATTAGTGAAAGCTTTTCAATAGCTTCTATTCCTAAAATTGGTTGATAGTATCCATCAGCAATGAAAAATTCTAGACTTTCCGTCTTATTTTTAGTTTTGCAATTTAGTGTGGCAATTCCTTTTATCTTGATTTCATGTCCTGTATATGATGTTAGCTTTCGGTTAGTCTGAAATATTTCCAAACCTTTCATTTGTCTGGTGAATATGTATGGCAAAACATTTACTTCTGCTCCAGAGTCCAACTTGAAACATATTTCCTTCCCATTCACTATGATGGATTTTTTCCATTCCAAAGTATGGACTACTTTTGCTTCATGTATTGACCTTACAGTTTCTTCTGTTTCATCATTCAGACTTCTGATAGCTGAACTTTTACAGAAAGCTGCAAAATGATTCATCTTTTTGCATTTGGAGCATCTTTTACCCCATGCAGGACAATTTTTTGCTCTGTGAGACTTTCCACACCTTTGGCATTTGAATTCTTTTTCAGATTCTTGATTTTGTTTTGGACTGTGTTTCTTTTCATATTTTCTTATTTGACAAATGTTCTGGTTGTTCTGCATGATCTTGATCTGTTGCTTGCTTATTTCATCTGTTTTGCACATTTCAATGGCTTTTAGAAGAGTTAAATTGGGCTCTCTTAAGAGGCGTTCCTGCAAAGCCTTGTTTTGTATTCCATACACAATGCGATCCCTTATTAAACTATCCTTTTGTGATTCAAATTCACATGATGAGGATAATCCTTTTAGTTCTGTTATAAAACTATCGATGGATTCACCATCCTTCTGGGTCGCTGAAAAAAATTTGAATCTTTCAAAAATGACGTTCTTTTTAGGCTCGCAAAAATCATCAAATTTGTTTATTACAAGATCGAAATTTTCTGCTTCATCTTCTTTTAAATGAAATGTGTTGAAAACTTCCAAGGCTTCTTCGCCAATAAAATTTAATAAAATGGCAACTTTCAGTTTATCAGGCTTTGTGGCTTTTTCTGTTGCTTCAAGATAAAGCATTAATCGCTGTTTGAACCTTCGCCAATTTTCCGCTACATTTCCGTGCAGGGCGAGTTCGCTAGGCCTAACAAAGTCCATGTTTTCTTTTTTTCACTAATATTTTTCAATAATATATTTATTTGAAAAAGTACTCACTTTTCCGCTGCCACCATGTTATTTATGTTGTTCTTGTGTCTATTTGATCACGCAGAATGCAACTGAACTAAGTATTTATTTATTAACATCTATTTATTATAACGTGGTTATATATCTAAGAGTGTTTACAAGTCGAGTCGGCAGTGTTCTTGGATCAATCATAACAGGTTCCTTGGCAGATGTTGAACAACGTAGTTGCTTACCTGAGTACCTTCCTTCTTTACATTCATAGAAGTTTCTTCTGGTTCAACAGAATCAATTTTTCTTTTATTTCTTAATGGGTATCGGTCCAGTCTCTCCACCAGTTGTAGCGTAGAAATCAAGCCTTGAAATATCCTAAGATGTCAAAGTATTTATTGATGACGTCACAGCGACGAGTCGACAATTATTAACAGGTCAGCCCCCAAAACTATTTACAGCTAGAGAATCTCAAGCAAGTAAGCAAAGAAATATTTTAAGATGATTTCACAAAAACAGATTAATATATATTTTTATAATCTGTTGAATATATTTTCATTGAATAATATTAAATTAAATAATAAAATATTTATTCGCCACAATATTGTACATATAAAACTCCACTCATCCTGATCATTATTGTCTACATTCTGGAGAATCTGTGTAAGACCAATGAGGTCTTAATAAAGACTTTGTGTGTGTTACAAGAGTGGTTATATCTGCTGTTAAGGAAATTTCCACCAATCTTATATAATCGATTCCTACGATGGTACCATTGAGACACCGGCTAATCCCAGTATATATCTTCTGGAGATTATCTCTCATGGGGGATTATCGGATTACATATATTCTTTTTTAAGTGGTCACTCATTAGATGAGCCTAACATGCTTCTTGTTCTCTTATGATATGCTACTGTACAAAATCTTAAACCAATCTGCCTGATTTTCTCGGTTAAAAAAAAAAACGTAATTGCCAAACTAGGTATATTTATTTGTATTTATTTCATTAGTTGGTTGTAAATTCAAGCATGATTTTAATGTTCTTTCTTTTCTTATTTAAACTCTACTTAGTGTTGTTTCTTGACGCAAGCATCCCTTATGGGGATATCGCGTCTGATTTGATAATAAATAGATAAATAAATCTTTCTTCCTTTCTCTGAAGGAACCACAAAGAAGAGATCACCTTATCTACCATGCTTTCCTGATACAACAGGATGTATAAAAATGGTACTTGTTTACTTCAATCCATACTTTTATTAAGATCTTTAGTCTTATATACATCAATACCTCGCTTTGCGTCGTTTCGTTTTGCGTTTTTTTCGAAGTTGCGTCGCTGCTTAATTTTTACTGATTTTTACTGTGCGTCGTTAGATTTTCGAAGTTGCGTTGTTTTGGATTCGAGTCTTTAATTTTTTTTTTGAATTTTTTTTTTCCTAAAATATGGCAACACCTTTGTTTTTGATTGCGCCTTCACATATTTTCACTTTGCGTCGTTTCAATTTGCGTCGTGTTTTTTTGGAACGTAACCCCGACGCAAAGCGAGATATGGGTGTATACAGATTCTCTTGAGAAATACAGAAATTCAGTGGGGGAAAAGAGTTAAGAAGAAATTACAATATACAAAGTTATATTGTAACATAGAAAATTAAGAAAGAGAAACTTTACGATGACATGGCAATTTATTTAATGTAAAACACCAAATAAAAATTAATAATAGCAGAGAAGTAATGAGAAAAAATATACAGTGTATCAAAATACAAATATCGAAATTAAAAATATTCTCATAGAATAATAAATAATCTGCTACAATATGGTATGATGATGCGCGCCATCTGTCATAAGAAAGTGAAACTATTTTTGATGCGTATGATTCTTTTTAAAATTAAATCATTTCTACTGCCCCCTTACTGCAATGATAAAATATTGGGAGAGCCTGTCTCATTAATGGTGAACCCTCCCAGAAGTTTCACCAGTTTAAGAGATCCTCGCCTTATTTAATCATTGCAATAAGGCCAGTAGAAATTAGTAGCCTAGTGGACATGGCATCTTCCCGGTAAGCGGAACATTGTGGGTTCGTTTCCCATCCCTGGACACTTTTATTTTTCCGTTCATCATTACTCTTCATAATTTACCCTTTCATACCTCATCCAAAAAAGGTTAGAAATAGTCAATATTTCACCTTGAAATAAATTTTGATTTTTCATTGAAAAGAAACTCATGCGGTGTAACTTCAAGTGTTGTTTTAGATATTATTTTATTTTAAAAAATAATCATAAGCGTAAAATTTATATGGGGAATGTATTTTTTCTCTACTTGTATTGGCTTACCTTGTTCTTCTACATCATTGTCCAGTTTGTCACAGAATTGCTGCAAGCATGGAACTTTCCGGCTCTGTAAACAGGATCGCAACTTTACACTTTATAAAAAGTTATCACGAAATTCTGGCCTTAACTACCTGTTTCATGATATTTCTGGGTGTCTGAATGACCAGTTTTTTGGTCGTTGAGGTACAGCTTGTACCACGCTGACGAGGGCCAACAGCCCAAAACGCATACGTGGTTAGCTTTTCATGATTAATCAAGAATTTGGCCAATTCTGGAATAATTAAAAATCACCAAATAGTTGATATTTATTCCGATAGATGGTACAAGCCATCAGAAACTTTCAGTTGCACGATAAGGAAATGCCTCCTTTTTCTTCATTACTTTATATAAAGCCAGGTAAGTTAGTGTTTGGTAATGAAATTGAACATCAGGATTATCAATTTATCTTTCTCTATATAGTCTGGAAATGTCTTAATCTGTTTAGGTTTCTTTTTCTCGAAACGAAAGCGCGGCATTTATTTCGAAAGTGTGTTTGTCTTTGTTGGTTTTGGAAGGATGCCCTTGGCTTGAACACAGCTTCAATAATAGAAAAGGGAAACTAAGTTTGCGTAGAAGTACCAACAACAATAATGATATTCGATTGGCAGTAAGTTAGAAAAGATCGTTGTGTCTGAAATAACCAAGATTTAGCAAGATTTGATTTAGGATAATTTATATGGAAAGTCTCGATCTAGGTGTCAAGCGCATTCAGTTACTCTTCCTTATTTACATAGGGTGCTGGTTATGATTATAAAAATGGAGGTTTGCGAATGCTTATACCGTAATTTTCTGTTGTTTATGCTCACAATATGATGGATTTGCCGGTCCCAAGCCCGGATGAAAAATGAGGAGGGGGAGCAGTAACAAGCTCACTAAAAAACCTGGGCTCAGCTGGCCCGGCTGATAGTACCCTGTAAGGGGCTCCTAATCCAGGGATACAGGATGAGCAGCGTTTATACTCCATGTTAGGAGCGGCTGCACATGGCGTCTGTTCCTCATGTCAGAGGCGGCCATTTATTTTGGAGCTAAGTCGGCCTGCCACTGAGTAGTGCTCCCAGTCTTAATGACAAAGGCAGACGCATTCTACTTCACCCAGTCATGATGGTTGTTCCCCGGCAGACACCATCAACAAGCTCTACAAGCTTGATACCCTAATATGATTGAGTGGAGATAAGAAAGAAGAAGAAGAAGATATGATGGATGAATATCTCAGACTAACTTCATAAGTTGATAATGTTTCGGAAACTTGATTTTTTCTTGGATTGTTCCAAAGAGATATCTCATATTTTGTAGCTTGGATGCGATCAAAGAAATTTTAGATAATGGCACTGTTGTTTTTTTTTCATGTGGTGCATGTTGGAAATGTCTGGCTGTTGTCACCACATGCGCCAAATGTCTACACATTGCAAAAACAGGTTTGACTTTAGAACTTAAAAGGTGTCAAAGTTTCGTTTTGTTACTTTCCTCAATGGTGTGGAACTGGACAAGAATATGTCGAATAAATCTATTATTTTAAAGGAAAATCTTCAGTTTGATTTTCTAACCAATACCTTAATTACCGAATAACAGCAATTCAAAGTATCACACACCTTTCATACGAAACCAATAAAATATTTTAATGAAAATATTGATACACATTTAAAACGAAACTATAATAATAACAAGAACGAACATATCTCTCTATGCGCAATTTTTTTAAACCGTCTCTGTAAACTACCGGACTCGGGTCGGTAATAAAGCCACAACACCAGCTTTGGCAAATTCAGAACGCAAACTTGGAGACCTGGGTTTCGGGCTTTTGTCTTCGTCAGTACAGGGTTGGCTTTGATTTATTGATATCCACAAGGAATTCATGAGATATAAATTTGCCAAAGAGGTGTTTAGCTAGCTAGTGGCTATATGCCAATTTTATGGGCACAATATTTATTTTAAAGAATTTTCCGTGAGGAAATTGATCCATACGAAGAAAGGGCACATCTCCCGTCAAAATAGATTCAACCAAAATTGCGTTTAGTTTACGCGTTTATTATGACGGAAGATATTGTAACATGGATGGCCAAGATACCAGAGTAAAGTTGGGGAAAGAGGGGTGGACTCCAGCTGCCCCCGATGCCATGTGGCAGACGCCAAAAACAGCATTCCTATGTGGGGGAGGACAGAGGCTGGTCACATCTGCGGCGAGGAGAAGACTTGCCTCCTGCAAGACGGTGCCAGGAGAGTCTGACATCGGAGCGGCCTACAAGGCGGTGTAAGTCCATGCTGGACGTGTATTGTGTGGAGCGGAAGGTTTCACAAGAGTGACATCCACGGCGCCAAGGATTCTTCTGACGGGGAGGCTGAAGGCAAGTTCCACTCATTGTATTCCTTCTGTTAAGTGAGACATAATAAAACGCTAACTTTAGCTGCAATCCCTTCGAACTCACATGTGTATCTTTGTGGTATACTGATTAGACAAAGTACATGAATAGCGTACGACGTAACAATATGTTTGTACTTTTTATGGAGATAAATTTCCTCCCGCGACAAAATTCCCATCAAACTCTGATGTTCCATGTTCCTCGTTTTCACACGCCAGCTTCCTACGTATTTCCAGCAATCGATCCATGGTTTCTTTATTTTTATGGAGATTTCCCTACACCTACTACTGCTGTTTCTATTTATAATACAAATCATTATTATTGATCATAGTCAAATCAACAATGTTTCATTCACATACTGGCACATCCTGGATAGTCTTTAACGCTTCCTAGATAGTTGTATTAGTTTGTATAGGACATCACATGATTGTTGACAACTGCAACAATTTTGTCTGTGTGCCTACTTCCATTGTTGCCCTCGACGATCAAAGACTTGGACCTGATGACCAAAGACTCCCTCAATTCCGCTGGACTCTGAGGAATTATCTAGGATGGAATGGATCCTCACAGCTAGAACCTCCTGATACTGAGGTCCTGCAGGATTGTTTCATTCCACACTTCTGAACAACCACGGACCTGTCTAGATGGAACTGTTGGACTTCCCTCCATATGGACCACCAGGACGTGAGTAGCAACGTCACACACGTGGTACACATGGCCTCAACCCCAGTTTTACATTCGAGAATTCAATGTAAACACTTAGTGAACACACTAGATAGATGTGATAGCCAAATGTTTAGTCTAATTTGACCTGACTTAATCCAACTTGGAGGTAATTTAACAAGTTTCAAATTGGTTATCTAACCAGACATATGACCTCAACCACAGTTTTACATCCGAGCATTCAATGTAAACACTTAGTGAATACACGAGATAGATGTGATAGCCAAACGTTTAGTCTAATTTGACCTGACTTAATCCAACTTGGAGGGAATCTAACAAGTTTCAAATTGGTTATCTCACTACATAACACTTATCTCTTTTAAAACTGGATTCCACACTATATAAATTATGTGTTTACCTTTTATAGATAGATATACTACAAGTGTATATTACTTCTCTCGCTCTATTTTAGTAATATATATCTCGTGTTTACAAATAGTTTTCCTATATATACATATAGATAACAAAGTACATTTTATATTACATATACATATGTGAAAAAAATAATAGAAAAAAAGGTAAAAAATAAAAAGGTAAGGTGTTGATATTAAAGAAGATAATATAAAGAAGGCATATCCTGACCAGAAGCACATGTGCTTTTTAGATGGCATAGCGCCATCTAGTGGAACAGAAATCAACTAAACCTTGATTTAACCTGTCCCCTGATATTTGGCCAATACACACATATATTTGTTTCTTTACTTAAAAAAGGAGATTCCATGTAGTATTCATATCTTCAATATAAAACAGATAACCAGCAATGATATATCTATAGCAATACTTATAACTATAAATGCCACAATTCACAGTGCGATCCAACGATAGCGGTTACAAATGAGATCAAGATATTCTCCCAAAAGATATTGCCACACGTGGAAAATTAGGAAAACAAACTTCAGGAGGAAATATCTTTATTTACGGGGCTGCAAACCAAAATGAATGATTTTTGAGCCCGAAACAAACTTCAGGATGACACAGCAATTTATTTAAGGCAAGAACAAATTATGAATGATAAACAAAAGATAAGCAATGAGTTTACAGAGTAGCAAAATATAAACATTAAAAAATGATACTCTGCTAATAAAATAATAAATACTTTGCTACAATATGTTTACTTGAGCGTAGTTTCCCCACTTATCAAAAGATTATTAGAACATATTTCCTCTCCTTCAGAAAATTTGGATCATCACAGCAATCAAATATACGTTTTCTATTGATTTTCTTAAATAATATATCAAGCAATATAAAAACATTATCAAAAATTATTTTGTCAGCCATTGTAAGAAGGTGAATATATAAATAGTAGAAAATCCAAAGTAGAGCTATTCCTTTCATAAATATTCCATGTTTCTTAATACAGTTAAACCTGTCTAAAGCGCCCCCTCTAAATAGCGCCTTCCACTCTATAGCGCCCGATTTTAATACGTAGTACGATGCGATTTACATTAAAAGTGACCTTTCTACGAGCACCCTTTCTCGTATAGCACCCTATTTTGGTGAGTCCCAAGAGGGGGCGCTATAGACAGGTTTAACTATATATTCAAATTATAATCTTAACAAAACTGATATTTAAACGCTATATTTATTTTTGATTTTTTTATTATAAATAAAAATTTTATCTTTTGAGTGAGTATAACAATGAAGTAAACAAAATTTTAGTGTTTAGAAAATATTCTATTTTCTATTATAAATTTGACCATTTATGATTATATATATATTTCTGTGAATATATATTTTTAATTCATTTAAAATTTAAATTATAAAAAGAAAAATAATATTTTAATTATCTTTAATTAGTAAGTTAAACAAAAATGATTTATATATATAAATCCTAATCCATATCCTATAATAATTTGAAGAAAAAAATATTCATTGATATATAATAATATTTTTATTGAAATTTGACCATCAGAAAGGTCCGATTGGCAAAAATAACGCATAAAACAAAGCAATTAATTCTCTCTCTCTCTCTCTTGGGTATGATAAAATAAGAAATAAGTTATTTAACTAAAATATAATTAACACGAAACAATAAAAAATATATATAATAAAAACTATTAAAATATTACGTTGAAAATTAAAAGAAATATGAGGAATCATGATACAAATTTTGATATGAATCAATATTTAATGATAAGAAAATACTGGCTCAAATTTGGAAGAAATAAAGAAGTAATACAAATATATATTGAGACAATATTACAAACCTTATCTTGAATTTAAATACCAATATATATTGAAGAAAGCAGGTAAGAATTCTTATGATCAATTGACAATCATACAGAAGACAATTAAACCAGATGAATGCAACTCTTGTATCAATCTCAGATGTCAACTCTGGTGTCTGCTGATGACAATGTCAGCTGACAGACCAAGCTTCTTGATCACCAAATCTTGATACACCATCAGCCAGAAGTTGGATAAATACCACGTGATGTAAACTGGCCAACTGATTGGTTGGATTGATAGAACATGACACCATTTGAGCTTCTTTCAGTCTGATCTTAATATTCTTTAAGAAATATGTTCCACATATTTGTGTACTAAATTTATCGAACTTTGACCATACCACATGATGATATATCAAGATAGTAGAAGCTCAGCTCTATTATATTCAAAGAAGGAAAATCTCCATATCTCAGTCAAGTGGATTTAAATTTAAACGGAGCACTATTCTGATGACATAACACAAATAATTACAATTTTAAAATAACTTTGAAAAGTTTTATTTGCAATATAGCTAGCTATGATTATTGCCTTTAGAAAATATTGGCTATAGTTTGTTAATATCAAATACTCAGGTAAAATTGTATTGAAAAAGATCAAATTTTCTCTTTTTATATTGAAATCACACTAAGAATCGGATAGAATAAAAAACTTATAAACCGCGTGAATGCCAAGAATAAAAAAGGGACTCGGTGACAATAGCAATCTGTTGACCATAAAGTCTGAATTCTAGGCTGCTGTGTGTAACAGATGTTCCAGATGGAGAGCCGTGACTTCCCTGTGTTCCAGCTCTACTAACGACGTTGTTGCGGGATTTAGCTAGTGTTAAACAGTAGCTATTGACAGCGGGACGGGTTTTAGCGCTTACACTTTTGTGATGATCATAGCAGGGGCTGTGGTCATTTACCATTCCACGTTGGGCGGGAGGACCCACTATTTTAACCCTGTGTCACATAACGTAGATTGGTACTCAACTTCTCCTCCGGCAGCTTGGCTCGCTCCACAGACCCAGGACTAGGTACTGATTACTAGTCTGCTGGTTCTGGTGCAAAACTCCGATGGGAGGCCTCGCGTGTGACGTTAAGTCCGGCTTTCAGCGTTGGCAGTGTCAGCAGTTCTGTCTTCGGTCTCTAGTCCGCTCCATTCCACTTTGTTATCCAATAGTGAACTCAACGAGTTCATCGAGTTGTCGGAATTGGGAAGT
Source organism: Cordylochernes scorpioides (assembly GCA_030710605.1). Classification (NCBI taxonomy): domain Eukaryota; kingdom Metazoa; phylum Arthropoda; class Arachnida; order Pseudoscorpiones; family Chernetidae; genus Cordylochernes; species Cordylochernes scorpioides. The sequence goes on from CP092865.1 coordinate 18,227,736, forward strand.
TGGAGTCAGGGGTGTAGCAATACATGACGGTGAGTATAGTCTACCTCTAACCTCCTCTGTGTTATGTATCTAGATATCACGTGGAGCCCTCACCGTGTCTAGTTAACATTTAGGTAAATGTCTTTCTTTAAGCTCCCTCCTTATGTCAACGAGTCCCTTCTTTATAACTTGGTCTTCACGCGGTATCAACTATATTTGGGAGTTATATATTTTATGAATTTCTCACACACAACCTGAAACCCGGGTAAGCCAACAAGTGAGTTGGAAGCAGTCGGGGTTGAGTGGCAAGGCGTGCAGAGTGGGAAGTCCGCACGGGACAGTAAGGACAAAGTTTGGGATCAAAAGACGCTCTCCTAGTACGTCTCACTTGGCACCAGGACCAGGGGAAAGTTGAGGATTAACTGAGGAAAGCTCGGCGTCCAGCCTGAAGTCGCGGAGGCAGAGAGGAGCCAAAACGGCAGCCACGAAGGCCGCCGTGAGACCTAGCACTGAGCGGGCTCCAGGCAAGCGAGGACCATCGTGAGATGATAATGGCCTAGAACTGCGGGGCCTGTCCGAAAATATCCACTGTAACCTAACTAACTGTCAACATCCGGACCAACGCCCTTTTTGTCCCTCTCTGGATACCCCGGGTGTCCGGTAGCAAGCTGGTGTCACTTTGAGACGACTAGAAAAGACGTCATACTTTATTACTTACACATCACATTGTTTAAATTACGATATATATATTTAAATATTTTATGGTGACTAAAATATAATGTTCAATAACAGCGGAAGGCTATATTTCCAGCTCTGTAACTTCCATGGTGTTTAAAGTGTAGTTCAGGTAGGAAGGTATCTCCATGTTAGATGGACGGACTCTCGCCCAGCTGATGGACTAAAGGAACCAGGAGTTCGCAGTGGCACTAGCGAAGGTGGAAACTTCTGTAACCTATACTTGAGCTTTCTCGAAGTATCATAATATTGGCGTGGCCACAATAATGTCAAATCTGTATAGTTCACAACGGAGTGGTCTTTAAGGTAATTGACATGGGGGAGAGTTGTCTTAAAACTGAAACTGTTGAAGGCAAAAAGTGCAATTACTGAAGCTTAGCTTTCTTTTCAATGAGAGGGAGGTAGAGGGGTCAAAAAAGTTTTTCTTCAATTAGTTCCTTTTCTATAATGGCATTTTATGCTCACATTTTAAGTAAATACTTCATTTTTATAATACAATATAATGCGGCTTATGATTGAAAAACGACGTCTGACAAGTTTTACCGTAAATGTTTCTTTTGAACGAAAAATCTTAATTTATTTTAAGGAGAAATAACGACTATTTCTATCCTTAGGGATGAAGTATGAAAGGATGAATTGTGAAGAGTAATGATGAACGGAAAAATAGAAATCCCCATTCCTGGACACTTTTATTTTTCCGTTTATCATTACTCTTCACAATTCATCCTTTCATACTTCATCCTTAAGGATAGAAATAGTCGTTATTTCTCCTTAAAATAAATTACGATTTTTCGTTCAAGAGAAACATTTGCGGTAAAACTTGTCGAACTTCGTTTTACACACTTAATTTTTATCCATATTTTCAATTAATGATATAATGCTAGGGTGGCCGTAACCGGTATATTGCTGAGGCCTTTGTCAAGACAAAGAAGAGAATCCAGGACCTAGAGTAGAAGATGCTGAATGGTATGAAGTCCCAAGGTCCACAGACAGCGGACGAGGTTTACCTGTTTCTCAAGTCCAAGAACACGCTGGAGAAGTTTCCTCTCTTTGTGGCCACCCACAGCATCGGCGACTTCCCACCAGAGGAACTTATCCCCTGTCTTCCCAACCCACCATCACCTCTAGACCACAGAGGTTATACCATGGAAATAAACCTATACCATTTAATGATATGAAATATGTCTTGATTTCAAGCTCGACAGCTCGCGCGATTATGTTAATAAAAGAAACTTATTGCGAAAGGATTTATATACAGTTAAACCTGTCTATAGCGCCCCCTCTAAATAGCGCCCGATTTTAAATACGTAGTATGATGCGGTTTACATTAAAAGTGACCTGTCTATAGCACCCCTTCTCTATAGCACCCTATTTTGCTGAGTCCCAAGAGGGGGCGCTATAGACAGGTTTAACTGTATATATATTATGATTAGAATTTTTTTTGTGTGTTTGATTGTTGAAAAGAGGTGCAGTCGTGGAAAAGTAAAGATAATTATTTACCTTTCAAGCAAATTTTTATTTTGAATCTCTTGAAGTAAAAATATACATAAAATTATTTTTATCACAGGAATATAGAATTTATTAAATTAATTCTATAATCGTGAATAAAAGATAGGTAGGGTTAAATATACATTATTTACAACAATAATAATTAAAAGTGGTATGTTTTGCATCTATGGTCAAATATATATAATAGTCAATGAATGAAAATAAAATATGTTTTTAAAAAATAAAATAATTGTATTTTAGATTATATAATATATATATTCACATGAAACGCGTTTTTACGCAAACTTGGCCTGAAATAACCAGTTCTTGATTTCTCTAAAAGCCTCTGGGATCAAATTTTTGGTCGTAGAAGTACAGTCTGCACCACGCTGACGAGGGCCAACAGCCCGAAACGCGTACGTGGTTAACTCTTCTTGATATATCAATAAATTGGGTTAGCCAAATATTTTTGAATATATATTTTTTAAATCATACCTTCAATATTTATGTGTATATATATAAATACTTTGTTTAGATTTTGTATATATTTAAGTTCTTGATTATGATGTTTTGTAAAATTAGAAATATTTGGCTATAATCATTTTTTTTTAAATCAGGACTAATACTAATCAAATAATTAATTTAATTTGGGCGACCTCAACATCAACGAGGAAAGCACGAACGACACAGCATCCGGCTCGGTGGAGGCCCTCTCCGAGCTACTGGATCAGACAGCCCTCGTCGATGTGGCCATCCTCTTAGACGCCACTCACATTCCAACCAGAGTGGCCAGCTACGGGAGCCGTGTTGACGCCTCTCGTCTGGACAGGATCCTTCTCCCTTCGAGCTTCTCGGATCGTGTTGTCCAGTACAGTACCATCCACTACAGGCTATCGGACCATCGAGCTGTCCTTCTTCAGCTCGGAGTGCCTCCTTCACCTCGACAACCCTGCGTGGCTGCAATGCTACGCTCGGGGCTCGTTGTCGAACATCTGGCAACGATCATCGAAAGAACCTCAACAGCAATCGCGGATATGACCGGCGAAGATCTGTGGAGAAGCTGGTCTTCAATCAAGACTGACCTGCTGGCAGAGGTGAGATCCCTCAACGTCCCTCGCGTCGCTGACGACGACCACATCGTCCGGGCCAGGCGGTTCCTGCAGGCCAGGCTCGAAGCTGCGTCGACGGAAGCGGACTATCCATCACTGCCCAACCTTGGGCGCACGCTTCGTATGTGCCGGCCTGCAAGTACGAACTTCCGCGATGAAGAAGGAAACATCATCGAAGGCACGGAGTTACGACGCAAGGTCTACTCTATCCTACAACGCCGCTTCGCCAGCCAGTCGTGCGACTCCAACGCCGCTACAGAATTCATCCAGGGGACAACGACCCCCCTCATCCTCGAAGATGACGATCCCCTGCTCCGCTCCGAGATCTCCGCGACAGAGATCGCCACCGCCATCCACCGCCTGCCGCTCGGAAGGGCCCCCGGATGGGACGACTTGCCCTGCGAGTTCTACACGGCCTACGAGGACTTCTTCGTCAACGCTCTCAAGCGCGTCTACGAGGCCTCCCAACTCGCCGGGGTTTTGCCTACATCGACACGGCGCAGCACCATCTGCCTGGTCCCCAAGTCTCACGGCGGCCCTGGACTTTGCGGCTACAGGCCTATCTCGCTCCCCACGACGGACTACCGGATCCTGGGCAATGTCCTCCTCCGGCGTCTGCGGCCCCATCTTCCGGTTCTGGTACCTCAGTGCCAGACCTACGCCGTTCCCGGTAGGTCCCCTTCTTGGAACATCTCGCGTGTGCGCGACGAGGTCGACGCGGCTGTGAGGACCGGCTCGCCGCTGGCCGTCATTTCCACCGACCTCGAGTCTGCCTTCGACACCCTAGACCGCGGCTTCTTGGTGTCCCTGATGGTCTCGCTGCGGCTGCCACAGGTCTTCATCGGGTGGTTTCTCCTCCTCTATTCCGGAGCGGATGCGACAGTCCGAGCCGGAGGCCTCCACACCAAACCCTTCCAGCTTCTGAACGGTGTGAGACAGGGCTGCGCCATCAGCGCCGCAATGTTCAGCCTCGCCACAAGCCCTCTCCTGCGTCGCCTTGAGCAAGCTCTCGGCCCCGGTAATGTCTTCGCCTACGCCGACGACATCGTCCTGCTCATCCGCAGTGAGGAACAGTTCGGCGTGGTGACCTCCATCTTCGAGAACTTCCGGCGCGCCTCCGGCATAAAGGGAAATTTCACCAAGAGCAAAGGTCTATGGTGCGGCGCCTGGCGTGCCCGCAACGACGCTCCACTCGGCATCTCCTGGTCGTCGGTCGAACTGAAGGTGTTGGGCTGCAATGTGACGCCAGGAAATCAAAACTCAGCCCAAGAAAGACATATCCTGGTCCTGCTCGAAGCTGCTATAACGAGGTGGTCCCCCTACACCCGCGGCCTCTCTCTCGTCGGCCGGGCCAGAGCGGCCAACTCCTTGGTTCTCTCCTCGGTGGTCCATCACATCCACGGCTACCTGCCTACCGACCGTACCATCCACAAGATCCAGGCACGTCTTGCGCGGTTCATCTGGGGGCCGGAGCGCACCGCCTGGTTTCCTGGTAGCGTCCTGGCGAGACCTGTCTCTCTTGGAGGATTCGGCCTCATCGACATCGAGACCCAGCTGCGGCTATCGTGCTTCAAGGGCGTGCAGGCCGCACTGCGTGGAAACCGTAATGCCTACTCTTGGCTGGTCGAGAGCGATGCGTGGCTATATCCACCTCCATCCGGGTCCTGGCTCTCGCCACGGCGTCTCCGGCTTCTTAAGATCTGGGAGGCGGTCGCTGACATCTTCACGCTAGACCACTCTGTGCTTACACCACATCAACTCCTGAACCTCCCTATCATAGGTGGCTGCCGCCTTCTCCGGCCACCCGACCTTCTCGCTCCTACCCGGTGGGTCAATGCCTGCATTAGGGACTTCGCTGGCCCTGCCCCTCCCCTCACTCGGCCTACGCGCTGCGCCCTGGCTGACGCCGCGTCGCTGACCAGCTTCTGCCGTCGTCTTATCGACGAAAATCTACGCGGGACCTACCGAGTAAACACCATCGGCCAGGCCGTAGTGCTGCGCGGGACGACTACGCCGTTCTTGCGAGTCATCACCCGAACTGCCCGTCGCATCTTAGAGCGTCCACGCCTGACTGCCCTGCCCATCATCCAGTTCGCTAGAAGGTGGGAGGAAAATATAAACCTACCCATCAACATCGGCTGGTCGTCGCTCCGGCGCTGCGCCTTCTCCGGGCACAACGCGGACGTGGCAGTAAGGCTAGCTTTGCACGCCCTGCCCCATCCAGCCCATCCAGCATCGGCACATCAGTCTTGCATCGCCTGTGGGTCCGGCGACCGGTCGCTGGTTCACAGGTACTGGTCCTGCCGCTACATCAGGCCTCTCATCAGGGAGGCATTTACCATCATCGGGCGGCCCCCTGACTTGCAGGGCTGGGTCTTCGGACATGGCCTAGACGATGACGCCCTGGCCATCCTGGCGTCTGCCAAGACGCGCATCTATAGGCACTTCCTCGGCGCGGAACTGAGGAGTGTACAAGAAGACCCCCTCCTTGTCTGGAGGAGGACCCTCTCAAGGTGGGGAAGCCCTCCTTGCTGAAGATATTTGTATATATATTCCCCTACACTTTACTCTTTTATATTTTCTCCTTTGTAAAATTTGATTGAAAGAATCAATAAAATTGTTTAATTTGTCTAAGTAGAGAAACCGGCTTATTTGGCGAAACCGCTGAGAGGGTTCACTACTGATGAGCCAAGCCCTCTCATTCAATAGCTCATATCATTGCAGTAAGGTCTGTAGAGATAATATTTGATGATATTATTGAAAAGAAACACATTGCCAGTAAATTTATTTGTGTAAAATTTTAACGATAGATGGCAATTAAATTTAATTTACTAAAAAATATACTTTAAAAGGGAGAAAATATATATTTCAGTTTCCGCTATTGAACAATTGGATTTATATGGATCAAAATAAAAGGGGTGAGGAACGATCACTGTCTAATATTTGTCTTTTATGTTTCCGTAAATGTTATACCTCTTCACTCAACATATTCAATAATTATTTCCCGCCTCTTCTATTTGAACTCATAGAAATCTAATTATTCAATGGCGCTAGCTGAAAGCTAATGTTTCCAGTTTAATAGATAAATTGAGAGAACAACATATGGAACATATCCGATAAGATGTTTGTCTATAAAGGAAAAATAAAAATTCTGGACCAATGACCTCAATCGAATATTGCCGGTGCGTGATGTGACCCATTCCACAGAGGAACCTCCCTCGATGAAAGATTTCCGAAACTACTTGACCCACACACAATCCTTTCTGTGCGGTCTCAGTCGGTTTTTGGCACTCTCTCAACTTCATTGCATTGCCTTTACCTTAATGCAAACCTCGTTAATTCTATTCTCCAAGAAAACAAAAACTATATAGGAAACAGGCATAAATATGTTCGAACTGATAAGGAAAGGTTCTACTGCATATAGAAAACAAACATTTCTAATACATCGAGTATTTTCAGTACAAAAATGATTCTATTAGGTCCCGCTCAAAAAGAAACCCAGGTTATCATAAAGACAATATTGTGGGAAAGGAAGATTTATATAAAGAGTCAGAATTATATTATTATATTGTAGCAGAATACACCTATCCCCCGATTTACACGGTACTTGTTTTACACGTTTTCGCTTTTACACGGTTTTCCAAATAAGTTTTTTTTTTTGTTTTTATCGCACTATAATAAAATGCGATATTCTACTCTATACTACCTATGTTGAAAATAATTTTGGGAGGCTCTGATTCATGAGGGGGCGAACACCTATTCAGATTTGACAGTTTAATATACACCTATCCCTCGATTTACACGTTTTTATCAGGAACGTATCTACCGTGTAAATCGGGGGATAGGTGTATTTATTATTTTCATGGAAAGATTTACGATTTTATTCTTAATATTTTTCTATTCTTACTTCGCTCTCTCTTCTGGTATTTTATAAATAATAATAATAATAGTAAAAAATAATGATCTTGCTAGAAGGAATAATAAACTTGTAGCGCCATCTTTATCAAAACCGCATGAACTTATTTATACTCCCAATACATCAGATAAATTGGGGGGGGGGGGGAGAAGTCCGACCACACCTACCTGCGGTCCCCCCTGGACCCTTGGAATATTCGACCAAATTCTGATTCGTTTCCAAGGTGACTAACGTGGCAACGGCACCCATTTTCCAATGAAGAGCAACTGCTGCTGTGAGGGAGATGCATGGAGACATCTGAGACTCTTCTTTGGACACGACAACAACAACATCAAATAAATTGTCATTTTATTCTTGAGTTTGTATTTCCTAATATTGTATACGTCTTAGTGGAGATGCTGGGTAGATTAGAGAAGTCAAACGGCCTCAAAGTTTGGGCCATGGGTGCTGTGAAAATACATGTTCCGAGAGTGACTTCAGAATTCCACCGTCAAAGCCAAGACTTCTCCCCAAGATCACGATATTCTTATAAACGATATGACGACAAAACCACTCTTCACGCCTCAAGAAAAAGGACGTAAAGCTACTAGGGACAAACTTTCAAGACTCCGAGGAAATCCTTGAGTGAAGCACACCATTTCCGTGTCAGTAGCAACAAGATTTGCAAGCTATGAGTCACAGCTTCCATAGGAAGGGAGCTCTATTTAGCAATATATTTATTATATTATGAACAAGTTTACGATTCTATTCATAATATTTTGCTACCCTATAAACTTCTCCTATATTGGTATTTTATAAATAATAATTTGGATTTTACATCAAATAAATTTTATTCTGAGGTTTGTCTTTCCACGTTACAATATCAATGTCTTTAGGTCTCTCCGTAATCTTGGGATCTTGTTCTTGGAAAGTTATTTATAGCTTGTTGGACATTCAAAGTGTATTTCTTTCCTTTTCCTTTTTGGTGATGGTACATCTCCCACGTAGGGTTCCGATATTCATGGTGGGTAGTTAGTGACTGCTTTTAATGTAAGAGCACTACATGTCTACACATGTGAAAAGCAGTTCGACTTTTGCGCTTGTGTACCAGAGCCCTGATTTATTACTTTCACTCACTCCGCCTTTGCCGGTCCCAAGCCCGGATTAAAAAATAAGAGGGGGAGCAGTAACAAGCTCACTAAAAAACCTGGGTTCAGCTGGCCCGGCTGATAGTACCATGTATGGGCTCCTAATTCAGGGATACAGGATGAGCAGCGTTTGTACTCCATGTTAGGAGCTGCTGCATATGGCCTCTGTTCCTCATGTCAGAGGCGGTCATTTCATATTGGAGCTAAGTCGGCCTGCCACTGAGTAGTGCTTCCAGTCTTAATGACAAAAGTAGACGCATTCTACTTCACCCATTCTCAAGTTCTACAAGCTTGATATCCTAATATGATTGAGTGGAGATAAGAAAGAATACGATGAAGACCGGTGGAGTTGGAATTTTGCAAGTATCGGTATCTATTAAAGACATTTTTTATTCAGAAAAAAAGTTCCAAAGGCGGGATTCGATACCGGTTCGTGACTGACGAAAATAGACTTGTTTAGACCACTCCTGCTTTGTTGTGAAATAAATAAAGGTATATAGATATGAGAGATGATCCAATCATTTTAAAGAAGTCGTAACAAAACTTATATATCTTAATTGTAAAGTTGGTAAAACAAAAAAGTAAGACGTATAGAATTTAAAGATGTGAAAATTATGACATATCCTAATCATTAAACCGTATGTAATATAAAAATCACATTAGATTTTTTAGAACAACAACAAAAAGTATTTTTTAGAAATCTATTTCACTAAGGTCATCAGAAAAACCATTTGATAAATTTTTCCTCTCCTTTTATAACTTGATCGTTTGGTAATTTCCGCTCCGACGCCATCTTGGATTTGTTTGCTGTTGGGAAATATTTCGCCATTCTTTCTTTTTTTTTTCTGTTTCCACAAAATTTTGAAATCCAATTCCCAATAAACTTTGAAATTTTAAAGTGGGTGTAATGGACATTGTGGACAAACGTTTACAGATATGACCGCTTAGTTATTCTTCTTCTTCTTTCTTATCTCCACTCAATCATATTAGGGTATATAGCTTGTAGAGCTTGAGAATTGACAACCATCATGACTGGGTGAAGTAGATTACGTCTACCTTTGTCATTAAGACTGGGAGCACTACTCAGTGGCAGGCCGACTTAGCTCCAAAAGAAATGGCCGTTTCTGACATGAGGAACAGATGCCATGTGTAGCTGCTCCTAACATTAAGTACAAACGCTGCTCATCCTGTATCGCTGGATTAGGAGCCCTTAGCCAGCTGAGCCCAGGTTTTTTACTGAGCTTGTTACTGCTCCCCCTCCTCCTTTTTCATTCGGGCTTGGGACCGGCAAAGGCGGAGTTAGTTAGACTTAGTTAATGCTTCTGTTAAAGACGAAATCCTATTTTCACGACATATCAGTTTAATACATGGAAACGCTGCTCCGAAACCAAAAGTTATAGATGAATAATTCGACTCAAAATGGCCCGCGTGTTCTCTGTTTCCCATTTACATGTAAATATAATTACTATATATTGGGTACACAGTAGTTCAATCATATCAACTAAAGATACAATTATTTGAAGAGGCATGGCGGAGGGTTTGTTCGCTTCTTAAAAGGCATGGCAGGATAGAAAAGGCATGGCGGAGGGTTTGTTCTCTTCTTAAAAGGCATGGCAGGAGAGAAGAGGCATGGCGGAGGGTTTGTTCTCTTCTTAAAAGGCATGGCAGGAGAGAAGAGGCATGGCGGAGGGTTTGTTCTCTTCTTTAAGGACACTTCAGGGGAGAAGAGGCATGGCGGAGGATTTTCTCTCTTCTTTAAGGGCATGGCAGGAGAGAAAAGGCATGGCGGAGGGTTTGTTCTCTTCTTAAAAGGCATGGCAGGAGAGAAGAGGCATGGCGGAGGGTTTGTTCTCTTCTTAAAAGGCATGGCAGGAGAGAAGAGGCATGGCGGAGGATTTGTTCTCTTCTTTAAGGACATGGCAGGAGAGAAAAGGCATGGCGGAGGGTTTATTCTCTTCTTAAAAGGCATGGCAGGATAGAAAAGGCATGGCGGAGGGTTTGTTCTCTTCTTAAAAGGCATGGCAGGAGAGAAGAGGCATGGCGGAGGGTTTGTTCTCTTCTTAAAAGGCATGGCAGGAGAGAAGAGGCATGGCGGAGGGTTTGTTCTCTTCTTAAAAGGCATGGCAGGAGAGAAAAGGCATGGCGGAGGGTTTGTTCTCTTCTTAAAAGGCATGGCAGGAGAAAAGAGGCATGGCGGAGGATTTTCTCTCTTCTTAAAGGGCATGGCAGGGGAGAAGAGGCATGGCGGAGGGTTTGTTCTCTTCTTAAAAGGCATGGCAGGAGAGAAAAGGCATGGCGGAGGGTTTGTTCTCTTCTTAAAAGGCATGGCAGGAGAGAAGAGGCATGGCGGAGGGTTTGTTCTCTTCTTAAAAGGCATGGCAGGAGAGAGGAGGCATGGCGGAGGGTTTGTTCTCTTCTTAAAGGGCATGGCAGGAGAGAAGAGGCATGGCGGAGGGATTGTTTTCTTCTTAAAGGGCATGACAGGGGAGAAGAGGCATGGCGGAGGATTTGTTCTCTTCTTAAAGGGCATGGCAGGGGAGAAAAGGCATGGCGGAGGGTTTGTTCTCTTCTTAAAGGGCATGGCAGGGGAGAAGAGGCATGGCGGAGGGTTTGTTCTCTTCTTAAAGGGTATGGCAGGAGAGAAGAGGCATGGCGGAGGGTTTGTTCTCTTCTTAAAGGACATGGCAGCAGAGAAGACGCATAGCGGAGGGTTTGCTCTCTTCTTAAAGGGCATGGCAGGGGAGAAGAGGCATGGCGGAGGGTTTGTTCTCTTCTTAAAGGGCATGGCAGGGGAGAAGAGGCATGGCGGAGGGTTTTCTCTCTTCTTTAAGGGCATGGCAGGGGAGAAGAGGCATGGCGGAGGGTTTGTTCTCTTCTTAAAGGGCATGGCAGGGGAGAAGAGGCATGGCGGAGGGTTTGTTCTCTTCTTAAAGGTAATGGCAGGGGAGAAGAGGCATGGCGGAGGGTTTGTTCTCTTCTTAAAGGTAATGGCAGGGGAGAAGAAGCATGGCGGTGGGTTTGTTCTCTTCTTAAAGGACATGGCAGGGGAGAAGAGGCATGGCGGAGGTTTTGCTCTCTTCTTTAAGGACATGGCAGGGGAGAAGAGGCATAGCGGAGGATTTTCTCTCTTCTTAAAGGGCATGGCGGAGAGTTTGCTCTCTTCTTAAAGGGCATGGCAGGGGAGAAGAGGCATGGCGGAGGTTTTGCTCTCTTCTTTAAGGACATGGCAGGGGAGAAGAGGCATGGCGGAGAGTTTGTTCTCTTCTTTAAGGACATGGCAGGAGAGAAAAGGCATGGCGGAGGGTTTTCTCTCTTCTTAAAGGGCATGGCAGGGGAGAAGAGGCTGGCGGAGAGTTTGTTCTCTTCTTTAAGGGCATGGCAGGGGAGAAGAGGCATGGCGGAGGGTTTGCTCTCTTCTTTAAGGACATGGCAGTGGCAGGGGAGAAGAGGCATGGCGGAGAGTTTGTTCTTTTCTTTAAGGACATGGCAGGGGAGAAGAGGCATGTCGGAGGGTTTGCTCTCTTCTTAAAGGACATGGCAGGGGAGAAGAGGCATAGCGGAGGGTTTTCTCTCTTCTTAAAAGGCATGGCAGGGGAGAAGAGGCATAGCGGAGGTTTTGTTCTCTTCTTCAAGGACATGGCAGGGGAGAAGAGGCATGGCGGAGGGTTTTCTCTCTTCTTTAAGGGCATGGCAGGAGAGAAGAGGCATGGCGGAGGTTTTGTTCTCTTCTTTAAGGACATGGCAGGGGAGAAGAGGCATAGCGGAGGATTTTCTCTCTTCTTTAAGGGCATGGCAGGGGAGAAGAGGCATGGCGGAGGTTTTGTTCTCTTCTTCAAGGACATGGCAGGGGAGAAGAGGCATGTCAGAGGGTTTTCTCTCTTCTTAAAAGGCGTGGCAGGGGAGAAGAGGCTGGCGGAGGGTTTGTTCTCTTCTTTAAGGACATGGCAGGGGAGAAGAGGCATGTCGGAGGGTTTGCTCTCTTCTTAAAGGGCATGGCAGGGGAGAAGAGGCATGGCGGAGGGTTTTCTCTCTTCTTAAAGGGCATGGCATGGAAGAAGAGGCATGGCGGAGTGTTTGCTCTCTTCTTAAAGGGCATGCCATGGAAGAAGAGGCATGGCGGAGGGTTTGTTCTCTTCTTAAAGGGCATGTCAGGGAAGAAGAGGCATGGCGGAGGGTTTGCTCTCTTCTTAAAGGGCATGCCATGGAAGAAGAGGCATGGCGGAGGGTTTGCTCTCTTCTTAAAGGGCATGTCAGGGAAGAAGAGGCATGGCGGAGGGTTTGCTCTCTTCTTAAAGGGCATGCCATGGGAGAAGAGGCATGTCGGAGGGTTTGCTCTCTTCTTAAAGGGCATGGCAGGGGAGAAGAGGCATGGCGGAGGGTTTGTTCTCTTCTTAAAGGGCATGCCATGGAAGAAGAGGCATGGCGGAGTGTTTGCTCTCTTCTTAAAGGGCATGCCATGGAAGAAGAGGCATGGCGGAGGGTTTGCTCTCTTCTTAAAGGGCATGTCAGGGAAGAAGAGGCATGGCGGAGGGTTTGTTCTCTTCTTAAAGGGCTGGCCAACGTAACTGCAACACCCTGAAAGAAGCATGCAAATAACATTAAATTTACAATGTGCATTAACGGAGGTGAGATATGCAAATTATTAGAATTTCAGCGCAGACGCACATCACGCGCGCCTGTGGCCCCACTTCAAAGCACTATTTAAGGGTTGGAGATTTCGACGATTTTAAGTTCGGCAATTGTGTTTTTCGTCTTATCATTTTTTAAAATTATTATTATTATTATTATTTTTACACACACAAAAAAAACGATCAATTATGCCTCGTAGAAAACAGCGATCATATTTTGATCAAGTATCCGAGTTCGACAGAGAAGGGATAGTGGCTTACCGAGATTGTGGATTATCTTTCAGGGAAACGTCCACTCAATCCGGTCGCCTGGTCAAAAAAAAAAAACTGAAAAATGCAAATTTGTGAAACATTATTTTTCAGTTTCATTAAGGTTAAAAAAAATTAAATGAGGCTTTAAAATGACAATCATTCCCATACCCGTTTGTAGAATGTTCTAGTAATAAATAACGTTTTTTAAAAACATTATTCGTAAAAAAAAAATTAACAAACTTTTTTCTTAATAAAATTTTGGTAAGGCAAACATTCACTCGGACAAAACCAGAGAAAATCCGAATTAAATTGTCTGGCAATTAATAATGTTGAAACTAAATTCACACAAACATGCACGCAGACACACACAAAGTGCGTTGCTTAATTTTACTCACCAAGGAAATTACATTTTTATTTGATACCCAGTGTGTGTCTTCAAAAACACCATCCTGAGAACAATAGTACCAATTCAATGGCCAAACAACTTGATAAATCCACCAAAAAGCAAATTACAATATCGACTATAGTAACAACGGGGCGGAGTTCGTGGTCAAAAAGTTTAATTTTAGCTTTTTTTCACAGAGGGAATCTCGTGATAAAAGAAAAAAAAAGCAGATTCTTCGCACCAACAAAAAGCTGGTAGGTTCTAATTATGGAAGACTTCCTGATATGTATAAAAAAAGGTGTTGCGCTCATACTGGAATGTTGCAAAAAGAAGGAATGCTGGACATTGTGTTCTGGGTAGAAAACATTGGTTCTATTCATTCCGCTTCACACATGTTTTTTCTTCTTCTTCTCATTTTTCTTATCACAATAAACGGGATATAAATCAAACATTATGGATATTCGAAACTAATATAGACGCGTATGATTATTTTGAAAATTAAACAATTTCCATTGCCCTTACTGCAATGGAAAAGCTTATGTCCATAGTTCATCTAAAATATCCATTCCAAGAGTCTAGCATCAGTATCACTATAAAAAGAAGTTCCAAAAATTCAATATAACAGCGGTATGGTAGATTAAACTGGCGAAACCGCTGGGAGGGTTTACTACTAATGAGCCAGGCCCCTCCCTTTAATTTTTCCATTACAGTAAGGGCAGTAGAAATTGTTTAATTTTCAAAATAATCATACGCGTCTATAATAGTTTCGAATATTCATAACAGATGGCGCACTATGCATCGTAAATCAAACATTGACAGCTTATATAACAAATGAAAACATTAAGACACGAATGTTTCTTTTCACAAATAAATCAAGATTCTACTGTCCTTACTGCAATGAAATACCGTAGAAACTATCTCAAAGGACAACAGCTAGCTGCAGAGCCTAAGTATCCTTTAGAAAGGTGTCGTCTTACCAGAAAGCAGCTTATTGGTAATAAAATTGACCTTTTTAGAGAGGTGTTTGCTAGCAGGACTGTTCTCTTACCCAGGTTCCATACTCTCTCTCTATATATATATGTACTAGCCGAATGACCCGGGCAACGCCCGGGTTTTACCCGATCAAATGTTTTTATTCAAATACTATTCGTTATTACAATTATAAATTGGAGCCGTGGATGTCACTCTTGTGCAACGTCCCGCTCCAAACTTTACATGTACATTAGGTCAGCTGGTATTACCCCCATTTTCACTGCTAGAGGCGCGAGCGAAAGAGCAAATTTGCAAATAACTCGACGGATATTCGGGATAGAGACCTGAAATTTTCACTAAGAGTTTTTCAAGATTCTACTTTATATACTATTAAAATTTCAGTCAGATTAGTTATGTATTGTGGACGTGTATAGTTGACAAACATACATACATACATACGCTGACTTTTATATATATAGGGATAATAATATATATGAGTTTTGATAATTGTAAAAAAAAAAATGCATCGGTCCGAAATCGAACCCGGGCCGCCCGCGTGGCAGGCGAGCATTCTACCACTGAACCACCGATGCTTATAAGAAATGACCATATTTGGGTATTTATTCCATTCACAAAAGCAAACGGTGACAGAATTGATTGATAACTCTGATAAATATAATGTTAGATTATGTTAGCATAATGAATTAGTCAGTATTCCCATGGTCTCCAGCGAAGAGGTGTGAATTGGCTTTTGAAAATATACATAATTATAAAGATAGAAGCTTCTATAGAAATAACTAAAATAAGCTGAAATAACTCAGTAGGGAGAGCGTTAGACTGAAGATCTAAAGGTCCCTGGTTCGATCCCGGGTTTCGGCATCTTTTTTTAATATTTTAATTTTTTAAAACGATGACAGAATTGATGACTCTGACCAAAATCTATCCGTGAACTTCACACAGACAGAATAAGGCAATTATATAAGTAGAAGAAGAAGATTATCAATTATTTATATCTATTTATTCATACATTTATCATCATATAATCTTATTTATTCAAATTTATATTTATTCTGTATTTAACCTTATATAATCTTATATGGACTTTGAAATAAATCAGTTTCAATCTCTCTCTCTCTCTCTCACACGCTTGTTCGGCGGTACATGTACTAAAGTTGGAACGATACAGAGAGGATTAGCGTGGCCCCTGCGCAAGGATGACACGCAAAATCGTGAAGCGTTCTCTCTCTCTCTCTCTCTGAGGGGAGAACGTGAAAACCCCCTTACTGTCTGGAGGAGGACTCTCCGTCGTTGGGGGAATCTCCTCGGCTGTACATAACTGTATATATTTTACTCTTTTACTTTATCCCTCTTTTTATAATTATTATATACTACTACCATTGACTTGTGTATGAGGTCAATAAAATATTTTTAAATCTCTCTCTGTATATCTATATATATAAAAATGAATGTCTGTATGTCCGGTATACAAATTTGCAGTAGTTCACTAATTCAAACCAAAATTTCCATACATAGGTAAAAAATACAGGGAAGACGATAGGCTATTTTTAAAAATATATAAATCAATTATTAAAACTATATGTTTTTATTCAGAAAATGATGATGACGATATTGCTGTATCATGTTTGATTATCAGATACAAAATTATATCGGGAAAAATATTCCAAAAAGCAGAGACCACGGGTGAAACCAGTTCATTATTTTGTACGCAGGAACAAAATTCTAACAGAAACACATTCATTCGAGCAGAAAACAAAAGCCAGATCATCTTTCTATAAAAATATCGCTTCTCAGACACAAAGTTTGGAGCGGGACGTTTCACAAGAGTGACATCCACGGCGCCAATTTATAATTGTAACGAATAGTATTTGAATAGGGTACATTTGATAGGGTAAAACCCGGGCGTTGCCCGGGTCATTCGGCTAGTCTATATATAAAATCAGAGAATTCAACAAAATAATCCCATGTCACAATATTAAGGTGAAAACATCAGGTTTCTTGGGATAGATTTCTTTTTTTTTTTATTTTTTTTTTTCAATTTTCTAGATTTCGATAGTCCTTCTACAGGAGAAACATAATAAAGTATTTCTCCGGCAAAAAAAATCATAATTATTATTACTACCTTTATCTTCATTATATTCATCATCTTTATTACTGAAATACACTCATGGACAAAACTTAATGAAGTTGTACCTTTTACCATGTATATCGGGATTCAGACAATAACTCTGAAAGATACACTCATGGACAAAACTTAAGGAAGTTGTACCTTTTACCATGTATATCGGGATTCAGACAATAACTCTGAAAGATACACTCATGGACAAAACTTAAGGAAGTTGTACCTTTTACCATGTATATCGGGATTCAGACAATAACTCTGAAAGATACACTCATGGACAAAACTTAAGGAAGTTGTACCTTTTAGCATGTATATCGGGATTCAGACAATAACTCTGAAAGATACACTCATGGACAAAACTTAAGGAAGTTGTACCTTTTACCATGTATATCGGGATTCAGACAATAACTCTGAAAGATACACTCATGGACAAAACTTAAGGAAGTTGTACCTTTTACCATGTATATCGGGATTCAGACAATAACTCTGAAAGATACACTTATGGACAAAACTTAAGGAAGTTGTACCTTTTACCATGTATATCGGGATTCTAACAATAACTCTGAAAGATACACTCATGGACAAAACATAAGGAAGTTGTACCTTTTACCATGTATATCGGGATTCAGACAATAACTCTGAAAGATACACTCATGGACAAAACTTAAGGAAGTTGTACCTTTTACCATGTATATCGGGATTGAGACAATACCTCTGAAAGATATTACAGTGATCTTTATTGAAGACACACGAGATAACCAAGTATATAATTTTCCTAAAGTTGTACAGAAGTCGCCAACTATCCCTGGTTGTCTTTCTGACCTAGGTCAGATTTATTTTATTTGCAAGGCAAGTGGAAGTCCCATTCATGAGGTGACGCTAATATATTAATTCAAAATAGACTAGTTATCTTTAAATTATCAATTATTTTTTTAAAGCATCATTTTAGCTTTTATTTTTATTTTGTATATCCACTAATTCTTTTTTTTATAGCGGTCTATTGAAGTCTCCGAATTCCCGGGTAGCTGGCGATCTAAGGATACGCTCCAGGAGGCTGGGTTAGCTTTATGTTACTACTACTCTCCGCATTAGAGAAGTGTAATGCGGTATATATAAAATTTGCTTGTTTTATATCCTATATTTGTGATAAATAGAATTTTTAGCTTCACGAAGAAAATATCGGTTCATTCCGAAAAATTATTTCCCCATTCTTTCTTCAGGGTAGTCAAGATTTTAACTGTCGAGGATATCCCTGGGTAACGAGATAATTTTAAAATTATCCAAGGAGAGTAACCAACATTCGCAAAATTCTGGTCAGGTTAACAATGGCGGAAGGTTTTTGAAAAATCAGCCGAACTCTACAACCTGGCTGCTGAAAAGCCAGGCTGTCAGTTAGGGCAATGAGCCACAACACCAGGAAATCATGTCCGAACAAAGATACTGGTTGCAACATCAGCTTTGGGTCGCGGGAAGAAGTTGAAAGACACTTGGAAAGCTGCTTCTACAAGCAATGCCACTGTCCCCAGTGCAATGAACTTATACTGCTGAAGGATTTAGGCTTGCATGTCACTCAAACATGCCCTCGAAGAGCCTTGCTATGCATCTACTGCAAAGGCCACTTCTCCAGAGAGGATTATGAACGACATCGAGATGATTGCGACCACAAGCCTCTCAGCTGCAAGTTCTGCGGCACTAAAGGCATCCTTAAAATGGCTCTAAAGAATCACTACGAAACCTGTCCAAAATTCCCGAAGATCAAAGAACCCGTAAAACCTCAGCAAATCACTGAATCCCCTCCACCTTCAGAATGTCCTCAAAATCGACCGCTCGCCAAGGAAAACGGCTCCGTTGTCAATTCCAAAGGGGATGATAAAAACAAAATGAAAAATTTCTTCGATTATTTCCAGAGCAGAATCGAACGCATCGAGAAAAACGTAGGCATCTTCGAAGATCGTATTAAATTACTCGAAAGCAATATTATCAACCGGTGCGTGGAATTCGATAAAGAAAATATGGCCAACGATAAGAAAATCGAAACTTTTGAGAGCAATATCTTCAAGAAATACCATAACCTCGAACAGAAGTGTACCATAATGGAAAAACGATTGATGCAACCTACTAACCCATCTTTAAAAGAGATTGAACCCCCAAATGAAAACAGAAAACCCCAAAACATCAAATCCAAAGAGAATCCCCAAAGTCCTAAGAGAATTAACCAGGAAAATTCAACGCGGCTTTCAACCATCATTGAATCGATGTTTCCAAAAGGTCCTCAAATGTTCTTCCGAAAGCTCTCTTGGGAGATATTCTTCATGCCGGATAAGAAAAACGAAGGATTCTGGGATGAACGCTGGTTCGATTCTTCTTATCAAGATTACGAATACAGATGCTACGCTTTCCCCAATGAAGATAAGCAGCATATAGATATCAAGGTATGGGTTGGGCTATCCACCAAGTTTACGCTCTCCTGGCCTCCCAAGATGACTATCCTTCTTGGAATCCTGGATCCCAATCACAAGGAAGAGGAGTTACTCTTAGATTACAAAGTGCTGGAATCTCCAAGAAAGTTCATGGAGGTCTATAAAGAAGGTTCTGGATATTTTCTCTTTGAGAAATTTGTGTCGTTCCGGGATTTGGAGAATTCTGACAGCCGGCTTCTGAACAACTCTTCCCTCAATCTTCTCGCCTACGTCGGGTTTCAGAAATAACATGTTCGATTAAACGTGGTTTCTTCTTCCTTCATTCTACTCTGTAGTTACACCATAGCGTTAATTAGCTCCAACAGTCAGTTGTACCACATACGACGGCACATTTCAAGAAGAATTTCAACTCCGCCTTTGCCGGTCCCAAGCTCGGATGAAAAAATAGGAGGGAGAGCAGTAACAAACTCAGTAAAAAAACCTGGACTCAGCTGGCCCGGCTGATAGTACCTTGTTAGGGCTCCCAATTCAGGTATATAGGATGAGCAGCGTTTGTACTCCATGTTACGAGCCGTTGCACATGAGGTATTTTCCTCATGTCAGAGGCGGCCATTTCGGCCTACCACTGAGTAGTGCTCCAAGTCTTAATGATAAAGGCAAACGAATTCTACTTCACCCAGTCATGATGGTTGTCAAACAGACACCACCAAGGGTCACAACTTAATACCCTAATATGATTGAGTGGAGATAAGAAAGAAGAATAATTCAATCTGGTGTCGACGTAATCAAACCGGACCATTCTCACGTCACTAAAATTTACCATTACAGGTGATTCAATGTCAGACACCCACGGTTTGACGATTAATCCGCCTTCTACATGCTTTTCGGATAAGCATTTTAAGGCACAAATCATCTTTAGGAGTCACCAAGCGCCCGTCGCGGTGGAGGGCCAAGGAGAGGGCTGGAGAGGCGCCGGAAGGGCAAGTGGGCACCCCGGGGGAGAAGAGGGCGAGAGCGCCGTTTATGAGGGAACCAAGGCAGCACCAAGCACAGCTAAAGCACCGCAGGCTTCAAAAATTTTTAAGGGATCATTTCAGTGATCAAGATCAAGAGATCAAGACACACACACGGTCTATATTATATTTACACGATGCAATAGCACGTCATCTGTTATAATAAATTTTAACTATTTTTGATGCGTATGATTATTTTAAAAATAAATAAATTTTCTACTGTATTTTACTGCAATTATAAATGTTCCAGAATCTCCCATTATTTTATCATTGCAGAAAGGACAGTAGAAAATTGATTTATTTTTAAAACAATCATACACGTCAAAAATCGTTCAAATTTTATTAGATTAAAGATTAAAAAACCTAATATATCAATAAGATTCTTAGAAATCAAATATATAATTAAATACAACCTTAAAATTTAAAATATATAATACCTTGACTAATTTGCATATTCTAGATTTAAAACTATGACAGTGAC
Organism: Cordylochernes scorpioides; assembly: GCA_030710605.1. Taxonomy (NCBI): domain Eukaryota; kingdom Metazoa; phylum Arthropoda; class Arachnida; order Pseudoscorpiones; family Chernetidae; genus Cordylochernes; species Cordylochernes scorpioides. The sequence goes on from CP092865.1 coordinate 18,248,381, forward strand.
TGGTTCCCGATCCAACTCTATATCCTGGTCAAATTTGATTAAAAAAACTTTTCTAGTTTGTTACATCATAAAATTATTAGAAAGGTAAACATTTAAGTACGCAACCCACTTCTACTGTCCTTACTGCGATGAAAAATATATTGGGTGGATTTTGCTCATCAGTGGTGAACCCTCCCAGCGGTTTCGCCAATTTAATCTACCAGACCGCTTTTTAGAGCTCTAATACTGTATTGGTCCATTCTGCTTATATAAGAACTAATGAGCCAAGCCCTCCCAATATATTTTTCATCTCTCTCTCTGGCAGCAAGGATCGTAGAAGTATGTTTTATGTTTAAAAGAAACTTGCGTCTTAAATGTTTTCCTTTCTTATATCTAGATGGCGTGTTATTACCCTATAATATAAATGTATTAGTTAGTGATGAAGAGCTTGGATCAAACCTTTTATAAATATTTTATGAAATTTCGATGAGGTCAACAGCTTCTCTTCTTCTTCTTCTAGGAGCCACATGTCTCTAGAAACTTTCTATCTACTGGCGTGTGAGAGAATTAGGCCCTTTGTAAATAAGAAAATGGTCCAAATCAGCCTCATCAAAATATCGGATTTTTTATAGATTAATCTTTGTTTACATTCAGTATCAATAGTTTTTTTTTTTGCTCATCCCTAATATACGTGGTACAGGCCATGATAATCATGGTGGGTAGAAGTATGCGACTGCTTTTATTGTATGTGCACCACATGTCTACACATGTGAAAAGCCGTTCGACTTTACACTTACAAATGTGCCAGAGCCCCATTTGGTTACTTGCACTCGCTGGTGGGGTTGGACTTTTACAAGAATCAGGGGCCATTGGAGCCTTTTTTTTATCAGAAAAAAGTGCCAAATGCTGTATTCCAACCCGGGTCGTAGCGATCGAAAACCAACGGTTCCTTCCACACAGAATTCTCTTAAAAGTTTTGGCTCTCTAACAGTTGCAACATGTGTACGCTGTGCAAAAACGGTCTTAGAAAAGGGAAGCAAAATTAACTGGCTGGAACACTTGTGTGTTTTTTAAGCCCAGTAAGTAAAAAGCTTTTCCTAAATTCAATGCAATTTTGGGCATTCACTGGAACAACAGTCTTTTTTTTATTTTTTCGAAAGGCAAAGAACATTTTTTGTTTCCTGCAGTCTTTCATGCAATTCTTTTAGGAATAATGGTCAGGATGTTCTTTTACTGGTTTTTGTGTCTTTGGTTTTAACACGCTCGTTTTAAAATTCCTGTTGTGTTTTTGGATATCCCATTTTAGTCGAATGATAAACACAAGGTAATAAGACCAAATCCAAATAAATAATTAGTGTGTGACGTTTCGGTAACAACGTTGTTACCATCTTCAGACAAAAGTAATGAATGGCATACATTTATACACAGTAATGCATTCAGTACTTTTGTCTGAAGATGGTAACAACGCTGTTCCCGAAACGTCACACACTATTTATTTATTTGGATTTGGTCTTATTACCTTGTGTTTATAATCTATAATCCAAATTGTGCCTTATCAGTTGAATAATAAGTTATTTTTAATCTTACCTTGTGGAAAAAAATCGCTTTTATGTTCAAAAATGAATTTTATATCACCCTATAGTAATTCCAAACGGCTATACTACTTGCATTGTCCTCTTTCAATTCTTCTTGATTTCAGAGTGAGTTGTCCGTCACTTCTGCAAGTCTCACACTGTCTCTTCTGTTGTCGCTGTCTCTCGTCATTCTGCTTCAGCATTTGTGACCATTTACAGCATCCCTTTTAGCACATTCTTTAAAAAGATTTAAAAAAAAAGAGAGATAGAGATATTTTTATATATATAATTTATGAAAATTCGCAACTATTATAGACGCGTATGATTCTTTTTGAAAATTAAACAATTTCTACTGCCCTTACTGCAATGGAAAAATTAATGGGTTCATCACTGATGATCCAGGCCCTCCCATTAATTTTTCCATATTGCAGTAAGGTCAGTATATATTGTTTAATTTTTAAAAAGAATCATACGCGTCTATAATAGTTTCGAATTTTCATGACAGATGGCGCGCTAATGCATCATAATATATAATTTATATTTACCAATATTTCAGTTGGCTGAACGCCAACCTTTTTTAAGGTATTATAATATATTTATGTTTCAACACATGAAAAAGGTTGGCGTTCAGCCAACTGGAATATTGGTAAATAAATTATATTTTGATCCAATTTAAGCCTTTTTAATTAAAGATCTATTTATGGATTGCTCTCTATTTTCAAAAGATATGTCTCAGAAGTTTGATCATTTTATCTGGCTTGTCCTAAAGATCTTGCTGTGTGGCTTGGATACAATCAAGATGTTGAAGGCTTGTACTATCGTACTTGGCGTATGTTGAGCTTGATGTTAAACTTGAGGTGTCCGGTCTTAAATCTGTAAATTGCAAAGTGTTCTCCTCTCTATTTATATTTTACTCCAATGTAATACTGCTGTAGTTATACCGCTGCAACTCTGTCGTAAGGTTCGCGGCTTCCAATACTTCTAAGTACACCACGTGTCTAAACATTGGTGAAGTGCGATTGTACTGTATTTATGAAATGTCAAAGCTTAATTTGGTTACGCGTGACTTCACTAACGAAGTACAAAAACTTTAGGAAACTAAACATTATACGTATTTCCAAATGTAAGATGACAGGTTAAATCCCGAGGTTATAAGGAGCTCGGTAGAGTGGGTAGTAATGGAAGAGACTGAGCCATCCAGAGGTCTTAGCGGGCTAGATAGGAGTGGCCACGAGATCCAGCTATAACGATGTGAGGCGGGGCCACCAGAGGCTAGATGGTGGGCGGAGGGATGGTCTCCAGTAGGCGGAGCATCACTGTGGCGGCCCGGAGTTTTGGGGAAAGAGGTGGAGCTTCTGAGCAGTGATTGAAGGTGAGAAGTCGAGGTGGAACCTGCCGTGGAAATGGCGGAGCTAGATGGTGATGGAGCGAGCCACCAGAATCCAGTTAATGGACGGTAGGATGACCATCAGTGATCAGAACATTACTGCAGCGGCTCAGTGTCTAAGAGGGGAAGTGGCGGAGCTTCTGGGCAGAGAGAAGCAATGGCTGAGGTAGAGTCTGATACTGGGAGCCGAGATTAAAGAGTGACGAGAACGGGCCATAGGCAAATATGTTGTGTGGTAGCTGATCTTCAGTGAGCGGAACACTGTGGGTTTGGTAAGGGAAATGGCGGAGCTTATGAACAGAGGTAGTGAGAGAAAATAAGTCAAGTTGAAGAGGAGACTGTGGAGGCAAGGCTAGACCGTGTTGGAGGAAGGCCATGGGCAAAGATGGCTGCGTGGGAACCTACGAAAGGAAAGCACACGTTAGAACACCAAATCAATTACTGGGAGATGTTCCATCTACCTTTACTCTCCTCCCTTGAGATGGCGGAGCTCAAGGGTGGAGAGACTTCTGACGAAGTTTATCCAGCTGGCAAGCACGATCTTCCTGCTTCTTCTGTACGACATCAACAGCCTTGAGGATGCTCTAGGTACTCCTCGACAAAATGTCCTATCTCTGCCTGAATATTTTTCCTGGGGGCGGCGTCAGTAGAATTTGACATCTCTTACTAGAAATAAAGAGACAGTCTTCCTTCGTGGTCTCCAAAGGCTTGTTTGAAATTTCTTTCGGAGCCTCAGAATCCTGGAACCTCCGGATAGTTCAGCTCTTTGGCGAAATAAATTTTAGGGGAGCTATCTTTCAGCTCACTCCTTCTGCGGTTATCGGCAATGAGATTCATTTCTTCTTGGAAGTATTTGTCGATGACTTCCCAGTAATTGGCAGGTGGACCCTCGTTATTCGTTCTTTTAGACTTTTTCTTGCACGTGTTACCCATTTCTGAATGCTAATATAATATAGCCATTATTATTTATATTTTATAAATCCCCCTAGCACCAAGAAGAACGCGAGTCAATTGAGAAGCTACTGTGATTCTAGGCCGCTCTATAGAATACTCGCGGCTTACTACCAAAAGAGTTTTCAGTGAAGCTCATCTCAGTGGAAGAATGACGCTGTTATACTTACTGATAAGAACAGTCTCTATATGGAATCAAGGTTGGTGTTGTTCGCCATTTCAGAAAAGAGCCAATAAATGATTTGGAGAAAATCGGTCAAAGAGCAAGTACACATCGAACTAGATGTATTACACAATCCTCTATTCATCTCTTAGCATTACAAGGTCATAGAATCTAGGCAAGGACGATGGCGGACTACCTTTTATAGCGTCAATCTGATCCCAAATGGAAGCTACAGAGAAACATCGATGAGTACCACTATTAGAGCGTTGGTTGGTTTGAAGTAAAAAATCGGCAAGGAGAATTTTTAATTCCGTGAAGAACATCGCGTATCTAACCCATTAGCACCTTTTAATGGCTTACTATTAGAACTATTTACCAGGTGGAATGTCTAATAATTATTAAATCCGTATTCCTAAAGAGGTTCCATACATATCGATATCACTGTAAATTGTTTAAACACGTCTACTTGACGGTGATGAAGAGGTGCTCTTTGTGAGCCATTCCTCTATCTAACCCAACGAGAACATATAGGAGAGGTACCAGTGGACATTTGAGAGGCCACAATGGCCTCAGCAAAGTTCTGAAGCAAGATGGCCTCTGGTGTACACTGAAGCCAGTGTGTATCAGTCTGGAGGTTAGATCAGCAGCTGTATTTCGAGCTGTAGTAGGCCCATTGCAAGGAGAGTCTGTTGAGAAACTACTGCGATTCTAGGACCTTCTATAGAATACTTGAGGCTTACTACCAAGAGTTTTCAGAGATGCTCAGCTCATTGGAAGAATGACTGCTATACTTACTGATTACAACAGTCTCTATATGGAATCAAGAATGGTGCTGTGTGCGCCATTTCAGAAAAGTGCTACAAAAAATATTTAGAAAGTTGTTTCAGAGGACGACATATCGGCTATGGTGTGGATAAAAATTTCTTACAATAGCAGAGCATCTTTAGATTAGCCATTTGAACTGGTGTGGCCATTAATCAACAGTATTACATTGAAGCTCTATCAATCCTTTTTTTTTTTTTGCTTATTCCTAGTACATGTGGTACAGGCCATGATAATCATGGTGGATAGAAGTAGGCGACTGCTTTTACTCTAAGTGCACCACATGTCTACACATGTGAAAAGCAGTTCGACTTTGCACTTACTAATATGCCAGAGTCCCGTTTGGTTGCACTCGCTGGTGGGGAGTATCCATCAATCCTGATGACTTTAAGATTCCATACATTTTAAAATGCAATACGTTTTTATGTAGTCTCCCATGAGAGGCCTAAAACATGGTTGAACCTGCGGTCTCTCTTATCAGAGACTCTGTCCAAATACCAATAAAGTATTATGTAAGATGCATTAGCACATCATCTGATATTGTAAATGTAAGCTATTTTAACAGTTCACATATGCTTCTCTTCAAATAAAACACTTTCTACTGCCATTACTGCAATGATTAAAATAATGGGCTTGGTTTATTATGTCTAAATCCACTATTGTATTCAAATTTTACATCTGTGGATTGCAGTACAGTAGAACCTCCCTTTAGAGGACACCTCTCTATAAAGGATAGTCTTCATTTGCAAAATTACCATTTTTACTATTTAGCAACTCTCCGGTAAGAGGACACCTCTCCCTAAAAGACACTTTGGTTCTGCAATTAGGTGTCCTTTACAGGGAGGTTTATCTTCAAAAACTCTAAACTGTAACTAAGAAGTCAGAAGCCCATAAATAGAAATACAGTAGAAGCTCCCTGTAAAGGATACCTAATTGCAGAGTCAAAGTGTCCTTTAGGGAGAGGTGTCCTCTTACTGAAGAGTTGCTAAATAGTAAAAATGGTAATTTGCAAGAGAAAACTGTCCTTTGTGGAGAGGTGTCCGCTAAAGGAAGGTTCTACTGTAATATAAATGTGTCATGACATTGAACTCCTACCTATTGTATCACATTAGGCAACTTTTTATGCGGAACCATGTAGCAGAATAATGTGTTGTTGATCTAAATGGAAGCCTGTTGTATATAAAACTACATTGTACAGTTACCTCCTTAAGACAGCCCTGTTACGTGGAAATGTGTCAAACAGCAACATCTAGGTGTTCCTGTGATTCAATATTATATCCTTCTATGATAAAGCACAATTTGGATTATAGATTATAATAATAGAAAATAAGACCTAATCCAAATAATTTATTAGTATGTGACGTTTCTGTTAGTGTGTTTAAACACTTGATAACAGACTATTTAAGAACTTGCTGCAATATTTTTTCTCATTTATTTTTTTGTCTGATGATGGTGACAACCTTGTTGCCAAAACGTCACACACTAATAAATTATTTGGATTAGGTCTTATTTTCTTTTATTATATCTTTCTATGTTTTTTAAGGTTGGGAGGGCACACTTTTTTTTTATGTCAAATTTGGATAAAATTATCTCAATATAATATTTTTTTACATTAGTCACTCTAGAAGAATGATCCAAACAATGCTTAGGTTTTCCCCAAAGAACATGTTAACGGAGATTGTATATATACAGTAGAACCTCCCTGTAAAGGACACCTAATTGCAGAGTCAAAGTGTCCTTTAGGGAGAGGTGTTCTCTTACTGGGGAGTTATTGCTAATTAGTAAAAATGGTAATTTTGCAAATGAAAACTGTTCTTTGTAAAGAGGTGTCCTCTTATGGAGGTTTTACTGTATATACCATTTTGGCTTGCATTAGATGCACTAAACAGGACCTTTGGGAGAGGCCACTGCTTATCATAAAACAGCTCAAGGAGCATGAACTCATGGAATTCGTGTAATCTTTACACAAGGGGATAAGAAACAGCAACCACTGTATATACAATGCATTAGCATCTTTTATAAGAAATTTGACTATTTTTGATAGGTAGGATTCTTTTAAAAATCAACCATAAACATCAAAAATAGTTCCAATTTCTTATATATGATGTTTTTTTTTAATAAAAAAATCAACTTTTAAATAGGCTAATTGATAATTTTGAGTTATAACTTAATATTAATAATTTCATCACACATCAACTACCAACCAGAGAGGGTGTGCTGCCTGTTCCAAGAAAACTTTATTTCTTACCTTACTAAATTGATTATAACCATAAAAATCATTATTCGCTTCTGACTGTTGGACAGATTTATATAAACCTAATCAGAATTTTTTACAAATATTTTGTTTTATTAATTATTATTATCAACCCTAGTACAGGTCATGATAATCATGGTGGGTAGTAGCTGGCAACTACTTTTACTGTTGTTGTTGTTTCTTATCCCCTTGTGTAAAGATTACACGATTACTGTAAGTGCATTTGATGTAGAAATGTTGCTTTCTACATTTCACATGTCTAGTCATGTAGAATGCAGTTTGACTTTTGCACTAACAAGTATGCACATGATCCAATTAATCCATTACTTTGATGCTTTTAAAAAAGGGAGCCTTGATTGTACATCCAACCTCCCTCCCACACTTGTATTGTGGTCAACTCTACCACCTTTTTGCCTAATCCTAACTCACCATATAGGTGTTACTATGAAATTGAAGCCATCTCTGTACTGTTAATGGCAATAACCCAAAAATATGGTATCCAGGTTGGCATATATATAGATTTGAAAAAAATAGTACAAATGTGATATTGTACTGGGATAAAGTGCATAAATTATGAAAAAGGCATCTCCTTATCATGCAACTGAAAGTTGCTGATGGCTTGCGCCATCTATCAGAATAAATATCAACTATTCTCGTTGATTTTTAATTATTCCAGAATTGGCCAATTACCCATTCTGGAATAATTAGAAATCAACGAGAATAGTTGATATTTATTCCGATAGATGGCGCAAGCCATCAGCAACTTTTCAGTTGCACGATAAGGAGATGCCTTTTTCATAATATATAGATTTGTCAAATCTGGTGTTGTGAGTTATTCTTTGATGTGATTCACATGCTCTTGGTTTCTAGTCCCAGAAGCTAATTTCTCGAAATATGGCTTTTGTTTAGTAATAAGTGTTTATGATAGAGCACAATTTGAATGATAGATTAGAAACACACAAGCTGATAAAAACAATCAACAAATTACAATAAAACATAAGAGGCCATAATTTCTTTTCATTTGCTTGGTTAAAGGAAGCTTTCGGGGAAAGTCCTTTAGTTAGCTGAAGAAAGGCATGCTTGAAAGCTTCCTTTAAACAAGAAAATAAAGAGTTGCGGAGCATGTTTTTTTGGTAATATATATATATTTTTGCTTATCCCTAGTACATGTGGTACAGGCCATGATAATCATGATGGGTAGAAGTAGGTGACTGCTTTTACTGCAAGTGCACTACATGTCTACACATGTGAAAAGCAGTTCGACTTTGCACTTACAAATGTGCCAGAGCTGCGTTTGGTTACTTGAACTCGCTGGTGGGGTTGGACTTTTTAAATAATCGGGGGCCATTGGAGCAATTTTTTTTTAATTGAGAAAAAGTGCCCAATGCGGGAATCGAACCTGGGTCGTTGTGGTCGAAAACCAACAGTTTAGACCATCCTTCCATCAACCCCCTTTTTTGTAATATACCAGTGGAAGTATAAGACCACTTGGAACCCTTGACATTGAAGATATGAGAAAACTTTCCCACTTTTAACATCAAATTGCCTTACAAACCCAGCCTCACCACCACATCTCCTAGAAGGTATCAGATTAAAGAGAAAGGAGCTCTTCCTAAAGAGTTCTTGAGACCTAGCTGGATGTACACAACCTTCAAGAACCGGTGTGAAGAAGACTGGAACAAGTCCCACCAGCATTAGTTACCATTTTCAGACAATATGGAGGGCTAGAAACACAAGGTAATAAGACCAAAGTCAAATATATGACATATCAGTAACAACATTGTTATCATCAGACAAAGAATAAGAAAATATGTCACATTTTAGATAGTTATTGAGTATGTGAACAAGAGAGTAAATAAGAATAAAATAGTTTTCAAACAAATTTCTTATCTTCTATCTTGTTTACATACTTGACAACAATAACTATTAAAAACATGTTACAATATATTTTCTCATTCTGTACTTTTGTCTGATAATGGCAACAACACTGTTACCAAAAACATCAATCACTATTATACTCACTATCTTATTTGTTCTTTGGGAGAGGCCGCTGCCTATCATAAAACAGCTCGAGGAGCATGAACTCATGGAATTTGTATAATCTTTACACAAGGGGATAAGAAACAATAACAACTATCTTGTTGTTGTTGTTTCTTATCCCCTTGTGTAAAGATTACACGAATTCCATGAGTTCATGCTCCTCGAGCTGTTTTATGATGAGCAGCGGCCTCTCCCAAAGGTCCTGTTTAGTGCATCTAATGCAAGCCAAAATGTGTTCTGGAGCTGCAGGTACCAAACTACATTTTGGGCAAGTGGGATAAATTTTGTTATTATTTTCTATCTTCAATGGCTTGAGATCGCCTGTTCTAAATCTTGTTAGTGTTGTTTGATGCTGTCTATTTCTGATGTTTAGAGCTCCTCCTGGGTTCACTCCACTGTACCAACTGTGCTTAGGTGGGATCCTCCAGTTCTTGTTTATTTTTGTTTTGGCTATTGTTTCTATTTCTTTAAAAGTAAGTTTATTTTTCTGTGGCAAGGGTTCTTTTGTGCCTTTTTTCGCTAGCACATCAGCAGCTTCATTGCCTTCAATGCCAACGTGTGAGGGTATCCATTGAAGGTGAATTTTTGAGGTTTTTGAGAGTTTTTGGAGATAACCAATTATGTTCCTGCTTACTTTGTCTCTGAGTTCCCCTGTGTGACTCAAGTGTTGTATGGCACTTCTACTATCAGTAAGAATCCAGATATCTTGATAATTAGTATTTCTGATGGATTTTAAGGCTTCATAGATGGCTATAAGTTCTGATCTGAAGACTGAGCAAAAATCTGGGTTTCTTCTGTTCATTTTCTCAATGCCATTTGTGGTTTTGATGAGACAGCCACTGCCAGTGTGTCCTAGCTCGTCTCTGCTACCATCGGTATAGATAGTTATTGCATTTTTAGGAATGTTATTAATTATTTCTAATGATAATTGTTTTAAGTATTCTGGATTTTGGTATTGTTTGTTGGTGGGCTCATTTAAAGTGGCATTAAAAATAACATTTTGTAGTGGTTTGCATGGAGAAATTTTTTCTGCTAAATAATTTTTTTCCACTTTATATTTTAAAAATTCATTTCTTTTGGCCAGGTGTAAAGGGCCTTCTTTTTTGAGTCTTAAATTGGATTCCCAATTAAGTATGTACTTGGAAGTTCTGTGTTTGTTTCCATAACTCTTGATTTTGTTTATATATTTTGGCAGATTGTAGCTTCTTCTATCCTTTAAGGGCATAATGTCGGCCTCGTAAAGTACAATATCATTAGGGCAGGTATTTCGAAGACCTGTAATAATTCTAGCTGCACTTAGTTGTATCCTTTCCAGTGATTTTAGATTTGTTTCAGATGCTGTACCATAGATTTGATATCCATATTCCAGGATAGGTCTAATTAGAGATGTGTAAGTTAATTTTAGTGTGGTTGCATCGGCTCCCCACTCTCTTCCTGAAATATATTTCAGGATTTTTAGTCGGTCTCTTCCTTTTCTAATAACTTCTTCAATATGTTTACTGGAGTTAATTTCTGGATCCAGGGTGTAGCCAAGATATTTAGGATGTTTATTATATTGCAATTGTTGTTCTTTCAGAATAATTTTTGGTCTTATTTTGTATAGTTTCTTATTGGTAGTAAAAAGACAGGTTTCAGATTTTTGGGGGTTAAATTCTAATTTATGTTTATTAGCAAATTTTTCTAGGTGGAAAAGAGTCTTGTTCAAATCCCTTTCAGCTTTTTTCCAGTTAGTATTGCTGCTCCATAGAATAATGTCATCAGCGAATAGTCCAATATTGGTTTTATGTGAAATTTTTTCTTCTATGCCTGCAATAAATAGTGTGAAGAGAGTTGGGCTAAGGACTGATCCTTGTGGTAATCCTTGGTACAATTTGAAGGTTTTAGATAGAGTTCCATTATATTTGACCCTGATGTATCTATTTTTAAGGAAATCATTTATCCAAGTGATAGCTTTTCCATCAATTTTGAAATGCTTGTATAATTTTGTAATTAACTTGTTTTTCCATACTTTATCAAAAGCTTGTGTAAGGTCTAAAAAAGCGGCTATGGTGTGGCTAGTTGGTTTTCTGTTTTGTGCATCTTTTACCTTTTGTGTGAAAAATAAGAGTTGGTCTATTGTCCCATGTCCTTTCCTAAATCCATATTGTTCTTTTGGTAAGAGATTTCTTGTGTCGAGGTGGTAGGTGAGTCGTCTGAGTATAATTTTTTCCATTAATTTGCAGCAAATACTTGTGAGGGAGATAGGTCGGTAGTTTTTTGGGTCATCAGCAGATTTGTCAAGTTTTTTAATAGGAATTATTGTTGCAGTTTTCCAGTCTTGAGGCAATTTTCCAGTTTTCCAGGAGTTATTGAAAATATCAAGAAGTTTTTCTTTGCCATTTTTGCCCAAGTTTGATATCATTTGGCCATGGATTCCATCTGGCCCAGGAGTCTTGTTTAGGTCAGTGTTTTCTAATGCATAATCTAGCTCTTTCATATTGATTTTTTCACGGAAAATATTATGAGTGCTAGTGACGTTTTTACAGTCATGGATAATCTTTCGGGCCTTTTTTTCAACTTTCTTATCTTTTATTTCAAATTTGATTTTACTACTTATTTGATATGAATTACCTAAAAGATTAGCAGCATTTTTGTCATTAGTTGCTGGGGTACCATCTGTATTCTTAATCATATTTGTGTTTTCAGTTTGTGGCTGGGCTCTGTCAATTTGTTTTGCCAAATGCCAAAGTTTTGTATTCAGGTTTCTTGGGTTCAGGTTTTCACAAGTTTGTTTCCATTTTTCCCTTTTCATATTTACGTATAATCTTTTTATTTTTGCATTCACAATGTTCAGTTCAGTTCTACAATTTGTTTGGTTTTGGGTGCACTTTTTTTGTAGTTCATTTCTTTTAGTTATAAGTGTTTGAATATCTTTTGCCTGGTGTGTATAATTTGGAATCCATATCTTAATATTACCTCTTGGTATTGAAACTTTGGCTGCTTTAATAATGGTGTTTTTGAAAGATATCCAATTTTGTTCCAGATCTTTTATTCTAGTGGGTGCTTTTCTAAAGTCTTCATTGGTGTTTTGCTGGTAAATATTCCAATTAGCCTTTTTGAAGTTCCAGAATTTTTCTTTAATTGAGCTGGTTTTGGTCTTGGTGCTAATTTCTATCAAAATAGGCAAATGATCACTTCCAATACTTTTTAATATTTGCCATTTGCATTTGTGGAAAATGTCAGGACTGGAGAAACTTATATCAAGGGCTTGTGCGGTATTATAACTGTAGGAATGGTGGGTAGGATTCCCATCATTTAAGCACATGAAGGCATTGTCGTCAAATAAGTTTGAAAGTATTTTGCCTCTTGGGTTTGGCGTGGAACATCCCCATAGTTGATGTTTGACATTAAGGTCACCTACAATAATAGTGTTGTCTGTAAGAAATTGAGCCATTGTTCCATCGTCAATAAGTTTATTGTTTGGTGGGTGATACATATTGAATATGTTGATGGTTTTGTTTTGATTGAGGTAGACTTTGATACCTTGGGCTTCGAGGTCTGATGTGTTTGGAATATTAATGGCTATGTCTTCATAGTACAAATTCTTGATTAAAAATGCAAGGCCACCCCCTTCTTTATTTCTGTCTTTTCTGAGGATATCTTATTACCTTGTATTTCTAATCTATAATCCAAATTTGTGCCTTATCAAAAATACGGAAGGGCTATTATATAACAAAAAAACATCGTAAAATATTTAAATAACTTATTTGTATATATATATATGGTAATTTAAGCCAACAACCCTATATTGTATAATACTTATAACAAGATTGTCATGTTGTATATAGAAACACATCTATAAATAATTATATGCATGATTGACATGTGTCATTGCATCACCATATGTAATGTACTTTGTACAAACTGAGGATGAATAAATAAAACTATGTAATAGATTAAGAGCTGAGTTAAAGCAAGATTGAGAAGTTCAAAAACGTCTAAAATCGAGAGAGAAATCCAACAACCCTGGCAAGTTGTTGCCATCGAGGTCAAAGGGTGCAGAATGCCGCAGACGTTCAAAGTCCAAACTCTCCCTCCCTCCTCGGGAATGGTATATAAAAAACCTCGGTTTTAGCCGAACGCAGTCAGTCACTTCACCGTCGGCGTGAGCCCTTGTTGGTTGCAGCCAGGACCACCCCATCGCTATGTAAAACAGTAAGAACGTTTTCTAACTCCATCTTGCTCTTAGCTCGACTTTTATCTGTTCATGGAACTTGCCTACTACAACTGTGTCTCCTCGTTTTTTGTGTGTGGACATTCCCAAGCTTTCCACTCTGCCTCGACCACGACTGCCTGAACTCTGTGAGAACTGTTAAAGGTCTTCCAAGGTGCAGAGAGGTACTGGAAAACTCTCCACGCCCTGACTGTCCCTCTTGTTTACTACAGGTTTGACCCTCGGTTACCACAGCTATAGCGAGAGTCGACAGGATACCTCATCACAGATAAGTCGACAGGACTTATCACAACCAAGTCGACAGGATCATATCACATATATGTAATCTCATTATACCTTATTATCAATAATCCAAATTGAACCACTTCAAAATTTGTTCATAAAGAAAAAAAAAAGGGAGTTCACCACAAAACACATGACAAAATTACAAGACAAGAGATATATTTATTAGATTGAATATAATCCTCCTCTTTAAAAAAAAAAAAATGATACCATTTTTTTCAAAAATAGTTTTATATATATATATATAATCAATATATTATTAAAAACAAAGAAGAAGTGGTGTGGGAAGGTGACGGCTAAACAACAAGGAGGATAGATGAGACTGTGTGTGTTTTAAATACCTATCATTGTGAGGAATAAGTAAGTGGGATTATATTAAAGAGAGAGATAGAGAGAGAAAAAAAGTGTGGTAAAAGATATATATATATATACATAAATAATACAACTTGAAGGGAGATAAGATAAAAAGGGGGGGGGGGGGGGGGGGGGAAGAAGAACTGATATGAAATAGAGAGGAAGGAGTGAGGAGAGAAAAAAAATGATACATTCTTATATATTAAAAAGTTTTGTTTTTTAAAGAGCAATGTGAGTAAAGAAAAAAATAAAAAGATGGGTGTTCTCGAAAAACACTACACAAAAAAAACATACCTAGATTATTTTGATATACAAAGGAATGTTACACACAAAAAAAAAAAAAGTTAACAAAAGGAAATTTTTTTGTCACGGAACAAAAAAAAAAAAAGGGTAGTGTGGGGGAGCTAAAATGACAAAAAAAAAAGCAGGAAATAAATATATACAACAATCTCAATATATATATATATGGTAATTATATATATATATATGTGGTAATTTTATATATATATATATTATACAAGCCATTTGGGGGGGGAAGTGAGGAAGAAATATAAAATTTAAATGAATATATGAGCAAATCAAATGTTTCTTTTTTCTGGTTTTATATCCTTATTTCTTATAATTAAGTCAATATATGACAGAACTACCTCTCTGTAAAAGACATCAATTTGCATAACCAAAGTGTCCTTCAATGAGAATATCCTCTCACTTAGGTTCTAATAATAATATTTTCAAAAATTTTGTTTATTGTTGGTGTTAAAGAATGCTTACTTAAAATAAATTTTTCTATATCGTAAGAAAATTTAAATTTTTAATTATATTTAAGATATTTTAGTGAGACCCTTAAAACAACAAGTTATTTATCTGAACAAATTTCATTTCCCTGTTTGATTACTCAAATTTCATCATTTCTAGAAAGAAAAATCAACGGATAAAATAATAAAAAACTTTTAATAAAATCCCTTAAAACAAATCTCATTTTGAAAAAAAAAATCATAACTTGCATCTATCTCTTTATTTTTCCAACAAATCCAAAAAAAAAAAAAATTTGCGGTTCATCTTTATTTTTGGCAAAATCTTCACTAGAGACCAATTTCCATTTTTTAAAAAAGATAATATGAATACCTCTTAATATATATATAAACATAAAAATCTTGTTCTCAATATAATTCTTACAGTAGAATGAGCATTCCGTTAGAAACAGCGCTGTACATTACATGCATTTAGGGCTGACTTCAGTCATAGCTAGGAGCACAATAGACAAGAACTGGATGTAAAACCAGAAGACCTATACATCTATTAACACACACACCAGCTAACACCTTTCTTCTATTCTCCAAATCTATATTACTCTTACTTAAAAAAGACACCTAATTTACGATTGTCAAAACATTTCTTTCAACATTTTCCTCAAAAACTGGATCTAAACCAAAATTTTTCATAGTCTAACACAAATTACATCAATTTCATCAAAGAGAAAAAGAGTTAAAATTTCATGAGAAATATGTAAAATTGATTATATTTCATCCTATAAATACAATTCCCCTATTAAATAACTAAGAGTTAATGTAGCTAGAGGAGCATGAACTCATGGAATTGGTGTAATCTTTACACAAGGGGATAAGCAACAACAAGAGTTGATGTGCATCACTAGGCAACAGGTTCCATAAAACAATGAATTTTTACAACTATATAACATTGCCCATTAAGCGCAATATTAAATAAAGACATTTTGGGCATAGAGAGAAACCTGTTACCATATTAATCAAAATATACTTAAGACATCAACAAAATATAAACTTTTGATTTTAATCGATTGCAAAAAAAAAAAAAAAAAAGTTAAAATTTTCTTCAATTCTGAAATCAAATTTAATCAAATTTCATTAACTTTTTTTTTTTAAGCCCAGATAAAAAAAAAAGGTAAAAGAAAGAACCTTATATCTTACAAATAAATAATTTTAAAAATGCAGTTTTAAATAATAATTTAAATATATATATATGTGGTTAATTTTGCCTTAAAATTTCTTATACAGGATACAAAAGCCTCAAATTTGAGGATGTAGTTACCAGCCTAAAACAAAATATCTCAACACCTGAATATGGTTAGAAATAGATTGCCTTAGAGAAGAGTCTGATTAAGAAAAGAGGCCCAACAGTCTTGGATTGATTAAACAAAAAAAAAAAAAACATTTTCCCATAATCAATAACAACAATACAAGACAGCCCATTAAATGCATCCCACTCAAATTGAAAGATACATATTGAAAAAGAAAGAAAGAAACCTCAATAAAAACTCAATTTAAAATCCCCTCACCCTCAAAAAAATGATTGCTTATAGAACAAAAAGCATACACCAAATTGCATCTTTACCCAAATGGCTTGTATATATATACAGGAATTTGAATTAAAAAAAAGAGTTCAAAATCTCTAATCTTTTTTTCAACGACAAGCAAAAAAAAAGAAAGGACCAAAAAAAAAAGCTGATAAATATGAGAGATGATATAGCTAAATAATAGTGATAATAATAATAATAAACAACAATTAAAAAAAAATTAAGCTAACAAAAATATGGTACAAAAAATAATAATAAGAGATAAAAGAATATGGATGCATGGGAGTAACGAAAAAAAAAAAAATTGTATAGCTTATGAATATAATAATAATATATGTATATATGTACACATTATAACAATATACGTTTAAAAAAAAAAAGTTGCATAACTTGAAAAAAACATTTTTTTTTTCAAAGTCCATAATTCTTCCTTCTTTGGCAAATATGAGAAAAATAAAACGTGAGCATTTTTGGAACTGTGGTTAGTTTGTTACGAGGGAAGTTGAGGGGGGGAAAAAAACTCAAAAGGACGGACATTATGAGATCTGAGTTCTTTTTTTAACTATTTGAAAAAAAAAAAAAAGGGTAAAAGAGAGGGTGGAAGAAAGGGAGTGAAAAAAAAAAAAAGTTGCATAAATTGCATCATCAATTTTGTTTCAAAGGCATATAAGAGTAACAGCATGTGAATAATTTACATACATCCAAAAAAAAAAAAACAAGCTAGCAAACAAAACAAACAAAAGTTTTTTTAAAAATATATCTCCATATTATAAAATGGACATTTTGATTTTAGTGTTTAAAAAAAAAAAAAATTTTTTTTTTAAAAAGGATGGCTGCAAGAGAGTGAGTAGATCTATATATGCAAATATATATGCATACGTAATATATATGCAAATATATAATGTATAGGTGGATTTATATGAAAAAGGCAAATATTTTCTTTTCAAGCACTTTGCAAAGAGATGTAGAAGATACTAAATAGAGGCACACAGTTTTTTTTTTTTTTTGGCAGAAACAAAAAAAAACTATTTACAGGAACAATTATAAACAAAAAAATGCTGAGCAAATGGAGGTTACACATAAACTTAATATAAAATACCAATAAATATTTTTTTTTAAGATTAAAAAAAAAAAGATTGCAGTATATTGCACAAATTGGGGTTGAAAAAAATAAAGGAAAGTTGAACAAATGAAACACTTTTTTTTTTTAAAACAAAATGCTATGTTTGACAGATTAGTTTTCAAAATGTGATTTGCTGGATTTTTATTTCCTTGCTATCAATTGCTAGCAATTTATATGTTTTTTTTGTGATTGCTTAAAATAATATACAGTTAAACCCTGCTAAAATGAACCTGGGAATATAGACCAACCTTCCCTTATAACAAACCTAGTATAATCCCCATTTTATAATAGTTAACTATGGCTATAATGAACCATGGCTATAGTAAACCACAATCCCATTGAGGTTCACAATAGAAGGGTTTTACTGTAAATAATAATTTGAGTCAAAAGGCAATCCATTAATTAAGACATTAATAAATTGATAAAGAGGGAGCAATCTCTCGAAATATTTTAAGAAAAAAAATGTTTTTTTTTCTTTACAGATCCAGGTACGCCCTTTTATATAATGTAAATAATAAGATTGAAAAAAGAGAATTTTGAGGAGAGCTGGGATTTAACATTTTCAATGAAAAAAAAAAGGAACATTTAAGTAACATACTGAAAGTAGAGTAAGGATAAAAAAAAAAAAGTAATAAACTTTAAAAAAGTCTAGTTTTTATTGGTTAGTTATATAATTAACAACAAAAAAAGAAATGCGGACATGGATAATGTTTGAAAAACTAGTGAACCAACAATAATTCTAACACAACAAAAAAAAAATGGCACTAAAAAAAAACATCTAGAAGACTGGAATTATAAAAAAAAAGCTAACAGAACAAAAACATTTGGCCTATTGAAAAAAAAAACACATGACCCTGACTATATTGTTTGTGGCGTAAACATGGTATTATGGCAAATTGGCATTCACACAGAAAACAAGAGGATAGTACAACACACATGGAGCAAACTGTGATTTATTGCTGCATATTTACACGCTTCCTGCTATACAAATTACATTATGCAGAATCTGACATGAGTAGAGAGAGAGAGAGAGAGAAAAAAAAAGCACCCAAAAGATGAAAAAAAATCAAAGGAATTTCATTTTCTGAAAAGTTGCATAGAAAAATTATCTTTGGAGAAGTAGAGCATAAAAAAAAAAAAAAAAGAATTCTTTTAAATCCCTTTTTTTAAAAGCTCACAATTTATCTAAAACTTTCACAGAGATATAGATAGAAAAGTGAACAAAAATTACATTTAGCTGTAAATAAGTTTTTTTATAGATAATGGAGAAAGAGGGGGAGAAAGAAAAATTTTCAAATAGAAAAAAAAAAATGTAAAACTTATTTACACGTTTTCAATCTCCAGAATTCTAGTTATCTTCAATGGTAAAGACACAACAAAAAAAAGTTGAATTTATAGTCAAAAGGAGAGAAACCTTAACACATATGTATTAAAATTATAAACGGAGAAATTTAAAGAGATATAGAAAATATAAATTGCCCACTTTTCCCATACATCTTCATATATTAAAGAGAGAAAGAGAAACAAAAAAAGGAAGAAAAATGCACATACAGACACAAAAAAAAAAAGAAGCTATTTGATTGTTTTGGTATCATCACAAAAAAAAAAAAGTGGCTAATTGTTTATATATATATATATATTAACAATGAAGTCCAATGGTTAAAAATTTCATGTAATATTTTTTTGTTTTTCACTTATATATACAATTGTTTAAAAGAAGAAGGGAGAGATCCAATTTCCATTGATATGTGTATACTCTACTAATTGTGAGAGAAATTTGATGGAAAAATAATAAGTTTCTCTCATGAAACAAAAAAATTTGGCTTTTTTTTTATACTACAATTAAAAACCCTTCCCAAGGAGAAAAAAATGCCTCCCCCTTTATTTAGAGACAAAAAAAGGGGTTGTAGAAGAGAAAGGATGTGATATTGGGCACTGAAAGAGTGCTAAAGGAGGGAGGGATGTGTTAAAAGATATATTTCATGGAAAGAATGAAGATGGGGAGGTTTTTTTTTAAAAAAGAGAAGACAGATTCAACTGGCTATAATTCAATCCATTTCTTCTTTTAAATATCCCAACCAATTTCTTATTAAAACTACCATCTTTTGAATTCAACCAAAGAGTTTTAACAAAAAAAGATGATAATTTGAAAATGAGAATTGGACAGAATTTTAAAAATAATGATAATAATAATAGTAAAAAAAATTATAGAAAGTGTTAAATTATAGCCGGTTGAATTAAAAGAGTATATTTGGCAGGAGAGTAAGAGAAACTAATGTTCCGGTAACAACATTGCTGTCCTCTCACATCTGACCATTTTGCATATACCCCTCTGTCTTGTAGATACAGGTATGCATCGTTTAACAACATATATAGGGTGGCTGTAGTTGAATCACCCAACTTAATTGTGCATCTACATACAGAAGCTGGTAGATATTGTATTACATTGGTCAGATTTGGATCAAAAGGTGAATATCAAATGCTTAACCAGTTTAGGAATAGGGTGACAAAATGAAAGTTTGCGATTTGTCCTCAAAGTGAATTTATTGCTAAGTGATGCATACCTGTATAGACTGATGGTATATAAACACAGCAATGTTGTGTTACTGCTATGACAGTTTAGTTATATGGGAGAGGTGAGTGTCTTATTACTTTTACAACAAATAAATCTGTGGTATTTTGAGGTTAGATAAGATAGAAAGAGAGGGATAAAAACCAACCAAAATGGCACGTAGAGAAGAGTGTGGGTGAGATTCTGAGTGAGCAACTGGGAGTGGGGGGGGAGTGGGGTAGATGGGTCACGACACTGAAGAGATGGGGTTGTGAGGGGAGCCCATCTGGGTGAGGACCTTGTCCAGCCACTGCAGGGGTCCGTGGAGGTGGATCTCTATCCAGCAAGGGGTGGAGGTGACATCCTGGCGATGGTATTCCGCCCCCCAGCCCTTCACAAAGCTCATTCGGATGGTGCACATCTTGGTGAGCTCGTAGACCGCCTCAAAGCCATGGTTGACAGCCTGACTGAGGAGTTGGGCAAACTCCTGCACACCACGGCAGGACACTTGGTTCCAAGTCTGTGATGGGGTGCAGTCAAGGAAGTTTTGAGTAAGAATCAGCAAGTGAAGTCCAGGAGATTTGAAAATATGGTGTTGAAGAATAAAGATATTAAACCTTGTAAATCTGCTTATTCTTTAACAGTTATTCAACAAGGAACTCCAGTGTTCACCAGGTTAGTGATCTTTTGCAAGGGAGGAGAATATTGCATCAGTCAATATGAACTGGCTAGGCCTAAGTTTGGATAGCTATCTCTCTCTTTTACATACATTCTATATTACAAGAGAAGGAAGGAATCGCCAGACATCATCTTGAAGAAGAAATCTCAGTTTTCAGCGACGGGTTTCTTTTATCTAATAAAACTTTGATTTCTTCTTAAATACATTCTATACATCAGAATATCTTTCTTTGATGATAGGTTTTTCTTATCATTATTGGTATATACATACCTTTATGTCTAATTTAAAAATCAAGTTATATTAGGTAAAGCTTTTTTAAAAATTATATATTAAAAGAAATGATTTTATAAAACAATTTTATCATATTACACTCTATGATAGAGTTTACTTGGAGGGTCTGTAATACTTTGTTGATTGAAAGTACTCTTCAAGCATTGCCTTTCAAAATTAGGTATTTTTCTTCCATATCCAGATTCCACAAATTCTTCTGAAGTATAGATTTTGTTATCATACAAACCATTGCTGATTTCAAAATCCCCATAGTTCATAGCATAAAAATAAAAAATATATTTGTTGCATCATGAGCCAGTTTATTTGAACATTTTTAGCCGGGGTTACATTTTCTCATTTTTAACTTGTTCTGAAGTTTTACTTTTGTTGTTTCACCTTGAAAAGCTTTGATAATTGTTATCTTTTGTTAAGAACGCTTTTTCATTACTTTTTTTCCTTTATTGTGGAAGTCATTTGCATTTTTATATTTTAAAATTTGCTCTCTCAATACAAATACATTCATCAAATAAACATTATAAAATTCAAAAATTTGTCATGTGGAAAAATTTTGATTTAAATTTTGATCTGTGAGCTGAAACAGCCTCAACATTTTGCCGTTTTAAAAATCTATTAGGTTCGTTATATAAGCCTACTATTTTAAATAGAATTTATCATTTTGGGGCTTAAAAATAGGTTTGTTTATAGGAGTAGTTTGTCATTTTAAAACAAACTAACAACTTCTGTAATTGGAGCCCTTTGTCCTGTCTTGGGCACGGCAAGCTCTCAATGACACTTTATTATCCTGTTTTGTGTTACATGAAGGCCAAACTGGTGAGTTGAATTGTATCTACCTTTTGGGGCTGTTACACTATAACTATGTGTGTTACATATCAACATATTGACATATACAGTAGTACCTCCATGAGAGAAAACCTCTCTATAAAGGACAGTTTTCATTTGCAAAATTACCATTTTTACTATTTAGCAACTCTCTGGTAAGAGGACAATTTGGCTCTGCAAATAAGTGTCCTTTGCAGGGAGGTTCTACTGAATTACTACATATATATATGCCTTCATTATTTTTAATATCAACACCTGACCTTTTTATTTTTTTTTTCTATTATATTTTCATAATTTATATATTGATATATACAGTCTACTCTCGTTATAACGCCACCATCCGGATTTTGCAAAAAAGCGGCGTAAGGCGAGGGTGGCGTTGTATCGAACACGTTTAAAATGTGAAATTTAAAGATACATTAAATTACATATAACAATTACTAATAACAATTTATACTTTAAGTCAATATATAGAATGCCGGCATTAATTAATTAATATGACAAATAGAAAGAATTAATTTATAATTTATTCATAAAATATTATGGCATAGACACGGCGTAACAAATCCGCAGATAGATTGACAGATGTTGCTCTCTTGGAGTGCTCAAGAAACAACAAAACTGTCTCAGTTCTGGCTTCCCTTAACGATGGTAGGCGCTGGGTCACTGTTGTATCATCATCCTCGCCAAGTTCTTCTTTCGCTGTAAAAGTGGACACTAGCAAATTGTCATCTGTTAGCTTCATTTCCGCCTCCTGGGAATCATCAACCAGTTGAAACTCCCTTTCAGTCATCAAATTCTCTGGTGTAATAGCGAAGATGTCGCGATCGAGCAGATTTCCATAATTAAGAGGCTCAACTGCAGCAGTAGAAGTGAAGCGAATGCCTGTGTGATTCCAGCAGTTGCTCAACAGAATCCCAAGCCTTTTTACAATAGCGTACAGCGTCATCCAGACGTAATTCTGTGGGTAGATGGGCATCCGCCAATTCCACCATTTTCTGGAGTTGAAGCTTGCGATATTGAGCCTTGAAACTTTTGATGATGCCACTATCCAGTGACTGGCAGTCATATTTGGTGGAAGGAAGTGTATGTTTATGTTGCTGAGACCATCATTAGGGACGCAGTGAGACGTAGCGTTTTATAACAACAGTAGGATACGACGTCCTTCAGAGACAAGCTGCTTGTTGAACTGCAGTAGCCATTCTCGAAAGATGCTAGAGGTCATCCATGCTTTGCTGTTAGATGTGTGAGTGCAGTAGAAGTGTGGACTAAAGTTTCTGAAGCATCGAGGCTTTGCCGATTTTCCAATAATCAGCAATCTCCGTTTTTCTGTTCCAGTAGAGTTGCAGCACAGTAGAACAGTGATTCGTTGCTTCATCCTTTTGACACCACGGCAGTTTTCATCTTTGTGTTCGGTCAGGAATGAGCTGAAAACCTGTTTCGTCTGCATTGTATATGTTGGCTGGGTCATATCGCCAGAATACTGTTCAAATTTGTAAGGTGTTCATCAATGATAGCTGGAGAAATCGATGCGCCTTCCCCACAGAGCCGTCGTTGCGAAATATGGAATCTCCCTTTAAATCGCTGCAGCCACCCACTGCTGTACGTGAAATTTTCTGGTACGGCCAACTGCCCCCCAAGTTTTTTGCCTTTTCTCTTAGGAGGTCATCAGTAATAATAATATTATTGGCACGCTTTTGGGTAAACTAGTTGAAGAGAACGTCTTCCAAGTCACTAAATATTCCGACTCTTTGTCTCTTTGAAGAACCAACAGTATAATTTTCCCACTTCTCAGCCTGAGTGAGAATATCACGGGCAGTTGTTCGTGGAAGTGAGAAACGCTCTCCAATCTCATTCTTCGACATCGTAGGGTTATTTCTTGCCAACTGGCATATATCCTTCTTCTTTTCAATGGTGATCGACTCACGTTTACGCTTTTGGGAACTCATGATACGACAATAAAGTTGTTGTGTTGACGTTAGCAAAGGATGAAGCGACTGTGTATGTCCCAGGCACAAGCAGGAAAAGGGTCTGTTGGCTGTTCACACAATCTGTTATCTGTTGTGCCAACAGCAAACAAAGTCCGGTGCCGCTGGCGGAAAATATGCAGACAGGAAAAGGGAAGCGGGGGGTGAGGGACGTTGTGAGCGGCGCTATAACGAGTGGTTTTTGCTACCTGGGATACGAAAAATCAGCGGCGGAAGGCGAACAGCGAGGGAGTGGCGTTATATCGAGAAAAATACATTGATGTCGATTGGGACAAAACGAAAAAGCGGCGTAAGACGAGGGTGGCGTTATATCGAGTGGCGTTATAACGAGAGTAGACTGTATTTTTAAATGTAAGGATAATTTTGTGTAAATATATTTTGACTTTATTATTTACTTGAATAGGTTGAGCCCTTCTGATTTACCAGGATTGTAATGATTTAATTGTATACTTGCAAATATTGCATATGTTTACATAAACATTAATAATTTTAAATATATATTTATAAGACTGAAAATGTCTGGTAAACTTGGGGTTCCAACTTCAATACCACCAGACCACCTCTTGGAATGTATTCTATATGCAGTTATGAGCGTCATTCCTCACCTCCTAATCAATCAGTCATCAGTTTTCATCTCTGTCACCGTTTGCTTTTTTTTTGGAATGGCGCCCCTCCTATTGGTTGGCTACGGTCACGCCACCTTTGCCCTCCCACTCGCTATTTCGTCTTTGTAACTATTGTGTTGGAGCGGGTCGCTCCCTAAATAAATGCATATATTAGATAATAACCAAATGGAATCCTCTCTTTCTTTTTCCCAGTAAGAGACGCCTACGCCATAGACAGATAAAGCACATAGGCTATAGTTATTAACTAACATATGCAATTATTTAAGGTGCCAATTTATAATTGTAACAAATAGTATTTGAATCAAAACATTCAATCGGGTAAAACCCGGGGGTTGCCCGGGTCATTCGGCTAATGGGAGTCTCAAGACAGGACCTATATTCCAACCCTCTACCAAGATTGTGAATTTAATCAATGAATTTAGTCTCCATGACCTTGTATAATTATACAATGGGATAATATATATTTTTAAATACCACCAAACAAGACTTACCTGATTATTGAATATCTTGAGGCTGCAGCCATTGGGAATCTTACACACAGTGGTGGGGTGAAAGCCGTGCGAGTGGTTGCAGTTCCGGCTCTGGACAAAGACTGCGCTGTCACTGAGACACTCTGCGTAGACCTCTCCGCCCACATAGTAGAGGTAGACCCCCTTGCCAATGTGCCTGCGGGTGTTTTCAATGGTGGAGTTGCGGTTGACGTTGGAGAGCAGACCCAGACAGAATCTGTTGTTGTTGTTGGAGGGGTCGGTGAAGCCGTCGATGATGACAGCCGAGCTCTGGGCATGGAACACCTCCCCCACCCTGGAGTTGAGCTCGTAGTACGAGATGGAACACCAGTGCTGGGGCTCCTGGTACGTTACTGGGGCCACGTCTGTACAACCACCACAGTTGTCTGACACAACTCTTCCACGTCTCAGTTGAAAGAGTGTCTTGCCAAAAATATAATTTAATTGACTCAGAATTTCAGGCCTTGAAGTCCTTCTACAAGAGTAAGGTTAATTATAATAATTATAATTTCTTTCAAATTATATCCTACAAGGGATAATTATTTTTGGAATTTTCCAGGCTTAATAGACAGCATAGCTACCCAACCAACATGACCCGGGCAACCCATGAATTTAAATCTCATCACCTTTTCCCATGTGGTTCAAAAGAGGATCTATAAGAGTCCATAGTCTAAGAACATGGCCAAACCTGCTCTCTACTTATTAGATACTCTGACAAGTCAGGCCAAGTTAGAAGGAGTCTACCAACAGTCTCTGATGAGAGACCACCTCCAAGACTCTCATGGGAGGCTCTACTGTACAAATCAACAACAAAAACCTTTATTAAGACACTATTGTCTTACAAGGGGATTCCCCTGAAGGTTATATATGTACATGAGTGAGGAGGAAAAGCAATCCAGAGGAGAGGGGGAGCAATCAGCCATTCTTTTGGAATTTTTTATAACTATTTCTGAATATGAAGATTATGACATTTTATATTTAGACAATTTTTATTTAATGCAAATTTTGAAAAATAAATTCATACATACTAGTGATGTTTTTATACATTTGTTTAATTTTAGGCGTTCACTTTTGAAAAAAAAAAGTATAAATGCATTTGATAGTAAAAGCCTATTTTTCCAGCTATGATAATTTTGACAAAAATAATGTTTACACCTCAGCATTGTTATAACCTTTTAGGGGAATCCGCTTGTAAGACAACAGTGTCTTAATAAAGGTTTGTTGTTACACCTCAGCATTGTTATAACCTTTTAGGGGAATCCGCTTGTAAGACAATAGTGTCTTAATAAAGGTTTGTTGTTACACCTCAGCATTGTTATAACCTTTTAGGGGAATCCGCTTGTAAGACAACAGTGTCTTAATGAAGGTTTGTTGTTACACCTCAGCATTGTTATAACCTTTTAGGGGAATCCGCTTGTAAGACAACAGTGTCTTAATAAAGGTTTGTTGTTACACCTCAGCATTGTTATAACCTTTTAGGGGAATCCGCTTGTAAGACAACAGTGTCTTAATAAAGGTTTGTTGTTACACCTCAGCATTGTTATAACCTTTTAGGGGAATCCGCTTGTAAGACAACAGTGTCTTAATAAAGGTTTGTTGTTACACCTCAGCATTGTTATAACCTTTTAGGGGAATCCGCTTGTAAGACAATAGTGTCTTAATAAAGGTTTGTTGTTACACCTCAGCATTGTTATAACCTTTTAGGGGAATCCGCTTGTAAGACAACAGTGTCTTAATAAAGGTTTGTTGTTACACCTCAGCATTGTTATAACCTTTTAGGGGAATCCGCTTGTAAGACAACAGTGTCTTAATAAAGGTTTGTTGTTACACCTCAGCATTGTTATAACCTTTTAGGGGAATCCGCTTGTAAGACAATAGTGTCTTAATAAAGGTTTGTTGTTACACCTCAGCATTGTTATAACCTTTTAGGGGAATCCGCTTGTAAGACAACAGTGTCTTAATAAAGGTTTGTTGTTACACCTCAGCATTGTTGGCTTATCAAATTATGAAACTATTTTAGATGCGTAATATTCTTTTTGAAATAAAACAATTTCTACTGCCCTTACTGCAATGGAAAAATTAAAGGGAGGGCCTGGCTCATCAGTGGTGAACCCTCCCAGCGGTTTCGCCAGTTTAATCTACCATACTGCTGTTATATTGCATTTTTGGAACTTCCTTTTATAGTGATACTGAGATGCTTGACTCTTCGAATGGGTATTTTAGATGAACTATGGACATAAGCTTTTAGGACAGCAGAATTACATATAATTTTAAATATTATAAGTTGTTGAGTTCCACAGAGAGAAGAAGTGGTGACCACAAACCTGCGGGGATGGAGGTGTCCATGGGTTGAGCGGTATCATTGCCATTGTCCGTATCTGTGTCGGACTGGGGGCTGAAAACTGGAGGTGGGCTATCTGCGAGACCCACACAAGGAAACAGCTCAGACAGAGGACCTGCTCTTGGAGCCTGTGCATTGGGGGAGGGGGGGAAGGAAGGATAGACTATTTGGAAACTTTTGTTTAGTAAGAAAGGTGGGGGAGAACCTTAGTATACAGCAGGGTGTGTCTGGATACTATCACAAACCAAGGCAGTAAGCAATTATCAATATGGTATAGCTTTCAGAATGAAGTTTATGTCTTTCTAGAGAGGGGCCATTGTCCCACTTTAAAATCAATGAAAAAGGCTGTAACAACTGGGAATTAAAATATGTGTGCTATCTGCTTAACTCCAGAGAGTACTGGAGGAGTGTGGGAAATAGCTTACTCTAAAGTCCCACCTCCTAGGAAGTGAGAATCTCTAACTGTTTTTTTTTTTTGCTTATCCCTAATACACGTGGTACAGGCCATGGTAATCATGGTAGGTAGAAGTAGATGACTGCTTTTACTGTAAATGCACCACATGTCTACACAGGTGAAAAGCAGTTCGACTTTGCATTTACAAATGTGCCAGAGCCCCATTTGGTTACTTGCACTCGCTGGTGGGGGGGGAAAATACCTTTAATGAAGAGAGTTGTCAAAAAATTTGCTAGAACTGGGTGACATTTTGTCTACAACACTTACAAACATTAGTTTGTGTAGAACCTTGGTGTGTAATTTTTGACTTTATTAGACAGCACCCTCCAGTATAACCTAAGGTGTTAAGAGAGAATTTTAAAATCTAATAAAAAATATATCTAAACAAAAAAACACACACAAAGACTTAAATTTATGAAAAAAAAAAAAGATATGAAAGTGTAAAACATTTACTTGAATAACTCTCCGGATAAACCAGTTCCTCTAGACAAACATCACACGCTGTAAGATCCAGTGGGTACGATTAGTTGGAAATGTGGAGGGGAGAGAGAACACAAAACAAACATTATATTATTAATACAATTTTAAACTATTAGCACAAAATTGTCTTTTTTTTACCTTCTTCAAAATGAAACAATTTCCTACTATTCTTTCTGGAATGGGAAAAAAGGTAGGGTAGAAGAGAAAGAGAGGGTTCTCCACTGATAAGCCAGGCTCTCCCAATAATTTTTCCATCGCAGAAAGGATAGTAAAAAAAAATAATTTTATTTGAGAAGAAATGAGAGGAAAAATTAAATGTGCTAATAATTTTAATTGTCATTAACAAATATAAATATATAATTAAACTAAAAAAAAATGAAAATAGTTTGAAACAAAAAAAAAATGAAAATAACGTTTACGGAACAAAGGAATTGGAAAAAAAACAAAAAACAACAAAAGCTAGAAGAGGATTGAATTGGAAAAAAAAAAAAAAAACTTGTGAAAAAAAAAATGTAATGAATAAAAAAAAAGTAGATAACGTGATAAAAATGATAGTGAAAAAAAGGGGGGAGGGGGGTGGTACATCATAATCAAGGATTACAATAGGGTTAAAACAAAATTTACAGCAAGGGGGCAAATTTCAAAGGAAACTTTCAATTTGCATATCTCTCATTTGCATATTACCACCAATTTGTACGGTTAGTCTCGTTACATAGAATGGACATCACTGGTAGAAAGCAAAAAAATTAGCTCCAATTAGTCTTTAATTCAACACCCCAAGGGATCAGAATTTTCTGTTAAATCAAAGGCAATGTTGCATTAGTTGGTTAAGATAACCGTCGCAATATTCACTGCCAGTGGACATTTTTCTATGAAATTTTATTGTTAACACATAAGGAAATGTTGAATTAAAGCAAGTCAGGTGTTTAATTAAAGCAAGTTGAATAGGACAATTGAAAAATTAGTTGAATTAAAGAGCTCAATTCTAGTCAATTGAATTAAAGAGTAGTAAGTGTTATTATCAAAATGTCATTTCACAAATTGGTATAAACCACTTGTCATTTTTGGAGTAATTTTTGCTTTCTCAGGGAGTAAGTTGACTGTATTCTCATTATTAGTGGGGGGAAATGGTCTTCTTCTTATCTCCACTCAATCATATCAGGGTATCAAGCTTGTAAAGCTTGTCTGCCGGGGAAGAGTAGAGCTCATCAATGGATGAATCAATACAGTCAATAATGTGTTTTGGGGTTGCAGGTTGAGAATTGCACTTAGTACATAGTGGGAAAACCTTGCAGTCATTCTGGAAAGTCGTTGTCTGCAGATGACCAGACTCAAGTCTGGAAATTAACGACTGTTGCTCTCTTGGGAGGACAGAACCGGTGCTTGTCCCTCCTGCTCTGTACCAGTCATGTGCAGCATTAGATTTCCATTCCTGTAGGCATTGGGTTTTGATGGTACGGAGGTCTCTTTCGTCTAGTAGGGCAGGAGAGGCCTTATCATAAAACAGCTCGAGGAGCATGAACTCATGGAATTTGTGTAAGCTTTACACAAGGGGATAAGAAACAACAACAACAACTCTAACCACACTTCAAGACACTGATAATGGGGACAGACAGAGGAAAAAACCAGGTAGGTACCGGGAAGTCCATAAGGGCTATTGGGTCCAGAAGGAGCGGAGGAGAGAGCAGGACTGGGGATGGAGCCCTGTGGAGAGGAGGCCCTGCCAGTAGTGAAGCCTTGCTCTGAGTAACTGACATTCTGAGGCATGCCCACAGGCTCAGTCTGGCTGGAGGTGAAGTTGGACATGAGACCTCCGCCTGCCTGGGGGTGGCCAGGAGGGAACTCCGACACTCTGGGCACCAGCACAGGGGGCAGCACTGTACATCACCACCAGCTATGTTAGCATTTCTGGTCAACCCATTCAATGTGAGGCCAGAGCATTGCCTTGATCCATCCAAGAGAAGATTTGTGGGAAAATAATCCCGTTTAGTAATACAAAGAGGGGGTTTGTTATAAAATATAATAACTAGATAAAAAAAAGTTTTTATTGCACCAAAAAGGAGAAAATGAATATTTCAGCTACTGCTATTTAACAATTAAATTTATGAGTCAAAATGAAAGAGGTGGGGAATGGTAATTGCATATTGAGGGAAGAGGTAAAATCTTTAAGGAAACAAAAAAAAAATTGCTAATCCCAATTGCTTCATATTAAATCACTAAGTTGAAAATTCGTGATTGTGCCCCTGCAGCTTTTATCTCTTATCTTTCAACGGCGATAGCTGAAATATTTATGTTCTCCTTTTTATTTTAAATAAAGCATTGAAAAAAACATTTTTATTAATTCATAATTTACTTAATTTTTGTTCATGAATTCTAAATCTTGTATGCCCAAGCTAGTGTCTATTCTCGGATTAGAGGGAGGGGGTCATTAGGGGCAGGCAATGGGGGGTGAACATGTCTCTTGTCACCATCCCGTGGTAGTCCAACACTCATATAAAGTAGTTCCCCTTGTTCCAAAATCACTTTATTAGGTACCGCTCAACAAGAGCAACCTAGTTTATAATAATTGTAACAATGAATAATGTGAAGGTTATTCACATATCAAACAAAATGTTAACGCAGGATTCAATCCCGGTTCATGGCTGTCAGGAATCAAGGGTGTTACCCACTCGTCCACCAACCATTATAAAGTAGTTGTGGAGGTGATATAGAACCTCATGTCATCAGGTTTGAACAAGTATACCAAATTTCAGACTACTAGGTGCTCTGTATTTTAAATATGGATTACAAAATTTGAAAGTAAATATCAATTTGTCTATTAAATGTGGAATTTGTTTTAAAAAAAAAAGTTATATCAAAATATGGTAGTATATTTATTTAAGAGAAAATATAATTTAACTATTTTTTTAAAATATATATACAGTTAAACCTGTCTATAGCGCCCCCTCTTGGGACTCACCAAAATAGGGTGCTATAGACAGGTTTAACTGTATACAGTAAAACCCCGCTAAGACGAACCATGGATATAACGAACCTTCCCTTATAACGAACCCATTGAAAATCCCAATTCCATCCCATTAAAATTACCATCGTTATAACGAACCCAATTTTGGTCCCAAAATATTAAATTCTATCAAAAATACCATGCTTATAACAAACTTTTAATTTTAATTCTAAAATTCCAAAATTATAATTTTCAAATCTAATTAAAATTTTGTGTGAGCTCTAGCTCACAGATCGCAAATCAAAACAAAGAATTTAGCAACATTGGGTGTTTTTATTCACATTCTATTTTTATACTGCGCACTTTTATAAATTTTTCATGCCTTTTTGAAAACTAAATTTCTTAACTATACATTAGGAAAATTCCTTAAACATGGATAAATTTTTAAAACCAGTTTTAAAAGATAATGGAAGTGCCAAAGAAAAAGTCGCTCGTACCAAGATATCACTTGAAAAGAAATTATCCATCATAAAAGCTATTGAAAGTGGTACATCGCAAGCGGAACTTCGGAAGAAAATGAAAATGAGCAAAAGTAGCATTTCTACGATATGGGGCAAAAGAGAAGACTATAAAAAAAAATGTTACAAAAAGGAATCAATCCCAACTATTGCCGCTATCGTCAGTGTCATTATCCACTTTTAGAAGAAGCCTTGTATACGTGGTTAGTACAAGCTAGGCTAAAAAACATCCCACTAAATGGACTCATTTTACAACAAAAGGCCATTTATTATGCCATGGGTATGAAATATGATGAATTTGAAGCCAGTAATGGCTGGCTTGATAGATTTAAGGCCAGAAGAAATATTATTTTTAGAAAAATTTGTGGAGAGGAAAGGGCAGTGAACCCATTGGTGGTGGAAGATTGGAAAGAGAAAATTCCTTCTTTTTTGGACAAGTATTCTCCCTCCAATATTTATAATATTGATGAATCAGGATTATTTTATAAATGTTTGCCTGACAAGACACTCACCTTCAAGGGAGACACTTGTTCTGGAACAAAGAGGTCCAAGGAGAGAATTACCTTTTTGGCTGGGACTAATATGGATGGCTCAGATAAGCTTCCTCTCCTGGTTATAGGGAAATATGCCAAGCCACGATGTTGTAGAAAAGAAAAAAAATCTCTCCACCCATTATGAGGCAAATAAAACAGCTTGGATGACAGCCGTAATTTTCAAAAAATATCTTCACTATTTAGATGAATATTTTGGCAGTGAAAATAAAAAGGTGCTGCTCATCCTGGACAACTGTCCAGCACACCACCTTCCTGAAAAATTGGAAAATATTCAGGTAGTATTTCTCCCCCCCCAATGCCACAGCCAAGCTACAGCCCGTGGATATGGGGATTATTCTTGATATTAAAAGAAAATACAGGATGAAATTGATACAAAGATGCCTTATAGACATGGAAAATGATAGAGAAACAAATATTACATTGCTTGATTCAATAGAATTGTTGAATATGTCATGGAACTCTGTCCCTAAATCAACTATTGTAAATTGCTTTTCCTTGTCTGGGTTTGGAACCTTTCAAGCTGAAATAGCCCCACAAGATTCTTCAATTTCTTTAAGCCTTGAAGAAATATCACGAGCAACCTCAAATTTTGAGCAATATGTCCATGTTGATGATAATGAACAGGTCTTCGCTGAAATGACAGATGAGGAGATTATTAAAATGGTTACAAATGTTCCTGATATTGATTTACCAGAAGAAGAAGAAGAGGAGGAGGAAATGCCATCATCATCACAAGTGCTGTCATCTTTAAAATGGTTGAAGACATATTCTAGAATTTGTGACTTCACTGCAGAAGAAATTTTAAAAAATGAAGATTTCTTTGCTAGATATGAAACCAAATTATTGAGGAATATGTTAAAGCAGAAAAAAATAACAGACTACATCAAGTAAGCCTTTGTATCCTATATTGTAATATAATAATATTTATTTAAAATATATTGTTATTCCTTTTAAAATATTATTAATAAAGTTTTTATTTAATTTTTATATATAAGGTATACTTTTCTTGGATTTTTTTTCACATATGGGGGGCAGGTTGCATTTATACTAATTTAATTATCAGAGGAACTGATCAAAAAGGCAATATTTTCACATGATTTTGTTTTTATTTTAATATACAGCTTTAATATATAGAAATAGGTTTAATTTAGGGGGGAAAAAAGCAGCCAATATTAAGAGGTAGCCTTTTTTTTTTTTTTTTTTGCGCGTGCCCTTTAATTATATCATCAAAAAAATTTAAATACCCAAACCGTGGCTATAGTGAACCAAAAGTCCCGTCCCAATGGGGTTCACTATAGAGGGGTTTTACTGTATATATTAGAACCTCCCTGTAAAAGGACACCTAATTGCAGAACCAGTGTCCTTTAGAGGTGTCCTCTTACCGGAGAGTTGCTAAATTTTAAAAATTGTAATTTTGCAAATGAAAACTGTCCTTTGTGGAGAGGTGTCTGCTAGTGGAGTGTCCACTAAAGGGAATTTCTACTGTATAACTTCTTGTGCATTTTACAGACAAAGGCAACAGCAGCCTACCAAGTTTCAATACAACTGAGTGATAAGTAATTTGCATATTTCTAACTTGTTGGTCATTAAAAAAAAAAAGTACACAAAGTGCATGCTACTGGATGATCTGCAAAATGTCAGGACCTGATGTTGAGCTAATGCTTGAAATTTTAGATTATTAAAGAAACTTGTTGACAATCTTTTTAATAGATATCGTGCCTATATACTTTTTCAATTATCCTTAGAAACCTAAAATCCTTTTTTTATTTATTTAGGAGTTGCTGCTTTTTTATATAAAGTTGTTTCCCTTCAAACTGGAGAGAATGGAATCAAGAGAAAAACCATCCACATAGCGAGTGATCATCAGAACACATGATAGCCCAGTACCAAACTGCTGCTTTAACACCCCCCCTCTATCTATCTAGAAAGTGACTAGAGCTGCTGGCAAATGTTGCCTTTGTCTGATTGCTTGCACATGTGGCAAAGAGCTTTTATACCCGGAGGTTACATTGTCTGGAGCCAGTGATGAAGGTCAGCCAGTACTTGCAGGTGTGTGGGCAGAGTCTTTGTTTAACCACAGCTTCCCAACTACCTCACTGTTAGCCCTAACTACACACTAAAGATTGTGCGTGTCTTGTAAGTGCACTGAGAGATACCTGACTAGCCCAGAAAAATAAAATTTTCAAGACAAGATATTTGTATTGGATATGCTAGATCATTAACTTCCCTACCCTAAGTGGTTAAGTTTTTAACACAGCCTCCATGTCTAGATGTCTATGTACCCTCTATGTTTACTACTACCAATAAAGAATGTGTCTTAGAGACTTTGGACTCTTAGAAAGGACAGAGTTACAGCTTCTGAAGATATGGTACTGGCACTCAATGATGAGACTACCATGGACATGACCAAGGAAAGCTATGGCCAACTGGAGAATATTGAGAAAAGGTGGGCCAGTAAGTTTGGACATCTTGACTGACACTCTGAGGATTAACCTAATGGAATTTTGGACAATTTTGAAAACCTACATTGCCATCAAAAACTCTCTAGCACCCTTTAACCATAATTTTTTAGGCTAGGGTATCTCATGAGAGACTCAATGTATAAGCTAAATGTTCCCTTCCCAACTGTCAAGTTACCTGGGCTCTCCACTCTCTTGTAATGGTAGGGATTGATGCAGACTTCCTTCTGCTTGGCTGAGAAGGGAAACTCGCAATGCTCCAGAGGCTTCAGTTCATGGTGGCTCTGGAGGTCTGGCCATCGCCATACGCGACAGTAGATCACATGGGGCAGTCCTTTGCGGTGGGAAACCTGCGCAGCAACAGCACATGGGTTGCAGCCACGCATGATAACCACTACTCCACACAAGTTTATTATCCAAGGGTTCAGTTTTTGCTACTACACCAGCATAAGATAGATGAGGTATACAGTACAACCTCCATGAGAGGACACTCCCGCTAGAGGACACCTATCTACAAAGGACAGTTTTTTGACGTGACAACGTCTTAAATTAGGTTGCGGCTGGGAGTCACTTATGAAAAAGTGTAACGCCCGGTAACGTTACGATGAGTCATCGAACGAGAGTGCTGCGCGCGCAGCGCTAGAGAATTAGGCGCATTGAATCGGCGCATGCTTGTCTCTGTCTTTGTCGAACGTTCTTGGCGTTGGAAAAACAAGAAAGCGTCATAATACAAGTTCACACGTGTGGTTAAAGTATCGTCAGCTGTGTCTGTAGTGAAAATGTGGAGTGCTTAGATTCGTCATTTACAACAACTACAACAATAAAGGTAAATAATTGTACACTGATATTTCATTATCGTAAACTATGATTGATTGATTAATTGTTAGATTGACACAAAAGTTGAGAAACTGAGTTTATAGGTTATGTCATACTATTGATAAATGTTGATAGTGTTAAGTAAATTATTAGTTTAAAATTAATTAATTAATTAATTATTATTTTACAAATTTTAAATAGTTTCAAATTTATTTAGCAAAAATTTGAACCTTCGATCTGAATAAATGTTTTGATTTTCGAATTGATTCTTTAAAATTACAAATATTAAGAAAAAGTGGCAGATATAAGAAAACTTTATTTAAACTGTGTTGAGCAAGAATTTTAACATCTAATTTAAGTAAATGTTTTAATTTTCAACTTCATCATTTACAATTACAAATTTTATTTAATTTCAAATTTATTTGGCAAAAATTTGAACCTTCGATCTGAATAAGTGTTTTGATTTTCAAATACCAACGCGGCTGGTGGAGTGGCTATCTATCGTAAATTATCATCGACATCTACGGCGGAAGTGTTCCAAGTTGCGATTACAGACGTAACTCGTGTCATT
Source organism: Cordylochernes scorpioides (assembly GCA_030710605.1). Lineage (NCBI taxonomy): Eukaryota > Metazoa > Arthropoda > Arachnida > Pseudoscorpiones > Chernetidae > Cordylochernes > Cordylochernes scorpioides. The sequence goes on from CP092865.1 coordinate 18,284,455, forward strand.
AAAACCAAGGGTGACATGTGCATGACTGAAGTTACTTGCTTCGCCGCTAATACTAGCTTCAAGTTTATACTCGGTGCTGTATATATTCATCCAGGAGCTAGTATGCAGGATATTGGAATGTTACTATGGCAAGGACTCGGTCCGTACATTCACAACAGCCAGTACCTGCCACCGTTCGTGCAAGTTGATTCTAGTATACCGATTCTTCTGTGTGGTGATTTTAACAAAAACGTAAAGCCTGACAACTCGTTTCTTAAATTCATGAAAAATACGTATAATCTTGATTGCGTATCAAACGTTTCTAAGTCAACTACGTTAAAAGGAACAACTATCGACTTGACTTTCGCAAGACACATTACAGCAGAAACACTTCCTTTCATTTCATATTTCTCCTATCATCGTCCTATCCTCAACAAAATCACTCAAATAGGAATTAGTTAAGTTTAAGTTTACATGTACAATGTTTTAGTAAACAAAATATATTTCTATAGTTAAAATTTGTGCAATTCTTATTTTCATTCAATTCCTTGTTCCTATTGTGCAATTTAATTATATTCATATCAATAAATATTCTACCGTTGTCACGTAAAATCTTCGCCCGTAAAACCGACTTTACAGGCAACCATTGTTTTTTTTTCACAAAATTATCATTTTTTACTATTTAGAAACTCTCCAGTAAAAGGACACCTCTCCCTAAAGGACACTTTGGCTCTGCAATTAGGTGTTGTCCTTTATAAGGAGGTTCTACTGTGATAGGAAACAACAGTTTAAAGGAAAACCTCAGGCACAAAAGTATTCCTGTTGTTTAGCCCTTGCTTTGTAAAATTTTTAAGCACAATTCAATAATTTCGAAGTCTTTTATATAAAGAATGGATGCAGTTGCCATCTTACTAAAGAATACAGCTATTACATAACAGAAAGCAACTCTGTAGAGGCACATAGCAGTTTTAATTCTAATTAGAATATATATTTTGGCCACTATCATGATTTCATTCCTATTATGAATTTGTGCACAAACCCTTGATTAACATTTCTAGTCATGCCCAAGATTCTCTCTTGGATCATCCATTTTAAAGTCATATATAATAATAATCTGTTGTTGTTTCTTATCCCCTTGTGCAAAGATTACACGAATTACATGAGTTCATGATCTCGTGGATTGGGGTATAGGGCTGCAGCTTTCGTTGATCATGGCACCATGATCCAGGCACACTTTGGTGAAAGTCTGACTTTGCCTGTAATTTGAGGCCGTTAAATAATAATCTGAACACACACACTAGCAGTACCACGGTCATTAACAGTGGGTTTGGATGAGGCTAGACCTATAAAAGGCCACAAACACTCAATGACAATACTGGATAAATGTCTATAATATTACATGGCCTAAACTTAATTGGAAAGTCTTTGATATCACTAGTTGTCGATTTTTTTTTTTAGGGAGACAAGAGTCAATTTTGTTCACACTTGGTTTTCTTGTGTCTTCAATAAAGGTCAATGTGTATCAAATATCTTTCAGAGTTATTGTCTGAATCTCAATATACATGCTAAAAGGTACAACTTCCTTGAGTGCCACCTTCAAAAGTAAGCACAACAATTCTATATGAATCCATGTTAGGATTGGTTACAAAGGTGTCTGTTCTCAATGTTAGGAGTCGTCTCATCTGGAGCTAGGTCAGACTACCTGTGCTTCTTCAGATTCTTTGAATCTACAACAGAGGATTTACCTACCCATCATGAAATCCTCATTGCCTTCACAAAGTTTTTAGATATTGGGATAAGAAATAATAAGAGAATTTGAAAACATGATATTAAAACACAACAAAGTTCTGGATTAAACGGCAAAAATTTGGATCTGTCTGAAATTGAAAATAAGATATCTATATATATAAAAATGAATGTTTGTATGTTTGTTGGTCTGTTTGTATGCACGGTATACAAATTCGCAGTAGTTCACTAATTCAAACCAAAATTTCCATGCATAGGTAAAAAATAACGGGGATGGCGATAGGCTATTTTAAAAAAATATATAAATCTATTATTAAAACTATATATTCAAATTATTCTACTTAGCTCACGAGCAGCGCCCTCTAGAACGCTTGGCGGTCTGACGGCGGGGGGCGCCCATTGGCTGCCGGCGAGCACGTGACTTCCCTGCCCCCGCCCCCCCTCCGAGAAAATGGAATCGTCCGGTTGGCCAGTTCAAGTTCCCACCGCGCGCGGTCCTGGCGTTGGTGACACAGCTGTGCCAAGTGCCAAAAAAGCCTCGCGGGTGACCTCAGGGAACTACGTCCATCTTCCATATGTAAAATACATTTAATCGTGTAAACCCGGGCGTTGCCCGGGTCATTCGTCTAGTAAGAAATAAAATAGAGCTTCTTTATCCAGTATTGTCTTCCTTATTTTTACACTGACTTATAAAACCAAAATAATTTATAATACAGTAGAACCTCCCTTTAGCGGACACCTCTCCACAAAGGACAGTTTTCATTTGCAAAATTACCATTTTTACTATTTAGAAAATTTTTAGCATTTTTATTATTTAAGAGGACACCTCTTCCTAAAGGACACTTGGCTCTTCAATTAGGTGTCCTTTACAGGGAGGTTTTACTATATATTAAACATGGGCCTTGAAAGTCATACCAACATTTTTTCAATGAAACCCAGAAAGAATGATTTCTATCAATCTGTGAGGTATATCCCAATGCTATTTTTAAAGCAACTATTTATTGCAAGGGAGAAAAAAGAAGCTGAAAGAACGGAGAGTGTAAAAGATGATAAGGTGGAGATTACCACCAAAGTAGAAGTTGTTGCAAGATGAGGTAAAATTCCATTGGGGGATAAGGTGAAAAAACCCAAGTTTGTTACTCTGATATATTACTTCACTATAAAAGCCTCTTTTATAAGATCCATTTGGTTAGAGCATCATAATTTTAGGGTCCCTGTTGAGAAGGGTTATAGTTTGGATTATAGATTATAATACAAGAAAATAATACCTAATCCAAATAATTTAATAGTAGATAAAATAGAATCTTCTTGTCTGATGATCGTGACAATGCTGTTGCTGAAACGTCACACACTATTTTCTTGTATTTGGATTATAGATTATAAACACAAGGTAATAAGACCAAATCCAAATAAAGAGTGTGACTTTTCAGTTGTCACCTCTCATTCAATACTTTTGTCTGATAATGGTAACAACACTGTTACCAAAATGTCACACACTATTTGGTCTTATTACCTTGTGTTTAAGGTTCCCATTGTTTTAACTATGATTGTTATGACAACATAAAACCCTGAACCCCAGTGATGTTGTTAGCAAGGTTCCTTCTTTTTCTGTCTCTCCACCCAGCTTTTTTACTTTTTCTTTCAGAATTGTCAATCTGGTGATTTGTCTAACTTGGTCAGACCATCCTTGTATGGGTCTTCCTCTCCTTCCCCATATTTCCAGCCATACATGCACATTTTTGGGGAAATCTGTGAGGATAAGATTTTGAATTTTTAATGGAGACTATTGGGACAATTTTTTTTTTTTTGAGATTTCAAATTGGTGATAATTGAACTACAGTTGAAATGTGCTATAACAACATTTGGGACCAAGATTTTACATTGTTATAACCATGTTAAACCTATTATATACATAGTTAAAACAATTAGGGTTTACAACTTAGGATCTTAGAATTATGATATTAAAGTAGACCCTCTAAGTGAAGGAGAACACCTAGTTGCAGAGCCAAAGTGTCCTTTAGGGAGAGGTGTCCTCTTACCGGAGAGTTGCTATTAGTAAAAATGGTAACTTTGGCGATAAAAACTGTCTTTTGTAGAGAGATGTCTTCTAGTGAGTGTCCTCTCATGGAGTATGTTCTACTGTTGAGGCTGAGAGGGGGGTTCCACTGTATCTAGATGTAAAGTCTAGAGTAAATCTAGAGTACACCTTACCTGAAGTCTGCCATCCAAGGACCGAGGTATGGTGACACATTTGCTGGGTTGACCCGGACAACTGAGAGCTTTTTCCAGTTCCTCGATGGCTCCCTTTTTCTTTTTGAGTTTTTTGACGAGGGAATCCACGGCTTTCTCTGCCCATTTCTCCTCCTCGTCTCCCTGTTTCCATCCTAGCAGCTTCTTCACTGCAGGGCTGGTGAAGGAGAACAGGCTATTGAGGGAGGACATCTGCTTACAACAACAACAGCAATGTCAGAAAAACATAGTTCCTCTAACACACACTACTAGGTAGATGGTAGTACAATGTGTATGTAGGCATTGTTTGGACAGTCCAACTTCTCACACACACACACACAAAAGCCTTTATTAAGACACACAGGTCTTACAGAGGATTCTCCTTGGGGTTACAAAACGGAGAAACCTATGAAAGTGGGAAATAAAAAATGGAGAAAGATTATATACATTTGGTAAATATATACAGATTATAAGAAAGAATAAAAAAATAAGAAGAATAAAAAAAATCAAAAAAAAAAGAAAAAAAAATTTTGGAAATATGGATGGGAGAAGTGGAGAGCGAAAAGAGGAAAGAAAACAGGTATTTACATATGGAACAAGACAATTTAAGCTCTCACACAGCACAGGTGGGCCATGTATTTTTTAAGAAATCTTTAAGAGATTTCCGAGGGAAATCCGCGTGTTCAGGGTTGTAAGGTAAACACCGTTTTATCAGTGTGGGGGTTAACTTATCGTATCTGCCTAAACAAATAATTGGATGTTGGTTCTGTCTTTCTCATCAAACAGAAATTTTTGGTATGTTTGAATGTTCGGTTAAGTCTTTCTTTTTTACAGCATTTTTATGGAAGTTATATAGATTTAGAGCTACTGAACTATTGTCTATAAAGTTGGATAATAAAGAATATAATGTGAAGTGTGTATGGCCTATCTTAGAGAAGAGTATTTTTCTTTCAGTGTCAAGAGGCATGCATTCAAATATATAATGTTCTAAAATTCATTTTCGGTTCTATTTTTGCATAGTTGGCAATACAAGTCTTCTGTCCTTAGATATTTTATATGGTCTTCTCGATATAAAACAAATAGAATTCTCAATTGCGCAATGAGGCGTTTAGCCGGCAGTGGGAGTTCACTTAGTAGATAGTTCTCTGCTGCGAATGTTTTATGTAAATATTTGTAGTGTGTGTGTAGCTTCGAATTGGTTATTCTTGATTGATCGGTTTGGATAGACTGTTCTATAGTGATTCTGATAATTTGAGGTATTGCTTTCTGTAGAATATTGGGGTCTGAACAATTCTTTAACCACATGAATCCAGTTGAGTTTAGGATATTCATTAAATTTTCTGTAAAACCTATAAAGGTATTCGTCAGAGTGGACGTTTCCCATAATTGGGCTAGACAGATTGCGGGCAATCTGGATTTTTCCATTTTTAATATTCTTAACCAGAACTTTAGAATTAGTTTGGTTGCTGTGACTCCTAGTGAGAAGCGTCCGGTTTCCATGCGTAGTATGTAGCCTGGTGTGTTACTCGGCAAGTTCAATAGTCGTCGGAGATAGTTATTCTGAATTTGGTCCAAGATTTTGTACTTTTCGTTTGCCCAAATTGGAGCAGAATACAGCAGAGTTGACAGGATAATCGAGTCTAATAGTTTCATTGATGAACCAAATGAATTCAACCTGGATTTCTCCATAATTTTCCATACTTCGCCGGTAGCTGCAAGCGCTTTGCCTTTAAAGTATGAAGCCACTTGACTAAACGAGATTGTTGTTGTGAGGGGATAGCCAAGATAGAGATATTTCGATGTCACTGTCAACAGTTGGTCTCCCCAGAACCATTTGTCCGATTTTGCAGGGCGGCCACCATTTCGGAAAACCATTATCTTGGATTTTGATTCGTTCAGGGTTAGATGATTTGTTTCGAAGTATTTTTTCAACATGTCAGTCCAACTTCTCTAACACTCCAAGGAATCAGAATTGTCTTTGAGGGGGGTCGGTGGAAGGATGGTCTAAACTGTTGGTTTTCGACCACTACGACTCGGGTTCATTTCCCGCATTGGGCACTTTTTTCTGATGAAAAAAAAAAAAAAATGCTCCCCAATGGTCCCTGATTCTTGCAAAAGTTCAACCCCACCAGTGGGTGCAAGTAACCAAACGGGGTTCTGGCACATTTTTAAGTGCCAAGTCGAACTGCTTTTCACATGTGTAGAAATGGGGTGCACTTACAGTAAAAGCAGTCGCTAACTACCCACCATGATTATCATGGCTTGTACCACTGTACTAGGGATTATCAAAAAAAAAAAAAATTGTCTTTGGTTTAATTATAAAGTCTGTGTGTGTTGAAATATAGTCAGGTAAGAAAATATCAATGTATTCTCTCAGTGAATCTTTTACCTATGATATTTGGTAATCAAATGGGAGTGTTGATTTATAGCTGGTTAAATTAAATATGTTGATTGGGATTTGAATTTAAAAAGTTGAATTATAGTGGGGGTTATTTACAATTTTTGAGTACTTATATATCCACTTTCTCAACTTTAGGGATATGTCTTTAGAAGGACAATAAGTATCTGAAAGCTTGCCATCCCAATAAAGAAACACATTTCTAACATTTTATATATATACAGTTAAACCTGTCTATAGCGCCCCCTCTAAATAGCGCCTTCCTCTCTATAGCGCCCGATTTTAAATATGTAGTACAATGCAATTTACATTAAAAGTGACCTGTCTATAGCACCCTATTTTGGCAAGTCCCAAGAGGGGGCGCTATAGAGAGGTTTAACTGTATTTCTGACAACCATCATGATTGTTTCTCTGATTCTCTTTCTCAACCTGCAACCCCAAAACACATTGTTGACTGTATTGACTCATCCATTGATGAGCTCTACTCTTCCCTGGTAGACACCATCAAAAGTCTCAAGCTTTACAAGCTTGATACCTTAATAGGATTGAGTGGAGATAAGCAAGAAGACTGTATTTCTAAAAATGTTTTAACCATGGTTATAAAAACAGCCTAGGTAGACCAACATTAAATTGTTATAATGAGGTTTGGGTATTTAGAAACCTAACAATGTATGTAGTCTACGGACAATGACTTTCCAGAATGGTTGCAGGGTTTTCCCACTATGTACTAAGTGCAATTCTCAGTCTGCAACCCCAAGACATATTATTGACTGTATTGACTCATCCATTGATGAGCTCTACTCTTCCTCGGCAGACACCATCAAATGTCTCAAGCTTTACAAGTTTGTTACCTTAATATGATTGAGTGGAGATAAGAAAGAAGAAGACAATGTATGTAGGCAGTAGGTACATTCCATTCAGACAGTGGAGGTATACAAGTTTGTTAGAAGGGAAGAGAGAGATTTCAACACTTGAGAAATAAACCAACTCCTGTTTATATTGTGTAACCCAACTGTTGGGTTCTCCTCCTTTGTTTATATCTTCAAGCCACACTAAAGAAAGCTACAGAATGATGGGTGGTCATCCTTGAGAGGGGGGAAAAAAAGGCATCTCCTGCTCCTGCAAGTAAAAGTTTCTGATGGATTGTGCCATCTGTCGGAAGTTGTTCAAAGGCTGAACACAATAATCTCAGAGAAAAGAGACCTTACAGAACTGGCTATATATTGTGAAGGAGGGGATAACCTTTGTTCCTCACCAGCTGATTGGGTCTATTGGCTGGGTGACCTTTGGCCCTGGCCAATTGGATATAACTTCCCTAAATCATCCTCAAGTTGCGTCTACAACACTTCTTTAGGTCCCTATTCTATAGGTCTTCTTTTATGTCTCCCTAGTTCTTTATTCCTAGATGAATGTATGTAGTACTGACCTAGGATTGTTTTGATTATTTAATAGAATGGCATGAAGTTAGAAAAGATACAAATTACCCAGAACAAAGTGAAATGGTGTTCCATGAATATTGGTTTCTTTGTCAGAGCTTGCACTAGGCAATGATTATGATAAGAGCTTATATTGATTTTGTTTATATAAGCAATTTTCTCAAAAAGTCCTCACAAATTGTTTTTTTAAAGAAATTAATTTTAGCATTCTGTTACCTATTCTACTACAATATGAATGATTGTAAATAGTTTCACGCGCAATTATCCAGATCGAATATAGAGTGTCTTATTTGCAACTGGTAATAAATAAAATACATTTTAGCATAAATTTTAATCTCTATTTTTAAGGCTCCTTTCATTGTTGTTAAAAGTAAGGTTTCTCATATTGTCTGAACAATAAATATTCAGTTAAAAACATGGTTACAATAGAGAGATGGCATTGGTGAAGTTACACACCATATTGAACCCATCAATATTATACCATTCCACAGTGATGAAAGACATCCAAATGAACAGAAACTGGAAGCAAGCAATCATTACCAACCTCAAAGATGTTAACCAAATCAAAAGGGAGGATTGGATTCAATAATTTGCAGGTAAGAAAGGTGATCTATGCGGACTTTGCTGTTTATATTTCAACAACAAAGATATTAGGTGACCAACTGGGCAGCCATCTCTGATATAAAGGTTGGCCATCATGAAACGCCATTTCACCTTGAATATGTTCCAAGCAATTCTTTCCACACCTCTTTACATATACAGTTAAACCTGTCTATAGCGCCCTCTCTAAATAGTCTTCCTCTCTATAGCGCCCGATTTTAAATACGCAGTACGATGCAATTTACTTTAAAAGTGACCTGTCTATAGCACCCCCTCTCTATAGCACCCTATTTTGGTGAGTCCCAAGAGCTATAGACAGGTTTAAATGTATATTGTTCTAATTATCCACACTATTAGATAATCCAGTCCTGGTCTATCTCTTTCCCCTCCAGCATGGTCAATAGATCTTCCAAAAATCTTTGAAGTATATCATTTATTTTCAGTTATTTCACTTAGAAGGCTGTTATTGTTCAAGTAGTGATAGACTTTTGATGACTATATGGACACATGATCTATTTAAGGCTATACTCTCCATTTAATTCTCTCCACACTTATATGTCATCCTAGCTGTCCATTGGATTTATTGAGAATTCTTCTAGCACACCAGAAATGTTCAGAGAGGAAATTTTTTACCTCAGTTTTTTGTTCAATGTGCAAATTCACATCCGTACAGGATACAATTTGACCAAATAAAGTATTTAAGCATCCTTTTATTTTATTCCATATTTGAATCTTTATTTTAAAAATAAATTAATCCATAAAAATTTAAAAATAAATAAATTCCAATCTTGTTAATGTCCTACAGTCCCCTTCCTCCTGTAAGTAATCTCACCCACAGGATGGATGAAAGCGCAGTCTGGTGAAGTAAAGCTAATCACCCAGTAAGAGGTCTACAAATGTTAACAAAGGGTGTATCCTTCCTATATAACCAATATATGTCGAACTGCTTTTCATATGTGTAGACATGTGGTGCACTTACAGTAAAAGCAGTCGCTAACTACCCACCATGATTATCATGGCCTGTACCACGTCTACTAGGGATTAGCAAAAAAAAAAAAAAACAATGTATAACCAACCTCTCAACACTTTGTACAATTTTACCTTCCAAGTCCCCAAACTAAATGATTCCTCTATCCATATTTATTTCTCAAGAATATGGGTCACTTCTCTCTCTGTCAAACTTTTTATTTTCTAAACACAAGGTAATAAGACCAAATACAAATAAATAAATAGTGTGTGACATTTCAGTAACAATGCTGTTACAGAAACGTCACAGACTATTTATTAGGATTTGGTCTTATTACCTTGTGTTTATAATCTATAATCCAAATTGTGCTTTATCTCATTTTTATTTTCTATTAATCTAATCAATATTTAAATTAAAAAAAAAAATGTACCCTCATCAGCATACAAATAATGAGGTATGAAAAGCTTTTTTATAAATTCAAGATTACCTTATGTTTACTTGTATGGTCGAACCTCGTAAAAACAGCATCACTTGAGACAAAGATTTTGTGCTTTGTTATAACCACAATTAAAACAATTCCGACTTGAGACTTCAGCAGTTATAACCGAGTTGCTCTTATAAAAAAAAGACAGTTCTAAAGAGGTTCCATTGTACAGTAGAATCCCTCTCTAAATGACCTAGTTGTAGAGTGTTCTTTAGGTCTTCTCTAACCAGAGAGAGCTTCTCTAGTAGTAGTAAAAAAAAAAAGAAGGTAATTTTTTGGCAATGAAAACAAGGATGCCCTTTATAGAGACATGTCCTTTCTTGGTGGTGTTGCTCTTCTGCATTTGTATCCAGACAGAGGTATTTTTGTCACAACATCAATTAAATTTATGAAAATTCAAAACCATTTTAGACGCGCAAGATTCTTTTTGAAATTAAACAATTTCTACTGCAATAGGGAATGGGAGGGTTCTGATGAGCCAGGTCCTCCCATTAATCTTTCCATATTGCAGTAAGGGCAGTAGAAATTGTTTAATTTCAAAAAGAATCTTACGCGTCTAAAATAGTTTCAAATTTTCATAACAGATGGCGCGCAAGTGCATCATAAATACATTTAAAAAAAAAAAAAAACTTTTGAGACAAAAAGTGTTCCTTATTCTAAAGGAATAGAAATGCCATTCCAAGACCTCTATTAATTCAACACCAACTTTAATTCATGAAGCCCATGTCTTTGCATTGATGAGAAGTTCAACCTATAAAAACAAAGCCAACTGCCATTCAAAACTACCTCTCTTGCAACACCCTCAGCTTATCACCCAGTTATCATCTTTCTGTGACATTATCTCTTTCTCTCTCACTTTTTTTAAAGAATAAAAACTTGAAAAGATAAAAAGTGATGAGGCCAATGTCATCACAGGATAGAAACTGAACTTGGCCTGGCCATTTTTAATCATCTGTAACATTACGGACGATACAGCTTTCCTTCAGTGTAATAACACCACTTGGGACAACCTAGACACTTTTATTTTTTCATTTATCATTACTCTTCACAATTCATCCTTTCATACCTCATCCCTAAGGATAGAAATAATCGTTATTTCTCCGTTAAAATAAATTTTGATTTTTTTCGTTCAAAAGAAACACATGCGGGATAATTTTAAAATGTCGTTTTACAATTATTTTATGTTTATATAACATGTTATATAACAATAGTTAAAATAATTCAGGGTTTAAAACTTGGGTCCTTATATAATTACGATATTATGACAGAGTTGGTGATAAGGCACAATTTGGATTATAGATTTATTTATTTATTTGGATTTGGTCTTATTACCTTGTGACAGAGTTGGTGTTATTAAAGTGGCAATTATAATGGGATTCCATTATAAACACAAGATATAATAAGATTAAATAAAAAAAAATAGAGGGCGACATTTCAGCAACAGCTTACTGAAATGTCACATACTATTTATATGGTCTCATTAACTAGTGTTTCTAATCTAAAATCCAAATTGCACCACATCAGATTCCATTATACATATAGTATAACACCTATAAATAATGTGATGCTGAGATTGTTTATACAAAATGTTGTAATGCCATTGACAAAGATTGGGTTTGAGCCTACCGAAATATTGGCAATTTTTTTTTTTTTTGCTTATCCCCCCTAGTACATGTGGTACAGGCCATGATAATCAGGTGACTGCTTTTACTGTAAGTGCACTACATGTCTACACATGTAAAAAGCAGTTCAACTTTGCACTTACAAATATGCCAGAGCCCCGTTTGGTTACTTGCACTCGCTGGTGGGGTTGGACTTTTGCAAAATTTGGGGACCATTGGAGCATTTTTTTTAATCAGAAAAAAAGTGTCCAATGCGGGAATCAAACACGAGTCGTAGCGGTCGAAAACCAACGGTTTAGACCATCCTTCCACCGACCCCCTAAATAAATATTTTATTCAATCCAATATATACCTTTTAATTATCTATAGTGTAACCTCTTCAAGGCTTACTTTAATTCAACAAGTTCTTTAAATACCAACAACCTGTTTATATAAACTGACTATAACTCAACCAGAGAAAATTCTGACCCCTTGTTGAATTGATGAAGTTGGATGATTGCATTTGTATAAAGTTCAAATGTAGAGAATAAAAGGATCGGTGGGGATGGTGGTATAAGTGGAATATACTAAAAGGATACCTCTTGAATGTGAAATATTGCTGATGGCTTAATGCCATCTATCAGAAAAGTATATCAACTATCTGTTGATTTCCCCCCCTAAGTTAGCCTATATACCCTTTTCCTATCAAGAAAAAATATATAAAGCTGCACCTCCATGGAGGGGACATTCTAGCTAGAGGAAACCTCTCTACAAAGGACAGTTTACTTCACCAAAATTACCATTTTTAGTATTTTGCTGCTCTCCAGTAAGAGGACAACTCTCTCTAAAGGACACTTTGGCTTTGCAACTAGATGTCCTTTGCAAGGAGGTTCTACTGTATATATATTTTAAGAGTTTAGACACAAACTATATAACAAAGCAATCTTTTATTCATCCTAGATTATAATCCTGCCCACTAGAGCTTGAGTAAAAGGAGGAATCAAATGCCTACCTATCACAGCATGAGGAACACTAGCGTCACAAAAACACAGTAATACACATTTCCAGGGACAAAAAAAAAAAAATCCCCACAACAATTTCAAAATTTTGTGACTTACAATTAAAAAAGAACTATTATATCAATGAAATGTGGGGGGACCAAACAATATAACCAATCTATTTGGTCTTTTTTTAGTTTTGTGATGTTAGGCATAGAGGGGGGGGGGAGACCAAAGAAAAAAATTCAGATATTGAAAAAATTACATTATCAAGGAACTGTTGAGGTATTACTGTATTGAAGAACTTTGCGCCACTGTGTGTAACTTTGGGTGAGAGGCATTATGAAGTTTTAATTAGGTATTCCAATTTGACGACGGCAGCAAAAGTGCAAACAAAACATCCCTGCATTCTATTTGAATCATAATCACATAGTCACAAAACCAAATAATTTTTATACAACATTTTGATAACTGTCATCAGTACAAAATCCTACTTTTAGTCTGAAGATGGTAACAACAACACTCTTCCTGAATGTCATGTACGGTCTTTGTTCTTGTCACCTTGTGAGATACTTTAAAATGGGATCTTATTATGCGTTTCCACATCAAAATTCTGTTATATGACTACAAGTAAGTTGTACAAGAATGAAACTCGTGTACCAAAAAAAGGAACCTCTCCCTTTAAAAATGCATTAAAACAATACATTTTCACTTATTGCCCATGCTTAGAGCATAGTGTTTGTGATAAAGATTGTTAAAAAAAAATGCCAGTTTTGGCAAATTCAAACAACCTGCACCACATTCAACCTGTAACTCCAAAACACATTTTGACTGTATTGACTCATCCATTGATGAGCTCTACTCATTCCCAAACTCGGCCTTTGCCGGTCCCAAGCCCGGATGAAAAAGGAGGAGGGAGAGCAGTAACAAGCTCACTAAAAAACCTGGGCTCAGCTGGCCTGGCTGATAGTACCCGGTAAGGGCTCCTAATCGAGGGATACAGGATGAGCAGTGTTTGTACTCCATGTTAGGAGCGGCTGCACATGGCGTCTGTTCCTCATGTCAGAGGCGGCCATTTCTTTTGGAGCTAAGTCGGCCTGCCACTGAGTAGTGCTCCCAGTCTTAATGACAAAGGCAGACGCAATCTACTTCACCCAGTATGGAGATAAGAAAGAAGAAGACTCATTCCCAGCAAACACCATCAACAACTTCTACAAGCTTGATACCCTAATATGATTGAGTGGAGATAAGAAAGAAGAAGAAACAAACACAGGATTTTGTCATAATTGGTTCAAACTGGTGTTGTAACACATTCTTTATGAACAAGACATTCTATACTGAAGTGATTAACAAAATATTTTAATGTTTTAAAAGGGTACAATTATATGAATCTAAAACACAATTTTAAGAATAATGTTCAGTGTGTAGATACAGAGCCCAACTTCTTGAACTCAACACTCTGAAGAATCAAAATTTAAGTTGGTTAAATTAAAGTCAGTGTTGAAATAAAGTGGGTAAAATAGGCTGATTGGGATTTGAAAAAAAGTATTGAAGAGTGATAAAGCACAATTTGGATTATAGATTATAATACAAGAAAATGAGACCTAATCCAAATAATTTATTAGTGTGTGATGTTTAGGCAACAGCATTGTCACCATCATCAGACAAAAGAATAAATCATTTATATCAATAAATACATTTATTCTTTTGTCTAATGATGGTGACAATGATGTTACCGAAACGTCACACACTAATAAATTATTTGGATTAGGTCTCATTTTCTTATAGTATTGAAGAGGTTATACTGCTTTGTTGATATCTCCTGAGAGTGCAATTAAATATCTCTAACAGAGGTATAACCCTACCATCTATAATGGAATAAATACCAAATTGAACATGAGATTAAACACACCATGGCATTCTTCTGTCAAATGCTTCTATCAGACAATCGAGGAATAATAACTTTTCCCATTAGATTGAGGGGATGAGGGATGATAAACATACAACTTCCTCATTGCCCAACATTACTACTTATACCAACTCCGCCTTCGCCGGTCCCAAGCCCGGATGAAAAAGGAGGAAGGGGAGCAGTAACAAGCTCCCTATAAAACCTGGGCTCAGCTGGCCTGGCTGATAGTACCTTGTAAGGGCTCCTAATCCAGGGATACAGGATGAGCAGCATTTGTACTCCATGTTAGGGGCGGCTGCACATGGAGTCTGTTCCTCATGTCAGAGGCAGCCATTTCTTTCGGAGCTAAGTCGGCCTGTTACTGAGTAGTGCTCTCAGTCTTAATGACAAAGGCAGACTCATTCTACTTCACCCAGTCATGATGGTTGTCAATTTCAAGCTTTACAAGCTTGACACCTTAATATGATTGAGTGGAGATAAGAAAGAAAAAGAATAAGACTACTTATACCCAAACCTAACAAAACCTAATCTATATAGTATATATAGATGGAAAGTTTGCCAGAAGGAAATTATTCTATATAAATAAAGGTTGTGCATCTCTCCCGTCAAAATAGATATTAAAACTAAACACCATCTATTGTCTCTGCAAAATAGACTCAGGTCAGTGACAAAGCCACAACACCAGCTTTGGAAAACTGAGAAACGTCCACCTAGAGACCATGGTTTCTGGCTAATGGCTCTTCATCAGTCTAGGGCGGACTTTATTCCATGAGATCTACAAGGGATCTAATGAAATCTTCACAATCTGCCAAAGAGGTGTTTATCTGGTAGAGTGGTAAGACCATATCTATGGCTGGGAGAGGCAACCTTTATTTTTATATAGTGTTTACAGTAGAACCTCCCTGTAAAGGACACCTATTTGCAGAGCCATAGTGTCCTTTAGGGAGAGGTTTCCTCTTACTGGAGTCAAGTTGTGACCCTTGATTGTGTCTGTTTGACAACCATCATGACTGGGTGAAGTAGAATGTGTCTGCCTTTGTCATTAAGACTGGGAGCACTACTCAGTGGCAGGCAGACTTAGCTCCAAAAGAAATGACCGCCTCTGACATGAGGAACAGACTCCATGTACAGCCGCTCCTAACATGGAGTACAAACACTGCTCATCCTGTATCCCTGGATCAGGAGCCCTTACAGGGTACTATCAGCCAGGCCAGCTGAGCCCAGGTTTTTTAGTGAGCTTGTTACTGTTCCCCCTCCTCCTTTTTCATTCGGGCTTGGGACAGGCAAAGGCAGAGTAAAAATGGTCCCAAAATGGTAATTTTGCAAATGAAAACTGTTCTTTATAGAGAGGTGTCCTCTAGCATGAGTGTCCTCTCATGGAGGTTCTACTGTACAAGAAAAATCCTTTCGCACTAAGTTTCTTTTAATAACTTTAATTGCAAGTTTTCAAGCTTTTTTTTTTTTACTTGTTGAAGGGCAAAAGCTTAAAAATTTATGGTAAAGTTAAAAAAAGGAAACTTAACTCTGCAAAAAGAATTATCTAACAAATATATAAAATGTATCAATTTTTTTACTAACACAATCTAATAAAGGATAAGGCACAATTTGTATTAAAGATTATAAACACAAGGTAATGATACCAAATTCAAATAAATAAATAGTGTGTGACGTTTCTGTAACAGTTGTTACCGAAACGTCACACACTATTTATTTATTTGGTCTTATTACCTTGTGTTTCAAATCTAATATTTTAAAATTATTTGAAATATAAAAAGTTGTATAAACTAATATAGACTTATAAAACAAATCAGTAATACACCAGCGGTCAAATGGTGAAAATTTTCATTACTTTCTTTTTTTGTTATAAATATATGCTTTCTTTATATAAAGGTTTAAATTTTTAATAAATAAAAATTGTCAGAGAGAGAGAGAGAAGTTTATTATGAAGTCCATTGATATTTTGTATAATTTAAATATTTATTCAAATTGAAAGGACTAGTTGAATATGATTTTTATAGTTCCAAAAATGGCAAAGCTATATAATGGCTGTAAACAAACCTGTCAGTTAATTCTAGGAGCTCTTGAAAATAATCAGCAAAATTTGTCAATTAAAAAAAATACTGTATACTCCATTTATAATTTATATTTTGAGCAATAATAATAATATTTAGTGTTAAAAAAGCATTATAGTTAAAATAGATTGAATTTATCTTTTGGTTTATATATCTTTATTAAATTTTATTTTTATGCAATGTACAACTATTTGAAAAAAAAAAGTTTTTGATATTCACTATTTTTTTTGTTTCTTTCTTAAAAATATATCATTTTGCAAACTATATCTTTATATAAGGTAGTTTCTGTATTTACTATTTTAAAATATATTCCTAGTTTTGAAAATAATGCATTGAAATCTATTAATATATATTTGCTTTTATTTTTAAGTAGACTAGTTAGTGTCAATGAAAATAATGAATATAATATATAACAAAAATGAAAAGTTTCAGAATAAAAAATTTCAACAATTATAAATTGATAAAACTACTCAAAATTTATATATATTAAAAATTTATATTATTATATTCACCTAAATTATAATTCGAATTGATGTTTATAATAGTAAAGGAGGAAGGGTACAAAAGGTTGCGTTTGATTGCCAAACTTTTAGAAAAATTAAAATATAATAATCAAATAGTTATTATTTTTTAACTTTTTATGAAAATTCTTTCATATAGAAATTAGTTATAATGCTAAAGATCTAATAGATATCTTGTCACCCCGAAAATATCAAACAGGTAAATAACGATTGGTTGATTGCAACCATTCTTGTTAGAGTTTCTTTTTCGACTACAATGTATAAAACACTATCAAATAAACATAGTTTATTAGTTGTTACTTACTTAAAATACTAGTAATAAAATATATAATATTTAATTTACATAAAACAAGTATTTAACAATATAAAAAAACATTTTTAATCCTTAAAACCAACGATACCAGATCGATAAAAATATGAATCATCCAAGGAATTTGCGCATAACAAACTAACCACTCAATGAAACAAATTGCGCAATTTTTTGTATAAAGAGCCTATTTATATATCATATGCCAATATTTTAAAATCTATATTAAATTGCAAATTTAAAAAATAGCAAAATTACAATAACCATCCTTTATTAATATAGTTTCGAATTTCATAATGCTGGTTTTCGTTTAAAACAAATATTTTTTAAATAAGTCATTTATATTGTGCATTTTTAAAATAAATACAGTAAAATATAGTTTAACTTTTAGAATCCAACTAGAATTCTTGTAATTAATTAATATCTCAAAAAGTTATAAATTTTCTAAATTAAAAAAAAGTTAGAGTTTGTATTCAAAGTAGTTACATATAAGAACACTATCTTGAAACTAACTTTTTAATAAAATTTTAAAGAAATTATAATTTGAATGTTATAATAGAAAACATTCCTAATATATATGTGCTGGAAAAATTCCATTTTATTAATTAAATATATAATCTAATATACAAGAAATTATTCCATTTTAGATAGAGACCGATTCTTTTTTTCAAATAAAATGCTTTCTTTTGTCCTTACTGCAATCGAAAAATATTAGGAAGGCCTGACTCGTCAGTGATAAACCTTCTCTCAGCGGTTTCGCCAGTTAATCAGCATTAGATAATATCAAATAAGACATTAGATAATCTAGTAAAGATCTGTAAGATGTGTAAACTTTGAGAACAATGTTAATATTTAAATATTTCGCTGAAATTCGAGTGGCTATGTATGAATTGCCTTATATTCAATCGCTTCAAACTTTTTAAAAGATTGCTTATGAATATTTTCAGATACATTGTTTTTCAATATGTTGTTGCTATTGTAAAGCCTCCCGGGAATTAATTTTCGGCTACTTCTGTAATTTTTTTAAAAGTTCAACCTGATATAATCCAACCTCGATGAGAGAAACCATCTCCAAGAGTAACAAGATTATTTTAGCCATGCTTTTTTCTTTTTTGATGTGGGTGGGGTCATTAAAGAATCTACTGTATTAAATTTTGTCAAACCAAAGTATCTAGTCACTAGATAAGTTTATTTCTATTATTTTCTAAATTTAACAATTAGATCTCCAGAACAAAGAGACACACACATCAATTTGTGAATTTCCCATTTTTATCCACCACGTGATTGCATGTTCTTATTTCTATTTTTATTACATTATAAAATGTTTTTGCTAGATAGATTTCCATAAGCTATTGAAATCTGTTATGGGGGTCTGTTTAAAATGATGGCGACTTCTATACATTAGGAGACCTTTGGTGGAGGAGTGATATAAATTGTTTGAGTCACAAATAGAAGAAACATTGCCTCAATCCCCCTCCCCTCATTCAGCCTCTGGTACACTTGTAAGTGTAAAAGTCGAATTTATACATGTGGTGCACTTGCATTAAAGCCAGTCACCAGCTACCCACCATGAATATCTGACATATATAATGTTATCTAGGGAAATAATAATAAAGGATCCTAGATAAATTCATTAATGTTATATTTAAACAGGACAGTTGGCGATCCTTCACATTCTAGGACCCCATGTTATACTGGACTGGAACTCCGCCTTTGCCTGTCCTCCCAAGCCCTGATGAAAAAGGAGGAGGGGGAGCAGTAACAAGCTCACTAAAAAACCTGGGCTCAGCTGGCCCGGCTGATAGTACCCAGTAAGGGCTCCTGATCCAGGTATACAGGATTTGATACAGCGTTTGTACTCCATGTTAGGAGCGGCTGCACATGGCGTCTGTTCCTCATGTCAGAGGCGGCCATTTCTTTTGGAGCTAAGTCGGCTTGCCACTGAGTAGTGCTCCCAGTCTTAATGACAAAGGCAGACGCATTGTATTTCACCCAGTGTGGAGATAAGAAAGAAGATGTTATACTGATAAATACTTTATATAATATTCCTCTGAGAGAGTTGAATCTACAGCTTCATGTCGTGTTTCAATATACTTAGGGAATGGAGCATAATAGCTTTATTTAACCATTGTTCTGTTTCTATCCATATTTTATATTACTCCATTGTTTGCCAATTGTTGTTTTGCCTCATCGTTAACTTTCTTTTTTTAATCAAACCACACATAGTTTCTCTTACAAAGGAAAATCTGAGTTTTATCCAAATAAATAAAACCACATGTATTATTGGCCAGGAAATTGAAGATGTTTCTTTGTATATGAACAGCTTTAGAGCAAAAACTATAGACCTAACTTTTAATTTAGTAAATCCCCTCCATGAGAGGACATTTGCTAGAGGACACCTCTCTACAAAAGACAGTTTTCATCTCCATTATTACCATTTTTACTAATTAGAAACTCTCTGATAAAATCATATCTAACTCTAAAGGAAACTTTAGCTCTGCAACTAGGTGTTATCCTTAAGAGAGAGGTTATACTTGTATATTTAAAGTAAGTTTTGATTTTATCACATTATAAGTTCATATGCACATCTCTCAAGGAGTTTCATCTGTCCTGGCTTTTGGTTCCCAAATCCTTGTCATATCTAGTACCACTACTTATTCACCAAATCTAAGTGTACAGACTTGTTTTATCACAGCAATCCTTCATATCTGTCACTCTCCAGGAAGAGGGGGCAAGTCCAGTCAGTACCAGTCCCATCTCTGCCCCAAGAAATGATAATTATCATCTTCACACTGGGAGTCCCTATCTCCAATAGGGAGGGTGGTCATCATGAAATGCCATATTTTACCCAGCCTTGATACACCTTTAAGAATGAAGGAAGAAATAGACCAAGGAAGTGTTAGTTTGATCTACTAGAATTAGTCTGGCATTATAGATGCCACAAAGAGATGAACAAGATGAAATGGCATTGCATGATGGCCGACATAACAATCGAAGATGGCACTACAACTGCGAGCCTCAACCACTGGTCAGTAGAAAATTTTGACCAGTTCTTGGAGATCTTTATATGTCCCCACTTAAAAAATTTCTTATTAAAAAAACTAACAATAAAATTTTTGTACAATATTTTATATGTTAATGCCTTTATTTCATTATTTAAAAAAAAAAAAAAGATAAGATAATTAATTTATGTAGTACAGTAGAACCTCCCTGTAAAAGACACCTAATTGCAGAGCCAAAGTGTCCTTTAGGGAAAGGTGTCCTCTTACCGGAGAGTTTCTAAATAGTAAAAACGGTAGTTTTACAAATGAAAACTGTCCTTTGTAGAGAGGTTTCCTCTAGCGCGAGTGTCCCCTCATGGAGGTTATACTGTTTTTCTTTAATACTTAAATAAATTGTTGTAAAAAAAAATATTGATATGAACACACTTTTTTCCACACAAATTTTATCAGTCCAAGGACCACACAAAGGTTGAGAAATGCTAAACTACAAGATGTAAAGGCAGTGTGAAGTTATCAGATGTCTGTCAGTGAGTCAGCATTTTCTTACTGTCAATTACTGGAATTTCAACGACTTGAAGAAACTGATAGTTTGTTGACTGGAAGAGACTTGAAGCAGTAGAACTTCCCTTGAGAGAGATAACTCTACACAACATGGTTAACACTTATTTTACCCCCCCCACTCCTGATCTGAACAACTTTTTTTCACAATTCCAGAACATTTTATTAGATTATCAAACCAATTAGGCTTAGAACAAAACACTATAAAGGAATGACAATACATCCAGATGGTACAAGAACCTATAGAGCATGCAACAACTGTCCTGGTGTGGAACTAACACCTACTCACATATTCTCATGCCCAGCAATGGCCGCAGCCTTGCAGAAAATTGACTTAGACCCAGAGCAGCAGCTTTACAAACCCAAGATAGTGGATATTGCTGCTGCTGTGATGGAGATGCATGGAGACATCTGAGACTCTTCTTTGGACACGACAACAACAACAACAACAAACCAATCCTTCTTTGGTCTACCTTCATTCATACACACTTGTTCGGCAATACACATACTAAAATTGGAACAATACAGAGAAGATTAGCTTGGATCCTGTGCAAGGATGACATGCAAAATCATGAAGCATTCCCATCATACCTCAAGGTGTATCTGCCCTACAGTATGGTCAAGAAGCAATCTCATGATAATTCACAATATTCCATGCAAACTTTCAATTCCTTGTCTACTTCACTTAGAAAGCTATTCTCACCATTATATCTTCTCCAAATTTCTTTATTTGTCACCCTATCTGCCCATTTTATTTTGAGAATTCTTCTAGCACACCAGATATGTCAAAAGAGTTCATTTTATTCTCCCTTGGAGGTTGTGTTATGTCAAATCAAGTTGATATAAGGTAAAATTTAGATTAGAGATATAAATCGCAAAGTAAAATTCCAAATAAGCACTTTATGTATATGTAACTTTTTTATCTTCAGACAAGAATATCACAGCAAGTGTTCTCAACAGTAATTTTGATCCTGGGCAGTCATGATGTGTTGCTTCTTCATCTAGGACTCTAGTCAAAGTGATGTGGTAAATTTTTAATTATAAATTAAAAATCATAGTGGAACCTCCCTGTAAAAGACAACACCTAGTTGTAGAGACAAAGTGTTCTTTAAGGAGAGGTGTCCTTTTACCATAGTAAAAATGGCAATTTAGGCAATGAAAAGTGTCCTTTATAGAAAGGTGTACTTTAACAAGTGTGTCCTCTCTTAGAGGTTCTACAGTAATAAGAGACCAACTAAGTCATTCATTTATGTTTCAGTAACAGCATGGTTACCATTTTCAGAGAAGAATAGCAAAACAATAGCATTTAGGACTTTTGCTGTAACAAAGCTGTTACCAAAACATTACATTTACAATATTTATTTTATCTTTTTTTCAGATCTTATCTTCACAGACACCATCAAAAGTCTCAAATTCTACAAGCTTGATATCCTAATATGATGGTTGAGTGGAAATAAGAAAGAAGAAAAAGATTTTATCTTTTTGGTCATTTTATTTTGCGATTCTTTTTTTTTTTTATCCATAATCCAAATACAATCTGTTTTAATGTCCATCTAACAGAGAGCCAAACAACAACTGACTCACCCGTGCAGCCGAGGTCACGCTCCGCTGCGTCACGTGGGGAAACATAGGTAGATGTTTTCTTACATCTTCTCAGCACATCCCCCTTTTTAAGACTTGAAATATATATATACATTACAAACTTTAAATGCATAATATAATTAATAATGAAGGCGATCCACAGGTTTAACAATTCGTCCACTCCGGGTTCTTATCTGGCCGTCTTCTGAGTCGTTAGAGGGATAATCCACAACTGGGGTCTTTTCATTTTCAACCAGTTCCTCCCCCGAAAAGGTCGGCGTCGATGGGTCGGCTGGATATTGCACTGTAACTCCTTTTCGTAGATGGAACCTGTTTCGACGTAAAGTCCCAACTGGAGTATCAACCATATACGACCTTGGTGTCGATGCTTTCTTCTTTACAATCCCCCAGGTTCGCATATCTGTAATCCAAACCGTGTCACCTTCGGATAGCTCCTCCATGTCCGTAGCTCCGCAGCGTCGATCATATCTGGATTTCATATCCTTTCTCCTTTTCCCCTCCTTTCTTTTCAGGGTCTGAGAGTCCACCAACTTTGGATTAAGATTCTCTGGTGCAATTGGCAAGGTCGTTCGGAGTTTACGTCCCATGAGAAGCTCAGCAGGGCTGTAACCGTTCTCCAAAGGGGTCGATCGATACTCCAGGAGTCCAAGCGATGGGTCTTGATTTTTCTTGAGGATCAACTTAGCAATTTTCACACCTGCTTCTGCCATCCCATTGCTCTGCGGGAATCGAGGACTTGAAGTGACATGTGTGAATCCGTACTGCCTTGCGAAATTTGCAAATTCACGAGCAGCTCCAAATTGCGTCCCATTATCGCTTACAACAGTTTCTGGTATTCCATGTCGGGCAAATATGGATTTGCAACTACGCACCACCACATTGGCTGTGAGCCGATCCAGCTGAACCACTTCAGGAAATCGAGAATAATAGTCAATGACGACTAGATACCACTTATTCTCGAACTTGAACAAATCCATTCCAATCTTTTGCCACGGTCGTGTAGGAAAGTTGGTTGGTATCAAAGGTTCATGTTTTGAGACGGCTTCCTGGATACAGACACTGCACTTTCTGACCGTTTCCGCGATCTCTTCCGAAATTCCAGGCCACCATACCGTCTCACGTGCGCGAAGTCTTGTTTTTGTAATCCCGAAGTTCCCAGCGTGCAACTTATCTAGGATCTCCAGTTTCATACTTGCTGGAATAACAAGACGACAGCCACGCATCAGTAGTCCATTTTGAACGCCGAGTTCATCCTTGACATGCCAATAAGAGAGCAGAGCCTGTGACTTCTTCTTCTTATCTGGCCAGCCTTGCTCAAGGTAGTTGACTACTGCTTTCAGGGTCGTATCTTCTTGTTGAGCTTCAAAAATCTTCGCCAACATCTCGTCCTTGATCGGGTTGATTCTCGTCGCAACCACTTCAATTCGCCTCGCCAGGTTCAAGAGCTCACATGCCCGGCGACTCAGAAGAGGTTCACTCAAACGACGAATGACATAAATCTTCTCCTTGATTTCATAACTTCCATTTCGCAGCGTTGATATAAACATACCCACAGTCTGAAGTTCGGAGAATTCAGCAGCTCTAAGGTTGATATCACTTTTCACTAGTCGTTGCTGTCCCATTATCTTCTTGAAGAGACACAGAGGAACACATGTAACATCCGCCTGGGAGTCGAGCTTAAACTTCACCTTTTTCCTGTTCACTTGGATTTCTGCTGTCCATCGCCTCCTGCACTCGTCTTCATCATTATCGAGATTAGATGAATCCTCCACAGCTGAGACCTCCAGGAGAAAACCAATTTCTTCATCAAGTTCAGAAACAGCTTTGACTTCCGCAGTCTTCGCCTGCTTATCTGGGCAGCAATTTGCAAAATGGCCAGCTTTTGAACATAGGTTACATCTTTGTCCTTCAGCACGGCAAGCCTGTCCTTCTCTGTGGGTGAAACCTCCGCACGTTGGACATCGTGATCTTGTTTTGGCTGACTTCTCCTTCTTCCTCGAAGGCTGCTGTTGTTGTTTCGGTGATTGTTTCTTCGAGTTGAACTTCACCTGATTGACCTTTTGGCTTGTTGAGGGACGCTGCAGGTCGACTTGCTGCTGTCGAACGGCTTCCTGCTGTCGAACCATTTTCACCGCCTTTTCCAAAGTCAGTTCGCTGTCCAACTGCATTCTTTCAGATAAAGCTTTGTCCCTCACTCCAACCACTATTCGGTCACGGATCAACTGCTCATGAAGACCCTCAAATTCGCAACTATCAGCCAATTTGTACAATGAAGTGATGAATTCGTCCACTGGCTCCCGATCCTCTTGGATTCTTGAATTAAATTTCGCACGTTCGTAGATAATATTCTTTCTGACACAGAAGTGGCTGTCGAACGCCTTGAGGACGGAATCAATTTTCGTTGCCTCTTCCTCCTTTTCGAACCTGAAGGTCCTGAATATATCATCCGCGCGGTCACCCATCAAGTACATGAACAAATCGATCTTGTCCGCCTCCTCTTTCTTCTTCATTCCACTGACCACGAGGTATCTTTCGAATCTTTTCCTCCATTTGGGCCATTCGTTGGGAGTCGAGAAGTCGAAAGTTTCTGGAGGTTGAATCTGAGCCATGTTGAATTATATTCCAAGGTACGCAAAAATCGATATTTTGCAATATACGGGTTCGTATTTTATCCAGTTATCGCTGCCACCATGTTTTAATGTCCATCTAACAGAGAGCCAAACAACAACTGACTCACCCGTGCAGCCGAGGTCACGCTCCGCTGCGTCACGTGGGGAAACATAGGTAGATGTTTTCTTACATCTTCTCAGCACACAATCAAACATCATTATGGCAACATTGGAACAAAATTTTTCTGTTGTTATAACAATGGTGTTATAACCATGGTTAAAACAACTGGGTTCTTATAATTAACCAAGTTGCTGTTATAATGTGGTCTACTATAGTTGTAAAATAAATCACAATGACCTTGTGAAGAGAAGAAAGCAAACAGCACAGCAAATAGACACAGTTAAATTACCATGAGAAACCACCTAGAAAATATGGTTCTGGGGATATGAATCTACAGTAAAACCCCGCTAAAACAAACCTGGGATATATAGCCAACCTTCCCTTATAACAAACCTGAATTTTTTATCTCATAATATACTAAGCATGGCAGACCACAGGTTTGTCCCATTGGGATTCACTATAAGAGTTATTGGTTGCACCACACATGTGTTAAGTCTTTTTTTTTTACTTTATAAAGGTGGGGGTCGGTGGAAGGATGGTCTAAACCGTTGGTTTCGACCGCTATGACCCGGGTGTGATTCCCGCATTGGACACACTGATAAAAAAAATATGCTCCAATGGCCCCTTGATTTTTGCAAAGGTTCAACCTCACCAGCGAGTGCAAGTAACCAAACGGGGCTCTGATACATTTGTAAGTGCAAAGTCGAACTGCTTTTCACATATGTAGACATGTGGTGCACTTACAGTAAAAAACAGTCACCTACTTCTACCCACCATGATTATCATGGCCTGTACCACGTGTATTAGGGATAAACAAAAAAAATCTATAATCCAAATTGTGTGCCTTAGGCACTCTAAAGAACTTGGGAATAAACAAATATGTGACCTTAGAATAATAAAACCACATTTACCTGGACCAAACTGCTGTCTTAAGAGTCAAGAGTTTCTAATTGGATTGACATCAACATTGGGTTCAGATAAGGATGGTTGTCTTCCTTCTTTAACATGTACAGTGAGAGACATTCATCTCAGGACCACTAACTGGATAGAATAAATGGCATGTTTACTGGTGGAAAGATCACTATTGGCTATGGCATTGTATTGATATGGCACAATATGGATTATAGATTATAAACACAAGGTAATAACACCAAATCCAAATAAATAAATAGTGTGTAACGTTTCTGTAACAGCGTTGTTACCATCTTCAGACCTGAAGTCTATAAAAATGATGAAAAATTTATTTGGATTTGGTCTTATTACCTTGTGTTTATAATCTATAATCCAAATTGTGCCTTATCATTTTTATAGACTTCAGGTCTGAAGAAGGTAATAACGCTGTTACCAAAATGTCATACACTATTTATTTATTTGGTCTTATTACCTTGTGTTTATAATCTACTAGCGGATGTACCCGGCTTCGCCCGGGTTTTACCCGAGTAAAGGTTTGTCTAACGAATCTCTCGATAAAGTGAACATTTTTTCCCGGTCCCTTGAAAAATACTCGATAAGTTGAATAAAATCAATATTAATTGGTTCCCTCAGTAATTGGAAGTTAAAGGAATAGTATCTTGCCTTGGAATTGTATCATTATTCTTGTCTCAAATAAATTGTCGTGTCATCCTGAATTTTGTCTTTCCTAATTTTATACATTACAAAATCATCGTATCATCATGATAATATTTAGAGCAGATTGTTGAATTATAACAGATAAATTAGAATATTTATCTTGATTACTTTTAGGCGAAAAGTTATTTCAAAAATTTTATTTGCTAGAAACCTTCCCAGTACTATACTAAATAACTTCCCAAAGTTTCATGGCGTTCCAATGAGTGGTTTGGTCAGGCCTTATCATTTTTATAGACTTCAGGACTGAAGATGGTAACAATGCTGTTACCAAAACATCACACACTATTTATTTATTTGGATTTGGTCTTATTACCTTGTGACATTGTAATTATTACAAGGGGGTCGGTAGATAAATGGTTTAAACTGCTGGTTTTCAACTGCTATGATCCAGGATCGAATCCCACATTGGGAACTTTTATTCTAATAATAAAAATGCTCCAATGGCCCCTGATTCTTGTATAAGTCCAAACCTACCAGCAAGTGCAAATAGCCAAATGTGGGCTCTGGTAGACTTATAAGTGCTGAAGTCAAACTGCTTTTCACATGTGTAGATGTCTTCTTCGTCTTTCTTATCTCAAAGCCATGATAATCATGTTGGGTAGTTATAGCGACTGCTTTTACTGTAAGTGCACCACATGTCTACACATGTGAAAAGCAGTTCGACTTTGCACTTACAAATGTGCCAGAGCCCCGTTTGGTTACTTGCACTCGCTGGTGGGGTTGGACTTTTGCAAGAATCGGGGGCCATTGGAGCATTTTTTTTTTTTAAACAGAAAAAAGTGTCCAATGCGGGAATCGAACCCGGGTCGTAGTGGTCGAAAACCAAACGGTTTAACTAACCTTCCACCGATCCCCTGTAGATGTGGTGTACTTAGAGTAAAAGCAGTTGCTAACTACCCACCATGATTATTATAGCCTGTACCATGTGTATACTAGTGATAATAAAAAAAAACATATACAGTTAAATCTGTCTATATCGCCCCCTCTTGAGACTTACCAAAATAGGGTGCTATAGAGAGGGGGTGCTATACACAGTTCACTTTTAATGTAAATTGCATCGTACTATGTATTTAAAATCGGGCGATATAGAGAGGGAGGTGCTATAGACAAGTTTAACTATTTATTACAACTATTACAAAGAAAAATGAAGGATGCTAAAGAAAGAAGTCAAAAGTCAGAAATGAAAATGTAAAAGATGTTTTGGAGAAATATTGAAAGGTTATAAGAATATATTTGAAATATTTGCCATTTTAAACACATGGTAATAAGACCAAATTCAAATAAATAAATAGTGTGTAACGTTTCAGTAGCAACATTGTTACTGAAACATCACACACTATTTATTTATTTAGATTTGGTCTTATTACCTTGTATTTATAATCTATAATCAATATTGTGCTTTATTATTTAAACCAATTTAAATTTTTTTAGCAAATCAAAAAATGCAATGTCATCATCATGTTCACACACAAAAAAACTACACCTAAAATTGACAAAAAAAACAATGTACCAATATTAAAAGTAGTCATCCCTCAATGTATTCCTAAAAATTTAAAAGTAAACCTCAATACATGCATCACCTGAATATTTGATAGTACAGCTTGAATACACATATAATATTTATATAGGGGTACAAAGTTACCAACAATTGACTAAGCTGAAAAAGTCTTTTTTTGCTTATCCATAGTACACGTGGTACAGGCCATGATAATCATGGTGGATAGAAGTTGGCGACTGCTTTTACTGTAAGTGCACCACATGTCTACACATGTGAAAAGCAGTTCGACTTTGCACTTACAAATGTGCCAGAGTCCTGTTTGGTTACTTGCACTCGCTGGTGGGGTTGGACTTTTGTAAGAATCTGGACCATTGGATCATTTTTTTGACAAAGTCTAAAACCTTATTCAGTAGAATCTCTCAGTAAAGGACAAAACCTACAGAGCCCATTTATTCTTTAGGAAGAGATTTCCTCTTACATGAGAATTTCTAATTAGTAAAAATGGTAATTTTGTAAATGAAAACTGTCCTTTTTAGAGAGGTGTCATCCAACGAGTGGCCTCTCATGGAGTATCATAAAAATCTTGTTGCATGATAAGATGTAAATGTATTTATTTGGATGTGTAGGGTCTTATTCTAATCTATCATCAGATGTGAGGGGTTCTCGGAATCTCTGCAAATAAAGAAAATGGACGCCTCGGTGGCTGACCACTCTCATCATTATTATCTTTACCTTGGGATAAGTTGTTTTTATCATATGACTCTTTCTCCCTATAAATACCTCTTGTAAATAATTTTATTAGAGAACTAAAAGGTAAATACCCACCTTTATAATAAATTAATTATCCCCAAATTTGCCCTTATTTATCTCTACTATAATTGTATGTTGGATTTTGATTAATTCAAGTTAGATTACCAATTTTTTAATAAATGTTGTCATTTGATATTTCGATGACCCATTGTTGCCCTTTTACAAAAAAAAAAAAAGGTGAAAAACTTATTAGTAGTTGTTGTTGTAGTGTCAATGAAGAGCCTCAGATGTCTCCGTACATCTCTATAATCGGGGGGTAGAAGTCTGACCATACCAGTCCCCCTGGACTCTTGGAATATTTGACCAAATTCTGGTCCACGGTGACTAACGTGGCAACGGCACCCATTTTCCAATGAAGAGCAAAACTTATTAGTGAAGGGGTTTGGTGGAAGGATGGTCTAAACTGTTGGTTTTTGACCGCTACGACCCGAGTTCGATTCCCGCATTGGACACTTTTTTCTAATTAGAAAAAATAAAAAAATGCTCCAATGGCCCCCGATTCTTGCAAAAGTCCAACCCCACCTGCGAATGCAAGTACCGGTTGGTTAACGGGACTCTGGCACATTTGTAAGTGCAAAGTCGAACTGCTTTTCACATGTATAGACATGTGGTGCACTTACAGTAAAAGCAGTCGCCTACCTCTACCCACCATGATTATAATGGCCTGTACCACATGTACTAGGGATAAGAAAAAAAAAAAAACTTATTAGTGAAATGACAATAAACATAAAAAAAAAAAAAAAGGTTAATGAAGACTTCAAGTTGAATTTATCAAAAAGTGACATTGGTAGGGAAAGATGGCACTGTATTTCCTTCAATAAAAACCACAGAGACTAAATTATTAATGGTCATGAACTTATCATGGATCACACAAACACTTTTTATTAATATCCTCTGGTATTTCGATGAGGTCAACGGCTCTCTTCTTAATACAAGTAAATAGGACCTAAATTCAAATAATTTTTTAGTGTGTGACGTTTCGGTAACAGCATTGTCGTCATCATCAGACAAAAGAATAAATGAGAAAAAGTATCACAGCAGGTTCTTAAATAGTACTGTTATCAAGTGTTTAAACAAGATAACAGATAAGAAAAATATTTAAGAACTTGCTGTGATATTTTTTCTCATTTATTCTTTTGTCTGATGATGGTGACAATGCTGTTGCCGAAACGTCACACACTAATAAATTATTTGGATTAGGTAAACACGAGGTAATAAGACCAAATCCAAATAAATAAATAGTGTGTGACGTTTCGGTAACAGCATTGTTAGCATCGTCAGACAAAAGTACCATAGGAAGAATAACTTCTTAGGTCCATTGAAGTCCATATTTTGTCTGAAGATGGTAACAATGCTGTTACCGAAATGTCACACACTATTTATTTATTTGGTCTTATTACCTTGTGTTTATAATCCAAATTGTGCTTTATCAGCCTCTATTCTTCTAGAAGTCACAGGTCTCTAGAAAATTTCTATCAACACTCCTATAGTTTCCAGAGACATGTTTCTCTATGAAGATAGGCATTCAGCCTCATTGAAATATCAGAGGACATTAAATAAAAGATTTGATATCCAAACTCATTATCATTAATAAATACAGTTAAACCTGTCTATAGCGCCCTCTCTAAATAGCGCCCGATTTTAAATACATAGTACGATGCGATTTACATTAAAAGTGACCTGTTTATAGCAACCCCTCTCTAAAGCACCCTATTTTGCTTAGTCCCAAGAGGGGGTGCTATAGACAGGTTTAACTATACCATATAGATTGCCTTATACAGTAAAACCTCCCTGTAAAGAACACCTAATTGCAGTGCCATACTGTCCTTTAGGGAGAGGTGTCCTCTTACTGGAGAGTTTCTAAATTGTAAAAATGGTAATTTTGCAAATGAAAACTGTCTTTTGTAGAGAGGTGTCTGTTAAAGAGAGGTTCTACTGTATTTTGTAATGATGGCAATGTGTCACCATGCCGGGGAAGTAACAACTTCCACCATCATGGCGAAAGATCGCCACTTTGTGACAACAGTGTGTATGGAATGTGATAGGCAGAGAAGGACAAATGGATGAAACAAAAAAGCCTCATTGGAAGGTAAAGAAGGCAATGGTAAACCCTCCTTTCTATTAAACACAAGGTAATAAGACCAAATCCAAATAAATAGTGTAAATCTTCTTAAGTCCATTGGCGTCAATTAAAAATGAAAAGACACGCACAATTTGGTCTTATTACCTTGTGTTTATAATCTATAATCCAAATTGTGCCTTACCCTTCTTGCTATTAATTCTCTATTCTGAATTCAGTACTTTTGTCTGAAGATGGTAACAACACTGTTACAGAAACGTCACACTATTTATTTATTTGGATTTGGTCTTATTACCTTGTGTTTATAAGCTATTAGCCGAATGACCCGAGCAACGCCCGGGTTTTACCCGATTAAATGTTTTTATTCAAATACTATTCGTTACAATTATAAATTGGCGGCGTGGATGTCACTCTTGTGAAACGTCCCGCTCCAAACTTTGTGTCTGAGAAGCGATATTTTTATAGAGAGATGATCTGGCTTTGTGTCTTCTGCTCGAATGAAAGTTTTTCTGTTAGAATTTTGTCCCTGCATACTAAAAATGAACTGGCTTCACCCATGGTCTCTGCTTTTTGGAATTTTTCCCCGATATAATTTTACATCTGATAATCAAACATGATACAGCAATATTGTCGTCATCATTTTCTGACTAAAAAACAACTATTTTTTTGCCCAGAACCTGTCAATTTCAAATTTTATTGGCTAAAAATCCGTTAAATATCTTTTCCAGATTTTTCTCTATGTCCTGTTAAAACACGTTTTTACATGTACATTAGGTCAGCTGATATTACCTCCTATCTTCACCGCTAGAGACGCTGCTTGCGAGCGAAAGGGCAAATTTGCAACGCAATTTGCAAATAACTCAAAGAATATTTGGGATAGAGACCTGAAATTTTCACTATAAGTTTTTCCAGATTCTACTTTATATACTGTTAAAATTTCAGTCAGATTAGTTACGTATTGTGGACGTGTATAGCCGACATAGGAACAAACACACATACATACACTGACTTTTATATATTTATAAGCTATAATCCAAATTGTGCCTTATCCTTCTTGCTATTAATTCTCTTGGACAAATCCTAATGGAAGCCAATAAGGTACATTCAATAGTTTCATCTGAAGATGGTATCAACATTACTGAAATGTTACAATTTATTGATTTGTTATTTTATGTTTTGAATGGAAGTCAAAAACAACAAAAAATTATTCAATGGGGTTTTGCTGAAGAAAATCTATAGTTTGAAATGAATAAAAGAGAATGGTAGAAAAAATAATTGAATTTAATGGACTGGATGGGAAAGTATTACTATATATAGTCACGACCGTCTTTCCTCATCGGCCGCCTCTGTCACGGATAATATACAGTTATCATCGTCATGCGTTCTTAATTCTGTCACCGTTTGCTTTTGGTTCAGTGGTAGAATGCTCGCCTGCCACGCGGGCGCCCCGGGTTCGATTCCCGGCCGATGCATTTTTTTTTTTACAATTTTTAAAACTCATTTATATATTATACAAGAATGACATCCACGGTGCCAATTTATAATTGTAACGAATAGTATTTGACATCAGAATTTAAAACGCTTATGGAGATATGTATCTTTATCCCGATCTTCTCAAGCTTTCGGGCTTGTCTGCCCTTCTACAGGAGAAACAATAACGAAAATATAACTCCGCCTGACTAGTTTAGTATCAGGCGGCATTATATTTTCGTTATTGTTTCTCCTGTAGAAGGGCAGACAAGCCCGAAAGCTTGAGAAGATCGGGATAAAGATACATATCTCCATAAGCGTTTTAAATTCTGATGTCAAATATCCATAGGAGATTTAAATCGATTCATCTGAATAGTATTTGAATAAAAGCATTTAATCGGGTAAACCCCGGGCGTTGCCCGGGTCATTCGGCTAGTGAAGAAATAAAGAGAAGTGATCAAGATAGAGAAGTATGGTGTCACTGAACATGAACTGCTCTCAAGAGCTGAGCTCTCAAGAATTCAAATACAGTAGAACCTCCCTTTAGAGGACACCCTGCTAGCAGACACCTCTCTACAAAGGACAGTTTTCATTTGAAAATTACCATTTTTACTATTTAGCAACTCTCGGATAAGAGGACACCTCTCCCTAAAGGACAGTTTTGCTCTGCAATTAGGTGTTGTCCTTTACAGGGAGGTTCTACTGTAGTACCTTGTAAAATCTCTCTGCAAAATAAAGGAAAAGGCAAATAATACATGTCATAATTTGTATAATTAATGCCCAAGAGTTATAATTTATTTTCGTCAAAAGAAGTATGTAAATATGTTAAGCTTGTGTTAAAATGTAAATATGTAAATTAATCCATCTATAAAAACTGTACAAAAAATAAAGGTGGTAGACATCGCTGTGTGCGCTGTTCGCTTGGCATAACGGTTGCGCCTTTTCATTTGACCACGACATACATTTAAGGTCCCCTTTATTGTTTACTGCTCATGAACCAATTAGAAGCAAGCATTTTACATGGGGTATGTGGAGGAGATACAAGTAGGGTATGCAGAGGTACAAGACAACTCTCATACTGTAGAACTACCTCTCTCTAAAGGACAACACCTAGTTGCAGAGCCAAAGTGTTTTTTTGTAGAGGTGTCTTTTTATTGGATAGCTGCTAAATAGTAAAACTGAAAACTGTCCTTTGTAGAGAGTGGTGTCCTCTTAATGGATTGCTACTAAATAGTCAATTTGGCAATGTAAAGTGTCCTTTGTAGATTGATAAGGCACAATTTGGATTATAGATTATAAACACAAGGTAATAAGACCAAATCCAAATAAATTCAGTACTTTTGTCTGAAGATGGTAACAACGCTGTTACTGAAACGTCCCACACTATTTATTTATTTGGATTTGGTCTTATTACCTTGTGTCCTTTGTAGAGATGTGTCTTCTTACTAAATAGCTGCTAAATAGTAGAAGTGGTCGGTTTGGCAATGAAAACTGTCCTTTGTTGAGAGGTATTCTACTGTATTATAAGTATGTACTAAAAGCAATTCTCAACTTGCAACTCCAAAACACATTATTGACTGTATTGATTCATCCATTGATGAGCTCTACTCATCCCCAGCAGACACTATCAAAAGTCTCAAGCTTTACAAGCTTGATACCCTAATATGATTGAGTGGAGATAAGAGAGAAGAAGAAGGGATAAAAAACAAACAGACAATTCTCAATCAGCGACCTAAACAATAAAGTGGACCCTAATTGTAGGTCCTATATATACACAATTCATGTTGCTAGAGAATTTTAAAAACTAGGTAAAATCACAAGGTCATAAGATCAAATCCAAATGAGTAATTTATTTAAGGCAGTTCACATATAAGTTACTTATTTAGATTTAGTCATTGTGTTTTTTTATCAATACAGTGGTACCTCGACATACGAGTTTATTTCGTTCCGCAACCTTGCTCGTATCTTGAATTACTCGTATCTCGAAGCAAATTTCCCCATACAAAATTCCCATTTAAAATCACAGATTAATATCTTCAACACTACCGAACCGAACTCGTATCTCGAATTTCGCTCGTAACTCAAAGCAAAAAATCACTTGCTCGTCGGCTCGTATCTCGAAAAACTCGTATGTTGGGGCGCTCGTATGTCGAGGTACCACTGTACATTAAAACCTCTGTAAAAGGATACCTCTCTATAAAAGACAGCTTTATTTGTAAAAGCATTTTTAATCTTTTGTCTGATGATATTAACAACATTATTGCCAAAATATCATACACTATTAGCACAAGGTAATAAGACCAAATCCAAATAAATAAATAGTGTGTGACATTTTGGTAACAGTGTTGTTATCATCTTCAGACAAAAGTACTGCAACGCTGTTACTGAAACATCACACACTATTTATTTATTTGATCTTATTACCTTGTATTTATAATCTATAATCAATATTGTGCCTTATCACACACTATTAATTTATTTGGATTATGTCTTATTTTCTTCTAGTTCTAATCTATAATTCAAATTATGCTTTATCATTAGTAAAAAGGATAATTTTTATTAATTAGAAACGCTCTGTTAAGAGGACACTTTGGCTCTGCGCAATTAGGTGTCCTTTACAGAGAGGTTATACACTTCAATCTAAATTGTACCTTAATAAAGGAAAAAATAATAAAAGGGGGAGGAGAAAACTTACCACAAATAGATTGTTAGAATTATTAAAAAATCAACAAACTTTATTTTGAAGATGATCTTTTTTTTTCTAGTCACAACAGAGACATTATTTACATACTGCATACATAGTGATGATGGAGAAAATGGTTTCAGTTTTCTGCTGTGGATTTCTTAAGGCTTTTCTTCTTTTTCTTGAGGGCCTTTGGCTTGCTTGTGACGGGGGATTCTGTGAGAATAGACTGATCCTGTTTTTTAGCCTTCTTTTTCTTCTTTACTTCACCATTTTCTTGAGGTTTGGGTTCATCTTCTGTGATCATCTCCTCAATGTTTTCTTCGGGGTTGATTTTCTTTTTGGATTTCTTTTTTGGACTTTGGGCCTTTTTAACTCCATTTTCTTTGACCTTTTTCTTGGGTTTTGGAGATGGCTCTTCAACTTGCTCTTCCTCTTCTTCTTGGACATCGGCTTCTTCTTCTTGCATATCGGCTTCCTCATCTTGCATATCGTCTTCCTCATCTTGCACATCAGCTTCCTCATCTTGTACATCAGATTCTTCTTCTTGCACATCAGATTCTGCTTCTTGCACATCAGATTCTTCCTCATCATTTTGTTCCAGGTTGTCTCCATCTTTTTGGCCAGGCTTAGGCTTGAGGGATTCAAGTTTAACCAGTTTAGCAACAAAGAAACCTTCTACGTTATGGGTGTGGGGGTAAAACCTCTTGGTATTCTTCATAGTGGGGTGGTAGCGCTTCCGAGCTATTTTGGTAAATCCATCAATACCAATTGTCAGTCCTGTTGGCACAAGCTTAACTCTCCTCTTGTTGAGGGCATATTGGATGACATCTTCATTCTCCTCCACCAGTACAGAACAAGTGGAGTACACCAGCGTGCCCTTCACCTTCAGGGAATCAATGGCGCAGAGAATCAGTTGTTTCTGGAGATGGGCTAGATTCTTGATCTGCTCATAGTCTTTGCTTTCTTTGACCTGTGGTTCCTTGCTTATGACTCCTGTGCCTGAACATGGCGCATCGAGAAGAACTCTGTCAAAAATGATTGACATGCATTTAGGGAAGTCACGGCCATCTTTAACACAGACCACTGCATTGGCAACACCCATACGATGTAGGTTGGAAACCACAGCTTTTATCCTGTCTTCCCTGTAGTCATTGGCAACAATGACTCCTGTGTTTCTCATAATCTGACCAATGTGAGTTGTTTTACCACCAGGTGCAGCGCACATATCAAGAATGACTTCGTTTTCTTGCGGTGCAAGTGCCATAACTGGAAACCATGATCCTCCACCTTGTTTGATATAGTGACCAGCTAAATATTCTGTTGTGGAACCCAGTTCTTTTGCAGAATTATAGACAACTAAGCCTACAGGTGAATAATCAAGTTTATCCAATTTAAAACCTTTTTGACTTAAGGCTTGGGCAAGGTTTCTACGATTTGTTTTTAAACTGTTTACTCTGATGGTCTCAGTCCTCTGATTTTCATTAGCTTCCAGAAACTCAATAAGTTGTGAAGGATTAAAGAGATCCATTAGCTTTTCCATTAAATATTCATTATAAGAGAAATACAAGCAAAGATCTTTAGCCAAACGCTGAAGGTAATCTGCTCTTGACTTACCTTCTTGTCTGAATTTGCTAAAGTTGGCTAGAATTCCAACTATTGTGCGGATACGTGCATATGCCAGCTTGAAATCTGGAACTGTCTTAATTTGATTTTCTTCATCTCCTTCTTCTGGAAAAATTTCAATACGATCCTCATCATCTTCCTCATTTTGTCCTTTGGCTTCCATATCCTCTTCTTCATCTGAAGATTCTTTATTCAATTCTTCAATCATCTTATTCAAGCCTTTTATACGTTTTTTTTCTGGATCTTCTTCTACTTCTTCTTCTTCATCGTCTGCTCCCATTTCATCGCCAAAAAGTTTGATTTTCTTTCTTGCGGGCATCGAAGTATCTTCGTCTGATTCATTTTCGTTTTCATAAGTGTCTGGGTCGACCAATTCTGGAATCTCTTCCTCGGAACTTGAATCGCTTTCTTCCTGTATGATTTTTGGTTTGTTGGGAACAATCTCAATACCTGTATTTTGTTTTTCTTGTAATTTTCTTTTCTTTGCCTCTCTTTCTTTTTTGCTGCCACGCGTTTGAGAACTGTCTGCGTCTGAGATAAATTTTTCAAAATCTGGCTTTCGCTTGGAGCTTTTAGATTTCTTTTTAAATTCTGCCTTGCGCCCCATTTTAAACTATTAAAAAATATATACAAAAATTAAAATATATTTAAAATGTAATAAGCACACAAATTACCTCAAAAGGCACGTTTGTTTACAACGTGAATAATAACTAACTCTGTGGTCATTAGTCCTTATGTGTAATATTTTCAATGAAAAATAAATAAATGAATAAATTTATTTTATATCTGTATATATAGTTATTTGAAAAGACGCATTATAAATATATTTAGTTATTCAATTATTTTTTCACACAAAACGTGATATCGCTACTAGGGATATTTGCTTTAAAGTATTTATGTTTATTATTATTATAAATTTCACTAACAGGTGTAACTGAATTTATTTTTATAACATATATCATAAAAATCCTGAATATATACATAAGAAAATTATTTTAAAAATATAAACTTACCCAAACATTTTATCAAATTTTACATTTTTTACAAAAAGTCATACAATTCTATAATATCAATTTATTATTGCTGTTTTCAATCTTAAATACCTCAACAAATATTTTATTTTCAGTGCCATATATATAAGCAATACAGTCTAATGTGATATCTGAGCGGTCTTGTAGATTAAACTGACGAAAATGCTGATAAGGTTCGCCACTGATGAACCAGGCCCTATCGCAGAAAGCAAAGTAGGAATTTGTTTATTATCTTTGTCGTTCCAGTTCTCTGCTTGCGCTCGAAGATTGAAGCATCCCTTGTGGGGGACATCGCGTCTGATTTGATGATAATAAATAAAGGTCAAGTGGCACTAGAGAAATTGGCTAAGCATGCAGAGGATGTCTCAGAGGACACAAGGCTGACCTCCCCCCCCCTCCCCGATCATTCTGAAGGCCGTCCGCGCTGCTCATCCTCTGCCTCAAGGAGTCTGGGCGTCCCTCCGCATCAGAGGTAAGCTGGTGCTACATATGAGTAATCCTGACTCTTTCCCTGAAGTTAGCGCTTCCCTGGACAGCAGGCTAGAAGGCATGAAGGTGCGCCAGAAAAAAATA
Organism: Cordylochernes scorpioides; assembly: GCA_030710605.1. Classification (NCBI taxonomy): domain Eukaryota; kingdom Metazoa; phylum Arthropoda; class Arachnida; order Pseudoscorpiones; family Chernetidae; genus Cordylochernes; species Cordylochernes scorpioides. The sequence continues at coordinate 18,322,994 of CP092865.1, forward strand.
ACTACTGCTGGGCATCCACCTCAGAGTGGAGGAGGAAACTACCAACTCCACCATTGAGGAAACTTTCCTGGCCACTCCAGCTGTTAGTCAGCTTTCTGGTGATAAGATGGTGCGCGTGGAGCTCCGCTCTGCAACTAGAAACGGCATCTGTGCTGCTTTTTACCGAAGGGAACAAAGCCACCTTCAAAGCCCTTGGAGCTCGCGGAAAGACCATGGTTGAAGGAGTGATCCTCCACTTTGAAGAGTCCGTCTGCGTCTAATTCCGCTGATGTGGTTTCGGCCACAACTCGGAACAATGGTCCAGGGCCCTCAAGTGCTTCCACTGCGATGAAGAAGGTCACGAGGATTGTGCCTGCTTCTCCCTGGTGAACCCGCGCACTACAAAATGCGCCAACTGCTGTCCTAAGGGCCTTCCTGAAACCCACGAAGCCAGAGCTGCATCTTTCCCAATTCTGAGGTCGATTTCCGTCAGATTCTAGGTCTCCAGATCCAACCTGCCTTCCGACTTAATATCTTCGGATCATTCCCTGCCCACCAGAACCTCCCCCTGCTTCCTGATCAATCCTGACCGCTCTTGGCGCTGATCCCTGGCGGGCTCGATGGCTTTCTGCTTCTTGGGAGACTTGTGCCTTTGGAGTTGCGACTGGTTGCTTGGTTTCGAGCGAGGCTAGAAGGCCATCTCGATTTGGTCAATCAGCCTTTAGACGGAGAGTCGGCAGTTTTTTATCTTGAAAAAAAAAAAGCGCTTAATAGTCTCAAAATGAATTAACAGTTGGCACGTGATGTTTTTGTGTTTAATAAATATGATTTTGATTTATACAAATAATATATTGGGATTACTATGAAGTGCGATTTAGTCAAGATGATTTTCATTGATTGAATATCTTACGAGCCAACAATATCTCTACAAATCTTATACCCTTGGTGCCATTCTGACCAATTCCTTGAGCCTTCGCAACGTGCTGCCTCTAAAACCATATCTTGCAGCCAATGGTGCCGCCCTGACCGACTTTTTGAGCCGTCGCATCTTGCGGCCTTTACAAACAACAGCCAGATCTTGCAGTTGTAGTCGGTCCTGGTCAATTCTTTGAGTCTTCATCACAATCGGTCTTCAAAGCAAGCAGCCATATCTTGGAGCCGTGTTTACGCCCTGACCCTATGCAACGTGAGTTTTCCAAAATAAGAGCACATATTTTATAGTCGTGATGCCAGCCTTATCAATTCCTTTAGCTTTAGCAATTGTATCTTCGGTGTTGTCGATCATTTTCTTGAGCCATCTTCAAAGTGCTATTAATTAATTGAGCTAAATTTTGAAAATTTCATCCTGGCTTAGGATTCAAATTTTTATCATATTTGTATAAATTCTAATATTATGGCTTCTCATAAGACTATCAATTGCATAGTCACTATTTGAGAATGTTTCTTTTCATTTAAATAAAACTTTAGGCTCATTGTTGCTAGTTTCGTTTAATCAATCCAACTATATCTTAAATATAGTTATTTGTTCCAATTTTATTATACTACGCCCTCTAAATCTCCTATAAAATTTAGTAACAGCTATCTATAGAAGAAATAATTCTAAATGAAGCTTCAATTCGCTCAATTGATAAAATTGCCAGAAGACACAGAGCTAAGCAATATTAGAATTTATAAATTGCGTGAAAGAGACTCATTTTAATTATATAAAAAAGTGCGCAGATTCGAATCAATGGATATGTTACAACAACAGCTTTGACAAATTTGAATAAGGTCTAAACATAGGGTGGCTTTTTAGAATTTGTTCAAAACTTTCTCTCTCTGGTGTTGAAGCATATTCACCTATATTAATCTTCCCGCCTTGCACGCAGAGAAAAATCAGGAAATTGTATTCTTTAATGTATTTTACTAAAGGACAACTATATATCTAACATAAACTCTCTCTATAGAGTAAAAATTCAAGGCAATTTTCTCGTAACAATTCAACCTATAACTATAAGTCCTATTGTCAGACATGAGACAACATTAGAGTTATTGCTTCATTATCTTGAAGGGAGGTTGCTTGTTAGGTAAAAACCTCCCATGAGGGTCTCTCTTCCTTGAGAGATCGCCATTGTAAAATAAAATATTACTTGATCAAACATATTTCAGCCTTTAATGAGAGATTAACTCCAGGAGATATCAGGAGTATCCATGTTTTTGGACGATATTTCATAAGAAGCTCTACTGTAATATACCACTGTACCTCAGGATATTGGAATCCTGGGTTAAGAGATTTGTAAGTACAATTAGAATTCACAGCTACTCAAGCACTTGAATGTGAGAGAATTTTGTTTATAAATTAAAAATAAAAATGAAATAAATAAACAGCACAATTTTGATGCTTTAAAGAGTTTGATAAGACACAATTTGGATTATAAATTATAAACACAAGGTAATAAGACCAAATCCAAATAAATAAATAGTGTTTGACTTTTCAGTAAGAGCGTTGTTACCATCATCAGACAAAAGTACTGAATGAGTACTTTGAAAGTACTACTGAAAATGCTTTCATTCAGTACTTTTGTCTGATGATGGTAACAAGGCTGTTACTGAAACTTCACAAACTAATTATTTATTTGGATTTGGTCTTATTACCTTGTGTTTATAAATTGTTTATTATCTATCCAAAGTACCTGGAATTTTTACTGTCTTAAATCTAATTTAGACTCTAAAAGCAAAATATTTTATTTTCAGCTAGTTCTCATACGAGAATGGTATTCAAGACTATGAAATCCTGATATTAAATGATATTAGGTTTTAAATCTCGTAGGTTTTAAACGTTGACTCGAGATAGACTGGTGTGGGGGTAAATCCTCTCTCTTTATTCCCGTCTCAACGCGTATGTATAATTATTTAGTTGTGTCACTTATATGGTTCCTCAGTATTTAACCAATCTGGCTTAAAATTTAAAAAAAGATATAGAGTTAAGTCTGTATGAAGTATTTTCAAAATTTTCAATCAAGGAATATTCGATTTAACTAAATACTGGACTAATTTACTTATTTTTAGTCAGATTAGTTATTTTTAGTCGTTTAAAGAACTGCAAGGCAGCTGGAATCGACGAGGTACCGAACGAAGCAATTAAGCTCCTTCCCCACAGTTACTTACTGTTACTAAAGGATCTATACAACAGAATACTAAGATCAGCTGTATTCCCATCCTCCTTCTCGAAGTCCATTATTCATCCGATTTTTAAAAATGGCGATTCTGATAATCCATCCAACTACCGCGGAATCTCACTGCTGAGCAATTTCGCGAAACTATTTATAGCAATACTTAGGTCCCTAGTCAAATGGATTGAAACTAATGATATTTTCCCAGAGAATCAAGCGGGCTTTAGATCTGCTCACACATGTCAAGATCATATTTTCATATTGACATCTGTAATCCAACTTGCCCTAAGGAAGAAAAGAGGCAAATGTTACTCCTTCTTCGTAGACTTAAAAAAAGCTTTTGGCACGGTTCCTCACGCATTGCTATGGAAAAAACTAGTCAAAATAGGACTGAATCACCGATTTGTCAACTTAATTAAATGTTATTATGAAGACATGACCGCTGCGGTTCGTTGGAACAATTCTATCACTGAATTCATTGAAATTCGTTCGGGGGTGCTCCAAGGTGACCCACTATCCCCATGCCTATTCCTACTCTTTATTAATGATTTGATTAAAATATTTGATGACTCGGGGTTGTCAGGAATATACTTACCCAATTTCGGAAACATACACCTCCTCCTATATGCCGACGATATTGTTTTGATCGGTGATTCTAAAATAAACCTTCAATTGAAAATCAATATACTGAAAACCTATCTAGAAACTAACTTACTAACTCTGAACGAAAACAAGTCAAGAATAATGGTTTTCCGTAATGGAGGAAAGGTGGCGCGTTCAGAAAGATGGTATTGGGGTCAAAGTCCTTTAAGTGTTACATCAAAATATACGTACCTGGGCTACCCGCTCACCCCTTCGATTTCTTTCACTCAAGTTGCCTTAAATTATAGAGGCAGGACCATGGCCGCGATGGGTGCTGTGGGGGAGATTATTCTGAAGTCCAAGCTCAAATCCTTCCATGCAAGTATGAGATTGTTGGATTCTATGATCTTGACAGTCCTACTCTATGCGGCTCCAATCTGGGCACATGATCAAGCCTTAATCTTAGATAGAATCCAGGATACCTTTCTCAGACGTTTTCTGTGCCTTCCAAGCTATACTCCGGGCTATATTTTGAGGGACGAAACAGGAAGAAACTCTCTTGAAAATGGACGGCAGCAGGCTACCTTCAATTTGTTTGGCACATTTGTGGGACATTTCAATTTCTTCAAAACAAAATATCGGACTGGTAAAAAGTATAACAGAGCTACTTAATAACACCGGCTTCTCATGGCTTGTTGGAATTACAGACTTCAATATTCTACAAAGATACATCCCCCTAATTATTAGAACGACAACCGATCAGTCCTTGCAGCTGGATTATGTAAGAATAAGAAAATCAGTACTCTACTCTCACTATAAATACTTTCATTCATCACCTACAATGGAATGCTATATGAATGACAATATCCCCCTAACCTTAAAGAGAATCATTGCACAAGTAAGAAGCCTTTTTGTAGTACAGAGAATTAATCATGTTTCACTATTGAAAACTAAGACCATAAAATGCACCTTATGCAACGGTGAATTTAGTCTCGATTTCCCACACTACATGTTCTACTGTACGGCAATGGAAGAAGAAAGAGAAATTCTTCGTCAAGAGACCGGCTATAATAGCAATTCGCCTTATGTTTTAATGGCAAAAGTCGTAAAATCCAGACCCTTTGCATTCGCTTTTTATAAATACTGGAAATCAGCTCAATCAAAATATTTAGCACAGATACCGGATCCAACTCGATAATTGGTCGAGGTCAATACCCAATATTTGTATATAACTATGATGCAAATCTGTTATTTATTTATTTTGTCCTACCGGGAGAATCCTGTATGCCACGTGTGCCAATAAAGGCTATTGTTGTGTTGTTATTTTTAGTCATTATGGAAGGCTGGTTAAACCGTTTGGTTTTCTCGACTACTATGACCCGGGTTCGATTCCCGCATTTTTTTCTGTTAAAAAAAAAAAAAAAAAGCTCCAATGGGCTCTGGCACATTTGTAAGTGCAAAAGTCGAACTGCTTTTCATATGTGTAGACATGTGCGCTTACAGTAAAAGCAGTCGCTAACTACCCACCATAATTATCATGGCCTGTACCACGTGTACTAGGGATAAGCAAAAAAAAAAAAAACAAACATAAATACGGCTACGGAATAAAAAAAAATAAACGAATTTTTAAAAATCTAAATTAATATTTGTCTTATAGACTGCGCGCCAAAGTTTTCTCCCATTTACCTGATACACCCTGTACCAATATTGATCAAACGGATTAACTTTGGATCTAAAGAAAATAATTTTTTTTATTACTTTTTTGAAATCCAACATTTCGCAAGGCTGTAGACGTATCTTCATCAGGGCTTCTCTTTTTAAAAATTGTTCTGATAAATCTTGACAATTGAAACAAATTTTATTGACTTCTTGTCAATAATTTACATTAAAAATGGAAATAAAACTAAAATATATATGATCATGCGGGGGATGTGCCCCGGCGAGTGAGCCTTCTTTCCCAGGCGATGAGCGTGTCCTCCGGTCAGCCCAACCTGTACGAAGTACCGGTAGATGATGGATTTGGCCGACGCCAGAATGGCCAGGTCGTCATCTTCGAGGCCAGACCCGAAAACCCAGGCCCGCAAGTCAGGGGGTCGCCCGAGGACACTGAAGGCTTCGATGATGAGGGGCCTGATACGCTTGCATCTCCAGTAGCGATGGTCAAGGGAGCGATCTACGGAACCGCAGGCCTGGCATGATGAACTGGTCGAGGGCGGATGGTCCGGGTGGGGCAGGGCATGGAGGGCCAACCTAAGCGCAATGTCGGCGTCGTGGCCCGAGAAGGCGCAGCGCCGCAGTGAAGTCCAGTCGAGCCTGGCCGGCGCGTCAACCACAGATGTCCTTCTGGAGAGAAGCCTGGTGATCGGCTGTGCCACGAGGCGCGGACGCTCCAAGGCGCGACGGGCCGAGCGGGTGGTGAGCCTCGAGAAGGGCGTGTTCGTCCCGCGCAAGACCACAGCCTCAGCCAGGCTGGCAGCCCTGGTGCTCTCCCGGAGGTTCTTCTGATGAATCTTGAGATGCCTTCACTCGACTGTATATATATTATGTAAAAGTTTGAATCTTTTGCCTCCCTTTTTTTTTAAAGGATCCTACGCCTTTTTTAGCTACTTGGACGCAGGTATATAGACTGGCAATGGTGATAACCAGCAAAAATATATATAGTTCAAGAAATTGGCAAAAAAAGTGCCACAAGAAATTATGTTACATAAATGCCTTATGGGAAATGATATCCCTGCTGTAACTATCTAAAGAAATCCGGATTCGAATCATGGAGGATCATTATTGTAGGCAGTTTGTGAACAATTAGGGATGAAAAGAAGGATTGTTACCTGTGTAAATAAAACGTCTCATTATCTCGACTGTCAATGTCAAAGAAAGGAAACATTTTCTAGGAAAATCCATCAAATCAGTCAATATTGACGAGATAAGAGAGAACCAGATATGGTAACAAATAATCATGTTCTCGATCGAATGAGAACAGAACGCCAGCTGTGTAAGTTCATAAAACAACGGAAACTGACGTTTGCTGGACATGTGATACGCGGATCAGCAGGAAAGACATTGCTGACAGTGTTGGAGGTAAAGCTCCAGGGGAAGAGATCGAGGGACATTGCTGACAGTGTTGGAGGTAAAGCTCCAGGGAAAAAGATCGAGGGGAAGGAGACGACAGGGATACACAGACGATCTAAAACAATGGACTGGACGACACACCTACGAGGAGATGAAGAGGATGGCGGAGGAAGTATGGAGAGACCATGTGGCCCACCCTCAGTAGAAGAAGGCATTGAAGGAGGGAAGTATGGAGAGACCATGTGGCCCACCCTCAGTAGAAGAAGGCATTGAAGGAGGGAAGTATGGAGAGACCATGTGACCCAACCTCAGTAAGGAAGGCATTGAAGGAGGATGTATGGAGTGATCATGTGGCCCACTCTCTGTAGAGGAAGGCATTGGAGGAAAGAAGAGCAATCTTATGGAAGACTGGTGCAAAGATATTGTTCGATCTGCATACAGAGCGCAGTTACCAAAACAATCCAACAAGACCTAACCTGATTGTAATATATTTCTTATTTTCTCGCCTTTATTTTCTTTTGTATTTCGCTCTCTATGAATGCAAATATGAGTTCTCAGCTTCAAATTTTTATAACCTCTGCTATTTTTTTTTGCATAAGTCCAAAATTTTTAATAAACACTTATGTATGCATGTAACATATGTGAAAAAAAAAATCAAGAGATAAAGACCAATCTTTAATCTTTATTCTCCCCGTCGTTTTGACGACCCAATTTCGCTCTTTTTTTTTAACTACTTGAACACAGGTACACATACTCTTCTTCTTCTTTCTTATCTCTTAAAAAAAAAGTGGCAGCAGTGGGATTCGAACCCACGCCTCCGAAGAGACTGGTGCCTTAAACCAGCACCTTAGACCGCTCGGCCACGCTACCGATAGTACATACAGTAACAATATCTTACAACAACAACAAAAAAAGTTATTTAAGAATAAATATTTCAAGAAATTGGCAAAAATCTGCCATAAGAAATTATTTTACGTAAATACATTATGGGAAATGATATCCCTGCTGTAAAGAAAACAGGATTAGACAGAAACTTAACCCACAGTTTGACTTTGTGTGTAAACTTTGTTGTTACTTCTTTATTTCGACTTAGAGCGCTATGTCCCCCTAGGAACACTTGCACTTTAAACATAAACAAAAATTTTGAAAGAAAAGAGATTTAAATATGTACAGAATTAGTATGCAAGTTAGTTAGATGAAAAGATAAAAAAATATATATATCAACACAATTGATATATGTACAAAGGGTTGGTATGCAAATTTAGTTAAATGAAATCAAATTGTAAAGCAATTTACAGATTAAAAAAAAAAAGTTTTAAGGAATATTTTTGGATGAAAATATGCTAAATATTAGGGAATTATTCAATTAAAACAATACAAAAAATAATTAATTACTAAGTAGAAGCGTTCCAATAGAATTTAGTAGTTTTTTTTTTATAAAATTCAAAATAAATCTGCAAAATGAGTTGAATTTTATATATTTGTCTTTTGTTGAAATTAGATCAAACGGGTTTGATACATTTAGCCTAGTGGACATGACATCTGCCCGGTAAGCGGAACACTGTGGGTTCGATTCCCATCCCTGGACACTTTTATTTTTCCGTTCATCATTACTCTTCATAATTCACCCTTTCATACCTCATCCAAAAAGGTTAGAAATAGTCAATATTTCACCTTGAAATAAATTTTGATTTTTCATTGAAAAAGAAACTCATGCGGTGTAACTTCAAGTGGTGTTTTACATTTAGTCCATTGTTTATTCTATACTCTTGGAAGACTTTGTTGTTACAATTCCGATCAAAGTTTTCCACCTTGACAAGATCAACAGTAGATGGACGAAACATTAGAAAATACATGTTAAAGGTTGATATGCCTATTTCGATACCGGATTGAAGATTCAAACCTGTATTTTCTGATTCTCCAATAAGGCGTGTTAACTTCTGTTATTTAATTAAAGTAAATTAGAAGAATGATTCCGTAACTAATTTAACATTGCATATTTTTCATTATTAATAGCAATTTTATGAAACAAATCTTGGTATATATGTCTTCATAAAAACAACAAAAGCAATACTTAAACATTATATTGTAGCGTAGAAATCAAGCCTTGAAATATCCTAAGATGTAAAAGTATTTATTGATGACGTCACTGCGACGAGTCGACAATTATTAACAAGTCAGCAGAACTATTTACAGCTAGAGAATCTTAAGCAAGCAAAGAAATATTTTAAAGATTATTTCACAAATTATTTCTATTTTTTTTTTCTTCGCCACAATATACATACAAGTTCCTTTTCAAACTCAGTCTCATCTATAGCCACTCTGTAATATTCCAACAACTTCAACAAATGTTTATATTTGGATAAATATATGTCTACACATCAACCATCTTTTTTTTTTTTTAAATTTATTTCCCGATGTTCCTAGCTATCTAAGTCTACAAGTAGAAAATAGGATTAAAAAAGAATCATTTCCCCGAAGAGAGAGTAACAGCGAGTCACTAAACGTCGGAAACTAAATAAAAAATTTGCCTGAAATATGGATACTTGTTCAAACCTGATGACAATGTAAGTTGACAGAATATCAGACTTCGGGGTCATCAGCAATGAATTACACCTATCTCCCGATTTACACGGTACTTGTTTTACACGTTTTCGCTTTTACACGGTTTTCCAAATAAGTTTTTTTTATCGCACTATACTAAATGCTACTGTGATTGAACACATGCGCTGTGTACACATCTCACGAGGAATCCCGAGCTTATGTGCTGACTTGTTACACACGCACACTGTGTCTGTATTTCTTCGCATAAAAATTTCGCGAAAATTTTTAATTTTCGATTTACACGTTTTTCTCAGGAACGTATCTACCGTGTAAATCGGGGGATAGGTGTAATTTTAATTTCTATATTTAATGTCAAATTTTGAGTTATATTTAAATATACTTCCCTTGAAGAAGGAACAAAAGTTAACGGCGACATGTTTTTTTTTATTAATGCTGTGAATTCGGAAAGCTTTCGGACTTTGACGTCCTTTAACAGGTAACTCTAGAGTTGCATCCGAAAGCTTGCCGAATTTACAGCATTAATAAAATAAACACGTCACCGTAAACTTTTGTTCCTTCTTCAAGATGTTGTCTGGTGATTCCTTTTCTCTTGTAATATACTTCCCTACCACACAAAAGTCTGAAAATTTGCAGACTCGCAGCTAACAATCTAAGTTGACAAAATTCCAGATTTCCGGGTGGTCAGTAATGGACTATTTTTTTCTATATTTTGTTTTAAATTTTGTGATCAATTTACTATATACTTTCTGATCATGTAGAAAAGTCTAGATATAATAAACTAGTTCAATATTGCTGAACTGTGTGCTTCTTTCAAATACGCAGTGGCTTCCAGCGCGCCTACGTCACGGGACGACGTGGCATTGAGGAGCTTCCAACCACCACCACTAGAGGCGTTGCACACTTCCTGTTTATGTCTTCCCTTGTTCTGGCTACTTGCTATGTCGTGATATATTAAAACTTATATATTTCAATCTATTCTGAATCTGATTGAACCACCGATCCAACAAATATAATTAACATGCCAAGTGTACAAAATGTCAGACTTCTAGGTGGCTGCGAGAGTCGGGAATAGACTAAAGAAGAGAATTTTCTTTCGAACGGACAAAAATATGCATAGCCGTTTCTTTAGTGTAATAAGCGGTTGGTGTTCTATAAAAATGTGTTCGGGTTGGTCAGAGAGAGAGGACTGGAATAATTTCAATCAACATAAAAGTCGGTGGACGAGTGGATAGCACCTTCGATTCCCGACAGTCATGAACCGGGATTGAATCCCGTGTTAAAAATTGTTTAATATATATGTGAATAATCTTCACATATTATTCACTGTTTCAATTATCATAAACTAGGTTGCTCTTGTTGAGCGGTACCTAATAAAGTGATTTTGAACCATAATTTCTATATTTCCTTTTAATTTTGTAATCATGTTCTAATATATTTCCAGAACACATGGTATTCAGATATTTTGTACACTCGCCGTACTCTTGTTAACAAAAAATACAAGTCTACAAAATTGTAGACTTATGGGTTGTCAGGAGATTGAACTAATTTCTATATTTCGTCTCAAATTTTGTGATCACGTAGTTAGACGAGCGGTATGAACTGTCGACTATGGAAACCCATGACCTGGGATCGAATCCCGAATTGAGCACTTTTTTTCTGAATAAAAATTGTTTCAATAGCCCCCTATTATTGCAAAAGACCAACTCTACCAAGTGAGTGCAAGTAACCAAACGGACTCTTACACATTTGCAAGTGCAAAAGCCGAACTGCTTTATACATGTGTAAACATGTGATGCACTTGCATTAAAAGCAGTCGCCAACTACTACCAACCCTGATTTTCATGGCATGTATCCCGTATAATAGGGATTAAAAGAACTTTAAATAATTAATTAATTATTACTTTATTACACTAGTTTTGAATAGAAAAACTAACGATTCACAATATCGATTTTTGTGTTGATATAAATCCATAGTCGAGAGAGAGAGAGAGAGAGAGAATGTAAGACCTGTGTGTCTTAATAAAGGCTTTTGTGTGTGTGTGACAATTGACAATTAAAAAATATTTATTGTCATCTAGACAATATTACAAATTTTCAAACAATAAAGTAGAGAGAGAAAATATATACAAAGAAAGAGTGAAAGAAAAAATAAACATACATGAAACTACAAGATGATGATGGGAGATGATGGAAGGAAACCTCGACGCTGGAGGGTCCTGGACCAGGCGATGAGCGGGTCCTCCACCGCTTCTCCGAGCCCAACCTGGACAAAGTAGCGATAGATTCGCAACTTTGCCGACGCCAGGATGGAAAGGGCGTCGTCCTCAAGGCCGGACCCGCCGAAGATCCAAGCCTGCAGGTCAGGGGGCCGCCCTATGATGTTGAAGGCCTCTCTGATGAGAGGCCTGATGGAACGGCAGCGCCAGTAACGGTGGCCGAGGGAGCGGTCGATGGACCCGCAGGCAGGACAGGAGGGGCCGACCGAGGCAGGATGGGCCGGATGGGGCAGGGCGTGGAGGGCCAACTTGAGGACCGCGTCGGCCTCGTGGCCCGAGTAGGCGCCGCGCCGCAGCGAGGCCCAGTCGATCCTGGATGGTGGTGGACCGATGGTGGGCGACCATCTCGAGGTGAACCTCGAGATGGGCGTGGCGGCGAGGCGCGGGCCACCAGGGCCCGTCGGGCCGAGCGGGTCGTGAGGCCGTTGAGGAACGGCGTAGCCGTTCCTCGCAGCACCACGGCCGCAGCTAAGGAACTGGAAGAAGGCGTGGACTCCGCCCCGAAGCCCACGGCGTTCTCGGAGGTCAGCCTCCGACAGAAGGCGCCCAGGGTCGCGGCGTCAGCCAGGACGGAGCGCGTAGGGCGGGCGATGAGGTGGCCCTCCGCGAGAAGGTCCCGGACTCGGGCTCCACGCCAGCGGGCGGGGGCCAGGAGGTCGGGAGGGCGGAGGAACCGGCAGCCGCCGATGATGGGGAGGTCCAGCAGCTGAGCCGTGGGGACCGCCCGGTGGTTGAGGCCCAGGATGTTGGAGGTCTCCTCCCATAGCTTCAGCAGCCGGAGACGGCGGGGCTGGAGACGGGTGCCGTCCGGTGGAGGGTGGATCCAGGCCTCACCGCTTTCTACCAGCCAGCTGAAGGCATTTCTGCCTCCGCGGAGCGCGACCTGCACCCCCTTGAGGCAGGCGAGCTGGAGTTGGGTTGCCAGGTCGAGGAGGCCGAGGCCTCCGATGGCTACGGGCCTCGCCATGACGGCGGCGGGAAGCCACGCCGTATGCTCGGGCCCCCAGACGAACCTCGCTAGTCTGGCCTGCAGTTTGGCGATGGTCGGGGGTGATGGCAGGTATCCGTGCAGGTGATGCTGGATGGTGGAGCCCACCAGCGAGTTCGCCGCTCTAGCTCGTCCAACGAGGGATAGGCCGCGGGTGAAGGGCGTCCATCTGCGGCAGGCGGACTCCAGAAGGGCGAGAAGATGCTGCTCCTGATGGACTACGGAGCTTCTGGGGGCGATGTCGAGCCCGAGGACCCTGATGGAGGTGGTCGACCAGGAGGCGCCGAGAGGGGAGTCGCCGCGGTTGCGCCAGGCTCCGCACCAAAGGCCCGCGCTCTTCCCGAGGTTGACGGCGATACCGGAGGCCCGCTTGAAGTCTTCGAGGACGGTCGCCACCCGCTCGAATTCTTCGTCGCGATGGAAAAGGAGGACGATGTCGTCGGCGTAGGCGATGACGTTGCCCACGCCGAGGGTCAACTCCAGGCGACGTAGCAGCGGCCCCGTAGCGATGCTAAAGAGAGCGGCACTCACGGCGCAGCCCTGCCTTAGGCCGTTGAGGAGGGGGAAGGCGGTGGTGTGAAAGCCTCCAGCCCGGATCGTTGCGTCCGCCCCGGCGTACAAGATGTTAATCCAGCCCATGAAGGCCGGCGGGAGGCGGAGGGACGTCATCAGGGACTCCAGGAAGCCGCGGTCCAGGGAATCGAAGGCGGACTCCAAGTCGATGCCCATGACGGCCAGCGGCGAGCCCATGGCGGTTGCCTCCTCAACAGCATCCGTCACCTTAGCGATGTTCCAGGACGGGGACCTCCCGGGGACGGCGTAAGTCTGGCATTCCGGCACAAGGGTCCGCAGGTGGGGCTTGAGGCGCCGATGAAGGATGGCGGCCAGGACCCTGTAGTCGGCCGAGGGCAGCGCGACGGCCTGTAGCCGTCAAGGCCGCGACCTCCGCGGGCCTTGGGCACGAGGCAGATGGAGCTGCGCCGCGTCGACGGAGGTAGGGCACCGCGGAGCCGTGAAGCCGCGAACACCCGGGCCAGAGCTTCCGCGAAGAAGTCCTCGTTGAAGGCGACGATGAGTTCGCACGGCAAGCCGTCCCAGCCGGGGGCCTTTCCGCGAGGGAGGTGCTCGATGGCGTTGGCGATCTCGCTGGGGCTGATGTCCGGCCGGTGGAGCGGGTCCTCCTCACTCAGCTCGCAGGTGGTGGTGGGCGCGCTGCTGGCGATGAAGGCAGCTCCCGCAGCTGGATCGGTGGTGGGACGGGCGAAGCGGGGCCGGAAGGTCGCGAACGCCCTCCTCCGAAGCTCGGGGCCCTCGATGACGTTATCTTCGTCGTCCCTGATGACGCTGACCGGGCGTCGGAGGCGGATGGCGCGTGCCAGGTCCGGCAGCGATGGGTAGTCGGCCCGGATGGAGGAGGCCTCGAGCTGCGCCGCGATGTAACGTCTCGCCCTGTAGACGTAGCTGTCGCTGGCAGCGTGGCGTGGGTCGTGCAGGGATCTGGCCTCCGCCAGCAGCCCCGCCTTGATGGAGGTCCACCTATCCCAGAAGGTCCCGTCGTCGTCATCGTGCGCTGCGTCTTCCTCCAACTCCCGGATGTAGCCAGCCAGATGTTCGAGAGCAAGGCCCGAGCGGAGCATCGCGGCCAAGCGAGGCTGGGTGGGAGAGGAGACGGCGGTGGTGGGCGGGCCCACCTGGAGCAGCACGAGGCGGTGGTCCGAGAGGTGGTAGTGGCTGGTCGCGTAGATGGACACGCGATCCAGGACTCCAGCAGGGACGAGGATCCGGTCCAGGCGGTTCGATTCGACTTGGTCGCCGTGCATGGCGACTCTGGTGGGCAGGTGGGCGGCGTCGAACTGGGTGGCCACGTCGACCAGCGCGGCCAGGTCCAGAAGAGCGGCGAGGGCATCCGACGATGATGATGATGAGGGGCCCCGATCCCTGATGTTAAAATCGCCGATGATCCAGCAGGCTCCCTCCTCCTTCTGTGCCGCTGTCGCCGCCAGGAGCTCCAGTTGCCGGTTTCTTTCCCGGGGTTCATGCGCCAGATGAACGGCGATGGCCGTCATCTCCTCGCCGCGGACATCAATTGTTGCCAAGGCGATGTGGCCCGGCCACAGGATACGCTGTCGTAGCACGGCGACGCCTGGTCCGAAGACGCAGGCGAGTCCGGATCCCGAGATGGCTACGGGATGGGCCAGGATAACAGCGCTGTAGCCAAGGCAGAGGGCTTGGCCGCTGCCGAGATGAAATGCGTTTGTCTCCTGGACAAACGCGATGTCCACGTGATGTTGTCTGAGGAGATGACAAAGGGCAAGGCTCCTCCCCCGAGTGGCGAGCCCTCGCGCGTTGATGCTGGCGAGACGGTAGCTCATTGTTGCCGCCCCTTATGCAGCGCTCCCTTGGTCTTCTGGAGGGTCTTGCGGATGGTGTGGTTGGAGTCTGGGATCGAGGCCTTGATGGTTTCGGCCACCTGGTCGAGGGCGGCGACCTGTGCCTTTGACAGCGAGGGCGCTCGCTTCTCCATTTTTCTTTTAGAGGTGAGTAGCCGCTGTGCGTCCTCGCGGTCTATACCGGGCAGCCCGTCCCAGTCGATGGAGAGGTTGGGGGACTGCTTGAGGTGCTCCTGCAGCTGGACGAATGCGGGTTTTCCCCGGGGAGACGCGGAGGGAGTTGAGGTCTGCTCCTCCTCCGACATCTCAATGTCGAGCGGAAAGGTCTCGGGCTCGGGGGGCCGCGGGGCAGCCAGAGGAGCAGGGAGGGCGACAGGGGCGGGCTGGGCAAGATCCATCGGTTCGGTAGGATGGTGTGCCGAGGGGGTCACTGGAGCCTCAGTTGAAGACTTCGCCGGTTGGACAGGGGACGCCGATGTTGCGGGCGCAGGTGTCGGCCTCCTTGGCTGCTGAGGAGGAGGAGGAGATGGGGGGGGGGGGGGGGGGGGCCTTGCGTCGGTGGGAGACGCTGCTTGCCTGGGGCTGCTGTTCTGCCTGGCGAGCGATGGGCAGTTTGCTCTGCGGTGGCCCTGCTTTCCGCATTTAGAGCATTTTATGCCAAAGGAGAGGAAGGCGGGCAGGGAATCTCCCTTGGATTGAATGTCCAGGCGGGTGGGCAGCCTGTCTAGCTTGATGCCGTCCTTGAGCAGGATGAAGGCTTCCCGGCGGCCGTCGGTGAATGTGAACTCCCCCATTTTGATCAGGATGGGGGCGATGGAGGTGACCCTCCCGTATGGGCTCAGGGCGTTCACAACGGTGAAGTCGTCCACGAAGCCTGGCAGGTTGGCGACGACGATTCGTTCGGCCCTCTTACGGTAGGGGAAGACCCTAGGGGTCGTTCCCTCGATCTCAAGGTCGCCCTCAGCGAGACGGCGCGCAAGATCTTTGGTCGCCAAGCCCACGAGGAAATGGCCGTTCATTTTGCCGAAATATGTGATGTTATTTGGCTCCCCGACCAGCTTGGATATTGCCTTTAGGTAGGTGTAGTCCGGGAACTCTGGGCATCGCTCCACGAAGATGTAGTTTTCGTGGGTAGATGAGTTCTGCCTCGCCTTGGCCTCAGCGATGTTCTTGCTTGTCGCCTTGATCTCCTGGGGCGGCACTGCTCTCGGCCCTGTTGGCCGCTTCCGTTGCTGGGAGCTGCGCTGCTCTCCAGGCTTGTTGGGCTGCCTAGCAGCGTGCTCAGGTGAAGTTGAGCCGAGGCGCCTCTTCTTGCCCTTCACGACGATGAAGCCCTCGTTGTTGTTCACCTCCGCCATCTCGCTGTCGGCCCAGTTGAGCGAGGCCGGGCTGGCAGAAGTTGCGCTGGTCGAAGCAGAAGTCTTCGGCGCCGTGACGTCACCACGCGCGGCGGCCGGATTTGCATGCCCATCGCCTCCCGGCGAATTAGCATTTTCTTCATTTTCAGAGTTTTCTTTAGAATTTCTTCTCTGAATTTCGTTTTTCGGGGCTAATTCCTCGCCCGCTTGAGTTAGGATGCTGGGCCTTTCAGGCACATGTTCAGCAGAGCCTGGGCTACCCTTCGGTGCCAAATTCGCCATGTCTAGCGACATTGACACGCACTCCAGAGGCGAAAACGGCGGAGCTCGCGAAAGCGTGGCCGCACGCCCGAGTGTGTGTGTGTGAGAGAGAGAGAATAAAATAGAAACTTTTATTTAGAATATTCTTCTTGATTCTTTCTCCGTAGTACGTTGCAGCCTTTCTCGGAAGTACGTTGAAGTCGCTCTACGTAGCAGGCCGAAGTCACTCTCCGTAGCACGCCGAAGTCGCTCCCCGCACTACGCTGAAGTCGCTCTACGTAGTACGCCGAAGTCGCTCTCCGTAGTACGCTGAAGTCGTTCCCCGCAGTACGCTGAAGTCGTTCTACGTAGTACGCCGAAGTCGCTCTCCGTAGCAGGCCGAAGTCGCTCCCCGTAGTACGCCGAAGTCGCTCCCCGCAGTACGCTGAAGTCGCTCTCCGTAGCACGCCGAAGTCGCTCCCCGTAGTACGCCGAAGTCGCTCTACGTAGTACGCCGAAGTCGCTCCCCGTAGTACGCTGAAGTCGCTCTCCGTAGCACGCCGAAGTCGCTCTCCGTAGTACGCTGAAGTCGCTCTCCGTAGTACGCTGAAGTCGCTCTCCGTAGTACGCTGGATTCCTTCTCCGTAGTACGCCGAAGTCGCTCTCCGTAGTACGCTGGATTCCTTCTCCGTAGTACGCCGAAGTCGCTCTCCGTAGCACGCCGAAGTCGCTCTCCGTAGCACGCTGAAGTCGCTCTCCGTAGTACGCTGGATTCCTTCTCCGTAGCACGCTGAAGTCTCTCTCCGTAGTACGCTGGATTCCTTCTTCGTAGTACGCCGAAGTCGCTCTCTGTATTACGCCGAAGTCGCTCTCCGTAGTATGCTGGATTCCTTCTTCGTAGTATGCTGAAGACGTCTGTAGTCCGCCATCTTCTTCCACTTCGAAGCTAAGCCGCCATCCATCGCTTTCAGATCAGCGATCCCGAAGACCAACTTGAATTGACATTTGCTCTATCGATTATCTTAATTACTTTTCTAGCGCGATTATTGTATTTATAGTTACAAAATACATGGCTGCTACAATTCAAGACTATGGGACTTCTAAGGAATACGAAGAACATTCTTGTTACTCCGTACTTCTTATAACGTAATTTTGTTTCACAGTGAAGTCAGATAGCTCTTATATACGGTAGAACTTCCTTGAGAGACTTTTATAGCCTCAAAACATGACAACTCCCTGTTTGTTCTGGAGGTAGTCGTTTATTGGAGGTTGGATTAAATCAGGCTAAATCATTTTTGATTTTGAAAACGTTGTCGATAAAGAAAGAGATCGCTCATCAGATGACCTACATTGGAGGCTTTTTGTTTATATAATGGCAAATAGGCAAGCAACACTTCATCTCGCTTATACGTGCTATAAACAATTCCCAGATCTGTTGTTGGGTGCTGCGCTGCCTGGAGTACAGAAGCTCTATCTATGCTTCCTTTCTTCCTGTGGTAAATTGGTATAAGACTGGTGGTCTTAATAAAGCTTTGTGTATGTTTGGAAAAATATAATGGCAAATACATATTACAGCTAATGATTGCTTGAAGGACGCAACGTCTAAACTCATTATTTCTGATAAATACACTACTTTGTTCTTCACAGGCAAAGGACCCTTTTTAAGTTTTCTCTTTGACTTGAGAGTTAAAAATGATCCAACATGTGAATGCTGTCTAGATGTTGAAACATCATCTTTTGTTGGCTTGCCCTCTGACTAACCAAATTGTACTTGTTTACTTTGACATAATGCCAAATCATCTTTCTGTATATACTCAATCTTATGAAAACTTTGACAAGTTTAGAACTTTTGTACACAGATTTATAAATCACTACTAATTCATCGTGTATATAATTAAAGATATATACATGTAAATAATTCTAATATAGCACAATAGTTTGATAGACTTCGTGCTTTTGTAATAATAAAATAAAAAATAAAAAAACCTCCAGTAAGAAACTGTAGAGCCATCTTCTTATAGGAGACTGATTGAGATGAGACAAAAACTATAACAAGACTTAGAACAAAACACTATAAAGGAATGGCAATACATCCAGATGGCACAAGAACCTATAGAGCATGCAACAACTGTCTTGGTGTGGAACTAACACCTACCCACATATTCTCATGCCCAGGAATGACTGCAGCCTTGCAGAAAATTGACATGGACCCAGAGCAGCAGATTTACACACCCAAGATAGTGGACATTGCTGCTGCTGTGATAGAGATGTATGGATACATCTGAGACTCTTCTTTGGACACGACAACAACAACAACATTGAGATGAGACACGCCAGGACATGCCTGAATAATAGATCTCAGTGACAAAAGGTAACCGTCTACAACTACCATCTTGAGGTGGTACTAGATATCTTATTGTATGTCTACAGGATTCATCCAGTCCCAAATCACCATCAGGGACGATTCAGAATTTTTAAAACTTGTTTACTCACGATGATAATTCACTTTTTGAATATGAGTCATATTTTAAATAATAGAGCCGTGGTCCGTTTGATCAAAATATGCATAACTAGCCTAATGAATCGCCAAGGCATTACCTGAGTGAATTTTATCTGAGTGTATATATATGTATGAGTGTGTAAAATAGAATGCGGATTTAAGTTAAATAATTTTCGCTACAATTTTATATTTTGACCTTGTTTCGAGCGGGTTTTCCCCCGACTGAATGTTTGCCCAACGAATAATGCTTTAACAAATATTATTTATTATGATTATAACTTAAGACAAATTTAATATTTCTCGTAGATAATTATATTATAATGATGATGATATTAATGCATTATCATTAAGCATCATCATAGTATTGAAGAAATCTATAAAATACGTCTGGGTTCTGCTAGAGTGAATATTTGCCCCAAAATTCGGATTTAACAAATGCCAATTATTATTATTATTATTATTTAGATTATTGTTCTCTTAACTTGCCGAATGACCCAGGAAATTCCCGGGATTTACTTGAGAGTGTATAAAATAAAAAATGATGTGTTTCAAATATAAAATAAAATTATTTATTTCAGGCAAGGACAAATTATGAATGGTGAACAAAAGATAAGCCACGAGGGAAATTTACAGAGTAGCAAAATGTAAACATAAAAATGACCACTCTGTTAATAAAAATAATAAATACTTTGTTACAATATATTCCAAAAATATAAATTTTCTAAATACAGTTAAACCTGTCTATAGTGCCCCCTCTAAATAGCGCCTTCCTCTCTATAGCGCCTGATTTTAAACATTAAAATGTAAACATTTTACATTAAAAGTGACCTGCCTATAGCACCCTATTTGGGTGAGTCTTAAGAGGGGGCACTATAGACAGGTTTAACTGTATTATGACCCAGCTTAGCCCGGGTTCACCCAGAGTAAAGATTTACCCAATGAAGAATGCTTTAAAAAATATTATTTATCTTCTTCTTTCTTATCTCCACTCAATCATATTAGGGTATCAAGTTGTGACCCTTGATGGTGTCTGTTTGACAACCACCATGACTGGGTGAAGTAGAATGCGCGTCTGCCTTTGTCATTAAGACTGGGAGCACAACTCAGTGGCAGGTCGACTTAGCTCCAAAAGAAATGGCCGCCTCTGACATGAGGAACAGACGCCATGTGCAGCCGCTCCTTACATGGAGTACAAACGCTGCTCATCCTGTATCCCTGGATTAGGAGCCCTTACAGGGTACTATCAGCTAGGCCAGCTGAGCCCAGGTTTTTTAGTGAGCTTGTTACTGCTTCCCCTCCTCCTTTTTCATCCGGGCTTGGGACCGGCAAAGGCGGAGTTATATATATATAAAAATGAATGTTTGTATGTTTGTTTGTTTGTATGTCCGGTATACAAATTCGCAGTAGTTCACTAATTCAAACCAAAATTTCCATACATAGGTAAAACAATACGGGGAAGACGATAGGCTATTTTAAAAAATATATAAATCAATTATTAAAACTATATATTCAAATTATTCTACTTAGCTCACGAACAGCGCCCTCTATCAAAGATTAGATTAAATTATGCTGATGCAAACAAATAGATAATGCTAATAACAAACAATTATAAAAAAAATCTTGTCTAAATATATATCACTCGGGTAGATATGCACACGGGTCAATCCCGGGGCGAAGCCCGGGTCACCCGTCTAGTTATATATATAATATTATTTTTTATAATTGTCAACAAAATCAAAATCTTACAAGAACTTTGTAGTGTGATAGCTAATACTAAATTCTACTAGAAGATATCCTCTAAGTTACTAGAACACTGATGTGGCGGGGGTAGTTTTTCTTCAAGTATAGTATATACAGTTAAACCTGTCTATAGCGCCCCCTCTTGGGACTCATAAGAAAAAGTGTGATATAGAGAGGGAGGGATATAGACAGGTCACTTTTAATGTAAAATATTTATATTTTAATGTTTAAAATCGGGCGCTATAGAGAAGAAGGCGCTATTTAGAGGGGGCGCTATAAACAGGTTTAACTGTACAAAGTAGATATTCCCCAGATGGTGAACAACAACAAGATGGATATAATTCAGAAAGAAATCTGAGTTAAAGCCACCAATAGAAATCTCTTTATAAAACTCTTAAATATCCCAGATATACATTCAAGGACAAAACTTAGGGAAGTTGAAAGTCATGTCGCCGGTCATCTGTTTTTTGAAGGAGACAGTCAATTTTGTTCACACTTGGTTACCTCGTGTGTCTTCAATAAAGGTCATTGTATATCAAATATACAAGGGTCACTCCAAATGTTTTTGCAATCACTTATTTTTATTAAAGATTCAACTTTCAAATTTTCAGAGTTTCTCAAAGTATTCACCCTTTAGCACCTATACAAGATTTCATCCGTGAAAACCAATTTTCGAAGCACTTACACCAGTCATCATCGGAGATGGAATTTATGGCATTATGGCTTGCAGTGCTGTATAATTAGTGTCAAATTTTATCCCTTTCAACAATAACTTAACTTTTGGAAATAAAAAAAAAAGTCACAAGGCGCTAGGTCTGGTGAATATGGTGGATGAGTGACTAATTTGACACCAGAGTTGGCTAATAAGTCTAATGTTTAGGCTGAGGTGTGCGATCTTGCATTGTCATGGTGAAGGACTCCTCTAAGTTAAGCTCTTTGTCTGCTTTGCTTGATTTTTCAAATACTGCTGGAAGGCAATTTGTTGTATACCAGTCACTATTAACTGTCTTTCGATATTCTAACCTCACAATATCAATGAAACCATTTTTTTCTAAAAAAAAAAAAAAAAAACAAAAAAAAAAAACAAGCGACCATTTGTTTTCCAACATTTTGAGCTCTGGGTACTTTCTTAGGAGGAGGTGATTTTGAAGAGCACCAAAGAGTAGATTGCCGTTTTGTTTCTGTATAAAAATTGTAAATCCAAGTTTCCTCACCAGTAATAATATTAAAAACAGCCTTTAATTTGCATTCATAAAATATTTTCAACATGAAATCACACCATTTAACGCGACCAAGTTTTTGGTCTTCAGTCAAGCTGTGAGGTACCCATCTACTAACAGGTTTTCTGTATTTTAAATGATCATTAATGATGGTCTTGATTGCTGCCGATCCAATGCTCACACTTTTCTCTAACTGATGATACGTAATTCTTCGATTTTATCTAAGTTAAAAATCTTACCAGCTCAATTTTTCTTGGGTCACTGCTGTTGGTGGTCGACCTGAACGAGGTTCATCTTCAAGGTTGGTTTTTCCAAATTTAATCACATACAAGTATACACGATTATACACTTGTATAATCTTATATTATTATCTTGAACTGGTACTACACATCCACCGGACCTTGTTGGTTGATGGTTAAATATATATTTTTATTGTTGCTGATCAATTTAAAAATACTAAGTGAAAATAGATATTTCCATTTTGATCAATAATTGATTTATTGTTCATATTAGAACAATACCTTAAAATAATGAACGAGATAAGGGGTAAATTAGGGACACAACACAATGGAAGGAAACACGAAGAATACAATAAGACGTCACAAGATGTTACGAACGGGAAATATTCTCCAAAATTCAAAATGTGAAGATTTGAATAAAATAATACACCAGCTAGTTAAATACGGATATCTAGTTAATAGTTAGGTTTTCTATTTTTTAATAATAATACACCTATCCCCCGATTTACACGGTAGATACGTTCCTGAGAAAAACGTGTAAATCGAAAATTAAAAATTTTCGAGAAATTTTTATGCGAAGAAATACAAACACAGTGTGCGTGTGCAGCAAGTCAGCACATAAGCTCGGGATTTCTCGTGAGATGTGTACACAGCGCATGTGTTCAATCACAGTAGCATTTAGTATAGTGCGATAAAAACAACAACAACAAAAAAAACTTATTTGGAAAACCGCGTAAAAGCGAAAACGTGTAAAACAAGTACCGTGTAAATCGGGGGATAGGTGTATAATCATTTTTATTGTGGGCGGAAATGTTCTAAAGAATTTGTGATTTGAAGAATTGGGATGATATTCACGTACCAAAATTTCACCTCTTCCTTTAAAAATATATTGTTTTAATGTATTTTTAAAGAGAGTGGTGCGGACAAAAGTTACTATTACGAAATAACACACAAAGATGCAATAAACTAGAGCCTACCATAATAGTAACTAACACATAGAAAAGCGTACAACAGCAACAATAAAAAGGAAAAAAAAAAAACTCACGAATTGCTATATAAAAACAAAACAGTACTTATCCTTTATTGTAGTGTAGGTAGGGATCAGACCGGGGTCACACAGGTATGTGAGGAGATAGCCAGACACGGTTAAAGCACGCAGAGAACACTTTAAGCGTCTTCACACACAAAAAAAAAAAAAAAAAAAATCCACTACACTCGGGCCTCCTCACGGAAATATCTTTATTTATGGGGTTGCTAACCAGAATGAATGATTTTTGAGCCCCGATGGAATATCCACCACACCCCTCCCTCGCAATACCATAGCCCCCTTATATATACAAACATGATCACATTGTCCAATGAGAAGGCGGGAGATATTGGTTCACTAACAAACAAAAACAACATTCTTACCACTAAAACTGAAATAAGCTAAAAGTGCAAATGTTTGTCAAAGTAATTTGACAGTGCCACTTTTGGTAGTGTATTTAGCTTCTGAATCTAGTTTCCTCTTCCATGTAAAGTTTCTTCATTTAGAAAATAAAATATCTCTGTTCTTGTAGAAGTGTCTACTTTTCTTTTTCCTCTAAATTGCCAACAAAGAGGAAATATGTATATTTACCACAACACAGGTGAAGGTTTTGTGTTGGCTCACAACAATAAACACCTATCATTAGAAAAGAAAGAAAGAAACAATTCCAAAGAGAAATCATTGAAAACAAACGTTTAGAGGAAGACAATTTTATGTCTAATTTATTCAGATTTCTGTACACATGTCAACAAAAACAACTAAACATTAGAGATATTAAGGTACGAGGTCGTGTCCAGGTAGATTGCATTATTTTTTCTCGAGATGTCGCACTCCAACACCTCAAGGTATTTGTGGCCAGTCTTGCGAGAACTTTTTCCTGCTTTTAAACCTTGTATCAACGGTTGTTATATAAACCCAAAGTTTGATGTCCACCATTCGCTGTGTCTTGATGGATAGGGAATGTTCTAAAACACAAGAAAATAAATAATATAACGATATTTGTCTTATTCCATAAATATTTTTAATAGTTAAAATTTAGATTTTAAACCGACATTCAAATAGAGGTAAGTAAATACATTAATAAAAATCTATAAAATCTGTTTACAAAAATGTTTAATAGTTGTAGAAATACATCTTCTTCTTCTTTCTTATCTCCACTCAATCATATTAAGGTATCAAGCTTGTAAAGCTTGAGATTTTTGATGGTGTCTGCTGGGGATAAGTCAATACAGTCAATAATGTGTTTTGGGGTTGCAGGTTGAGAATTGCATTTAGTACATAGTAGGAAAACCTTGCAACCATTCTGGAAAGTCATTGTCCGTAGATGACCAGACTTAAGTCTGGAAATCAAAGACTGTTGTTCTCTTGGGAGGACAGAACTGGTGCTTGGCCCTCCTGCTCTGTACCAGTCATGTGCAGCATTAGATTTCCATTCCCGCAAGCATTGGGTTTTGATGGTATGGAAGAGGTCTCTTTCGTCTAGTTGTAGAAATACGTCTTCTGTGTATTAATATATATAGTCACGACCGTCTTTCCTCAATTCCTCATTCCTCATCGGCCGCTGTCACGGATGCGCGCGCACAGGGAGGTCACGTGCTCGCCGGCTCCCTCGAGCCGGATTTGAACCAGCGACCTAAGGATCACCGTTGTAACATCTACAGTCGGGTAAAACACGGGCGTTGCCCGGGTCATTCGGCTAGTGTATTATAAAAATAAATATAATAAATAAAGCTTCCAGGGTTAAGTTTCTTATGCAAACCTTTTATTTTCAAGCTTTCGGACTTG
Organism: Cordylochernes scorpioides; assembly: GCA_030710605.1. Lineage (NCBI taxonomy): Eukaryota > Metazoa > Arthropoda > Arachnida > Pseudoscorpiones > Chernetidae > Cordylochernes > Cordylochernes scorpioides. Next base: position 18,348,104 of record CP092865.1, read on the forward strand.
TCAGTCCTTCAACAGGAGTATCACGATAACAAATCTACTTATATATTTGCCTTATTCTGTCTGTCTGTCTGTCTGTCTGAAGCTCACGGATAGAATGCGCGCCCATTGGCCGCCAGCAAACACGTGACCTCCCTGCCCGCCCCCCTCTAGACAACCCTGTTATCAGCTGTGTGTTACATCCACCTGTCTATACAGACCACCCTGTCTATGGCGGCACCCTAGGCGACCCTGTTATCAGCTGTGTGATACATCCACCTGTCTATACAGACCACCCTGTCTATAAAGACCACCCTAGACAACCCTGTTATCAGCTGTGTGATACATCCACCTGTCTATACAGACCACCCTGTCTATAGCGGTCACTTTAGGCAACCCTGTTATCAGCTGTGTGTTACATCCACCTGTCTAAACAGACCACCCTGTCTATAGCGACCACTCTAGACAACCCTGTTATCAGCTGTGTGATACATCCACCTGTCTATACAGACCACCCTGTCTATAGCGGTCACTTTCGGCAACCCTGTTATCATCAGTGTGATACATCCACCTGTCTATACAGACCACCCTGTCTATAGCGGTCACTTTCGGCAACCCTGTTATCAGCTGTGTGATACATCCACCTGTCTATACAGACCACCCTGTCTATAGCGGTCGATTTAGGCAACCCTGTTATCAGCTGTGTGATACATCCACCTGTCTAAACAGACCACCCTGTCTATAGCGACCACTCTAGACAACCCTGTTATCAGCTGTGTGATACATCCACCTGTCTATACAGACCACCCTGTCTATAGCGACCACTCTTGACAACCCTGTTATCAGCTGTGTGATACACCCACCTGTCTATACAGACCACCCTGTTTATAGCGACCACCCTAGACAACCCTGTTATCATCAGTGTGATACATCCACCTGTCTATACAGACCACCCTGTCTATAGCGACCACTCTAGACAACCCTGTTATCAGCTGTGTGATACATCCACCTGTCTAAACAGACCACCCTGTCTATAGCGGTCACTTTCGGCAACCCTGTTATCAGCTGTGTGATACATCCACCTGTCTATACAGACCACCCTGTCTATAGCGGTCACTTTAGGCAACCCTGTTATCAGCTGTGTGATACATCCACCTGTCTAAACAGACCACCCTGTCTATAGCGACCACTCTAGACAACCTTGTTATCAGCTGTGTGATACATCCACCTGTCTATACAGACCACCCTGTCTATAGCGACCACTCTAGACAACCCTGTTTTCAGCTGTGTGATACATCCACCTGTCTATACAGACCACCCTGTCTATAGCGACCACCCTAGACAACCCTGTTATCATCAGTAAGATACATCCACCTGTCTATACAGACCACCCTGTCTATAGCGACCACTCTAGACAACCCTGTTATCAGCTGTGTGATACATCCACCTGTCAAAACAGACCACCCTGTCTATAGCGACCACCCTAGACAACCCTGTTATCAGCTGTGTGATACATCCACCTGTCTATACAGACCACCCTGTCTATAGCGACCACCCTAGACAACCCTGTTATCAGCTGTGTGATACATCCACCTGTCTAAACAGACCACCCTGTCTATAGCGACCACCCTAGACAACCCTGTTATCAGCTGTGTGATACATCCACCTGTCTATACAGACCACCCTGTCTATAGCGATCACCCTAGACAACCCTGTTATCATCAGTGTGATACATCCACCTGTCTATACAGACCACCCTGTCTATAGCGACCACCCTAGACAACCCTGTTATCAGCTGTGTGATACATCCACCTGTCTAAACAGACCACCCTGTCTATAGCGACCACTCTAGACAACCCTGTTATCAGCTGTGTGATACATCCACCTGTCTATACAGACCACCCTGTCTATAGCGACCACCCTAGACAACCCTGTTATCAGCTGTGTGATACATCCACCTGTCTGAACAGACCACCCTGTCTATAGCGACCACTCTAGACACCCCTGTTATCAGCTGTGTGATACATCCACCTGTCTATACAGACCACCCTGTCTATAGCGACCACCCTAGACAACCCTGTTATCATCAGTGTGATACATCCACCTGTCTATACAGACCACCCTGTCTATAGCGACCACTCTAGACAACCCTGTTATCAGCTGTGTGATACATCCACCTGTCTATACAGACCACCCTGTCTATAGCGACCACCCTAGACAACCCTGTTATCAGCTGTGTGATACATCCACCTGTCTATACAGACCACCCTGTCTATAGCGGTCACTTTAGCCAACCCTGTTATCAGCAGTGTGATACATACACCTGTCTATACAGACCACCCTGTCTATAGCGACCACCCTAGACAACCCTGTTATCATCAGTGAGATACATCCACCTGTCTATACAGACCACCCTGTCTATAGCGACCACTCTAGACAACCCTGTTATCAGCTGTGTGATACATCCACCTGTCAAAACAGACCACCCTGTCTATAGCGACCACCCTAGACAACCCTGTTATCAGCTGTGTGATACATCCACCTGTCTATACAGACCACCCTGTCTATAGCGACCACCCTAGACAACCCTGTTATCAGCTGTGTGATACATCCACCTGTCTAAACAGACCACCCTGTCTATAGCGACCACCCTAGACAACCCTGTTATCAGCTGTGTGATACATCCACCTGTCTATACAGACCACCCTGTCTATAGCGATCACCCTAGACAACCCTGTTATCATCAGTGTGATACATCCACCTGTCTATACAGACCACCCTGTCTATAGCGACCACCCTAGACAACCCTGTTATCAGCTGTGTGATACATCCACCTGTCTAAACAGACCACCCTGTCTATAGCGACCACTCTAGACAACCCTGTTATCAGCTGTGTGATACATACACCTGTCTATACAGACCACCCTGTCTATAGCGACCACCCTACACAACCCTGTTATCAGCTGTGTGATACATCCACCTGTCTGAACAGACCACCCTGTCTATAGCGACCACTCTAGACACCCCTGTTATCAGCTGTGTGATACATCCACCTGTCTATACAGACCACCCTGTCTATAGCGACCACCCTAGACAACCCTGTTATCATCAGTGTGATACATCCACCTGTCTATACAGACCACCCTGTCTATAGCGACCACTCTAGACAACCCTGTTATCAGCTGTGTGATACATCCACCTGTCTATACAGACCACCCTGTCTATAGCGACCACCCTAGACAACCCTGTTATCAGCTGTGTGATACATCCACCTGTCTATACAGACCACCCTGTCTATAACGGTCACTTTAGGCAACCCTGTTATCAGCAGTGTGATACATACACCTGTCTATACAGACCACCCTGTCTATAGCGGCCACTCTAGGCAACCCTATTATCAGCTGTGTGATACATCCACCTGTCTATACAGACCACCCTGTCTATAGCGGCCACCCAAGACAACGTTTTTGAAATATATTCGCACTCGGGTAAACCCCGGGCGTTGCCCGGGCCTTTCGTCTAGTTAATGATAAATGCTATTTTTATATACAAATTATTATTTACATATTTTAAATATTATATTTAGAGAAATAAATGCTGGTAAACTATTCCATTCTCAACATATAGATGTCACTGTGTATTTCTTTTTGATTATTTCTGTTTAAAAAAAATCAGTTTTGGTGTTACATTTTTTACCCAATATCTCAACAAAGATAAACTCGCCTGAAAATAAAAATAAGGAAAATAATTAGAGAAGCAAAGAAAAAATACTCTCTCGAAAAAATATATTTTCATTTAATAAAGATATTTAAAATATTCGTCAAAATAAATTTTTCAAAAAACCCTAATTTTTTTCGAGTATACGAATATTTGCGGAAACAGTGAAATAAAAATATCAAAAAAAATATTTATAAAAAAAAAAAAACTTTAAAAATAGCTGATACTAATAATACATTATACTTTCGGCAAAAGTTGTAACAAAAAAAAAAAAAAAAACTCAAGATAGGATAGAAGATGGTAATTTTAGAGCAATCGCACGACCTTGAAACATCATCAATGTCTTCAAATCAATAAAGAAGGTGTTGTAAAAAAAAGGTTGATGCCTCAAGGAACAAAGATTTCTGCATCGGTATGTAGTACGATCCAATTTGGGCCTCGTAATGATCTCTTAGAACTTTTCTTAGAATCTTCTTCAATCTTACAAACCACTTGTTCGATCTCTTTTTACCTTTATGATAAGTAAACACTTTCAACATTGTGCAAGTATAATAGGATAGTTACCCAGAAATATTTGAATATGCATATATTAGAGCAAAGACTTTCTTTATTTTGAGGTGTTGCAACGCTTTCAAGCAAATTTTGCTCTTTAACGGGCAAATTCAAAAACAATATATATAATGATAAAAAAATATATATAAGGAGATTAATCAAGTTGCTTTTGTGGTATTCAGGAACAAACCTCAAGACATCTACTGATCGATTGCCCAGCATTTCAAGATTATAGAATGAAAAATGAACTAGTTGTTTGTGAACTTAACGATTTGATTTCTGATAAAAAAAAATCATATTTAAAGTTCAATTCATTTTGTAAATACATTCAAAACTTTCTACAAAATCTGGATCTCTAATGTTTTCATGCGTTGAATAATGTAAATAACTTATGTAAATAAACTTTTCTCCTTTTTTGGCACAAGTATCCCTTGCGGGATATAGCGCTTTGGAAATAAAATAATTGATAAGGAGATTAATAGGTTTGAAGTAGTGGTCCTATACCGTCATGTGAGAGAGGTACTCTCCACTCTCGACAGGAAACAAGATCATTCTCTGCGAATTCCTCAACATGGCACTTGAACATGTCGGGGACAAAAACTCCATTATAACCAAAGGTCTATCCAAATTCAGGGTGGCTTGTAACCCTTGATTTAAACTTGACGTCCCTTCGGAAAAGGCTTCGAGTTTGATGTAAATATATATATCGTAATTTAAACAATGTGATATGTAAGTAATAAAGTATGACGTCTTTTCTAGTCGTCTCAAAGTGACACCAGCTTGTCATCAACACCCAGGGGATCCAGAGAGGGTCATAAAGGGCGTAGGTCCGGATGTTGACAGTTAGTTAGGTTACAGTGGATATTTTCGGACAGGCCCGCTGAGTCTAAGTCAGTTGTCATCTCACGGCGGCCCTCGTGGCCGCCGTTTTGGCTCCCCTCTGCCCCCGCGGCTTCATGCAGGACGCCGAGCTTTCCTCTGTTAATCCTCAACTTTCCCCTGGTCCTGGTGTCACGTGAGACGTACTAGGAGAGCGTCTTTTGATCCCAAACTTTGTCCTTACTGTCCCGTGCGGACTTCCCACTCTGCACGCCTTGTCACTCAACCCCGACTGCTTCCAACTCACTTGTTGGCTTACCCGGGTTTACGACATATATTTTTGTATAAATTATATTGTTTATAGCTATAATTTTATTGGAAATTTTTTGTATCATTGTTGACTATAGAGGCCAATAAAGTTTATTTTTCATTCTTTCATTCCAAAACAAGAGAGATGTTATCAGGGGTGGATAGTTTAAATTCCGTATTAAGATAATAAGTTAGATATAACGGTTAATTCACATGTGAAAAAATAGTACAAATATAATATTGTACTGGGATAAGTTGCATAAATTATTTTAAAAGGCATCTACTTATACTGCAACTGAAATTTGCTGATGGCTTGCGCCATCTATCGGAATAAATATAAATTATTCTCGTTGATTTTTAATTATTACAGAATTGGCCAAATATCCATTCTTGATTAATCAAGAAAAGCTAACCACGGACGCGTTTTGGACTGTTAGCCCTCATCAGCGTGGTGCAAGCTGTACCTCAACGACCAATTCACATATTCAGTTTGATCCGCATAACCATTTCACCACCATTTGACCTATTAGATGGAACATTGAAACTTATATAGAATTAGGTCTGAAGGAGTCACTGCGATAGTTTAACCTCGTAATTAGCAAATTAGTCTATTAACAGGTTAATTTGCATATTCTGGGGTTGGAAATGATCCTTATAATAATGTATTCGTATACCAAAAGGGAGTACTTTTCTTTTTAAAATGCATCAAAAACTAATGCATTCTTCTGCTTATCTGCGCAAGCGTGCTAATTTGCCTATTTCGTTAATTCCGCATGACTTTCAACAATATTTGACGGAGATGAAATCTTTACACTATATCGAGTTTGGGCTGAGAGGATTAAGTGTCAATTTTATTGTTTCAACCACGGAATGTGCAAATTAGTTGAATATTGGACTAATTTGCATATTCCATTTGTTCCGCATATCTTTTCGTAATATTTGACCAATCACGATGAAACTTTGAGAGGATATAAAAGTAGGGTCAGAAACTGTCAACCGTCAACAAAAGGTATTTTACATATATGATGACATATATTGGATCAAAATATCATTTATTTTACCAATATTTCAATTAGCTGAACGCCAACCTTTATCAAGGTGTTATAACATTAAAATGTTAAATAAAAAATGTTATAACACCTTGATAAAGGTTGACGTTCAGCCAACTGAAATATTAGTAAAATAAATGATATTTTGATCCAATATATTCCTTTTTAATTAAAGATTTATCTATGGATTGCTCTATTTTCAAAAATATATGATAACAGATCTATTCAAAGGTAAATAACAAAAAGGTATTTTTCATATAGGAGGGTAACAAGACCTATTCCACGAAGGATGGAACAATAATATGGTATCAAGAGATATTTAACGAAGGTATTTTGCATATAGCAAAGCAAAAAGAGTTATTCCACGGTGTCTGTAGCAACAGGTATTTATTTAACACATAGAAATAACGCGCCACCTATACATATAATGCGGAAGAGCATTGCTCGATGCAAATATTCGAATGTAATTCTACTGTCCTATAAGCTTATGTCCATAGTTTTCTTGAAAACCATTTCAGAGATTCCACCCTTCAGTGCTGCGTATATAGGCAGAATTGTCCATTACAGTATTAGAGCTCTGAGAAGCGATCTGGTGGATTAAATTGGCGGAACCGCGGGGAGGGTCACCAATGATGAGCCAAGCCTTCCCATTATATTTTTTCATCGCAGTAAGGGCAGTAGAAGTTTGTATTATGTATAAATGAAACATTCGTGCTTTTAAATTCTTTCATTTTATAGGTATTTATTTGTTAATATGGAAACAAGAGATATTCAAAGGCTATTCTATGCAGTAAATTTGCAGATTCCGTTAGTTACGCGAGTAACGCCGGGGCATTTATCTTGTCTTCAATACACGTATCATCCTTACGCCACCTATCGCCTCAAAATTGGTACAAGATTATAGAGCTATTCAAGGCTATATAACTGAGAGGTATTTCTACAGACACCTTATAATGTATAGATGGAAATTTTGCCGGGAGGATAGTGATCTAAAGAGACAAAGGTCGCCTCCCTCATAAAAATAGACGTCAAAACTAGACGTCATTAGTTTTGACGGGAGAGGCGACTTCTGTCTCTTTAGACCTTATAATGTAATGTTTGAAATTTGAAAAAGGGAGAGGGCATGGCTCCTCAGTGATGAACCTTCCCAGCGGTTTCGCTAGTTTAATCTCCAGATCGCTCTACTATTGTATTTGACTGATTTTCTTATTAGAATCTACCTTCATTATGGAATATAGGATAAGAGAGAATTTTAAAGGGAACTATGGATATTATAGATATGGGATTGCAGGTAATAAATAATATATAAAGTATTGAATCTCTCTCTCTGTGTGTGTGTGTGTGGTGAAACCATACGAATTTTAGAAATTTAAAAAATACTTCAGTCAATGAACCTTTTTTTTTATATAATTTTGAGTTTTCACATCAGTCATCATACCAAGACTTTAAAAAATATTATCCTTCAAATAAACAAGGTACAGATTATGATAATTATATTGAATAGATGTTTGAGAGAATGCGTATACTCAAGTACGCCACATGTCCACATAGGTAGAAAGTGGTTCGAAAATGGTCTTGAAGATACCAGAACCCGTTTAGTTACATCCTCTTCCTGGCTAGGGATGAATTTGTGCAAGAAATAGGAATGATTGAAGCATTTTAACAGCTTTAAAAATACTGTCACATTTTGGGATTCAATCCCGGGTTCTGTTGGTTGAACTTTGATACTGTACGCCAGAAAAAAAAAGAACCAGTATACAAAGATATAAAGTGAAAGGTTCTCAAGCCAACCGTAAAAATAAACTACAAAATTGATGGTCTCTTACAAAAATGGTTTGAGGAAAGTTTATTGCTGTCGCGATATCAGTTTTCCTTCTTTTTATTGGGTCCAGCTGGGAAAACAAACCGTCAGCCTTCTTCTTTGTCACTCTTCATATCTTCTCTGATTTATTTGCTGTCTATATATATTATTTGGTCTCTGCTTCATTTTCTGTCTATATATTCTTTAGTCTCTGCCTCATTTTCCGCCTATATATTATTTGGTCTCTGCTTCATTTTCCGTCTATATCTTCTTTAGTCTCTGCTTCATTTTCGGTCTATATATTATTTGGCCTCTGCCTCATTTTCCGCCTATATATTATTTGGTCTCTGCTTAATTTTCTGTCTATATCTTCTTTAGTCTCTGCTTCATTTCCTGTCTATATCTTCTTTGGTCTCTGCTTCATTTCCTGTCTATATCTTCTTTAGTCTCTTGCTTCATTTCCTGTCTATATATATTATTTGGTCTCTGCTTCATTTTCCGTCTATATCTTCTTTAGTCTCTGCTTAATTTTCTGTCTATATCTTCTTTGTTCTCTGCTTCATTTCCTGTCTATATCTTCTTTGGTCTCTGCTTTATTTTCTGTCTATATCTTCTTTGGTCTCTGCTTCATTTTCTGTCTATATCTTCTTTAGTCTCTGCTTCATTTCCTGTCTATATATATTATTTGGCCTCTGCTTCATTTTCCGTCTATATCTTCTTTAGTCTCTGCTTAATTTCCTGTCTATATCTTCTTTGGTCTCTGCTTTATTTTCTGTCTATATCTTCTTTGGTCTCTGCTTCATTTTCTGTCTATATCTTCTTTGGTCTCTGCTTAATATTCTCTCTATATCTTCTTTGGTCTCTGCTTCATTTTCTGTCTATATCTTCTTTGGTCTCTGCTTTATTTTCTGTCTATATCTTCTTTGGTCTCTGCTTCATTTTCTGTCTATATCTTCTTTGGTCTCTGCTTCATTTTCTGTCTATATCTTCTTTGGTCTCTGCTCATTTTCTGTCTATATCTTCTTTAGTCTCTGCTTCATTTCCTGTCTATATATATTATTTGGCCTCTGCTTCATTTTCCGTCTATATCTTCTTTAGTCTCTGCTTAATTTTCTGTCTATATCTTCTTTGGTCTCTTGCTTCATTTTCCGTCTACATCTTCTTTAGTATCTGCTTCATTTTCTGTCTATATATTATTTGGTCTCTGCTTCATTTTCCGTCTATATCTTCTTTAGTCTCTGCTTCATTTTCTGTCTATATATTATTTGGCCTCTGCTTCATTTCCTGTCTATATATATTATTTGGTCTCTGCTTCATTTTCCGTCTATATCTTCTTTAGTCTCCGCTTCATTTTCTGTCTATATATTATTTGGTCTCTGCTTCATTTTCCGTCTACATCTTCTTTAGTATCTGCTTCATTTTCTGTCTATATATTATTTGGTCTCAGCTTCATTTTATGTCTATATCTTCTTTGGTCTCTGCTTCATTTTCTGTCTATATCTTCTTTGGTCTCTGCTTCATTTCCTCTCTATATCTTCTTTGGTCTCTTGCTTCATTTCCTGTCTATATATTCTTTGGTCTCTGCTCATTTCTTGTCTATATCTTCTTTGGTTTCTGCTTCATTTTATGTCTATATATTATTTGGTCTCTGCTTCATTTACCGTCTACATCTTCTTTAGTCTCTGCTTATAGTCTTTAGTCTCTTCTTTTTCTTTCTATATATTCTTTGGTCTCTGCTTAATTTTCGGTTCATGTCTTGGTTGTTTCATTTTCTGTCAATATCTTCTCTTGGCTGCTTTATTTTGATGTTAATGTTTTCTCTGCTTCATTTTCGGTACATGTTTTGCCTGTTTCATTTTATGTTCATGTCTTTTCTTGTCTCTTCCATTTTCTGTCAATCACTTCTCTTGGCTATTTCATTTTATGTTCATTTTTTCTTTTGGCTGTTTCATTTTAAGTTAATTTTTTTTATTTTGGCTCCTTCATTTTCTGTTCAAGTCTTCTCTTGATTCTGCTTCACTTTCTGTTCATGTATTCTTTTGACCACTCAATTTTTAGTTCATGTCTTCTATTGACCGCTTATTTTCTGTTCATCTATTTTCTTGGATACTTTATGTTTTTTATGAAGATTTTCTTCGCTGCTTCACTATTTGTTCACGTCTTAGCGGCTTTAATATCTGTTCATTTATGTTCTTGTTTGCTTCATGTATAAAATCGTAGATCATGCAACTAAGCATTGCTGATTACACGAGCCCTTTATAGGAATAAATATATTGTAAGTTATCAGTTGCGCAATCAAGAGTTTTTCATAATTCTATCAACTTAAGCCGGTACTTTATTCAACAACAACAACAACAAAGCCTTTTTTTAGGGCCTCTCGCCCTATACAGGATTTGCCAGTTCACAAGGGATGACGAGAACACTATGTGGCCTTTTTCGGAGATATAATCCTGTGGAATATCGCCACCGCTATATACCTATTCTTTGATATTTCATTAATTAGTGCCGGAAATGAAGGACAAAGTTACCCCGTTTTATCATTTAGTTTTCGTCTTTCCTCAGACAGAGCAGCACAATCAAATAAATAGTGTAACATTATTCATTTACGAGTGTTATAACCCGTTCATTTCCTACAGCCATAAACCAGGACCGAATCCCACATTGGGAACTTTTTTCTAAATTAAAAATTTCTCCAATAGGCCCTGATTCTTGCAAAAGTATAAACCCACCAGTGAGTGCAGGCAAACAACAGTGCTCTGGCATAATTGTAAATGTAAAAGTCGAACTGCTTACAACATGTGGTGCACTTACAGCAAAAGCAATCGCCAATTACTACCTACCATGATTATCATGGCCTATACCACGTGTACTAGGGATAATTAAACAAAAATAATGCTAAGCAAATATTCATCGGAGTGGAGTTTACGCTTCAAAACGGATAATTTCTACACGTCAGGTATGGCATCTATCATTCGTCGGTTTAAAATAGAATTGCGGAGATAATTTTAGCCCAGCACAGATTCTTTGTTACAGATGAAATGAGAAATATGCAAAGAAAGAGAAAGACATAAAGACCAAGAAGTTTTAAAATTTAGGCCTGGAGCCAAGTGTCAATTAAGCATACACCAAGAAACAAGATACTAATAAAAATATGTCTAAAACAATAAAAATAGTATAGGAATAAGAAAAATTGATATTAACGCAATTAAACAAACGGGAAGAAATAGATGTCAAAAAGTAAATGAATTTGAAACTTCGCATAGCGTACCCACAATGGTGCTGAAATTTTGTGGTTCTCTATATGGTATCACTTATATATGTTGGTTTTACAACATCGAGAAGGGGGTCGGTGGAAGGATGGTCTAAACCGTTGGTTTTCGACCGCTACGACCCGGGTTCGTTTCCCGCATTGGGCACTTTTTTCTGATAAAAAAAAATGCTCCAATGGCCCCCGATTCTTGCAAAAGTCCACCCCCACCAGTGAGTGCAAGTAACCAAACGGGGCTCTGGCATATTTGTAAGTGCAAAGTCGACCTGCTTTTCACATGTGTAGACATGTGGTGCACTTACAGTAAAAGCAGTCGCCTACTTGTACACACCATGATTATGGCCTGTACCACGTATACTAGGGATAAGCAAAAAAAAAAAAAAAACATCAAGAAACAGAGGAAAAGAAACAGACATAAAAAAATCAAATACTAAGAAACAAACGCCAAGAATCAAACAAAGCGGCCTCAAAAAATAAAATATTCAGAAAAATATAAAGAATCGAACACCAAGAAACAGACGCTAAGAAGCAAACATACCAAGAAACAAAGACGGCAAAAAGAAGATACTCAGAAACAAACACACAAAGAATAAAACGCAAAGAAACCGGTGTCAAAAGCTGATACAAAGAAACGGAATCCAAGAAGAAATCATACCAAGAAATAAACGAAAAGAAGTATACGCTAGTAAGCAAACATACCAAGGAGAAAACAAATCAGGCGCCAAAAAAAAAAAAAAAAGCAGATACCAGGGAAACACATACCAAATGGAAAGTACACCAAGAATAAAATGCAAAGAAACAGGCGTCAAAAACTGATACCAAGAAACAAAATCCAAGAAGAAGACACACCAAGAAATAAACGAAAAGAAGTATACGCTAGGAAGCAAACACACCAAGGAGAAAACAAATCAGGCGCTAATAAAGCAGATAACAGGAAAAAGATACCAAGAGGCAAGTACACCAAGAATCAAACGAAAAGAAGCGCTAAGAAGCAGATATCAAGAAACAGACGTCAAGAATCAAACACACCAAGGAACAAAGAAATAAGCAGACACCAAAAATCAAATTCCAAAACAAGTATCAAGAAACGGGCGCAAATAAACAGAAAAAAAAAAAAAAAAGACAGACGAAAAGAAGCAGACGAGAAAGATGCTCCAGGGTGGGCGTGACCATGGACCACGTCACGCCACAAGGCCGATTTTCTGTCAGACGACTAGCTCCGCTCGTCCAGGCAGCAGGTAGGCATCGGCTGGCTTCAAATTCCTCGTCTGCTACCATTTATTCCATACTCACACATTTTCCTCATGCCAACACTTTTTCACTCTATGAATCTCTAATCCTAAAATCACTTTATCTACACCTATTTTTGTTAAATCTTCCGTTACACCTTATTCTTTAATATCTTTTGGTATTTTAAATATTTTGTGCCAATTTCATACACACACATATATAATCTGTTTTTGATATATAATCTGTATCGAATTATTCATATATCTTATTTTATAACATAATTTTCAATAAAGTGTTCCTATTTGAAAAAATGACCTGTTAGTTATATTTCAACTTATTGTGGTCTTTTTGTTCTTGGGATAAATAACGAATATGTTCTTTGACAATATGAGTATTTTTTTTAAACCTAAGTTACTAAGGTAAGGAAACCTATTCCAGAGAGAAACATAAGAATATTCGTGATATTTATAACGATTATCTAAAGTTGGCTTACTTGACGTTCTGTGATGGCCAACGCCATGTGACATCCACTTTATGATGAATAGATGATGATAATTCTGTTCAAGAATATCATTTTTACTTACTACGCCCCAGAAACAACAACACGGATAAACTGAAATTTCTCTATCAATGTAAACAAGATGGGATGATTGCATTGTTTTAATGAATTTAATCAATAAAACTATGTTATTTGTCGTTTGTCTTTGGTCGTTGATTTATGTATAGCTTCCCCAGCAAGCCCTTCTCTCCCCCTTGACACATTGTAAATAACATTGCTGATTATTGTAACTATTGTATATACCCTCTTCTCTCTACTTGGAGAAGTTGTATAAGACCAAAGGGTCATAACAGGGACTTTTGTTGTTGTTATTACTGTTATTCTTTGATGTACCCTACATTTCCGTGCTTGGGGAATCCGTATGAGACTAAAATGTCTTAATAAAGCTTTTTGTTGTTAATGATTTTTAATGAACGTATTTGTAATGTTTTATTTAAAAGGATGTGTTAATTGACTTAGTGATGTACATAGAAATAAGAGTAGAGTCTCCCATGAGAGACGGTAGCCTAAAAAAATGACTAAATCCGCTCTATCTTGGAGTTTGTATCTTATCAGACACTCTGTTTGGGTTGAAAGATTCCTCATGACTTTGTCTGACCTGACAGAGTTTTTGATGAGACCACTTCCAAGACAGACCAGATTTAGATATGTTTTAGGTGGGCTCTCGTGAGGGGTGTGGGGAGGGGGGTACTCTAGTTTTATTTTAAAATAGATAGTATTGCTATACACACCAATTCAACCAATAATTGAACACTCAAGATATAACAAACAACAAGTAATATGCAAATAATAATCAGCTCAATGAAATTAATGCCAATATGCAAAAATCCGACCAAAACATATATATATATACAAGTATAATAGTTATCGATGTGATATTATTGTATATTTGTACTCCTATAGAAGGGCTAAGAAAGCTAGAGTTGACAATAAAAAGAAATAAGAAACTCATATCCAGAGACTTATTGACTTGTTTGATTAATAATATTGTTACAATTAGTCACACATAAGGAGACACAATATCAATTTATTTTGATTTTTATCTTCTCTCCCTGTGTTGATATAAAGTTTAGTTTGCAATGGACGATTTTAATATTTATGTTGGTTTTTGGATGTCTTGTACTCCATGATCATATTGTCTATTGCATCTTAATTTCTTCAACTTCTCCAGTACGTAATGACATTACGGTAGTTGACATGGACAGTCTCAATGAGGGTTTGAAATCATTGATTAGTTATTAACTATTTACAATCATAATGGCGCTAACTATTTTATTTTGAGTTAGAAAACTTTAAGAGGATTCCCTGTTATCAAACAAAATTATATACGTGATATTTAAATAAGATTGCAAATTAAATAGATATTTTACCTATATGAATGGGATAATCTCTTCTTTTATATGGTGTTGGTTGGCTTACTATGTTATATAGTTATGGTATTTCTGTTTGTATATTCATGGAGACTGTGGTGTACTTAATGATTTCATGGCTTCTATGGTCAGTATTCGATGTCATTTTATACTTTAAAAATAAGAATCTTATTTAATTTAAAGTCTAGTTTATTACTCTTTGCTTGTGCATATGTCGATAAAGTTGAATTCTATTATCATTGATGCAGAATTTGTGTTCATTTTAGTCGGATTTGATGAGTTTTTGATTTTCACCTGTGTTGGCATGTGCTACATGGAATTTTGTATAGTATATTTGTTTTGACTGACAATCAATGCTTCCATTCAAATGTCCTTTACATTTATATAACACCCCATGTATCCCTGCTTACACTTCACTGTAAAAAAAAAACAGATTTGAATTAACAATTGATGGTTGAATTATTCTAACTTATTCTATGATGATTCATTAGAGATATGTAAAAAGAAGGTTGCTGTGATTGGATAGATATTTTATCCAATAAACTGCACGTACTCACCGTTCTTATAACAACCTTGAAACATTGGCCTTGTTGATCTTCCGGAAGTTTCTCAAGTTTTATACCAAACTTGGTACTCTTGTAATGCTACTTACTGATTTGGTTTTACAAATTGTAACAAAATGTTGTAAACTTATAACTGGATTCGGTAAAACAATGCCTTCGTTATTTCTCTGACATAATAATTATCATTTTTAGCTCATTGCCATACAAAGAAATTGAAGAATTCTAAAAGAGCAATGGACAAAGTGGTATCTATCCAAAGAACTCCCACCACAGTATTTATAAAAACAGGTTGAGGAACTCTCCCAGTTTACAGAAAGAATGGTGTAAGCCAT
Organism: Cordylochernes scorpioides; assembly: GCA_030710605.1. Classification (NCBI taxonomy): domain Eukaryota; kingdom Metazoa; phylum Arthropoda; class Arachnida; order Pseudoscorpiones; family Chernetidae; genus Cordylochernes; species Cordylochernes scorpioides. The sequence continues at coordinate 18,363,649 of CP092865.1, forward strand.
CCTATGGTGGTGTCTTGTCCATGGAGCAGATCAGATGCATCCTGATCACAATACCGGCCAACTGAGGTGCCTTGTTCGTATGGATGTATTCTTCTGGATTGATGTCTGCCATATCGTCAATTTCTGATTTTGTTGCTCCATGGAAAGGTGGAATGCCATTGCCGCGTTAGTCAGCCACATTTCAGAGTTCCCTGTTCACGGTTATCGTAGCGGCTCGGGGATCACAGAAAGAATGGTGTAAGCCATATTGTGTAAGATTTATAATCTTGTATTGTCCTCTCATTGATTCTATTAGTTATTAGAAAGACGTGGTGTTGTTATATTTTACCTATAATTATGTTCTCTATAATTTTTCATTTTGCCTTTTTGGAGTTGTCATATTATAAAGATGTTGAGTTGAAAATACTCTTATGAACAAAACTTAAGAAAGTTTAATATTTTGATGTCGCAGGTCATCTGTTTTCTTTTAATGGAAAAGAGGCAATTTTATTCACACTTCGTTATCTCGTGTGTCTTCAATAAAGGTCACTGTAATATCTTTCAGAGTTATTGTCTGAATCCCGATATAAATGCTAAAAGGTACAACTTTCTTAAGTTTTGTCCATCAATGTACATTTATTTCTTAAACTCGATCTATCAGAATAGTTTCTCCAGAGTATATTAATGTAAATGTGCTGATTTCCATTCCTGACTTATAAAAACAGTAAAACCTCACATGAGCGGCACATCTGGTAAAAATAGATTACCTTTGTAAATTACGAAATCATTTAAACTTACAGTTCTACCTCCAATAAGAGATCCCTCCAAGAGAGAGACCAGGATAATCTATATTTTATACCTCTTACAGGAGATTTGTGTGTGTGCTTTGTGTTAAAATATACATCCAATTAATGTACAGCACTGCATGCAACCGCTAACTAACAAGCTATCTCATGTGAACTGACAATTAACTGACTATGCAAAGTAGGATGCCTAGGCTTTACATAATGATAATTCATGGTCAAAATGTATTAAATTTGTACATATTAAAATCTCTATTACAATATTCATTCAGAACTTTTGTTGATTGAAGATTGAATGAAGTTCATTCAGAACTTTTGTTGATTGAAGATTGAATGAAGTTTATTCAGTACTTTTGTTGATTGAAGATTGAATGAAGTTCATTCAGAACTTTTGTTGATTGAAGATTGAATGAAGTTCATTCAGAACTTTTGTTGATTGAAGATTGAATGAAGTTCATTCAGAACTTTTGTTGATTGAAGATTGAATGAAGTTTATTCAGTACTTTTGTTGATTGAAGATTGAATGAAGTTTATTCAGTACTTTTGTTGATTGAAGATTGAATGAAGTTCATTCAGAACTTTTGTTAATTGAAGATTGAATGAAGTTCATTCAGTACTTTTGTTGATTGAAGATTGAATGAAGTTCATTCAGAACTTTTGTTGATTGAAGATTGAATTAAGTTTATTCAGAACTTTTGTTGATTGAAGATTGAATGAAGTTCATTCAGAACTTTTGTTGATTGAAGATTGAATGAAGTTCATTCAGAACTTTTGTTGATTGAAGATTAAATGAAGTTCATTCAGTACTTTTGTTGATTGAAGATTGAATGAAGTTCATTCAGAACTTTTGTTGATTAAAGATTGAATGAAGTTCATTCAGAACTTTTGTTGATTAAAGATTGAATGAAGTTCATTCAGAACTTTTGTTGATTAAAGATTGAATGAAGTTCATTCAGAACTTTTGTTGATTAAAGATTGAATGAAGTTCATTCAGAACTTTTGTTGATTAAAGATTGAATGAAGTTCATTCAGAACTTCTGTTGATTGAAGTTCATTTAGAACTTTTTGTTAATTGAAGATTAAATGAAGTTCATTCAGAACTTTTGTTGATTGAAGATTGAATGAAGTTCATTCAGAACTTTTGTTGATTGAAGATTGAATGAAGTTCATTCAGAACTTTTGTTAATTGAAGATTAAATGAAGTTCATTCAGAACTTTTGTTAATTGAAAATTGAATGAAGTTCATTCAGAACTTTTGTTGATTGAAGATTGAATGAAGTTCATTCAGAACTTTTGTTAATTGAAGATTGAATGAAGTTCATTCAGTACTTTTGTTAATTGAAGATTGAATGAAGTTCATTCAGAACTTTTGTTGATTGAAGATTGAATGGAGTTCATTCAGAACTTTTGTTAATTGAAGATTGAATGAAGTTCATTCAGTACTTTTGTTGATTGAAGATTGAATGAAGTTCATTCAGAACTTTTGTTGATTGAAGATTGAATGAAGTTCATTCAGAACTTTTGTTGATTGAAGATTGAATGAAGTTTATTCAGAACTTTTGTTGATTGAAGATTGAAAGAAGTTCATTCAGAACTTTTGTTGATTGAAGATTGAATGAAGTTCATTCAGTACTTTTGTTGATTGAAGATTGAATGAAGTTCATTCATAACTTTTGTTAATTGAAAATTGAATGAAGTTCATTCAGAACTTTTGTTGATTGAAAATTGAATGAAGTTCATTCAGAACTTTTGTTGATTGAAGATTAAATGAAGTTCATTCAGAACTTTTGTTAATTGAAGATTGAATGAAGTTCATTCAGAACTTTTGTTGATTGAAGATTGAATGAAGTTCATTCAGAACTTTTGTTGATTGAAAATTGAATGAAGTTCATTCAGAACTTTTGTCTGATGATGGTAACAAAGTTGTTATCGAAATGTCACACACTATTTATTTATTTGGATTTGGTATGCGTTTCTTATCTATAATCCATTTTGTACTTAATCATTCCTGTATTCTTTTGAATATTAACTATGAATTTATGGCACACTCATATCCTGTATTTTTCAAGAAATGAAGCCACATTTAAACACGAATTTTACTTTTCAAATAAAACTCACCTTCTACTTTCCATATAAGTGCGACTAAAAGGTATGGTAGATTAAACTTGCTAAACCGCTGGGTGTCAAGCCATTCTAACACTTGTTCATCACAGCTAAGTACAGTAGGAAGTTAACTTAATTTGAGATGAAAAAAATCGTGTATTAATAGTGTCGCGGAGATAAATAAAGCAAGGACAAATTTGGGGGTAATTAATTTATTATAAATAGTATTTACCTTTTAGTTCTCTAATAAAGTTATTTACAAGAGGTATTTATAGGGAGAGAGAGTCAGATGATAAATACAACTTATCCCAAGGTAAAGATAATAATAATGAGCGGCGTCAGCCACCGTCCCGTTTTCTTTATTTGCAGATCAGCTTCCGAGAACCCCTCACACCTGTGGTGCCCCCCCCGGGGTCCAGGGATGATTGACAGGTGTCCCATGGAGCTTCTTGACAATAGTTCCATTTCTTGAATAGAGATAACGTGTTATTGCCTAATATTCCTGTGGGTATTCAACCATGAAAACAACACGATGCACAACGTATTGTCCAACATTATTAATGTCTTTTAAATTGCTATTGGACTTTGTTTTTCCCTCTTTTAAACCAGTGTCTTCTGAAAATAGATCTCAATTACTTTCTAAAAATAACTTTACAAGAGGTTTTGAAAGACTATCGTTTTATTCGAAAAAAAAAATAATTTAAATAATCTATATATATATATATAAATGAATGTCTGTCTGTCTGTCTGTCTGTCTGTCTGTGTGTGTGTGTGTCCTCTATGGATTCAAAAACCATACATCCAATCGCCGTGAAAATTTGGGATATTATTAGGTGTATCCCCGGAAAGGTTTACGAAAAATAATTTCTTGAATATCTTGAATATCCTTAGAGTTATTTGCAGATTTGTATATTTAACTCGCAAAGCAGCGCCGCCATTGAGACGGAGATAGGCTTAGTTTGCTGCTTCTGATGACCTTGGGTCATCGTGTGAGTCACAGCATGATGCTACAAAAACACTCTCTCTGGGGATTTTACAGCGTCGACAACCTGTAAGATTGCCTCTCTCATATATTATACTTAAAACATCTGCTTAATTAAAGCATTTTTCATTTGAAAGAGACTGCTCTCTTAACCCCCTTTAGACAACATTAAATGATATCCCGTGTCAATGATTTTGTAATGTATAGAATTAGGAAAGACAAAATTCACGATGACACGGCTCACAGGGAACGGTAAAAAATGTTCACTTTATCGAGGAAATACAAAATTCGGGATGACACGGCACACAGGGACCGGGAAAAAATGATCACTTTATCGAGAGATTCACGACCATGATTTTATTCAACTTATCGAGTATTTATCAAGGGACCGGGAAAATATTGTCACTAGATAAAACGATGATTTTGTAATGTAGAAAATTATGAAAGACAAAATTCAGGATGACACGGCACACAGGGACCGGGAAAAAATGTTCACTTTATCAAGAGATTCACATTTACGAGTTTCAAATTATCAAAATATATATCTTTTTTTTTATAAGTTTATAGAGAATTGTTTTAACAAATGTTCGTTAGACAAACCTTTACTCGGGTAAAACCTCGGGCGAAGCCGGGTACGTCCGCTAGTTTAATATAAATAAAAATCGACTGCCTATACGAATTTATAAAAAATAAAATCGCCTCTCCCGTCAAAATAGACGCTATATCTAAGCGCCATCTATTGACTGTCTCCGTAAACTAGCAGCCTCAGGTCGGTGACAAAGCCACAACATCATCTTTGGCAAACTGAGAAGTGTCTACATGGAGACCATGATTTCTGGTTAATGGTTTTCTTCAGTCCAGGGAGGGCTTTATTTTATGAGATCCACAAGGAATAAAATCTCTACAATCTCCCAAAAAGGTATTTATCTTGTAAAGTAACTGATTGTGATGAATTTTTGGCAGATTGTGAAGATTTCGTTTGATTCCTTGTGGATGGAATAAAGTTCACTCTGGACTGAAGAAGGCCATTAACCCGAAACCATGGTCTCCAGGTGAACGTTTCTCAGTTTGCCAAAGCTGGTGTTGTGGTTTTGTCACCGATCTGAGTCCTCTAATTTGCGGAAATGACCAATAGATGGCGCTTAGTTTGCGTCTATTTTGACGGGAGAGGCGATCTTAATTTTTATAGATCAATTTCCTTCCGTTATAATTTCCATCTATACATATGAATTTAATTATTAAAAAAATATGCATCTTTACTTTCAGTTAAATATACTAAAAAGTTATATTTTATACAGCAGTATACATATGGTGCACTTACAGTAAAAGCAGTCACCACTTTCTACCCAACATGATTATCATGGCCTGTACCACGTGTACTAGGGATAAGCAAAATATTTTATACGTCACAAGATACATATTGAACCAAAGAGTTTTCGAGTAACATTTTAATTTATTAAATGAATATATATATCATAGAGTAAGCCTGTGGATACACTGATGAACAAATGTGAAAACTCCGCCTTTGCCAGTCCCAAACCCGGATGAAAAAGGAGAAGGGGGGGGGGGGGGGGTCAGTAACAAGCTCAGTAAAAAACCTGGGCTCAGCTGGCCCGGCTGATAGTACTCTGTAAAGGCTCCTGATCCAGGGATACAGGATGAGCAGCGTTTGTACTCCATGTTAGGAGTGGCTGTACATGGTGTCTGTTCCTCATGTCAGAGGTGGCCATTTATTTTGGAGCTAAGTCGGCCTGCCACTGAGTAGTGCTCCCAGTCTTAATGACAAAGGCAAACGCATTCTACTTCACCCAGTCATTATGATTGTCAAATATCAACCATCAACAAGCTTTACAAGCTTGACACCCTAATATGATTGAGTGGAGATAAGAAAGAAGAAGAAGACAAATGTGAAGGAAAAAGTCACCCAGGTCGAAATTACCAAGTTAAATGAGTTACGTAATGAATAGAAGTGTTAATTAGGTATAATTACAACATGGATTTGACGTAAGACAAGTTCTTAAATTTAATTAATATCGTTATTTATTTTATTACTGTAGATGAAGGAGTTATAAAATAGAATTAATGAGAAAAGAGATTCTTCTATAATACTGAAATTAATCATCGAAAAAAAAAAGTATTTGACCAATAACTATATTAAAATAAAGAAGGCATATCCTGACCACACTCACATGAGCTTTTTAGTTGGCAGAGCGCCATCTAGTGGAACAGAAATAAACTAAATATTGATTTAGCCTGTTCCCTGATATTTGACCAACCCATTTTCTTGATAAATCAAGAAAAGCCATCCACGAACGAATTTTTTTCATATATATATTATAATAAAAAAATACATATCCTGACCATGCTCACATGTGCTTTTTAGTTGGCAGAGAGCGCCATCTAGTGGAACAGAAATCAACTAAACATTGATTTAGCCTGTTCCCTGATATTTTGCCAACCCATTTTCTTGATAAATCAAGAAAAGCCATCCATGAACGCGTTTCAGGCTGTTGACCATTTTCATCGTGTTGCAGGCTGTATTGGAACTATACAAATCAAAGTTTGATTGGTAGTAATCCTGATAGATGGCAGATACCATCAGCAACAATTTGCATAGTTACACGATCAGACGATAGTATTTCATTGATGTTTCATTATTTCTTTTGGTTGCTATACATATTGTGACAATATTTTTGATTTTTATAAAAATTTACATTTATATTTTCCAAAATTCTTTCATATTTAAATCAATTACATTAAAAATATAAATGAAAATTTCCTTATAGCGAACTCTACAAATAACTACGATTTTTTTCCCTCAATGTCAAACGATACAATACTTTACGAAATTGTACAAAATGACTTTAATTTTAAATTAACGTTTTCTTACACATTTTATAGAAATATTTCTTTTTTATTAAAAATATGAAAAAAATAATTGAAACACACATTTGGTAAGTAGGGTTAATGACTTATTTTCTTTCAAGGTAAACCATTGACCAACAATTAATCGTATGCATTAAAAAACCAGGAAGTGTCGCTGAATTGAATTCCTCAAAGTTGAAAGGTGATTATATAATAAATAATTTTAAATATTTCAAATATATTAAAACATACGTTTCAAATTCTTATAACTTTCATTCATCAGGTGAAAAATTATTTTATTAAGACGAAAAATCTTAGTGCATGTATCATATGTAAATTCCAATGTTTCTTTTTTCTCATTCCTTTATCTTGTATCTTTTTGGAGAATCTATATAAGATTAAAAGGTCTTAATAAAGCTTTTTGTGGTTATATATTAAAACATTTTGAAAATAGAGCAATCCATAAATAAATCTTTAATTAAAAAGGCATATATTGGATCAAAATATCATTTATTCAGTTGACTGAACGCCAACCTTAATATGTTATAATATCTTGATAAAGGTTGGCGTTCAGCCAACTGAAATATTGGCAAAATAAATGATATTTTGATACAATATATGCCTTTTTAATAAAAAAAAAATAATTAAAACATATAAAAAAACTAGTTTTAAATATTATAAAAACATATAAATGTTTTTTTTTTTAAATATTATTTGTTTAGTTGAAAGTTTGTTTGGGAAAAAATATAGCTACATCTATCGATAATTTTTTTAATTTTAATGACTCGGTGTGTTACTTACCTCAGAGGAAATTTCCTGATGAGAGTGAAAGCAAGCCACTGAAACCTCGACAGAAAATGGATAACTTTAAACAATAAATGTATAACTATAAAATAATATATATAAAATCTATACACTTTATCTGTTAATTTTAAATTGACTGAGACATCAAAATAGAGTAATTTATGAAATTTTAAATATATATTAGCTTGCATATTTATATTTGTGGTTTCAAAAATATCAAATTTTAAAATATTCAAAAGTTATTTGCAATAGGTTTTTAGTTTATTTAAAACAATGTAAAAATATATATAAAATGAAATTATCGATAAAAATTAATTTACAAAGCAAAATAATTTATATTGATTATATGTTTCATAAATATATATATAAACAATATTTACATTATATAATATATTAAGGATTATATTAGTTAATGGCGATATATTTAATTATTGTGTAGTATAGTACTGCTTATAATTCGTACAATCAAACAGAAATAATTAACCAAACGAAATGATAAAAATAAGAATGTACACAAATTATACCGTGTGCCAATCAATTATTATCCACTTATCCTATAGACACGCTGAAGAAAAACAATCCTAATTATCAGACGAGAAAACGAGCCTGTCATTAAAATACATTCAGCAACATTGGCAATTAGTTTAAATGACGTAATGTTTTTGTGAAGCAGACGTTTTTTTCTAAATTACACATTGTGGTTATATCTTAAATGATTATTTACAAATTGATATAATAAAAGGTAAAATAAAAATGGAGGAATTTATATTGAAATAATAAAATTATGAGAATGGAATATTTGCTAAATTTCAAAGAGGATTACAAGGTAGGTGAATTAGCCATTTTGTTTTGTTTCATTAGGTTACCATTTGTTAGACAATTACGTGAGGCAATTAAAAATTAATTAAAATGAAAAAATATTTTTTAAATTTAACATTTATTTGAATATTTGCTATTTTATGCATATACAAATCTTGAATATATTTAGCATAGTCTGTACTTTGCATAATAGTATTTATTTTATAATTAACGATGTTATTTTTTTCACGATGATTCGTACACTTGTAAAAGGCTGATAAACGGATGTTATTTTAATAAACCCCTTCTAACATGTAACTTTTCTATTTTATAAAATATAAAAATTTTACAAAAAAAAAAACCACTTCTATTTTTTTAATTGTCTAATTCAGATGCTTAACCAACGAATAAAACTATTCATATAAGTACAATTCATACTTGGAAAATCTCTCTTTTTGTTTCTTCGAATATTTTATATAGGATCTTGTTACCATTCTCCAATAGAAAGGATTCTGTCCTATAAATCCGTTCGCACTATTTTTACTTCCTTCTGTAGCGAACAAGTTGATATGACATGTAATGTTGACAAACACAACTGAGTTGATGGTCTATGGTCAAAACTATTTTATTTACATATTTTATCATTGAATTTATGACATAAACGATATAATAAAAAAAGTGTCCAGGGATGGGAATCGAACCCACAGTGTTACGCTTACCAGGCAGATGCCATGTCCACTAGGCTACCCTGGACATAAACGATATAGAGCAACACGGTAACTCATCTACTTTCTATTCATATGCTGTATATATCCCATTGTTGGCTAATTGTTCTTAATTTATAATGTCTCACTTTTTACCTTACCTATGTTTAATTACTAAAAAATAAAGGAATAAGATGTTCCTATAGAAAAATATAGTGTTTTAAGTTCTTACCTATCTCTCTTTTGTCTACACCTTATATACATATTTATTGTCTGGTTATCGTATATTTTCCATATACAGTTAAACATAGCGCCCCCTCTTGTGACTCACCAAAATAGGGTGCTATAGAGAGGGGGTGCTATAGACAGGTCACTTTTAATGTAAATCGCATCATACTACGTATTTGAAATCGAGCGCTATAGAGAGGAAGGCGCTATTAAGAGAGGGCGCTATAGACAGGTTTAACTATATATATTTGATACATATAAATATATTTTAAATTTTTATTACTTTATATGGTTGTTTCGTAGAACATCGTGTGATGTGAAATTAGAAAATACATTTGCAGATGTATATGTAAGACGGGAAATTTAAAAACGGTATTATCTCATTATGCCCTTACAAATATATTGAAACTAACAAAACCAATCTTTGAAAAATTCCTTTTTTCTTCAAAAAAATAGTATAAAAGCGAACTTGTACTTGGATCAGGTGGATAAATTAAGAAAAAGGGATTTCCTGTTGTGCGCCATTTGTCCGAAAATCATCAAATAATTGATATTTTTTCGACAGCTGGCGAAAGACATCAGCAGCTTTTAGATGCGCGATCAGGAGATGCCTTTTTCTTATTTTTTTCTCAAGTTTATTTACTCTTGAGCAGGTTTTGATCTCCATCATGATTCTTTATCATAAGTTCTTCTTTCTATTTCTTCATGGCTATCATCCTGTCTATCAATCCATTTCTTCTCCTTTCTAGCGTTCTTTTTCCAGTACTTTCTTCATTAATCCATTTACTCGAAGTCCAATTCTTTTGTCTATTTCTGATGACCTAAAAGGAAAACTGACATTCAAATGGTAACCTTAATGGAAGGAAGTTCTTGAAGCCCAATGAAGATGTCTTGACCGTCAAAGAAGTCCTACGCAATCATCAACTTCCGAGTTGGCACAAGGACTTCTTCTTGTAACGGCGACCTTCGCCACGGTGCAACCACCCTGCTTCCTCCTGATACCAATGTACTGCCACGTGATCATAACTAGCCAATCAACGTTCGTTATGGTTCACGTTAATATTGACCTACTTTCATTTTTAACCAAACATCTATAGCCATCTAGCCAATCAATTGATTTACATCTTCTGGATATTAATCAAACAATGCTACAGGTTTCTGGAGATGCGTTTCTTTATCGTTATTAACGTAATCTCAAGCTTTCGGGAATTTCTGTCCTTCTACAGGAGTACATAGACACGTATAGATACATAGATACCTTTCTATGTACTCCTTTAGAAGAGCAGAAATGTCTGAAAGCTCGGGATTACGTTAATAACGATAAAAGAAACACATCTCCTGAAACATGTAGCATCAATCGATATACGTATATACAAGTTAGTATACAAGGTGTGTCCAATAAATAATGAGACTGGTCAAAAATAAAGAAAAAATAGAATGATTAAAAATATTTTTATTAGTATTTTTCTAAATAGTCCCCTCCCGCATCTATACATAATTTCCATATCTTCTCCCAATGATTTAAAACATTTAGAAAAGGCATCTTTCGGGATGTTCTTCAAGATCTTTTTATAATTCGCTATGATGGACTTTCTAGTGTCAAATCTCCTTCCTCTTAGAGCCATTTTGAGTTTTGGAAAGAGAAAATAATCATTTGGAGCTAGGTCTGGGGAATAGGGAGGTTGTGTGTGTTGAAGTATTTGGATGCCGTGTTTGGCCAAATAAGTCAGTACAGATGTAGCGGTGTGTGGTGGTGCATTATCATGATGGATAATCCAATTTTTGGAACTCCACATTTCACTTCTTTTCAGACGAATTGATTCACGTACACGTCTCATAATGTTTAAATAAGACTCCTTATTGATTGTTTGACCTTCCTCTAGATATTCATAATGCACAATTCCCTTTATGTTAAATAACGTGACCAATAAGACTTTTTGACTTGCAAAGTCGGGATTTCTTCGTTCTTGGTTCATCTTTTCCTTTCCACTCCATGGATTGACGTTTTGTTTCCGGGTCATACCCGTAAACCCATGTCTCGTCTCCAGTTATTACTTTTTCCTTCCAATTAGGGTTTTCTTCCACCATTTCAAGCATTTTTTTGGCAACTTCAACGCGATTCTCCTTTTGTTGGATTGTGAGCATTTTAGGGACAAATTTTGAAGGTGTCTTCTTTAACTGCAAGTCTTATTTAATTATCGATCCAACTAATGATTTTGATATCTCTGTTTCTTCCTCAATGTCCTGTAACCCTATTCGTGGATTTTCTTTTATCAAATTTGAAATTTGGCTCACCTTTTCAGGGTTCCTGTGCAGAATTGGACGTCCAACACGCTTCTCATCTTTCACCGATTCCATTCCATTTTTAAATCGTGAAAACCATCTAAATGTGGTGGGCTTATTTGCATTTTCATTTCCAAATGCCAATTTCAACAAATCTAAAGTTTCTGAAGCCGATTTCTCAATTTTGTACCAAAATTTAATACAAATTCGTTGTTCGAATTTTCTATCCATTACAAATTAGAAGTTGTTATGCAAGACGTTCTTTTTACAAGCTTACAATTTATCGACTGCGCGCGGCGCAATCATGTGATGTGATATACCGCAGTGTAACTGAAGCTTTCTATTTTTTTAATAGACTTAAAAATATATATATATCATTTCATTTCTCTTTGTTTTTGACCGGTCTCGTTATTTATCGGACACACCTTGTATAAGGATGTTTTATTCGTTTTATGTACTCCTGAAGAAGGACAGAGATATCCGAAAGCTTGAGATAACGTTAATAAAAAGAAACTTATGTCTAGAAAGAAAGCTGTTGTATTATTTTGACTTTTATATTTAACAATCGAATATAGCCAGTAAATTCGTTGTTTGTGAAATTACCGCTTTTTAAAATTACAAAGTACACTCATGGATAAAACTTATGGAATAAGACGTTTAATATCTTTGGGATACCCTATATATAAGTTCTACTGAAATTTCTCCTTATATTTATAAATTTTTAAACAAATTATACGGCTTTGCCGAGGAGCCAGGAATAATCTGTCAAACGAAAATATCAATGTCACACCAGATTAGCTCACCAGATGTCAATCCACTGAACGTGTAGGGCGTAGTTGACTCCAATAGTCATTCCCACAACACAGAGCTGCTATAGTGGATACAAACATTCCCACAACACAGAGCTGCTATAGTGGATACAAATATTCCCACAACACAGAGCTGCTATAGTGGATACAAACATTCCCAAGACCCATCTCATTACTGTCTGCAGTCGTATAGAACCTTTATTGCCTCTGATGATAGGTTCATTGAATGATGTCGTCCTTTAGGTATGTGTGTGTGTTCATTTATATAAAACTTTAATATGTAATAAATGCTCTTTTTTCCTTTTTGTTTATTCATTTTTCTCCATGAACATCAGTTTCTTTTTCAAATAGTTACCGCATCTCGCATATATCTACCTTTCCCGAGGCAAAACGTAAAAAAAAAGTTGGCAGGTGAAGAAGGAAGGATCCAGGACAAGTTGATCAGTTCCAGCAGTGAGAACACGTGAGTGAAAGTCAGTGGGAGGTCAGACGTCACTTTCGCCATCACCAACTGAGGTCATTACCTCTCGTACCACAAGGTCAGGTTGCGCTGGTCAGCTAGCGCTCTAGGGAAGATCCGACAACTGTCGCTTGGATGTAACAATTCTCTTGGATGTTGGTGTCCATTCCTCTCTCTCTCTTGTTACCTAAATGTAAAACGTCCCTTTACTGATGAGGGCCAAAACCAGAAACCATAGTATACAGTGTGAAACATTTTCCTTGATTAATTAAGAATGGGTATTTGGCCAATTCTGGAACGACGTCCAAGTCGTTCCGCCAAGAGATCAACACCACAGAGGTCCGTACGTCTCTTGACCTCACGGACAATACAGCAGCTACATTATTTCATTTTGTCTCCTCTCTAATTGTAAATACGCTGCTGTATCACCTCATAAGCATAAATAAATAACGAATAGTTGATATTTATTCCGATAGATGGCGCAAGCCATCAGTAACTTTCAGTTGTACGATAAGGAGATGCTATTTTTTTTCTCATAGTACACAGGCTGTTGGCTTTTTGTCTGAATTTACCAAAAAGCCAACAACCTGTGTAGTTTTTTTCTTTTTGAGACGCACTAAGAAATGAACTGACGTTTCAGTTTTTTGGTATCTAAAAGCGGGAGATCCCCTATATATAGGAATAACATGGTTACTATATTCAACTGAGTTTAGGGCGGTGGGTGGAAAATATTCCACAGTGGAATTAAGCAACTTTACATACCTATCATCCTAACAAGTCCAGGATTTACAAGATTGTAACTCCCCCATTACCTACTTAATTGTACAGCCCTTGATGCAGAGAGGAAAGCCCTATATCAACAATTTAATGTGCCAACACTTCACCCTACGTATTGTTTTCAAAAATATCAGCAAACAAATCTAAGACAATAGCTTACTATAATTTTTTTAGATCATCATTATGTAAGGACCAGTCAACAAATGAATGACTTTGAGACGAAGAGTAAAGCCAGTTCAATTTCTATTTCACTACCTATGTAAATAACACAAGATGATTATCACCTTACCCAATTGGGAGAATCTGTATGGGGCATGTCCCTAATAAAGGCTTTTGTGTGTGTGTGTGATTTACAATAGTGTTGTTGATTCATTAGCCAATGAGAGCTTTTCCTAGCAGTTCTACAATTCAGCAGTAAAGTTGAGAATAATGTCAGAAAGGAAAATTAACTAGATGGACACACACACACACACACGCGCGCGCGCAGTGGTTGTTACATCAAGACTATATATAGTCGTTTTATCAATTTAATTGTTAATAATTTCTTCCATTGTTCGCTTTTTCCCTTTCTTGTACTTCTGGAGAACTCCATGTAAGACAAGATGTATTTAGAAAACGTTTTATTGTTATATTTTATAGTGATATGTAGTCGCATTTGTATATTTATTAATATTATTTGCATTTTAAAAGGTTGAAGAATTCCTTATCAAGTGGTGGTGTCTTGTCCAAGATGTTCAGGGTCTTCGTAGCATATTTCCCACTAGTTCCCCGGACTGCAGGCCCCAGCGCTCCTTCGGACGCAGTAGCACGGATCGTCAATTTATGATTTTGTTGCTCCATGGAATGGAGAGGTGCCATTGTCTCGTTAGTCAGCCACATTTCAGTATTCCCTGTTCATGGTTACGGTAGCGGCTCGGGGCTCACGACACCGTACTACAGGGCAGTCCCTTACTTGTGCTGCTTCTCGCGCCCGCCACGTAGTTGGAGGCATTTCTGCCCTAAAATTGTCGTTACCAACTCCCCAACTAAAATACCTTTTAGACAAATTTGGCTGATTTAAAAAATCCTGGTTGAATGTTAGGAAATCGAAGCTGTCACTGTACTGTTGTCGACCATTGTCCGAAATATTGGTTCCCAGGTTGTTTTCATGTCTGAATTTGACACAAATATGATCTTGTAGCTTAGTAACTATTATGGACATAAAATATCTTCATAAATAAGTTAAAACAAAGCATCTAGGGCTGCGTATCTTTTATTTCATAATTATAACACAAGCTTTCGGGCTCATACGCCCTTCTATAGGAGTTAATAAACGACTAACCATCTAATCTGAGATTACATTCTATATATGTAGCTATTATTTTGCATATTGGCCTGATTGAATAATATTTCCCAAATTATGTAACCTATATGTAAATCTAAATATGTTAATTATTCAATCAGGCCAATATGCAAAATAATAGCTACATATATAGAATGTAATCTCAGATTAGAGATGGTTGGTCGTTTATTAACTCCTGTAGAATGGCGTATGAGCCCGAAAGCTTGTTTTATAATTATGAAATAAAAGATACGCAGCCCTAGATGCTTTGTTTTAACTTATTTATGAATTTAACAGGGTTTTTATATTGATCTTAAAAATATCTTCGTAATAAGTTTATTTATTACAAAACACCTCGAGCTTTCGATATCTCGCTCTTTAACGGGTGAAATTACAATTGTGAGTGAACACTCTCTCTCTCTCTTGAGGTAACCAGGATTCCTGGAGTCACCACATACTAAAGTCACCACCAAATATCCGGGTTGTCTAATGGTGAACATCCAGTTTATCAGATGTACTGTACTTGGTTCTGTACAGGGGTAAATATTCCTAGAAGGATGGATGTTTGGAACCTATGAAGGTGGGACATCTGTGATGGTCAACAGTTTGGTCTTCCTGGTGACAATATGAACAGGTAGGATCGTCCTTTGTTATTTTTGCAGCATCGGTTTTGACAAAGATGTGATCTGTGAGGATTGTAGAGGCGGTGCCACAACATTATATTTTGGGTAGGATCGCAATGAGAGTGTTTGGTAATGCAGCTATTCTCTTGAGGATTCTAGTGAAGTGATCTGTGGCAAATAATTCCTTCCAAAGTTGGAGGGAATACTATTCGCTACGGGCTTGAACAAACTTTTTAGATAGAGATACTTATTCCTAGAAGGATGGCTGTTTGGAACCTATGAAGGTGGGACATCTGTGGTGGTTGACAGTTTGGTCTTCCTGGTGACAAAGTGGACAAATAGGATCGTCTTTAGATAAATTTTCTAGATATTTTTGTGAGCACTGAAGGGCTATCATAGTCATTATTAAATGAATATCGTCCCACCATGCTCACTCTCAGTTATAATTTCGCCTGTTGAAGAACAATAGCTCGGAAGCTTTTGATGTTTTGTAATAAAGGAACTTATTGTGAAAGTTTGAGTCAAAAGGCGACTATCAATTAAGCTTATATAAAATATATAATTGATAAAGAGGGAGCAATCTCTCGAAATATTTTGAGAATAAATTGCTTTTTTTTCTTTACAGATCCAGGTACGCCTTTTTATATAAACTTATTGTGAAAGATTATATAAAAGGGCGTACCTGGATCTGTAAAAGAAAAAAAAAAACAATTTTTTTCTTAAAATATTTCGAGAGATTGCTCCCTCTTTATCAAGAAAAAATTTAAAACAATTTAAGAAAAAAATTTAAGAAAAAAATTGTTTTTTTTTTTCTTTTACAGATCCAGGTACGCCCTTTTATATAATCTTAATTAATGGATCGCCTTTTGACTCAAATTATTGTGAAAGGTTTTTACAATTTCAATAAAGTACATCCCAATTTTCTTATATTTTATTAGGAACATGTATGATTTAAATACGCTGCATTATCACACCATCTTTATTTGGAAATATAAACTACTGAGATAATTTACTTTTAAAATAAAATAATTTTCTACTGAATTTAATTAGAAGTACCTGGCTCATCAATGGCGAACCTTCTCAGCGGTTTCGCCTGTTTAATCAATCACATCGCTCTAATGCCATCTTTATTTGGAAATATAAACTACTGAGATAATTTCTTCCTAAAATAAAACAATTTTCTAATGAATATAATTAGGTGGGCCTGGCTCATCAATGGCGAACCTTCTCAGCGGTTTCGCCTGTTTAATCAATCACATCGCTCTAATGCCATCTTTATTTGGAAATATAAACTACTGAGATAATTTCTTCCTAAAATAAAACAATTTTCTAATGAATATAATTAGGTGGGCCTGGCTCATCAGTGGCGAACCCTCCCAGCGGTTTCGCCAGTTTAATTAACCACGCCGCTCTAATGCCATCTATATTTGGAAATATGAACTACTGAGATAATTTCTTCCTAAAATAAAACAATTTTCTAATGAATATAATTAGGTGGGCCTGGCTCATCAGTGGCGAACCCTCCCAGCGGTTTCGCTAGTTTAATTAACCACGCCGCTCTAATGCCATCTATATTTGGAAATATGAACTACTAATAAAGAGATAATTTCTTCCTAAAATAAAACAATTTTCTACTGAATTTAATTAGGAGGGCCTGGCTCATCAGTGACGAACCCTCCCAGCGGTTTCGCCAGTTTAATTAACCACATCGCTTTAATGCCATCTTTATTTAGAAATATAAACTACTGAGATAATATCTTTCTAAAATAGAACAATTTTCTACAGAATTTAATTAGGAGGGCCTGGCTCATCAGTGACGAACCCTCCCAGCGGTTTCGCCAGTATAATCAACCACACCGCTCTACTATCGTATTGGACTGCACTGCTTATATAATCTGGTATGGAAGAGAAACTCTTGGAAATACGAATATGCCTTATTTATACAATGAATGATGCAATCATTTCGAATACGATATGGCACGTATATGCACATTTACAACATTACGGTATGTAAATAATGTCGAAATTGCGACATCTACCGACCTTTTAGATAATCAATTCTGACCTTGAGATGGTAATTTCCGATCTCCATTTCTCAACATAATTCTCAATAAATTTTTAATTCACTAAAAGACCGATAGATGGCATATGTTTTAAACAATCATTTCTTTTAAATAAGAGTTTATAAGACGTAGATGGTAATTTTTCCGTGATTATAATGATGGAACTTAATTTTGGCGTCTATTTTGACGGGAGAGGTGATCTTTATTTTTATAGATCACTAGACGGGTGACCCGGGCTTCGCCCCAGGATTGACCCGTGTGCATATCTACACGAGTGATATATTTAGATAAGATTTTTTTGATATAATTGTTATTAGCATTATCTATTTGTTTGCATCAGCATAATTTAATCGTTGATAGAGGGCGCTGTTCGTGAGCTAAGTAGAAAAATTCGAATATATAGTTTTAATAATTGATTTATTAATTTTTAAAAAGAGCCTATCGTCTTCCCCGTATTTTTTTTACCTATGTATCGAAATTTTGGTTTGAATTAGTGAACTACTTCGAATTTGTATACCGGACATACAAACAAACAAACATTGATTTATATATATATTGATATCATAATGCAGTTAAACCTGTCTATAGCGCCCCCTCTAAATAGCGCCTTCCTCTCTATAGCGCCCTATTTTAAATACGTAGTACGATGCGATATTTACATTAAAAGTGACCTGTCTATAGCACCCCCTCTCTATAGCACCCATTTTGGTGAGTCCCAAGAGGGGGCGCTATATACAGTTTTAACTGTATTATTATTATTGTTTTTTTTCAGTTTACAAATGTTACATTCAAACACAGATTATCCTGGGTATTTATTTACATATGGTGGTTTTTGAGTAGAGAGATGACTTCAAACATCGTGATTAGAGAAATTGGGTCATTTTGTTATCACAGATGTTTTAAAAACAGCCAAAAACAACCAAACAAAAAAGGCTAGACAAAAATATTAATTCTATTATAAAGAAAAAGGAGCAATTCATACATATGTATTAATTTTTACAATATACATTTTTAAAAATAGCATTGTAGTATATATTTCGAAAAAGGTCGTGTTTTTCTTGTCAGAAAATTTTGCAAATTTGTTTATTAAATTGTTTCGAAGTGAATAACACTTAGCCTTTGAAATATCGTCGTATTTTAATGATACATTAACATAAAATATACTTTTTGTTCATATTATATAGAAGAAAATAGAACAAAAGGGAAAATGCACTGATCAAATGGTATAATTAAGAAACGACATCCATCTTTCGATCGTATAACTGAGTATAACTATTGTCCATGAGTATATAAATTGAGATGTATATGTGAATCTAGAAACTTTTTGTGACACAAAAGATATTTCCACAGAATAATTATTTTGAATACTCTGTTGTTTATCATAATAAATATTTGCATAGTCATCACTCTTACCATGCTTGTATATTATCCCTTGTAAATTAAATTATAAAATAGTTGTGTGTATTCTCTAATCAATAATTTATTCTTACGTTTGTAACTTCACTATATATATATATATATATATATATATATATATACCGTGACAATATTTTTTAAAAATTTAAAGAAGAAGGGAAATATCATTATAATGAATAAATAGACATATCTTGAATATATATACTCTTAAATTTGTGTTGCTGATTTCAAAGCGCCATCTTTAGGAATAAATATTAACTAAACATTTTTTGGTATATTGCACAATGTTGATCAAAACCACCAAAATGCAGAATCTTGGTCAAAACCATTTCTTGTTTGGAATTTGTAATTCGTCAACGTGGTGCAGTCTGTACCTCAACCACCCACCAAGATGGCTATATCGTGGAAATAATCAAAATTATTCAAGTCTAAGCGTACAAGAGTTCGCTAAAATTATTCCAAAAAGAGATAAAAAAAAAAAGTGAAGACACTGAAATGAAAGCTAAATTAATCTATATATAAGTTCTATAAATAGCAGAAGAACCAATTAGTGTGTGATCTAGAGTCAAATATTATTTAATTTATTATTATTCATTGAAAAAAATTGTTATCCAATGACGAGAGACTGTTTGTTATTGAGTTTTACCTTTCTATTTTAATCATTCCGTTTGATAAATGTGTTCTTTGATGTATTACCAGTTGGCAATTACATACATTTACTGTATTTGTGTTTCACTTATTTCAAAACTGTAGCTTTGATTTATCTTTTCTACAGTACACATCGTAAATAAAGATAATTTTAATATTTGGCCAAAAATAACCGATGATTTCCCTTTACCAGTCAAACGATGTATAGCTCAATCGAGAATACTATTTACAGTATTAAAAAAAAAAAAAAACACGTTCTGACGTTTGAGGCCAAAAACTTAATATGTATACTGTGTGACAAGGAAATTACTGAAGAACTCCCCCATTACCTGCTTAATTGTACAGCCCTTGATGCAGAGAGGAAGGCCCTATATCAACAAATTAAATGTACCAACACTTCACCCTACGTATTGCTTTCAAAAATATCAGAAAACAAATCTAAGGCAATAACTTACTATAAATATTTCAGATCATCATTATGTAAGGACCAGTCAACAAGTGAATGACTTTGAGACGAAGAGTAAAGCCAGTTCAATTTCTATGTAAATAACACAAGATGATTATTACCTTACCCAATTGGGAGAATCTGTATGGGGCAAGTCCCTAATAAAGGCTTTTGTGTGTGTGATTTGGCCAAAAATAACGCCATTTAGTTTAAATTGATACCAACATTGTTTGTGCACTTGTAAAATTGTTTACTAGGGGGATAAGCATTATTCCAATGTATAATTAATGAAAGAGGTATATCTTTAGGCTCATGAAGATCATCTTCCCGCAACTTTATATGTTGTATAAATATCCATCCATGGACAAAACTTAGGCAAGTTTCATATTTTGATGTCGCCGGTCGTCTACTTTTTTAAGGAGACATAGACAATTTTGTTCACATTTGGTTATCTCGTGTGTCTTCAATAAAGATCACTGTGTATCAAATATCTTTCAGAGTTATTGTCTGAATCCCGATATGCATGTTAAAAGGTGCAAGTTTCTTAAGTTTTGTCCATGAGTGTGTATATATATATTATATAATATAAAAACTCAAATATTTCTATATTTTAAAATATATAAATTTTATTTTTATTCATTGATAATTTTACTTTTGTTATCATCGTTTTTAGAAAGACTTTCAGTTTTGTTGTAAATATGCGTAGTTAACATATCTATCTTTTTGAATCACTAATATAGGATTAACTTTATAAATTCTATATAATTTGAAAATAACTAATGTGTAATATTTCCTCAAGTAATTGAAAATAAAAGCTACTTGATGGTAAATAATTATCTTTTTTTTTATCACGACTGCACCTGTATCTTATCGATCCTTTGTCTTATCAACCCCTTTATCTAACAACAAACAAATTTTTTAATAACATATATACACTCATGGACAAAACATAAGGAACTTGCACCTTTATCTATAGCAAAATGTAATGTTTTTATTATTTATATTTTCTACATGAATATTCCAGATCCTCTTAAAAAAAAATATATATATATATATATCGAAACGGTTATAAAAATTACTATGAGGTTGAATGCTGCGTTTTTTTCCCTTTGACACAATATTTCCACCAGAATTCTTACATTTCCGAAAGCAAACCTTGGAATCCCATGTGTCCACAGAGGAACCCATAAAACGGTCATAAACCTCAAGGATACATGTTACTGCCGTGTAACCTCGAACCCAGGGTATTATCTCAGGATCACTTCCCCCCATGGTACTATGGGATAGTTATTTGTTATTTGTTCTAGGGTGAGAGTTGTCAGTGGAAAGATTAATTGAATAGATGACAGTGTTTAACAAGTTATCCTCAGAAAGACAAGAAACTGGAAGATTCGGGTGAACAAGAGATGGAACTTAGTTTTAGTGTATATTTTGACGAGAGAGGCGATCTTCATTTTTATAGATCAATATTCTCCAGGCAAAATTTACATCTATATTCCAACCATAGAATTGGCTTAGCCACTTTGTCAGCTACACCCATTTCTTTGACAAATTCGAAAGATATCAATTGATCCCATGTAGACCTCATGAAATAAAAGCCCGGCTTAGACGGACATACCGCGAAATCATGGTCACCAAATGGAATTTTCCATTTTCCAACACTAGTGTTGTAGATTGTTACCCACATGAAATTCTATTCAAAAGATTGCTCGAATTTGCATGCTTCTATATATATATATTTTGATAGGTAAAGTGAGTTTTATTTTTATGAAAGAGAATAAATAAAGAAACACATTGTGTTGACTTTTAATTATTTTTTCTAAAATAAATTTCTTTTTATGGACCAATATCCTCCCTTAAAAATAACCATAAAAATAGAGGTTCTGGTTTCTAATAAGCATTCTTAAAAAGAATCAACTGCAGCGACGATTAGAAAGAAACCCTGGACACTTTTATTTTTCCGTTCATCATTACTCTTCATAATTCACCCTTTCATACCTCATCCAAAAAGGTTAGAAATTGTCAATATTTCACATTGAAATAAAATTTTGATTTTTCATTGAAAATAAACTCATGCGGTGTAACTTCAAGTGTCGTTTTGTAAAAAAAGAAAGTGTTAATTCTTTTGGAAGATTTTTTATTCCAAACACCAAATATGAATTGTCAGAAAAAAAAAGTCTAAGGACAAAAAAAATCTTTATAAAATATATCGCTGAAAATTCATATCACTAATCAATAGCCAATTTCATTATGATTCTTTAATGTATCAGCCAGCAACACGCAAACGAGGGAAAACAGTCCGAAACGTGTACTTGGTTAGCTTTTCTGGGTTTATCATGCTAAGGGTTTCGGCCAATATTCTGGAAAAATAAGTAAATAAACAATGGTCTGCGTCTTGTAAGTGATCCCCTCCGGTGAGAGGATTCCTCCCAGTGTCTATAGTAGAATCTCCTCTATGGAAAATATCAATCTGATTTACCACCATTCTGTAACCTCACTGAGTAATCAAATGTTCAGAATCTTAAAAAACGATTGTAATTAAAGAATGCCAACCTCCAATGAAAGACTACCTCCAGAAGAGACCAGGAGTATCCATGTTTTATGCCCATGATCTCTTATGGACGGTTTTATATAAAGAGAAACAAGTTAACGCGAGTTTTGCTTCTTTTTTCAAATTAAACACTTCCTTCTGCCCTCTTGTTGCGATGGTTTGAACCCGGTTTCACCAGTTTAGTCTACCAGGCCAGTTTAATACACTGATGGACAAACCTTAAGGAATCCAGGGTACAGGGTAGCCTAGTGGACATGGTATCTGCCCGGTAAGCGGAACACTGTGGGTTCTATTCCCATCCCTGAACACTTTTATTTTTCCGTTTATCATTACTCTTCACAATTCATCCTTTCATGCCTCATCCCTAAGGTTAGAAATAATCGTTATTTCTCCTTAAAATAAATTTTGATTTTTCGTTGAAAAGAAACACATGCGGGATAATTTTCGAATGACGTTTTACTTAAAGAAGTTTTACTTTTTAACATATATATCGGGATTCATACAATAACTCTGAAAGATATTTGATTAACAGTAACCTTTATTGAAGACCCACGAGATAACCAAGTGTGAACAAATTTGTCTCCTTAAAAAAATAGGAGTGGTTTATGCTTAAAACATTGAACTCTTTAAGTTTTGTCCATGAGTGTAGTATATTGGGATATTCTAATAGGAATATCCAGCTTTTTATAGGAATTCTTTGCTGAGGTGTTTAAGGAAACTATAGAAAATCAAGAGGCCACAATCAATCTTAACAATTCTTGCATAGGTTGTGTGGGTGAAGGTCTTTTAGAAACACCATGAACAATCTAAAATTTGCATATATTCCATTGAAAACTTCCCATTTGTTATATCTGAATATATGACCAAAGACGGAAATCATTCTCATTTATTTTTTAAAAGGTCAAATTTTGATTAATATCCGAAGAAAATTTCTAAATCATTTTTTCTCGTCTTCATGGTCATATGTTGATTTGTAAAAAATGTTATTTTTTATTGAATTGTATTTTGGTGAAATATAATTTTGACCTTAATGTAAATGCGTTAAAATTTCAACACATTCTTTAAAAATGTGAATACAACCTGTCAACAAAGATTAGGTCAAGGCAAATCTTGTCTCTAACCATTTCAAGAACAGTTGGCATCTCTGTAGAGATTCAATCTTATATTTATGAGAAACTAAATTCAGAAAATTTTCTAGGGAGACTATTTTTTAAGGAGACAAAGAAAATGTTGTTCACACTTGGTTATCTCGTGTGTATTTAATAAAGGTCACTGTGTATCAAATATATTTTATCCTTGTTTCATATCGATAGTCAACAAATATACAATTGAAAATAAAAAAAGGCATATCCTGACCAGGGGCACATGTGCTTTTCAGAAGGCAGAACGCCATCTGATGAAACAGAAATCAACTATTAATTGATTTAACCTGTTCCCGATATTTGGCCAACCCAATTTCTTATAAATCAAGAAAAGCCATCCACGAACGCGCTTCGCGCTGTTGGCGCTCGTCAGCGTGGAGTAGGCTGTACCACTGCGACCAAAAATATTTTTGGTCCCAGTGGCTTCCTGAAAAACCAAGAAATAGGTATTTAAGGCCAAACTTGCGTAAATACGCTTAACACATGAAAAAACAATAGAAAAATAAATAAATAAAACGGTCAGGTATTGATGTTAAAAATAAAAAGGCATAACCTGACCAGGAGCACATGTGCTTTTCACATAATTGAATGAATACAATTAAGTTTGATCAAGTTCTTATCTTTGGTTTATATAAATTCCACAAGGCCGCAGTTAGCGTTCGGAGGAGATTAATAGAATCATCGAATGCTGTGGTTCATTTGGATGAGAAGGCGAAGACTAAAACGCGGCTGATTCCACACTCGTCCTTTCAGTGATACGCTAACCTATGCACGGTGGATTCTGTGGCCACTGGACATGCGTTGGACCTGGAGACTGTTGGGTTCTGTGCTGTCTGGAGTATATGAGCTCCATCTTTGCTTCCTTTTTGTGGTGAATCTATATAAGACCGGTGGTCTTAATAAAGCTGCATATGTGTGTGTATCAAATATTGTTCAGAGTTATTGTCTGAATCCCGATATACATGGTAAAAGATACAACTTCCTTAAGTTTTGTCCATGAGTGTGGACTGTACTTGAAGTCTTGGTGACTGTGTTTACCGAAACTATGGAAAGATGCTTCTGTAATTGTAGATATTTCACACATATTTTTCCTAATTTTTAATGATCAGTTTAATACTAGAAATTCGTACATTATTGAAAAGAAATCACCAACAGTGTGTGTTGAATAGGTTTATCCTCTCTGCATAGAGAGAGCGCTAGTTGTAGTGTTCCTTCATCAGGCGTTTATATTAAACTCTTGATTCGTTAGTCGTTTATCTTATTCATGTTAATTTTATTCATTTACTAAGTCGTTATAGCTGGAAATTGGCATAACACTGCTATAATGGGGAGTGTATTACAAAAATACACTCATGGACAAAACTTAAGGAAGTTGTTCCTTTTAGCATGTATATCGGAATTCAGACAATATTTTTACAGACAATATTACCTTAAAATGCACTGGGTTAACATAATGTATGGGGGTGAATTAAGTTTAAAATTTCCTACACATATAAAAAATTTAAATAATTTTCAGCGAGCCCAGAACACATCATGTAATGCATCGGGCATTGCCGAACAGACATCTATACCGACCCAGCTGTGGTCATCGAGGCGATAAAGAGGCCTTCAGGATCTGGAGTAGACTTGAAGTCCAGACCTGGGACAAGAAAAAAAATCATTTTTATATATTATGTTCAGATATAATGTTGACAATTGCCAGATTTAGCCATATCGATTACTGTATAAAATACTGTCATATATTACTCCTTAATACTTTCACTAAATAACAGCTAACAAAAGCTACATATCAATTCTCAATAACAACAAAACAACAGACCAATAAACAACCATCAAATAAACAACTGCACCAATTATCAAGCCATCAACAAAACATAGTAAGAGAAGGAATAAAGCAATAACTAAACTAACCATCAAAAATAACAGAAAACTCAAATACAATTAACAAATACACAACCGAATAACCGATTCAACAACAACATAACCTAATAAAAAACAATAACCGAACCAACAATCAGATCAACAACAAAATACAAACACAATCAACAAGCCAACAACCACCACAAACTTTCAAATCAACACCAGCAGCAACAAATAAACCAACACTCATTAAAAGATCAAATAAAGGAAATAGCAAAAACAAGAAACTTTTTATACTTGGAAACTTGGTATTTTACCTTAATAAATAATTAAAAAGCCACTATCAAATCAACAGTAACTATACATACAAAACGGTCAACACTCAAACTACCGATATACATAACAAATGTAACAAATAAAAAGGTTGAAACCAACTTTTAAACCCCAACAGAGATACAAAAACAAAAAATAATAAATATGAAAGCTAAACCAACGTTCAATAAAAGTTGTAAAAAAACACAACAAATAGATTGAGTCAAAAGGCGATCCATTAATTAATATTATATAAAAGGGCGTACCTGGATCTGTAAAGAAAAAAAACAAACAATTTTTTTCTCAAAATATTTCGAGAGATTGCTCCCTCTTTGCAATAAATTGATAAAGAGGGAGCAATCATTCGAAATATTTTGGGAAAAAAATGTTTTTTTTTTCTTTACAGATCCAGGTACGCCCTTTTATATAACAACAAATAGAATCAAGGTAAAAATAAAACAGACGCACTAAGGGTGCAGACAACAACAATAAATCCACAAAACCAACCAAACATCTATAAATCTTGCCAAAGACACCACCACCATGTGACCACCCGGAGTGTGAATGGAGAAATGTATTATTGATCACCTCGTAAACCACAAGTTGGAAATTCTCCAGACCTTGGAGGATCAGCGAATCACACAATACATCTCTAAATCTTGGAGGATTGAATCTATCTTCCACTTCAGTTTTTTTCGATAATGTCGTAGGGTGTAACTGAGCGCATATTACATAGCGCAGCGTTTCTCTACCTTTTTATGAAACATTCAGGTGTTTTATTTTAACAAAAACATTTTCCTAAATATTCAAGAACTACTACACTCATGGACAAAACTTAAGGAAGTTGTACCTTTTAGCATGTATATCTAGATTCAGACAATAACTCTGAAAGATACACTCATGGACAAAACTTAAGGAAGTTGTACCTTTTAGCATGTATATCTAGATTCAGACAATAACTCTGAAAGATACACTCATGGACAAAACTTAAGGAAGTTGTACCTTTTAGCATGTATATCGGGATTCAGACAATAACTCTGAAAGATACACTCAAAGACAAAACTTATAAGGAAGTTGTACCTTTTAGTATGTTTATCTAGATTCAGACAATAGCTATGAAAGATACACTCATGGACAATACTTAAGGAAGTTGTACCTTTTAGTATGTATATTTGAATTAAGATAATAACTCTGAAAGATAAACTCATGGACAAAACTTAAGGAAGTTTTACCTTTTAGCATGTATATCTGAATTCAGATAATAACTCTGAAATATACACTCATGGGCAAAACTTAAGAAAGTTCTACTTTTTAGTATGTATATCGGAATTCAGACAATACTTCTGAAATATATACTCATGGACAGAACTTAAGGAAGTTGACCTTTTAGTATGCATATCGGAATTTAGACAATAACTCTGAAAACTATATAATGCACATTGACCTTCATTAAAGATACACAAGATAACGAAGTGTGAACAAAATTGCCTCTGTCTCCTTCAAAAAACAGTCAACCGGCGACATCAAATAATTCCACTTCCTTAAATTACATTTTTTTTTTAGTGTAGTTCTTATTTCATATAAAACATAAAATGACGGCAGTATTGATAAAAAAAATCGTATACAATATTATCATTAGTTTAATAAGATTTTTTGAAACGACGACAGAGTAAAAATCTCTCAGAGAACCTGCCAAAATTTTCCGTGGGCCATTGCTGAGAGCTAGCGGTTGAGAAAGGTAACGTAATGAGTCACACTCAGCCCAATATTTACTGGAGGCATATAGTCAACGCCACACATGTACTGAGAGGGAAAATTCCACGGACATCAACAAATAAGGAATAAAATTACAAAAGATTCAGGTTGTTCTTGATTGTAGGCATTCTTCAACATTGTAAATTCCTAGATATTCCAAATTTAGCTCTTTAATTTAAGAAAGTCCAGGCACAGAAATGCACTCATGGACAAAAATTAAAGAAGTTGTACCTTTTAGCATGTATATCGGGATTCAGACAATAACTCTGAAAGATACACTCAAAGACAAAACTTATAAGGAAGTTGTACCTTTTAGTATGTTTATCTAGATTCAGACAATAGCTATGAAAGATACACTCATGGACAATACTTAAGGAAGTTGTACCTTTTAGTATGTATATTTGAATTAAGATAATAACTCTGAAAGATAAACTCATGGACAAAACTTAAGGAAGTTTTACCTTTTAGCATGTATATCTGAATTCAGATAATAACTCTGAAATATACACTCATGGGCAAAACTTAAGAAAGTTCTACTTTTTAGTATGTATATCGGAATTCAGACAATACTTCTGAAATATATACTCATGGACAGAACTTAAGGAAGTTGACCTTTTAGTATGCATATCGGAATTTAGACAATAACTCTGAAAACTATATAATGCACATTGACCTTCATTAAAGATACACAAGATAACGAAGTGTGAACAAAATTGCCTCTGTCTCCTTCAAAAAACAGTCAACCGGCGACATCAAATAATTCCACTTCCTTAAATTACCTTTTTTTTTTAGTGTAGTTCTTATTTCATATAAAACATAAAATGACGGCAGTATTGATAAAAAAAATCGTATACAATATTATCATTAGTTTAATAAGATTTTTTGAAACGACGACAGAGTAAAAATCTCTCAGAGAACCTGCCAAAATTTTCCGTGGGCCATTGCTGAGAGCTAGCGGTTGAGAAAGGTAACGTAATGAGTCACACTCAGCCCAATATTTACTGGAGGCATATAGTCAACGCCACACATGTACTGAGAGGGAAAATTCCACGGACATCAACAAATAAGGAATAAAATTACAAAAGATTCAGGTTGTTCTTGATTGTAGGCATTCTTCAACATTGTAAATTCCTAGATATTCCAAATTTAGCTCTTTAATTTAAGAAAGTCCAGGCACAGAAATGCACTCATGGACAAAAATTAAAGAAGTTGTACCTTTTAGCATGTATATCGGGATTCAGACAATAACTCTGAAAGATATTACAGTGACCTTTATTGAAGACACAATAAATAATCAAGTGTAAACAAAATTGCATCTGTCTCCTTCAAAAAAAAAAAAAAAAAAAAAAAACAGACGACCGGCGACATAAAAGATTTTACACTTCTTTAATTTTTGTCCATGAGTATAGAATCTAGCAAGATAAATATGGGAAATCTCAGCTAATAATTGGAATAGTGTTCTTTTATTAAACCTTATTTCTGAAGTTAAGATATACATTATAGAGCATCAATGTAAACTTTTACCAATCCTTATAGTATAAGCCGAGATACTCCATATATGACATTTTCATAGAAAATCTTACTTCTTAAGCCTAAATGAGATTCAAATTTCGATAAAACAATATAAGAGGCTAAAAATACATTCATTGACTTATATAAATAATAAAGAAACACTATAAGAAATAAAAATATTAAATAACGAATTCTTCATTTATACATAAGACAAACTTCTACTATCCTTACTGCGATGAAAAATATTGGGAGGGCTTGGCTCATCAGTGGTGAACCCTCCCAGCGGTATCGCCAATTTAATCCACCAGACCGCTTCTTAGAAGCTCTAATACTGTATTAAATCATTCTACTTATATATGCTACACTGAAGGATGGAATCTTAGAAATGGTATTTAAGCAAACTATGAACATAAGGACACTATGGACAGTAGAATTACATTCAAATATTTGAATCGAGCAATGCTCTTCCGCAAACAATAAGGAAAAGTTAGGCATAAATTAATTATAAATCAATAAACGCGCCATATATATATAATAAATAAAAGCAATAAAACACGAATGTTTATTTAACACATAAAACAAACCTATACTGTCTTTATTTCATTGATATAAGGATAGTACAAGTTTGTACTTGTATAATATAAAAAAATCGTGTTTTAATACTTTCATTTATTATATGGTGCGTTATATTGCCTTATACATATAATTAAAGACACATTGTTATACACCTACTAGCCGAATGACCCGGGCAACGCCCGGGGTTTACCCGATTAAATGCTTTTATTCAAATACTATTCGTTACAATTATAAATTGGCGCCGTGGATGACATTCTTGTATAATATATAAATGAGTTTAAAAAATTGTAAAAAAAAAAAAAAATGCATCGGCCGGGAATCGAACCCGGGGCGCCCGCGTGGCAGGCGAGCATTCTACCACTGAACCAAAAGCAAACGGTGACAGAATTAAGAAATAATTGTGCATGACGCTGATAACTGTATATATTAATAATCCAAATTGTACCTTATCATTGGATTTGGTCTTATTACCTTGTTTTTATAATCTCTTATATATAATCTCCTTTATACATAGACAGGAAAAGCACATATATTTTAATAATATAAATAAGTTTTAAAAATTGTAAAAAAAAAAAAAAAAATGCATCGGCTGGGAATCGAACCCGGGGCGCCCGCCTCGCAGGCGAGCATTCTACCACTGAACCAAAAGCAAACGGTGACAGAATTAAGAACGCATGACGCTGATAACTGTATATATTTAAAAAAAAAGCATCGGCCGGGAATCGAACCCGGGGCGCCCGCGTGGCAGGCGAGCATTCTACCACAGAACCAAAAGCAAACGGTGACAGAATTAAGAACGCATGACGCTGATAACTGTATATAGAATACCTCGCTTTGCGTCGTTTCGTTTTGCGTTTTTTTCGAAGTTGCGTCGCTGCTTAATTTTTACTGATTTTCACTGTGCGTCGTTAGATTTTCGAAGTTGCGTTGTTTTGGATTCGAGTCTTTAATTTTTTTTTTTTTGAATTTTTTTCCTAAAATATGGCAAAACCTTTGTTTTTGATTGCGCCTTCACATATTTTCACTTTGCGTCATTTCAATTTGCGTCGTGTTTTTTTGGAACGTAACCCCGACGCAAAGCGAGGTAGGGGGTATATATATCTGTTATATAAAAAAAATAAGATTTCTGTTGATTTTTGATAATTTTGAGGATTATGCTATGTCAATGCATTCGTGGTTAAAATCTTGAACATATAATTATAAAAATAGTGAACATTAGAAAAATAGCTTTAATTAAGCTTATGTAATATAGAAAACATAATTTGAGAAAGGTATTGCCTGGATTAAGGCGTAAGAATAAAAAAAAAAAAAAAGAAAAACTTATTTACATAATGTACAAAAGGTTTGAGCCGGCCCTCGAGAAAGAGAAAATATCTTTATTTACGGGCTACTAACCAAAAGTTATGATTTTTGAGCCCAAAATCGATGTCAGGTGGCAAGGGACCCTAGGATGTGGAAGCAGGAGATGTCTCGCAGGGGTGGTAGAAACGTTGGGCAAGCAGGGGAATAGCGCCAGGGTGCAGTGAGGCGGGTGCGTTGAATAGGCCAGGAATCCAGGAGAAGTGGCAGATGATAATGGAGGCAGAAGGTCCTTGAAGCCTAGAACTTGAGGGCCCTAGACTTCAGGATGGGGCAGCTTGAGGCTCTCGCCTCGTGCTTGTCAGGAAGGCCCTGGGAGCAGCAGTTGGCACATTTGGAGGTGCGCTGGTCAGCAATGGATGGGCAGGTTCGGCCTTCATGGCCGTCTTCACCGCAGTGGAAGCACTTAGGAGCTCTGGTGCATTGGGCAGAGTTGTGGCCGAAGCCACAACAGCGGAAGCAGACGCGGGCGCGGATGGACTCCTCGAAGTTGAGGATTACTCCATCCACCACGATCCTCCCGCGAACGCCCAGGGCTCTAAAGGTCTTGAGGTCCACCTCGATGAAGGCGGTGCAGGTCCCGTTTCTGGGTGCAGAACGGTGCGCCACGCGCACCACCTTGTCCCCAGGAAGTTTTCTAACAGCAGCGGTTTCCAGGAAGGTCTCCTCAATTGTGGAGTTGGATGTCTCCTCATCCACTTTGAAGAGGCAGATCCGTGGCAGGATCTCCTTCTGCTGGCGGACCTTCATTCCATTCAACTTGCTGGCCAGGGAGGTTGTAACCTCAGGGATGGTGTCAGGATTGCTGGAATGGAGGACCAGCTTCCCCTTGGTGCGCAGGGAGGCCCAAACGCCTTGGGGGAGAGTGTGAGCAGCGCGGACTGTTTTCAGCAT
This sequence comes from Cordylochernes scorpioides, assembly GCA_030710605.1. Lineage (NCBI taxonomy): Eukaryota > Metazoa > Arthropoda > Arachnida > Pseudoscorpiones > Chernetidae > Cordylochernes > Cordylochernes scorpioides. The sequence continues at coordinate 18,395,721 of CP092865.1, forward strand.
CTCCCTTGGGTCAGCCTGTGGGTCATCTGAGATGACCACTGTGTGGGCCGCCGATTTTTCTCCATGAAGGATCACTTGGGCGGCCGCAGGCTTGGAGACGTGGGAAGGCACAGGTTTTGAAGGACCATTCAGGTTTGTCCTCTTTGCAGGCGGGTTGGGAGCTTCAGACTGCTTCCTTTTGGTTGGAGCAGGAGCAGGCAGGGAGGAGGCAGGCTTCTTGGCAGGGAGAGCAGCAGGAGCAGGAGTGGCGGGCTTGATTGGGTCAGTCTGGGAGCTGGTTTCATTGCAGGAAGGAGCAGGGCAGGTTTGAGTGCCGCGGCAAGCAGTCTTGGGCTTGTTGGCCTCCTCAATTTCGTCCAACTCTGCGAAGGACTCGAGGGTGTCAGTGAGGTTCTCTACATTGGTAGCGAGGGCCTTGATCATTTCAGTCCGCGAGGCGATGTAGCGTATCAGGTCCTCATGCAGGGATTTCAGGGCAGGATGGCCAATGGAGCTCAGGATGCTGCAGTTGCGTGAGATCACCATCTCATCTTCCCTCTCCAGGTCGGCGACGTTCACGATGCGGGTTGTAGGCTTGTAGGCCTTCTTTTTCTTCTTGGCAGGATTCATTTCAAGAGCGATTACCCGGCCCTCGAGAAACAACAACAATGAGTTTTTATAGGGGAAGCGTGACTTCTGGCGGTCGATTTAACAGAGTATTTGAATCTATGAAATATAATTTTAAATAAAATAATATTTTAATATAACATATATGTAATATTGTGTTGAGATCCTGTCGACTCTCTGTAATAATGCGTTGGGGTTTGGTAAGCCTGTTGTAGAACCTCGTCGACTCTCGCTATAAGTTGTGGCAACCGAGGGTCAAACCTGTAGTAACCGCGAGGGACAGTCAGGGGTGGAGAGTTTTCCAGTGCCTCTCTGCACCTTGTAGGACCTTTAACAGTTCTCACAAAGTACAGGCAGTCGTGGTCGAGGCAGAGTGGAAAAGCTGGGGATGTCCACACACACAAAACGAAGCGACACAGTTGAAAGAAAGTTCCTTGAATAGATAAAAAGTTGAGCCAAAAGCAAAGATGGAGATCGAGAAGGTTTCTTACTGTTTTACATGGTCGATGAGTTGGTGACAACCGGCGATAAGGGATGACGCTGACCGGAACTGACTAGAACTGAACTGGCTGTTGCTACGTGGGGTCCTATTTATACAACTTTTTTGGACCAGGAAGGGGACCAGGAAGTATTGCCTTTCTGCACGTGTCCGTTAATCGACACTGGCACCGGTCTGGGCTTCCATCTATCTTTAGAAGTTACTTGTGATTCTCTCTCTGGCTCTTAACTCAGCTTTTAATCTATTATATATTTTTATTTATTCATCCTTAGTACATTACATATGGGGATACAAGGACACACGTCAATTATGCATATAATTAGTTATAGTTTATAATTAGTTCTATATACAACATGACAATTTTGTTATACGTATTACATAATATAGGGTTATTGGTTTAAATTATCATATATATATATATTACTCTGTAAAAAGCTTTCGCAGTTTGTTCTTTTCTCAATCAAGCATCTCTAGTCAGCCGGGTAATTGATGGCCATTCTATTGGCTCGTAGTAACGTCCAATCAGGTCAAGTACAACAGCAGTCTGTAGGGTTTTTCCATCTCGAACTGAAGAAACAGCTGTGATATCTAGGGCATGAATTAATCATAGGAGTGATATATGGCTGTATTTATGGGACTTAAGTTGGTTTGAATCAAGAAAGTTGCGATGTGTTTATGATTCTCTCAAGTTCCCAGTGTGTATTTCTTCGTATTCAGGTTTTCTATGGTCATTTAGTGTAAATACGCTTTGAAGACTCGGGAAAAAATACTATTGGTAAAAAAATTATGGGAATTCTCGATTTAGATAACCAACTTTCCAAACATTTTTCACGCTTTGTGTTTTCAGTAAAAATTTTAGTTTAACATTTCTTTTATATATATTTTGTTATTTTTATTTATTTTTATACGAAAAATCTTTTTACACATAGTACAAATAATTTTTAAATATAAAATAGGGGTTATTGGTAATTTTCAAAATATTCACACCTATATTTTACAAAAATTATTTTGTCCATAATATAAATATATATATATCAGATTTTTTCTCCCCATTGAATATAAAAAAATATTTTAAAAAACTTAAAGCTGTTGACGTTATGTGGCGCTGAGTTTGTTGTTGACACACTTTAAAATGTTATAACACCTTGATAAAGGTTGGCGTTCAGCCAACTGAAATATTGGTAAAATAAATGATATTTTGATCCAATATATGCCTTTTTAATTAAAGATAAATACCTGTTTCAAGATTTGATTCACTTGATAACAAGAGTATTGTTTGGTGATGATATCTATACTAATGCTCAAATTATATTTGGTTGCTGATAAGCTTTGTATCTCTTTGTACTCTATACACACAACAACGGTCACTTCTATTTATATACTACGTTTTAAAGTATAAACCCTGGTACTTGTTCTTACTATGGATTGCCTGGAGTTCTTGTTACCTTCGTCTTATAAACTTCTTATCTTGTTTACTTATTGAATACATCTTGCCTCTACACACATATTTGTTTCCATTTGATACATATAAATATAATACAATACAATATAATGCGGCTTGTGATTGTAAAACGACATTTGAAAATTATCCCGCATGTATTTCTTTTGAACGAAAAAGCGAAATTTATTTTTAAGGAGAAATAACGATTATTTCTAACCTTAGGGATGAAGTATGAAAGGATGAAATGTGAAGAGTAATGATAAACGGAAAAATAAAAGTGTCCAGGGATGGGAATCGAACCCACAGTGTTCCGCTTACCGGGCAGATGACATGTCCAGGGTAGCCTAGTATTTATTTTGAGCTATGAAAAATGGCTGGTTGTGAGTGACTCTAACGGTTTTTGTGAGTTCCTTTTGCGTTAGTGTTGGATCTTTATCGAACCTTGCCTCTAATTCTTCATCCTCTCAAACTTTGGTGGTGCTCCGGGTCTTTCTTCGTCTTCCAAATCAAAATTGCCACTTTTAAACCGTGAAAACCACTTCTGACACGTTCGTTCAGCTAGAGCATGGTCATCATAAACTTCCACTAAAATACGATGACTCTCAGCAGCTTTTTTATTCATATTCTTTTTATTATTTTTTATCTCTACTCAATCATATCAGGATATCAAATTGGGACCCTTGATGGTGTATGTTTGACAACCATCATAATTGGGTGAAGTAGAATGCGTCTGCCTTTGTCATTAAGACTGGGAGCATTTTTGGTGGCCCATGGGTATTGAAGTAATAAAGTAAAACTCCCCGCAAAAACACATTATTTGGTACAAAAGTTGACATTTTAGGAGCAAACAGAAACTGGGTTGTTTATACTTCAGAGAAATGACGGTTACTGAAAAAGGAAGCCTTATGATGAAGCTTCAAAATAATGGTGTTGACAGATGAAACAGTGGAATAATAAACTAGTAGCGCCATCTTTATCAAAACCGCACGGACTTATTTATACTCCATATATATATATATATATACCAAAAGTGGCACTTCTCCCTTTTAAAAATGAATTAAAACAATGTATTGTGAACAATACTGTCGTCTCTCGATAATTTTAAACTCGTTAATTTGAATCTCTTTATAATTTGAAATTGTTTCCCGGTCCCTTGAAAAATACTTGATAAGTTGAATAAAATCAATGTTAATTGGTCACCTCGGTAATTTGAAGTTGAAGGAATAGCATCTTACCACAAATGAACATTTGTGAATAACTATACAAATGCTTAAAATAATATATCACGAATTTTGATTAAAAAATATGTATATACACCTATCCCCCGATTTACACGGTAGATACGTTCCTGAGAAAAACGTGTAAATCGGGGGATAGGTGTACACAGAAATAAAAATAAAATGCATTGACAGGTTAAAATATGTAGTCAGCACATAAGCTCGGGATTCCTCGTGAGATGTGTACACAGCGCATGTGTTCAATCACAGTAGCATTTAGTATAGTGCGATAAAAAAAAAAAAACTTATTTGGAAAACCGTGTAAAAGCGAAAACGTGTAAAACAAGTACCGTGTAAATCGGGGGATAGGTGTATTTTGTTTATCACCCCAGTAAAGTGCGTGATAAAGAATGATCCACAACACATCAGTTTGATAAATTCAGACAAAAAGCCAACACCATATATACCATAGTTTTGGGCTATGGCCCTCATCAGTACAGGGACGGCTTCGATTTCATAACATCCTACGAAAGGAGTTATGGAATCAATCAGTTTGCTTAAAAGATGCTTAAAACAATTTTTTAAGCCAGAATATACAGCATAAAGTTGCGGAAGAATGGTATTCATGTACCAAAAAAAAAAAAAAGAAGCACCTCTTCCATTAAAAATAAGTATATAAACTGAAAAATCAAGAAAACATTCTAAAAAATTCTATAATAAAAACAATTATTCCCGCGAGACAAGATGTTGATAATCCAACTTCACTAGCAGACTCTCTGACAAGTCAGGAGCTCTTGGCCATTCTGAGGCCACAAAATCTACCACCTAACTAGACGAAAAAGACCTCTTCCGTACAGTCAAGTCCCAATGCCTGCCAGAATGGAAATCTACTGCTGCATATGACTGGTACAGAGCAGGAGGGACAAGCACCAATTTTGTCCTTCCAAGAGAATAACAGTCTTTGATTTCCAGCCTTAAGTCTGGTGATCTAGGGACAATGACTTTCCAGAATGGTTGCAAGGTTTTCCAACAATGTACTAAGTACAATTCTCAACCTGCAACCACAAATTACATCATTAACTGTATTGACTCATCTATTGATGAGATCTACTCATCCCCAGCAGACACCATTTTTTTCTTTATTTCGACTTAGAGCGCTATGTACCCCTAGGGACACTTGCACTTTAAACATAAACACAAATTTTGAAAGAAAAGAAAGAAAAATATTTAAATATTTACAGAATTAGTATGCAAGTTAGTGTTAGATGAAAAGATAAATATATATATTTCAACACAATTGATATATGTACAAAGGGTTGGTGTGCAAATTTAGTTAAATGAAATCAAATTGTAAAGTATTGTGCGTATTCGAAAAAAGCAATTTACAGATTTAAAAAAAAAAGGTTTAAAGGAATATTTTTGAATGAAAATAGGCTAGATATTAGAGAATTATTCAATTAAAATAATACTAAAAAGAATTAATTTCTAAATAAAAGGGTTCCAAACACCATCAAAAGTCTCAACAGACTTGACACCCTGATATGATTGAGTGGAGATAAGAGAGAAGAAGAGACTTTCAACAGCAAGAATCCCCACCCCACGGGCCCAGGGAGAAACTCGTTATCAATAAAAATCATGAGGGAGAAGGATGAAAAAAACCAACGTGGGGAGGTAGAACCTGTCGGCCAGGTTGGAATGCTCGCATGGCCTTGTGACTGCATCATGCCATGTTGACATTAAACCGCGCTCTGATTGGCTGGAAATCCCGCTCTTTTAATTGGTCTATTTACATATATTGCATTTTAAAATATTTTAATGATTTTCAATATAAATTCCGCATCTCTGTTGTCATGGAATTTCTTGTGAGTAACGCGAAATACCGTTCTTATAACTCAAATAGGATTTATTATAGTCCTCCATCTATATAGAGATATTTATAGAGTGAACGATTCTTTTTAGAATAAAACAATTTACTACTGTCGTTACTGCAATATTGAGATGGCCTGGCTGATCAGTGGTGAACCCTCCAAGCGGTTTGACCAGTTTGATCCTCCCCTCCTAACAAAATGTTATCATTGTTGTAAGGAGAGCGCCATTTATATATAATAAATGAAATCATTAAAGAATGAATGCTTATTTTAAAATAAAACAAACTTCTACTATCCTTACTGTGATGAAAAAATATTGCGAGGGCTTGGTTCATGAATGGTGAACTCTCTCAGAGATTTCACCAATTTAATCTACCAGACCGCTTCTTTAGAGCTCTAATACTGTATTGGACGATTATACTTATATATGCTATACTGAAGGGCGGAATTTCAGAAATGGTACTTAAGCAGACTATAGACATAAGCTTTTAGGACAGTAGAATTACATATAAACATTTGCATCGAGCAATGCTCTTTCGCAAACAATAAGTACAAAGCCAGTTAGACATAAATTAATTATAAGGCAATAACACGCCATCTATATAAGAAATGAAATCATTAAAGCATGAATGTAACTTCTACAAATACTCTAAGAAGCGGTCTGGTGGATTATATTGGCGAAATGGCTGAGAGGGTTCATCTCTGATAAGCCAAACTCTCTCAATAATTTTCATTGCAGTAAGGACAGTAGAATTTTGTTTTATTTGTAAAAAGAAACATTCGTGTTTTAATGCCTTTTCATTTCTTATATAAAAGTATAAATTTATTTTTTTATTTAAGAAAGAAACGTTTTTTTGCGATATATATAAATAATTTATATTTCTTATAACTATACTAGGATTTGTTTTAAACGGAACCTGTATCAAGCAATTGCTTGTAACATCCAGTCTTCTTGTCTTAGTACACTGACTAATTTAAAATGCACATCCTTAAAATAATGAGCATGTGTGAATAATCATTGCAGATAGATCCGTGGCGTTTTTCTATATAAAATTTGCGTTTTGTTTAATTTTTAATGAAAACAATCTCATCTTTTTCCGAAAATGAAAATGCATTCCCAGAATTGGATCTATATTTCGATATGTTATGCTCATCCACTTTAAGAAAGATTGGAATTCAGCGCAGTTATTCTGCGATTTCAAAACAAACTTTCAGGTGAAGGAACAATCAGCAAAAGTCAAGTTGAAATCGGACGATGCAAACTTCTCAGATGGAAAAAGGAAGAGTTTTACTATCAAATTTCGACGATCAGATACTTTAGACAGTCGTAGACGAGGACGAAAACTTGAGAATGAGAATGTGTCATAAAGATTCCACTATATACCATTCAACCATTGTTCGTTGTCTCAAAAAGTTTCATTAATTGAGGTTGATGGCTAATATGTACCAGAATAATCATTTCAAGATGTTTTTTTGACAATAGGTCGCACTAATTATATGCACCATTTCCCTGATTTATCAATTTGACCAGGGAGTCGGTGAAAGGATGGTCTAAACCTTTGGTTTTCAACCGCCACTTCCCGGGATCGAATCCCGAATTGGACTATTTTTTTCCTAATTAAAAAAAAAAAATGCTCCAATGGCCCCCGATTCTTGAAAAAGTCCAACTACACCAGCGAGTGCAAGTAACCAAACAGGGCTCGGCACATTTGTAATTGCAAAGTCGAACTGCTTTTCACATGTGTAGACATGTGGTACACTTACAGTAAAAGCAGTCGCCTACTTCTACCAATCATAATAATCATGGCCTGTGTGTATCACGAATACTAGAGATAATAATTAAAAAATTAATTGCACCATGTTGTGAATAGGTAAAGAATTATTAAAACTTCAGTCATGATGTTTACATTACACTTCCTACAACACATTCACATATAACCAGGAAATGTAAAAACAACACGAGTTGACATTCCTTGTCCTTTCTATTCTACCTTCCGTCATCCTAAATGAATGCCATGGGGATGTAACAATACGGAAGACATGTATAAACAATAATTTCAGTAACTTTGTCCTACTTTGGTTTATGATGAACATGTGACGGGCATGTTGACTTAATAATTAACATTTACAATAATTAACGACATATATATTATTTTGAAAAAATAGAGTAATCCATATTTAATTCATTAGATAATAAAAGGCATATATTGGATTTAATAAAATATTTATTTTGCCAATATTTAGGTAGGCTGAACGTCAAATGTGGTGCTGACTTTGTGTATACAAAAATGTAATACCTTGATAAAGGTTTGGCGTTCAGCCAGCCGAAATATTGGCAAAATAAATCTTTTATTAAATCCAATATATGCCTTTTATTATCTAATATATTATTTTATAATCTAAATCCAAAAAATAAGCGACGAAGATTAAAGTTAGAAGATGAAAACATTCAACTTTATTGCTTTTTTTTTTCAAATAAAGGATAAATTTCTAAAATCTTTGAACCGAATTTTAAAAAATAATTGGGAATTCTTGTCTCATCAGTGGTGAACCTACCCAGCGATATCGTCAATTCAATCCACCAGATCTAAACTACAAATATTGTTATGTTGATTCTACACAATTCTTCACAATAAAGATCACTGTGTATCTTTCAGAGTTAGTGTCTGAATCCCGATATACATGCTAAAAGGTATAGCTTCCTCAAGTTTTGTCCATTAGTGTATCTTTCAGAGTCATTGTCTGAATCCCGATATACCTGGTGATGATGTTTAACGTAACTATGTAAATATGTTTATGTAATTTCATCTTCGAAAGCACAGTTCTTCCACTTAAAGAACTAGATAACAAATAAAAAGCCTGTTTAGGAACCATTAGTCAAGTACATACATGGACAAATCTTAAGGAAGTGCAAAGTATTTTTTTTTAAGAGACAAAGGCAATTTTATTCACATTTGGTTATCTTGTGTGTCTTCACAATAAAGATCACTGTGTATCTTTCAGAGTTAGTGTTTGAATCCCGATATACATGCTAAAAGGTACAACTTCCTCAAGTTTTGTCCATTAGTGTATCTTTCAGAGTCATTGTCTGAATCCCGATATACATGCTAAAAGGTATAGCTTCCTCAAGTTTTGTCCATGAGTGTATCTTTCAGAGTCATTGTCTGAATCCCGATATACATGCTAAAAGGTATAGCTTCCTCAAGTTTTGTCCATTAGTGTATCTTTCAGAGTTATTGTCTGAATTCCGATATACATGCTAAAAGGTATAGCTTCCTCAAGTTTTGTCCATTAGTGTATATTTCAGAGTCATTGTCTGAATCCCGATATACATGCTAAAAGGTATAGCTTCCTCAAGTTTTGCCCATTAATGTATCTTTAAGAGTTATTGTCTGAATTCCGATATACATGCTAAAAGGTACAGCTTCCTCAAGTTTTGTCCATTAGTGTATCTTTCAGAGTCATTGTCTGAATCCCGATATACATGCTAAAAGGTATAGCTTCCTCAAGTTTTGTCCATTAGTGTATCTTTCAGAGTCATTGTCTGAATCCCGATATTAATGCTAAAAGGTATAGCTTCCTCAAGTTTTGTCCATTAGTGTATCTTTCAGAGTCATTGTCTGAATCCCGATATACATGCTAAAAGGTATAGCTTCCTCAAGTTTTGTCCATGAGTGTATCTTTCAGAGTTATTGTCTAAATCCCGATATACATGGTAAAAGGTATAACTTCCTCAAGTTTTGTCCATTAGCGTATCTTTCAGAGTTATTGTCTGAATCCCGATATACATGATAAAAGGTATAGCTTCCTTAAGTTTTGTCCATTAGTGTATCTTTCAGAGTCATTGTCTGAATCCCGATATACATGCTAAAAGGTACAACTTCCTTAAGTTTTGTCAATTAGTGTATCTTTCAGAGTCATTGTCTGAATCCCGATATACATGCTAAAAGGTACAACTTCCTTAAGTTTTGTCCATTAGACTAGACTGTATTATTGCAGAAATAACTTCTAACAGGATATCTTGAAAGTATAAGGTAGAATATTCTTGGAGTAATCATTATTATTACCATACTTTTAGCGTGTGCAATTAAGGGAGTTAATCAATATTTGGCGAGTGTAAGAAGATTATTAATTCAAATTTGAACTTCCTATCGTTTTAATTATTACTACACAACAAATTCTTTATATATGTTAAATAGTGATTTAAGCACAAATAAATAATAAACATTCAGCTGCTCTTACAATAAGGAACAAACAATGGTGAAAACAAGGTCAACAATGTACAACAATGTAACGACAATTGACAATTAAATTGTTTGAATTTATCAGTAACATGAATGATGTCTTTGTCAATTCTATTTGAGCTCTTGTCATGTCAATTTGTCGTTAAATATTTATGATAATCATGTTTAATAGAGTAGGAATGAATTTCAACAAGTGTATCTTTCCTTTATCCATCTGTCATAGTGTACATGGTAGATTACATAAAGGTTGGTCTACATTTGTCATACATAATACATGGTCTATCTACCTGTTATACATTGTCTTATCAAAGCTATATTATATCAAAAGAAAACATTAAGACACGAATGTTTATTTCATACATAAATCAAATTTCTACTTTCCTTACTGCGATTAAAAAATATTGGGAGGACTTGGTTTATCAGTGGTTAACCCTTCAAACGGTTTCGCCAATTTAATCTACCAGACCGCTTCTTAGAGCTCTAATATTGTATTGGAAAAAAACCACGTTCTGACGTTTGAGGCCAAAAACCTAATATGTACACTGTGTGACAAGGAAATTACTGAAGAACTCCCCCATTACCTGCTTAATTGTACAGCCTTTGATGCAGAGAGGAAAGCCCTATATCAACAAATTAAATGTACCAACACTTCACCCTACTTATTGCTTTCAAAAATATCAGCAAAGAAATCTAAGGCAATAGCTTATTATATATATTTTTAGATCATCATTATGTAAGGACCAGTCAACAAGTGAATGACTTTGAGACGAAGAGTAAAGCCAGTTCAATTTCTATTTCACTACCTATGTAAATAACACAAGATGATTATTACCTTACCCAATTGGGAGAATCTGTATGGGGTAAGTCCCTAATAAAGGCTTTTGTGTGTGTTTAATACCGTATTGGATCATTCTGCTTATATATGCTACACTGAAGGGTGGAATCTCTGAAATGGTATTTAAGTAAACTATGGACATAAGCTTTCAGGACAGTAGAATTACATATAATATTTGCATCGAGCAATGCTCTTACGCAAACAATAAGGACAAGGCCAGTTGAGCAAAAATTGATAGAAAACAATAACGTACGCCATCAATGTGTGAAAGAAACATTCGCGATTTAATGTTTTCCTTTACAATATATTAGATGGGGAGTTATTGGTTTATATTAAAGCTATGATAGCTTCTTAGTTTCTTGAGGACTGTATTTGTTCCTTATAAGGTTCCACTTTGCTGCTGCCAACCCCGTGTTTCCGTCAAGTCAACACACCAACACTATGAGACACACTCTCTAACACTGACACTAACTTTATTTAAAAACAACAAAACTATTTATACATCTTGGCCTTTGGTCAAAAGAATTAAAATAACGTATTTTACAAACACAACAGATTAACAAAAATAAATATTCACAGATATACATTTAACTCTTAACAGCTATATTAGTTTACTACATTCATAAATTCAATTGTCGTTTATCGTTAAAATTTGTAAATAATAATATTTATGGCAATGTGTTTTTTTTTAAAGTAATATCATAAAATATTATCTCTACAAACCTTACTGCAATGATATAAGTTATTGAATGAGAAGGCTTATATATGAAGTGGTGAACCCTCCGAGTATATATATGCTATATAAAATAATTTAGACGACAAGACGGAATAAAAGTTTAATAATAGTTTCTTCTTCTTTTATTCCGTCTTGTCGTCTAAATCTTACCAAGAAGAATATTATAGTCGTTATCACTAATAAAATAATTTATTTAAAATTATATTTCATAGATTCGAATACTCTGCTAAATCGACCGCCAGATGTCACGCTTCCCATATAAAAAATCATTGTTGGTGTTTCTCGATGGCCTTTTCCGCGGACCCAATCCGGCCTAACCTGCCTCATCCCTGACGGAGATCCTGTCCCTAGCCTCTCCAGCCTGCTCATAGTGATTTTATATATTCCGCTTTACGCGGCCATTGGGGCTCAAAAATCATTTTGTTTTGGTTAGCAGTCCCGTAAATAAAGATATTTCCTCCTTTCCCGATGGCTGGCTCAAACCGTTTGTAAATTATGTAAATAAGTTTATGTTTTTATTCTTACGCCTTAAACCAGGCAGTACTTTTATCAAACTATGTTTTTTTATATATTCCTTAAGCTCAATTAAAGCTATTTCTAATCTTCATTATTTTTATTATTATAGCTAAAGGATTTTAACCACGACTGCATTGACATAGCATAATCCTCAAGATAATCAAAAATCAACAGAAGATCTTTTTATTACATAATAATATTTTTATTTATAATATATATATATATATATATATATATATATATATATAATATAATCTAAAAATATTATATAATCTAAAACCTCAAAAATTTCTATATTTTAAAAAATATATATTTTATTTTATTCATTGATAATTTTTATTTTTTGTATACCTTTTTTTAGAAAGACTTTCAGTTTTGTTGTAAATATGCGTAGTTAACCAATCAATCCTTTTAAATCACTAATATAGGATTAACTTATAAATTCTATATAATGTGAAACTAACTAATGTGTAATATTTCCTCAAGTAATTGAAAATAAAAGCTACTTGACGGTAAATAATTATCTTTTTTTTTTATCACGACTGCACCTCAACCCTTTATCTTATCGATCCTTTGTCTTATCAAGCCTTATCTAACAACAACAAAAAATATTCATAACATATATATTCATCCTTTCGTTGGCTTTTGTGAAATACAACAACAGCACACAATTAGGGTCTAATAATATTTATAATTCACATTTTAACACTTTAGTTTTGTGAATTATTATTCTTTTACTGTTTAAGGTTCCATTGAAAACAACGTTAATGAAGTATTTCAAAAGAAACTGTAATCCTGTGTGATATACCCACAAAACGCTTCTATAAAAAGACATAGAGATATTTTTAGTTCTTTAATATATGTGTAGATTATATTTAAAGTAAAACGGTGAGGAATTTTGACGTTTTTGTCTTTTTAAAACGACAAATTGAGATGATGATGGAAAATTGGGTAAAATGTGGAGGATCTGTTGGGTGGAAAACGGCGGTGGGTAACTCTAGCCTTGGGTGGCAAGGTCTTGGCCGTGACCGGGATGTCAGGTCCGGATGGACACTATATAGGTGCTGTGAGTCTGGAAGGAGTTCCTGACATAGTTTCAACCCATGGATATGCAAATCTAACTCCAATAATGGTCTTATTTGCATATTCCGTTTGTGCCGTCTTGGCCGTGACCGGGTTGCCAGGTCCGGATGGACACTGTATAGGTGCTGTGAGTCTGGAAGGAATTCCTGACATAGTTTCAACCCATGAATATGCAAATCTAACTCCAATAATGGTCTTATTTGCACATTCCGTTTGTGCCGTCTTGGCCATGACCGGGTTGCCAGGTCCAGATGGACACTGTATAGGTGCTGTCGAGTCTGGAAGGAGTTCCTGACATAGTTTCAACTCACGAATATGCAAATATAACTCCAATAATGGTCTTATTTGCATATTCCGTTTGTTCCGTCTTGGCCGTGACCGGGTTGCCAGGTCCGGATGGACACTGTATAGGTGCTGTCGAGTCTGTAAGAAGTTCCTGACATAGTTTAAAACCATGAATATGCAAATATATGTCCGATAACGGTCTAATTTGCATATTCCGTTTGTTCCACGCAGTTTCCTAAATAATTGACCTATCTGGATGGAACTCTAAAATGAAAGAGTGTTAGGTTTGGAAGGATTCACTATCAATGTGTTTCGACAAGGAAATATGCAAATATAAGTCTGATAACGGTCTAATTTTCATACTCCGGGTTTCCACGTACCTTTCCTCTATATTTGTCCTATCTGAATGAAGTTTTAAAACGAAAAAGAGTTAGTTCTGGAAAGATTTTCTATTCTTGCATTTCGACAACGAAATATGCAAATATAAATCCGATAACGGTCTAAATTGCATATCCCGTTTTATTTTCCTACGCAGTTTTCTCAATATTTGACTTATATAAATGAAGTTTTAAAACTAAAAAGAGTTAGGTCTGGAAGGATACATTATTATTGCGTTTCGACAAGAAAATATGCAAATATAAGTCCGATAACGGTCTAATTTGCATAATCCGTTTGTTCCACATACCCGGATAATGTAGATCCAGCAGAACAATACCAGCTCAGCAATGATAGACCAATGTATAATCATTTAGATAACCACCCATTTGAAGATTGGTATTAAAATATTAATACCATTAATGTGTGTGTAATATATATATACTAAGCAATAACGCGCCATCTATACATATAAAATGAAAGGATTTAAAAGCACGAATGTTTCTTTTATACATAATACAAACTTCTACTGCGTATATAAGCAGAATCGTCCAATACAGTATTAGAGCTCTGAGAAGCGGTCTGGTGGATTAAATTGGCGAAACCGCTGGGAGGGTTTACCACTGATGAGCTAAGCCCTCCCAATATATTTTTTCATCGCAGTAAGGACAGTAGATGTTTGTATTGTGTATAAAAGAAAAATTCGTGCTTTTAAATCCTTTTAATTTATAAATATATATATAGAGGTTGGTTTATGATTGATTCAAAGAGGACAAAGAAATATATTTTTAATTATATTTTTGTTCTTTTTTCAAACTATATAATGCCTATTTTAAAAGCATTTTAATCTTCTTTGTACAAATTTACATATACTTTTATTATACCAAATTGAAACTATTTTATTAAAACTATTTTAGTTCTTCTAAAGAGACAAGGGTCGCCTCTCCTGTCAAAATAGACGTCAAAACCAGACGCCATTTATTCCGTCGCAAACTAGCGGCCTCGGGCCGGTGACAAAACCACAACACCAGCTTTGGCAAACTGAAAAGCGTCCATCTAGAGACCATGCCCGAAATCATGCCCTGGACTGACGAGGGTCATTAGCCCGAAACCATGGCCTCTTGGTGGACGCTTTTCAGTTTGCCAAAGCTGTTGTTGTGGCTTTGTCATCGACCCGAGGCCGCTAGTTTGTGGTGACGGTCAATAGATGGCGTCTGGTTTTGACGTCTATTTTGACGGGAGAAGCGACCCATGTCTCTTTAGATCAATATCCTCCCGGCAAAATTTCCATCTATATTTTGATTCCTTTTAAAAAAAAAAAAATTCTACCTCCCTTAGTAAAATGATAAATTAATTGGATCATTACAGTAAGGGAAGTAGAAATTTGTTTAAAAAAGGAAGCATACTTGTCTGAAATATTTCCAATTTTGTATAACAGATATGCGCTAAATCATCATATTAAACTTTTATTAGTTTTAACTATATGCCTATGCATTTAATTTTTTTTTATATTTGCATATCTCGCTAAACGTTTTTCCTTATGTATATAGATTGACAAAGGACAAACTTTTCTTAAAAATTTGCATATAGAAAGGGGGTCTCGCCTAAATTTCAGAAAAGAAATTTTATAAGTGGATCAGTCTTTTTCTTCTTCTTTCTTATCTCCACTCAATCATATTAGGGTGTCAAGTTTGTAAAGCTTGAAATTGACAACCATCATGATTGGGTAAAGTAGAATGCGTCTGCCTTTGTCATTAAGACTGGGAGCACTACTCAGTGGCAGGCCGACTTATCACCAAAAGAAATGGCCGCCTCTGACATGAGGAACAGACGCCATGTGCAGCCGCTCCTAACATGGAGTACAAATGCTGCTCATCCTGTATCCCTGGATTAGGAGCCCTTATAGGGTACTATCAGCCGGGCCAGCTGGACCCAGGTTTTTTAGTGAGCTTGTTACTGCTCCCCCTCCTCCTTTTTTATCCGGACTTGGGACCGGCAAAGGTGGAGTTAGTGGATCAATGACCATCTTGAATGGATTTTTATATAAGAGATAATATAGTTAGTTTAAAGAGGTGTAAAGAAAGGAAATACGTTAAGGTAGTTGATTTAATGACTAATATAAGAAAGAAACATTATTATTAAAGAACTACACTCATGGACAAAACTTAAGGAAGCTTTATCTTTTAGAATGTATATCGGGATTCAGACAATAACTCTCAAAGATATACTCATGGATAAAACTTAAGGAAGTTTTATCTTTTAGTATGTATATCGGTATTCAAACATTAACTCTGAAAGATATACTCATGGACAAAACTTAAGAAAGTTGTATCTTTTATCATGTATATCGGGATTCAGAAAATAACTCTGAAAGATACACTCATGGACAAAACTTAAGAAAGTTGTACCTTTTATCATGTATATCGGGATTCAGAAAATAACTCTGAAAGATACACTCATGGACAAAACTTAAGAAAGTTGTACCTTTTATCATATATATCGGGATTTAGACAATAACTCTGAAAGATATACTCATGGACAAAACTTAAGAAAGTTGTACCTTTTATCATGTATATCGGGATTCAGAAAATAACTCTGAAAGATACATTCATGGACAAAACTTAAGAAAGTTGTATCTTTTACCATGTATATCGGGATTCAGACAATGACTCTGAAAGATATACTCATGGACAAAACTAAAGAAAGTTGTACCTTTTATCATCTATATCGGAATTCAGACAATAACTCTGAAAGATACACTCATGGACAAAACTCAAGAAAGTTGTATCTTTTAGTATGTATATCGGGATTCAGTCAATAACTCTGAAAGATACACTCATGGACAAAACTCAAGAAAGTTGTACCTTTTACCATGTATATCGGGATTCAGACAATAACTCTGAAAGATATTTGATACACAGTAACCTTTATTGAAGACACGAGATAACCAAATGTGAACAAAATTTCTTGTCTTCTTATAAAACAAATAGACGATTGGCTATATCAAAGACTTTCCACTTCCTTAAGTTTTGTCGATGAGTGTATTTTATAAGTGAAATGGTGATTTATATATTCAGTTTAAACCAACATTTTCAAATCAGTTTCTGTGATGATTTTTGTTTGACAACTGAATACCATGGGATAGTTAGTTGTCCATAGAGATTATTCAACAATGGTTGACATAGAGAAAATTTCCTCCTATGGTCTATATGAATCTAAACTGTCATGGTACGGTGTATTTTACTCATGAACGGAGATACCTTTAAATTAAGAAAAAGGTATCCCCTGATCATGCAATCAAATTCTCATTGGAGGTGGAAGAAATGTCGGTCTCACTCCCTGAACAGCTCCTGCCATCTCCTTTTTCAAGAGATCTTTGGGCACTGTTTAGGTAGGGCACAAAATTTGTGCGGAAGGAAGTCATGGCACCTCTTTTTTATTTTGATAAATATTTAAAGTGACATTAAAATATATTGAGGTTTTTCGATCGTTTGGTATGTTTATCTTTCGGAAGTGAACGAAAGTTTAGAAAGTTTTTTTTTTGAGTGAAAAAAGCAAGAAAACCTGAAACTATGCGTATAATTATAATAAAAAATGCACTCAAAGCGAGTTACGTCACGGAAAGGAATGTGGGAGATATACCCGTAATCTCTGTAATTTTATTTTCTCTTTCTCCTTGTTAATATCATATAACTCTTCTTTAAGGCCTAAAATTATTGTAAATATATATAGACAAATGTAAAGACATACATGTATGATAGCGCAAGTGTCCCTAGGGGGACATAGCGCTTTAAATTGATATAAATAAACTGTCAGAGAAAATATCAACTAACAGTTGATTTTTATTTATTCTATAATATTGGCCAAATACTCTTTTTGATAAATCAAGCGAACCAAATACACGTTTCAGGCTGTTGGCCCTCGTCAGCGTGGTGCAGGCTGTCAACAGTTCTGAAGCAATTAAAAATAAACGATTAGTTCATATTTATTACCACAGATGGCGCAAGCGATCAGCAACTTTCAGTTGCACGATTAGGAAATGTATTTTTTCTTAATTTACCAACACATGATTATAGGACAATTTCTCCCTTGTAATAATACCTTTAAAGTTTTCTATTCCTTTATAAAGCAATGATTTCGTTAAAATGATAGCTTCTTACTCTATAAATAACAATATTTTATTTATTTTTTTGTGTGATATTATTAGATACAGTGGACCCTCGGTTTACGAGCACCTTGGAGTACGAGCTTTTCGCAGTACGAGCAAAATTTTTTGAAAAATTTTACCTCGGATTACGAGTGAAATTTCGCATTACGAGCAACTCGTGATGGTTGCCCGTAATCGTGATGGATGAAATTTCACTGGGATCCCTCCCTTCAGATCAGATTTGGGAAATATGTAAAATGTGGGAAACTGTGCAATTGTTCGTAGCAAGAAGAATTGCCCGAGTTTCAATTATTAAAAATAAGAAATTAGTTTCGCACTACGAGCGTTTTGGAGTACGACCATGGCTCTGGAACGGATTATGCTCGCAAACCGAGGGTCCACTGTATTGTATTTTTTCATGATTCTAAAACACAAGCGATCATTATTTATTTATTTATTATTATAAGACAGCAGATCAAGATGGAAAGAACCAATCTGGGTCAAATAGTTTATAATAGGGGAAGATATACGAAATTTAATAGGTTCTGCAGACTTTTTATTATAAATAGACAGCTTCATGTAGCTTGAGGAACTAAACTAATATGCGACTTGATTTACATCAATGTAAATAATTAATAAGATACTTTAGAACATAACTCATTGTAAATAGCTCAACTTGATCAACTTTCTCTCTCCACGATACTAATTATTACAGATAACTTCATTAAATCAACTTCCATCATTGCTTAACATACTGTAAATAACTACCTTGCGATTTCTTCTATCTGCCTATGTTGTTGCTTATTTGTTTAATGGATATGTTTATTCAATGCTCTTTTTCTTAATTGTTTTTTTTTTCTTTTTGATAATTCTGTTACCTACTCTACTACAATATGAATTATTGTAAAAAGTTTCACGCGAAATTATCCAGATCGGATATAGCGTGTCTTGTTTGCAACTGGTAATAAATAATTATGATATTACAATCTTATATATAATCTTTAATTAAAAAGGCATATATTGGAACAAAATATCATTTATTTTACCAATATTTCAGTTGGCTGAACGCCAAAGATTGGTGGCTGTCTGTATTCCTGTTATCTCAAGGTTTTTTCTATAACTAGTGTTATTAGTGTATCGTAGGGAATTCTCCTGAACTTGTCTATGAATTCCATTCTCGGCCTTCCTGGTATACCTTACATACCTCCAGTAACACCTTTATTAACTCCAAGTGTGGAAAATATGTCCAAACATGACTGAACTCTATTGAAAAGAGTCCATATGTTTTTCTCAGCAGTGCTTCATACAGAAGTGGTTTGCCAATGCCTTCTTCCGTCTATACCATTAGCCAAATAAATTTGAATCCTCCGCCTCTTTTATGGAGATTTCTTACACATATTCTGGACAGATAAAAATGAACAAATATTTTAATCTTTGTAAAACGACATTTGAAATACTATCCCGCATGTGTTTCTTTCCAGCGAAAGGATCCCATAATCCCTGGACACTTTTATTTTTACGTTTATCATTACTCTTCACAATTCACTCTTTCATACCTCATCCTAAAAGGTTAGAAATATTCGTTATTTCTCCTTGAAATAAATTTTGAATTTTCGCTGAAAAGAAACACATGCGGGATAGTATTTCAAATGTCGTTTTACAATCACAAGCCGCATTATATCATATTGTATTTTAATCTTTAATAAAATTTATGCTGGTTGATCCCTATAATCCCAAATATATAAACAAAGATTTACCTACTTCAGATTGCTAATGAGAGGAGATAGATTTAGAAAAGATGTTGGGAAAAATTGAAGGAAGAGAGGAAGACCTCCAAAACTATCCAAGAGATGACTAAAAGGGGTCAATAAAGTTACCGGAAGGTCACTAGATTAACTGCGAGTGATGGTCAACAACAGATAAAAAAGTAGAATATTTGTCCTTATAGTCACTAGAAGTTGACTTGATAAACATTAACAACAATATTAAAAAAGAGTATACACATAATTAGATACATAATTATATTCCTACAGACCTATAAGCTTATGTATATGTAGCTCCCTAAACACCCCTAAGCTGCTTTTTTTAGTAAATACTAGCCGAATGACCCGGGCAACGCCCGTGTTTTACCCGATTGAATGTTTTGATTCAAATACTATTTGTTACAATTATAAATTGGCGCCTTAAATAAATGCATATATTAGTTAATAACTATAGCCTATGTGCTTTATCTGTCTATGTACTGTTGACTTCCGTAGGCGTCTCTCACAGGAAAAAAGAAAGAGATGATTCCATTTGGTTATTAACTAATATATGCATTTATTTAAGGAGCGACCCGCTCTAACACAATAATTACATAAACGAAAAGGCGAGTGGGGGGGGGCAAAGGTGGCGTGACCGTAGCCAACCAATAGGAGGGCGCCATTCCAAAAAAAAAAAAAAAAAAGCAAACGGTGACAGAGATGAAAACTGATGACTGATTGTTGATTAGGAGATGATGAATGACGCTCGTAACTGTATATAGAAAATATGTGTGTGCAAGGTATATAAGAAAAAATCAATACAATAGTAGAGCGGTCTGGAGAATAATTTGACGAAACCACTGAATAGGTTCACCATTGTTAGGTCAAACCCTCTCATCTAATACTTTCTATCATTGCTGTAAGCTCTTAAGAGAAATATTTTATAATATATAATCATAAGAAACATAAATACCACAAAATACTGGCAATTTGTACATTTTCCCTGATTTTACACAGAGAGACTGATGTATGATATTCATTGAAAAGTGTCTAGATGTGTGTGTTGTGTGTTTGTGTGTGCATTTGACATCTAAAAACCAAAAACTATAATTTTGACGTCTATTTTGACGGGAGAGGCGACCTTTGTCTCTTTAGATCAATCGGCGAATAGATGGCGTCTAGTTTTGACGTCTATTTTGACGGGAGAGGCGACCTTTGTCTCTTTAGATCAATCGGTCAATAGATGGCGTCTAGTTTTGACGTCTATTTTGAAGGGAGAGGCTACCTTTGTCTCTTTATATCAACAACAACAACAACAACAAAAGCCTTTATTTAGGGCATTCCGCCCCATACAGGATTCGCCGTATTTACACGTCAACAAGAGGAGAGGGAAGAGGAAACATTTACAACAAAAATAAGGTTTGTTACCTATTTACAGATGGATCATCCTCCAGTATCCTTTGCCCTGCATTCTTTCTCATGCGCCCAGCTTCTGTACAGAACTTAAAGTATTTATCAATCAGTAATTTATCGTTCAGATCTGAAGAGAGAAGTTGACATATGCTATGGTATCTAAATTGACCAGAGGTAGGGCTTGGGAAAGTTTCAGTACGTTTTTCTGTTAAGAGAGGGCATTGGAAGAAATAGTGAACCAAATTATCATCCATGAGATCCTTACAAAGTAAACAGTTCCGGCCATTTTCTTTCCAGAAGTCTTTTCTTTCTTCCCTGAAAAATTGCCATAAAACTCTATGTTGTGCAACTAGTCTTTTGTTGGGAAGCGAGATATTTAATCGTAGGTACTCCTCTGTCATGAATGATTCACTCAAAAATTTGTAGTGAGCAAAGTGGGTTGAGTCAGTGATTTTCATCTGATCGTTTTGAATTAGTTGGTCTGTGGTAGTTCTAATTATGCCTGGCAATTCTTTCTGTATGGCTAAGTAGTCTTCGCAGCCCCTCAGAAAGGAATATCCCTTGGAGTCTAGAATTTTTATTAAATTTTGAGTAAAGCTGTTTTCTATTTCCTTTTTCGCGGTGACTTTCCAGAGGTAATTTAAGCAAGCATGTGGTAATCTGCTCGTCTCCATTTTTAAAATCCTGACCCAAAACTTTAATGTGAGTTTTACAGCATTAAGTTCAGTTGATATTCTTCCACATTCTCTTCTGAGGACATATCCTGGTGTGAAGTTTGGTAAGTCTAAGAGACGACGAAGAAATGTATCTTGGGTATTATTGACTGTCTTCAGCTGGTTGATTGCCCACATTGGTGCCGCATATAGTAAAGTAGGAAGAACAATAGTGTCAAGAAGTTTCATCACTGAGGTAAAGGACTCTATTCGCGCCTTTGTAAGGATTCTCCAAAGTGCATTAATTGCATTCAGTGCTTTGTTTCTAAAGTATTGGGAAGCATATTGGGTCGAGATTTTTGTAGTCAGAGGGTAACCCAGATATGTATACTTAGCTACTATTTTCAGGGGTTGCTGACCCCAAAACCATGTCTCGGAACGAGCTGTTCTTCCACCGTTTCTAAACACCATTATTTTAGATTTATTTTGGTTTAACGTTAGGCAGTTATCTTCTAAGTACTTTTTAAGTAAGTTAATCTTCAATTGCAAATTTATTTTCGATTCTCCTAAGATCACTATGTCGTCTGCATACAGTAAAAGGTGTATAGTTCCATAATTCTCAAGATTTATGCCTGGCAATTCTGATTCATCGAACAGGTGTACCAGATCGTTTAGGAAGAGAATGAATAAATAAGGTGACAACGGCTCCCCCTGCAATACTCCCGCTTGTATTTTGATAGCCTCCGTGAAGGAACCCCGCCATCTGACTGTTGCCGTCATTTGGGTATAGTAGTTCTTAATTAGTTTAATAAATCGGCAACTCAGACCATTTAATGCTAATTTTTTCCAAAGTAGATGGTGCGGCACGGTATCAAAGGCCTTCCTCAGGTCAATGAAGAAGGCATATAACTTTCCCCTTCTACGGCTAAGGGTCATTTGAATTAATGATACGAGCGTGAATACGTGGTCCTGACAAGAGTAGCCTTTTCTAAAACCAGCCTGATTTTCTGCCAAAATTGACTTTCTCTCCATCCAATCATTCAATCTTGTCTTCAAGATAGATGTAAATAATTTCGATAGGTTAGAAATCAGGGATATTCCTCTGTAATTTGACGGGTTGTCCGGATCTCCATTTTTAAAAATTGGGTGGATTATCGTTTTTGTCCATTGTTGAGGAACTTGGGATGTCCCTAAGATTTTATTAAATAAGTTCCTGAGATAAATTGTATGTTCTTCTAACAAATATTTAATCGCTTCGTTAGGAATTTCATCAAGTCCTGTAGCCTTATTTTTACCCAATTTGGAAATTTCCTTGGTGACCTCAGTTAGAGATATTTCACAAGTCTCTTTATATCAATCGGTCAATTGATGGCGTCTAGTTATGACGTCTATTTTGAAGGGAGAGGCGACCTTTGTCTCTTTAGATCAATATCCTCCCGGCAAAATTTCCATCTATCTAAAAACCAGTTTTTCACACAACAGGGGAATCAGAGCACATATATAAGACCGTATAGAGAAAGATAATAAAAAAGATAGCATAGAATTCTTCTCTAAGCATTCCTTGTTCTCCATAGTCTCACTCAGAACTTTGATGATCATGTTGGACCTCTCTGTGTCCAGCGATGATCCACTCTAACGTGGTGGACCGGTCCGTGTCCCGGTTCTTCGGCTGGCTCGGACTGTTAGTTGGCCAGTACCCCAGCTACTTCCTCATATGTACCGTCATGTTGACTGGACTCTTGGTGACGGGGTTTCAGCGGGGGCGGTACAACGGTGACCCGGAGTATCTCTTCACTCCCACTGAGGGACGGAGTAAGGTGAGGACTTATCTGGATTGTTTGAAGTTTATATGTTAATTTTGTAATATTCTTATTTTTAAATTCATAGAAACATTTTTCTGGCAGAAATATTCAATTTTTTATCATCATCATTTTTGATATTGTTTTGTTTTTTTCTTAGTTAGTTATCAAATCATTTGCAATTGTAGTTTCTTTTTTGTTTTGTTGTGTTTATTTTTAAGCAATAAAATATATAGAACTAAGGTGTAATATTCAATTCAAGCATATGAAACCAACATCGATTCATTTTTAAAGAATCGATGTTGGTTTCATATGCTTGAATTGAATATTACACCTTAGTTCTATATATTTTATTGCTTAAAAATAAACACAACAAAACAAAAAAAGAAACTACAATTGCAAATGATTTGATAACTAACTAAGAAAAAAAAATTTGCAATTGTAGTTTCTTTTTTGTTTTGTTGTGTTTATTTTTAAGCAATAAAATATATAGAACTAAGGTGTAATATTCAATTCAAGCATATGAAACCAACATCGATTCATTTTTAAAGCAAAGCAAAATCATAAGCTTATACAACTTTTACTTTTTCATACATGGATATTTGAGATAGATTCACATTTACGACCAAAGTTTTTTCCCTCTCTATAGTCCGATTTTTTTTTTGCTTATCCCTAGTACACGTGGTACAGGCCATGATAATCATGGTGGGTAGAAGTAGGCGACTGATTTTACTGTAAGTGCACCACATATCTATGCATGTGAAAAACAGTTAGACTTTGCACTTACAAAAGTGCCAGAACCCCGTTTGGTTGCTTGTACTCGCTGGTGATGGTAGTTGACAAGGGCCTGTCTGAACTCAAAGCGGCTTTAAGCTCCTGATAAGATCCAGACGTTCCTTCAGAGAAGACTTTGTCTGGTGTATATATTTTCTTTATTTAATCTATCCACTTCAGAGTATAGCAGGTGATGGGAAATCTGAGATAACTGAAACTTCGGCGATTGCAATTAACGAGAGCGATGATAATAATAGTAAATTAAAGGATTTTAGACCTAGTTGGATTCAAGACAAACACTTTGACCCCGATCCTCAAATAAAAAAATTACCTGTAAAAAGAAGCCAGCGAAATTTTACATAATTTACGTACAGATTTATAAAGTAGAATCGAATAAAAGGACCTCATACTATCAATAAAGAAAACATAAAATGATAAAAGCTACAGTAGAACCTCCATGAGAGGACACTCTCGCTAGACGAAACCTCTCTATAAAGGACAGTTTTTTTATCCCCCAAATGATCATTCTTACTAATTAGTAATTCTTCAGTAAGAAGACACCTTTAGCTCTGAAACTAGGTAGCCTTTAAAGAAAGGTTGTACTTGTAATAACTTTAGTGAAACGAAGAACGAAAACTTTTTATTTTTGGCGTACCTTTTGCACCATTGAAAATTTGAATATTTAATCAAAAGAAATAAACACAAAAATATTAAATTAAATGAATGCAATAATGAAGAAAATAATGCAAATTATATATATTCAAAACAACTATGATGATAACAACTTGTGAATTACAGAAGCAAAGAATATTCACAGAATATTTCACGCTGATATATTACAGTACTGTAAAACTAAATGTAGATATGTTTATACTAAATCCTTATTTACCATCTATTCCAGTAACAAATTTGCATAAATATGCCCTGGAGTAGTAATGACTCACCCATTCCAACGTCAACCTTCAACGCAACACAAGGCTGTCCTAATCGGTTTCCCAGATTGCAATACAAGGGCAGGCTTGCAAGCAGTTGCAGAAATGAGGTGCAATACCATTTTTTTTTAATAAGAGAGTTCTAAGAAAGAAAATCCTAACCCACATATGTAGTGTTTTGAAGAAATTAAGAAGTAAATATGCAAATAAAAGTTCGTTAAATACTTTAATGAGTAGAATTAAAGTAACACAGACATACACAAGCGAGATTTTTTTTCCTTTTCAATAAACAAAATAACAAGTAAAAATATAAGGTTGTCCAAAAGTTCATAAACATATTATGATTTATTTTACAAGTGTTTACGAACTTTTAGGACAACCTTGGTAATATTGGTAACCTTGTTAAAATTATAACAGAATTCTTATAGAAGGATGATTTAATCTCTGATGTTTTCTATATCAAGGGTGGTCAATCAGCAGGTGGGCCAAATTGCAGAATTACAACAACAACAACAAAAAAGCCTTTATTTAGGGTCACTGACCCTATACAGGATTCACCAGAGGTATGCATAAGAACAAAGCAGTGAGACAACGGAAATAGCGATATATACAGAGTAAAAAGAGAAAGAAAAAAAAAAAAACAAGAAAAGGAAAAAAAAAATAATAATAATAAGAAAGAGGGAAGCAAGAAATCAACACAAAAAGAGTAGCAGTAAGAAAGTGAGGAGTGAGTATCACTTGGCCTTCTTCTGAGATATGGACTTGTGGAAACCATAAAACGCCGTAGCAATATACTTATTCTGGGTCATATTGTCAATTATTGATGGAAGTGAAGCACAGAGTTGCCCAGTTTTGAGCATAAGGGTTCTTCTTTCTTCTTTCAGAGCAGAGCAATCAAAAATATAGTGAGTGATTTCATTTTGTAGTTTTGAATTACAGAAGGTACAAGTCGGGTCCTCACCGCAGAGCATCTTGGTGTGGTTTTCTCTAAAAAAACTTGAAAGTATTCTAACTTGTGCGAGTAGTCTTACAACCGGGAAAGGAAAATCCCCTAAAAGGTATCCCTCCGTCATGAAAGATATGTGAATGTCTTTGTAGTGAGAGTATAGCTTAGATTTATCCATTCTTGTAAGGTCGTTTTGTATAGATTGGTCTGCCGCTGTTTTTAAGAGCCCTGTAATCGCGCTCCTCAGCGTTTCAGGGTCATCACAGGAAACAAGTGCAGGGGATCCATTATCGTTAAGCAGATTAGTGAGCTTTTTAATGAAACCGATGGGTGTGCCCGAAGCATTAGAGAGTTCCCGTGTTCTATTAAAACATATACGTGGCAATCTGTCACTGCTCATATTCAACACCCGCAGCCAATACTTCAGGGTTAATTTTAAGGCTGTTACACTCAATGAGATACGACCGGTTTCTAATCTGATTAGGTAACCTGGAGTGTATCTGGGCAGATTCAGGAACCTACGGATAAATATGTCTTGTATATTGTCCAGTAAGTCTTTATGCTCTGTTGCCCATAATGGAGCGGCATACATCAGGACAGCTCTCACTATTGTATCAAAGAGTTTGATTGATAAATTTATTGACTTTGCTTTTGATTTTATTAATATTGGGTGTGTGGCGTTAATTGCTGTAAGTGCTTTTCCTTTAAAGTAATTTGCCGGGTGAGTAGTTGTTATTGTTGGTGTCAGAGGGAATCCCAAGTATGTATATCTTGAAGTTATTGCTATGGGTTTATCATTCCAGAACCATCTATCCTTATTTGAGGGTTTACCTCCATTACGGAACACCATAATCTTTGACTTGGACTCATTTAGTGTCATTAAGTTCTCATCGAGATATTCTTTCAGTATTTTGATCTTCTTTTGGAGGTTTATCCTGGACTCACCTATAATTGCTATGTCGTCGGCGTACAGCAATAAATGGATATCTCCAAATTCTGGCAAATTTACACTCGGCAGGTCTGAGTTATTATAAATTTCGATTAAGTCCGTGATAAATAATATAAATAGCAGTGGGGAAAGTGGTTCTCCCTGGAGGACTCCCGAGTTTATCTTAATACTTTCCAAATTGCAGAATTACAAGGTTGTCCAAAAATTCGTAAACACTTGTAAAATAAATCATAATATGTTTACGAACTTTGGGACAATCTTGTATCATTTAAAAGCACCAGTTTATTTTTATAACTATATGTATGAAATGAAAGGATTTAAAAGCGCGAATGTTTTTATACACAATACAAACTTCTACTGTCCTTACTATATGTAATGAATTATTTCTGGAATATGGTTCTTGTGTACCAAAAGGGGCACCTCTCCCTTTAAAAGAAATATTATCCTCCAGAAATTATCGCGGAGAAACTGACTAGCATGTTAAGCTTTACTGAATATTTTCAGCAATATATAAAATAATAATAAAACAAACTCAGAGGATAGGTTTCTTGATTTATTTATATATTCTATCAAGCTTTGGGTATTATAAACCATCTACAGGAATTTATGATCTAGTCATGTACTCTTTTTGAAGGGTTTAAAATACTCGAAGGTTTGAGAGAATATATAATGAAGCAAGAAACTTTTGTGTGAAGTTGTTTTATTATTAACACAAAGCAATAACGCGCCATCTATACATATAAAATGAAAGGATTTAAAAGCACGAATGTTTCTTTTATACATATTACAAACTTCTACTGCCCTTACTGCGATGAAAAAATATATTGGGAGGGCTTGGCTCATCAGTGGTGAACCCTCCCAGAGGTTTCGCCAATTTAATCTACCAGACCGCTTCTCAGAGCTCTAATACTGTATTGGACGATTCTGCTTATATACGCAGCACTGAAGGATGGAATCTCAGAAATGGTTTTATTATTACTAAATTATTTGCTTATTCTCTCATACAATTCTCTCAACAATGTATTTTAAATTAAATAATACACAACAGGTTTCTGGAGATAAGTTTCTTTTTAATTTTATTAACGTAATCTCAAAGCTTTCGGGCATCTCTGCCCTTCTACAGTAGTACATAAAACGAATAATAATAATCCAATATAAATATCAAGGGGACTTAAATAAATTGTGAATAATTTATTCGGTTAACCCAGGAACCAGAGTCACGTACAAAATACGCCAACCACCTGGATTATCTTTTAGACCTAAGTCTTTTTGTCATAAAAATAGAGATTGCCTGGTCGAAATTCATTGTTCTTGAAAATAAAGATACTTCGGCCAGTAAATATTTTATCGTAAAGATAATTTTTAACACCTTGCCAAATGTTTTAATTTTCTCCTGACGAGGACAAAAGATTTTTGTCGAAACGTCGAGGTAATAAAAAGATTTACTAGTCGAAGTATCTTTATTTTCAAGAACTATGTCTTTTTGGCTTTATTTGCAATACCAGTGGAAGTATAATTCCTGAGGTGGCGCCGAGGATACTTCTTTGAATATTTTCTAGGGATGCAGGGTTTAGCTTTGTAGTTCCTAAGAAGTTGGCCAAATATAGGTATAGAGGTATAATCTGTCTGTGTGTTTTACTTATCATTTTTCTTATCTTCTACAATATAGGTCTATAAGTAAAGACAATACACAGAGTGTGCTCTATATGTTGGGATTTGAAACATTAATTGCTGTTTAAAAAAAAAACACATTTAAACAACTATATTTATGAAAAAAAAAAAAAGAATTAAATAAGGTTTGACCATCATTGGTAAACTATTCAAATAATTTCGCCATTTTAATCCACCAGATTGCTACAAATGTTCTATATTGCTTGTTGTGTGAATGAACATACAATTCTATATACAGTTACGAGCGTCATGCGTGCGTTCTTCATCTCTGTCACCGTTTGCTTTTTTTTTGGAATGGCGCTCTCCTATTGGTTCGCTACGATGGCGCCGCCACTGCGCGAGACACTTTGTTTTTGACTTTGCCCCCCCACTCGCTTTTTGATTTTTGTAACTATTGTGTTGGAGCGGGTCGCTCCTTAAATAAATGCATATATTAGTTAATAACTAAATGGAATCCTCTCTTTCTTTTTCCCAGTAAGAGACGCCTACGGAAGCCAACAGTACATAGACAGATAAAGCACATAAGCTATAGTTATTAACTAAAATATGCATTTATTTAAGGCGCCAATTTATAATTGTAACAAATAGTATTTGAATAAAAACATTCAATCGGGTAAAACACGGGCGTTAATGATCCAACAGGTCCACGTGTCTAAATTAAAACACGGGCGTTGCCCGGGTCATTCGGCTAGTATTATATATTGTATATAAATTACTCTTCTGTATCAAAATTAATATGAAAACATCATGATTATCTCTAGGGATATGCGAGAGTTTATTTATTTTTATTAATTAAATCTCTAGAGTTTTCGGGTATGAAACAACGGGGGGTAAAATACGCTACAATAAATCACCAAAAGGACACCAGTTATAATACGAGTTATACGAGTTATAATACAGATTCTATTTTACATGATTAAATAAAAATGCTGTGGAAAATAAACTTTCATATTTATTTATTTTTATTATACAAAAAATTGAAGCAAATTTTAAAAATATTAATATATATTTAACGATAAATATATAAACATCTGGGATATAACTATGGAAGCAAGAATTACCGATCAAATCATAGTAATGACTATGCTTCTGTAGCTATTTCTTCAGAGGGTATATCTCTATTTGGAGTGAGCACAGAGAAATGTATCTTGTAAATTTCAGGAATGACCAGTCTTCTGTTAATATTATTGTATATTATTGATATAATGTATTTAATGCCAAGTCTTTATTTTTTTATTGGAGATGTTAAAGTAACGGGTTTTGGTGCTGATAAGAGAGGTGTGAAAGAATGACCTGTTTTCTTTATATGTTGATACATTGATTATATGTTGTCTTGGTTGTCACAATATATATATATATATATATATATTTCGTTTGTGTTCTGATATTCTTATATTTAAATGTCTGCCAATCTCACCTATATATCTAATCTTGCATTCATGAAATTCTTTGAAACATATTACATTCTTAATATGAGTTGGATAATTTAGAAAATTGTTCTTTGTTATGGAGTTTCTTAGTAACGTACTTTATTTGGGGAGTTGCTGTGAAAAAGCGTTTATTTCGAATTTCTTCAAATGATATAGGATCGGAATATAAACCTTTGTTCACACTTCATAATTTTAAATTGTGCGTTATTTCTCATTAATCTTATATGGTTTTAACCAATATCATCACGAGAGATAATATCCTTGGAAAGGTCATATACTTTTTTTTTGGAAAAAAAGGAATTTGAAATCAGGAAAGGATGAAGTGAGTTAAATGGAAGTGTGTTTGTCCAGGTGGAGAGGAACATTCTTCAGGCCTTGTTCCCAATGAATGAGTCCGAGAACTTCGACATGGGTCGTGTAGCCGCTCTCAAGATGTTTGGAAGAGTCCTCATCATGGCAAAAGACGGAGGGACCGTCCTACGTCCAGAGATCATGAAAGTGGTGAAAGACTTCGATCTCATCATCCGCAACATCACTGTCAACCTCGAAGGCCGAGATTTGGTGTACGAAGATATCTGCGCAAGAAAACGTGGACGTTGTTATTCCAACGATATTTTGGATTTTCCAAATGGCATTCCCCAATTCCAGAATGGTTCATACATCATTAAATGGCCATTAATGATTAGTCGAAAGACTTTTAAAGTAAATTTCTACGGCGCATTTCTTGGCGGTGTCGAAACAGATGCTGAAGGCTATGTCTTATCAGCTACAGTAGCTAAAATTGGTTATCAATTGGATCGTGCAAATCCTAAATTGGCAAAAGTCCTACCAGAATGGGAAGATAAATTCTTAAATCTCTTTCACCATCTACATTCAAGATATCCTAACTTGACTATTTCCTATTTGGTTTCCAAATCCTTATCGGAAGAAATAGAAAAGAATGCTGATACGGCTTTCCCATATTTCAGCATTACGGTGGTGGTTATGATTACATTTTCAGTATCATCTTGCATCATGCTGGATGCAGTACGTAGCAAGCCGTGGCTCGGAGTTCTTGGATTCATTTCATCCATGATGGCCGTTGGTAGTGCCTTCGGTTTCATGATCTATCTCGGTGTCATGGTGATTGGTATCAATTCAGTCATCCCCTTCTTGATGATTGGTGAGTTGACAATTGTCTAGTTATAAATTGCCATCTATCGATATCATTTGTAATAATTATTACTGACCATGTGTCTCTTTCGACATATATTATTAAATATTATCTTTACAGACCTTACTGCAATGATAAAATTTATTGTGTGAATAAGAGAACTTGGATCATCAATGGTGAACCTTCTCAGCTATTTTGCCAAATGAGAAGGCTCACTACTGAGGAGCCAAGCCCTCTTATTAAATAATTTCAATCATTGCAGTAAATCCTGTAAGTATAATATTCGATAATATAGATCAAAAGGAACACATTGATAAAAATAATGATTGATTTGAAATAAACGTTCTTCCCTTGACTTATAATTTAATAAAATCAATAATGCATCCAGGGTTAGGTTTCTTGTGCAACTTTTTATTTCTCTAGATTTCGGACTAATCAGCCTTCGACGGTTATAACACATTAACCACCTTTAAAGGGCTGAAAAATCCGAAAGCTTGAGAAATAAAAAAAAAAATGTACAAGAAACTTAGCACAGGATGCATTATTGATTTTATTAAAAACTAGACGGGTGACCCGGGCTTCACCCCGGGATTGACCCGTGTGCATATCTACCCGATTGATATATATTTAGATAAGATTTTTTAAAAATAATTGTTTGTTATTAGCATTATCTATTTGTTTGCATCAGCATAATTTAATCTAATCTTTGATAGAGGGCGCTGTTCGTGATCTAAGTAGAATAATTTGAATATATAGTTTTAATAATTGATTTATATATATTTTAAAATAGCCTATCGTCTTCCCCGTATTTTTTTACCTATGTATGGAAATTTTGGTTTGAATTAGTGAACTACTGCGAATTTGTATACCGGACATACAAACATACAAACATTGATTTTTATATATATAGATAAATAATACAAATTGTCTAAGCCACCGCCTTTCTGAACGACTATCTTTTTGCGCTTCCACCTTTACACATTCCAAAACATCACTAACTCTAGAATAGACAAAAGGAGTGTATCGGTGTTTCTAGACTGTCTCTCATGAAGTTGTACTCTTATCTGTGGTTTCCACCTCTAGAATAGACAAGAGCAGTATTGATGTTTTAAGGCTTTCTCTCATGAAGCTGTTCTATTTGTCGTTTTAACATTGCTGTCTTGATGTCAAATGTTGGAAGTTAGGTTATATATAAGTATCGAAATAGAGACACCATTCTGAATTTAGAAATGACAGCCAACCTCTGGAATAGATAAAGAGACTATTGATGTTTTTTTAGGAAATCTCTCATAATAAGTTGTACTATGTTGTACTGTTTGTTGTTATGTTGTAATATTTGTTGTACTGATGTCCAATGGTGGGTGTCTAGGTATCGGCATGGACGACACCTTCGTCCTCCTGGCTGCTTGGAGACGTACAGACCGTAGCGCCAGCGTGGCGTCTCGTATGAGTGTTGCTTACAGACAAGCTGGCGTATCCATCACTGTCACATCTCTCACCAACTTCATCTCTTTCTGGGTCGGCTTGTCTACTCCATTCCCAGCCATGAAAGTCTTCTGTTCCTATACCGCCGTGGCAGTTCTCTTCACCTATCTCTATCATATCACTTTCTTCGGTGCATGCATGACTCTGGCGGGGAGACTGGAGGCTCGAAATCTGCATTCTCTTACTCTTCTGCCGTCTACTCCCAAGTCTCTAGCCAGTAGGTACCTTTAGTTATCACCATAGCCTACATTTGGTTTGCAATTTGTTCATTTGAATCATTCATGTAATACAGGCTGGTATAAACCGTTGGTTTTCGATCTCTACGACCCAGGTTCGATTCCCGCATTGGACACTTTTTTATGATAAAAAACCTCCAATGTCCACCTTTTCTTGCAAAAGTCCAACCCCACCAGTGAGTGCAAGTAACCAAACGGGGCTCTGGCATATTTATTTGTAAGTACAAAGAAAGTCGAACTGCTTTTCACATGTGTAGACATGTGGTGTACTTACAGCAAAAGCAGTCGACTTCTACCCACCATGATTATCATGGCCTGTACCACGTGTACTAGGGATACGCAAAAAATGTAATACAGAATTTTATAAATAAGTCGCAATTATAATCTATCAAGCTATCGAAGATCAAAATCTCAACTTATCGTACATGACTATCCTGTCTGTATAAGAACACTTAGCCAGAAATCAAGCCAAACATAATTGAATAAAGTAACTTTAACCTTTAAAATAGTCTATCGTTGATATTTTGATCTTACACCGCTTGTAATACAAAAAATGTGTGTTGTGTTTAAAGCTTATTGTCACAAACAGATTTCAATTCCAACTATTTTCAATACAGTAGAACCTCCCTGTAAAGGACATCTAAATGCAGAGCCAAAGTGTTCTTTAGGGAGAGATGTCTTCTAACCGGTGAGTTGTTAAATAGTAAAAATGATAATTTTGACAATAAAAACTGTCCTTTATAGA
This sequence comes from Cordylochernes scorpioides, assembly GCA_030710605.1. NCBI lineage: Eukaryota > Metazoa > Arthropoda > Arachnida > Pseudoscorpiones > Chernetidae > Cordylochernes > Cordylochernes scorpioides. The sequence continues at coordinate 18,429,501 of CP092865.1, forward strand.
AAGATGTCCTCTAACGTGAATGTCCTCTCATTGAGTTTGTTCTACTGTATCAACTTATTCAACAACATTTTTTTTTTCAAAATTCGACACTATTTTAAACGCGTAAGATTCTTTTTGAAATTAAACGCGGAAGAGCGATTGCTCGAAGCATATTATATATTTATAATTGTAAGAAATTGTTAAATTTCAAAAAGAATCTTATACGCGTTTAAAATAGTTTCGAATTTTTATAACAGATGGCGCGCTAGTGCATCATATTATAAACATTTTTTTTGCTTATCCCTAGTACACGTGGTACAGGCCATGATAATCATGGTGGGTAGAGGATGGCGACTGCTTTTACTGTAAGTGCACCATATGTCTACACATGTAAAGCAATTCGACTTTGCACTTACAAATGTGCCAGAGCCCCGTTTGGTTACTTGCACTCGCTGGTGGGGTTGGACTTTTACAAGAATCGGGGGCCATTGGAGCATTTTTTTTAAATCAGAAAAAAGTGCCCAATGCGGGAATCGAACCCAGGTCATAGCGGTCGAAAACCAACGGTTTAGATCATCCTTCCACCGACCCCATTCAACAACATGAAGTTTCACTATTAAGGCTATTTAATTTTGTTGTATTAAAAAAGTCAATACACAATTAGCTCATTATTGGTAAAATCTCTCAGCGGTTTTGACTATTTGATCTACTTGAGATCGTTACAATTATTGTATAATCAGTTTTTTTACTTTTATAGTCTTAATTTTGTTTCTTAATTAGGAATTTGGTATTTAGAGTAATTATTGAGAATATGATTTTTTCTGGTTGTGTAAATTATATTTATTTTGTTGTCGAGCACAGCTCCTCAGCATGAATAAATTTTCTATATATAATTCTTACCTTTTCTTTTAGAGTGATTGTGTAGAAATTTGTCTTTTAAAATAAAATACAAAATAAAATCGCGCAAATAATGGCTATTTATATATTTTTGCAAATAGATGACGCTAAATGACATTGTTGGAGCTTTTTATACAAATTTTAAATACATAATTGCATAATGCTTATATACACATTAGTATATGAAAAAACAATAGAAAAAATAAAAGATAAGTGGGTCAGGTGTTGATATTAAAAATAAAGAAGGCATCTCCTGACCACGAGCACATGTGCTTTTTAGATGGCAGAGCGCCATCTAGTGGAGCAAGAATAAACTAAACGTTTATTTAGCTTGCTCCGTGATATTTGGCCAACCCAATTTCTTGATAAATCAAGAAAAGTCATCCACGAACGCGTTTCGCGCTGTTGGCGCTCGTCAGCGTGGAGTAGACTGTAACCACTGCGACCAAAAAGACTAAAAAGCACATGTGCTCGTGGTCAGGAGATGCCTTCTTTATTTTTAATATCAACACCTGACCCACTTATCTTTTATTTTTTCTATTGTTTTTTTCATGTGTTAAGCGTCTTTACGCAAATTTGGCCTTAAATACCCATTTCTTGATTTCCCAAGAAGCCATTGGGATCAAAAAATCTTTTTGGTCGCAGTGGTTACAGTCTACTCCACGCTGACGAGCGCCAACAGCGCGAAACGCGTTCGTGGATGACTTTTCTTGATTTATCAAGAAATTGGGTTGGCCAAATATCACGGAGCAAGCTAAATAAACGTTTAGTTTATTCTTGCTCCACTAGATGGCGCTCTGCCATCTAAAAAGCACATGTGCTCGTGGTCAGGAGATGCCTTCTTTATTTTTAACATTAGTATATATTAAAAATAAAGAAGGCATATCCTGACCAAAAGCACACGTGCTTTTTTAAATGGCAGAGCGCCATCTAGTGTAACAGAAATCAAATAAACATTGATTTAACCTGTTCCTTGATATTTGGCCAACCCAATTTCTTGATAAATCAAGATAAGCCATCCACGAACGCGTTTCGCGCTGTTGGCCCTCGTCAGCGAGGAGCAGACTGTACCACTGAGACCAAAAATAATGTTGGTCCCAGAGGCTTCTTGAAAAACCAAGAAATGGGTATTTAAGGTCAAACTTGCGTAAATACGCTTAACACATGAGAAAAAAATAGGAAAAATAAAAAATAAAAAGGTCAGGTGTTGATATTAAAAATAATGAAGGGCATATCCTGAACAAAAGCACATGTGCTTTTTTATATATATTATATATGCAAATAATTCTAAGTCCTTCAAAATTTATTCTTGTATTGCTAGTGATTCAGTTAAATGTGAATTCAACCAGACAGGAGACAATAGCTTAAAGTCCATAACTCTCTTGTATCTAAATGATAAAAGTCTTCAAAATGGGATTCAATCAAATGGTAAAATGATTATGTATAGTATTTACTGAACATTCAAGCTGCTAAAATCATTTTCAAATTTTATAATAATATATTTATTTAACAATTGTGTGTGTGTGCAGAGTACACGCTATATCCACAAATCGGATATTTACGTGTGAAATATATACATTTAAATGAAAAACATAATAGTTTAAAGAGATATATACATATTTACATATCACTATGCAAATTGATTACATTAGTAGTCACTTATTTAGTTAAGTACATTCTGCAGAATTTGTTGAATCTTTGGTGTATGTCCTTAGTGTAGACCAGATGTTGCATATTTGTTATGGGAAGTTGATTTAGTTCCCTAAGGTCAGCGGTCAGTCTTATATAAAAATATATGACTCATTTGTTTAATTTATTTCAATTTAAAGCGCTATGTCCCCCTAAGGACACTTGCGCTGTCATACATGTATGTCTTTACATTTGTCTATACATATTTATTTACAATAATTTTAGGCTGTAAAGTCATAAGATATTAACAAGGAAAAAGAAAGAAAAAAGGAAACATTGCCATTAAATATTTACAACAAAATTATAGTTTATTTATCACTATTATTAAAAAGAGAGAGAAGAGGAAAAAAAATGTTTATATGTAATATTTTAAACATTCTAATGATAAATAAAATTCCTAAACCTTAAAGAGGACAGAGAACTGTGTAAAAACAAGAAAGAGATTTCTGAAAATATCTACAATTAACATATTTTAAATATCAAAATTCGAAACTATTTTAAACGCGTAAAATTCTTTTGGAAATTAAACAATTTCTACTGCCCTTACTGCAATGGAAAAATTAAAGGGAGGGCCTGGCACATCAGTGGTGAACCCTCCCAGCAGTTTCGCCAGTTTCGAATTTTGATAACAGATGGCGCGCTAGTGCATCATATTATAAATATATTTTTAATTTTCTAGAATATATTTGTTACTATAAATATAATTAAAAATATAAATATATAAAAGGTATTACATTTAATATACGTTTCTTTAATGAAAATACTTTGATCTGTTACTATTAAATTATTGTTGAATCTATAGTCCTGAAAAACAGGAAAATCCAGTAAAAGATGTATTGAGGTTTGACTGATGTATGGTTCCTCTATTTAAATTCGTTATTCTAATCGTTATATGGTATTGCAGAAAACCGAGGCCCTTGGTTCAGGCTCTTCTGTACCGGAGGTCGTAATCCTGAAGATCCGGACAATCCTGATGACAATGAAGACCACTACATGATGGTGTGGTTCAGAGACAAGATGGGAACTGCTCTTGAGTCAACCCGGGTGAAGATCATCGTTTTCATCGGTTTTGGTCTGTACCTCGCTCTTGCAGGCTGGGGTATCGCTCATCTCGAGGAAGGCATCCAATTCCAAGAACTAACACGCTACGATTCTTATGCAGCCAAATATTTTGAGATTGAATATCAGCATTTCCAGAGATATCCATTCCGTATCCAGATACTTCTAAATTCCACCATCAACTATGCCGATCCACAAATCCAACATGATGTTGAAGCCATGGTTCAACGTTTTGAAGCTAATTCTTTCATTGAAGCTAAATACCTGACTGAATCCTGGCTTCGCGTCTTTCTTCGTTTCCTTAAAGATAGAAGAACAAGTTATTTCCTTGAAAACTACAATCTTACTAAAAAAGAAGATTTTATCCATGTTTTAAGACATGTATTCTTCCGATTTGAGCCTGCAAGACATTTTGAAAATGATGTTCTTTTTAATGAGAATTTCACGGAGATCATTGCAACTAGGTATATCGTCCAAAGTGGGCCTGTCACAGAAGCAGTGACGGTGAAAAAATTTATCAGTGAAATGCGTGCCATCGCTGATAGTTCGCCATTCAATATCTCCATCTACCATTTCTACTTTGTACTTCTGGAGCAGTTGCTTTTTATCCGTGATATCACTATACAAGCTATTGTAGTGGCTGCTATTGTAATGATGTTTGTTATCTTTATTTTCATTCCTAATCCTGTTTGTGCATTCTGGGTTGCTTTCTCTATTGTATCCATTGAGATTGGAGTTGTAGGTTATATGGCTCTATGGCATGTTACCCTTAATATAACATCTATGGTTTGTCTTATCATGTGTATAGGTTTCTCAGTCGATTATAGCGCCCATATCTCTCACGCATTTATTTCAAGTAAAAAAGAATCTATTAGTGAAAGAATGCGTGAAGCACTTTTTTATGTAGGCATGCCAATCTTCCAAGGAAGTGTTTCAACAATGATTGGTGTTATTGCACTTGCTTTTGCACCATCACATATGTTCATAGGTTTCTTTAAAACTGTTTTTCTGGTCATTTTATTTGCAGGACTACATGGACTAATTATTCTTCCTGTTTTACTTTCCATTCCATATGAGAAATTGAAAAATAACTTGGAAGCGTTTAAGAAAAGACTCTTTGAAACGTGTTTTGCCAAAGGAACATCAAAGAATACAGTAACCTTAGAGAAAATCTCTCCTATACAAACTCCTAATAACCAAATAACAGTTGTGGAAGTTGCTACTTCGCCACAAGAACCAGTTGCATGTGTCAATGATGGTTTTGTTGAAGAACCGTTATAATATATAGTTTTTTAAACATATATATCAATGAATTATATAGTCAACATATCTTGTTTTTTATATATAATTATGCAACTTTTTCTAATTAGAAACTATACAATCGAACCTATCTCTCTCTCTCTTGATGTAACCGGGGTTCCTGGAGCTACGTACTAAAGTCACCAAGTATCAGAACTATTGAATTATTTTAGCGTGCTATCTATAAGGGAAAAAATTGAAACGGCTTCATGTATACTCTAACCAAAAAACGATTTTTTTGTCTCTATTTCAATAAGTAAAATATTGTAAAGTCTTGGGTGATCATTATAGAATATTCCAAGTATTTTTAATAGTTTAATCTACTAGATTGTATTCTAGACTATTGCATTTTTCACTGTTCAATTTATATAGATGTGCATTTAATACTCCTTTATCATTTTTTAACTACAGTAATCTCCGACAAAAAGTAAAAAATACAAACTTTTTTATGATGCGCATTAGCGTGCCATCTGTTATCAAAATTTGAAACTATTATAGACGCGTATGATTCTTTTTTTAAAATTTTAAAAATTATCTTTAAAAAAGAATTATAAGCATCTATAATAGTTTCGAATTTTGACAAACTATTTTTTTATAAATAAAATCAAAAATTGAAATATTAACAATACATTTACTTTATTGAATAGCAGAACAACTAGATTTCGAGACACACTTTTGAATATAAGCTTGTTGAAGAAGCTCTTTATAGAAACTTTTGCCATTTTACTATTTAATAAACATCGAATTGCATTTATCTTTTTACATTTTTACTCATAGTGGTTTAAATTTTTTTTAAGTTGCGAGTTAAAAAAAGCTCCAATTTGTATTCAAATTATACAATACTTTACAGTAGTAATTGTTTTCTTTTAATTTTATAAACCTTTAAAAGCTCTATTTCTTTATCTCTTGCAATCGCTGCTGAGGTTGAGCTTTTGGAAATTTCGGGAGCAATTGTAACATTTTTTAAATTAGAAAAAAATATCCAATATGCGGGATTCGATCCTGAGTCGTAGCAGTCGAAAGCCAAAGGTTTAGACCATTCATTTATCGACCCCGTAAAATATATGATAATTTTAAAATATATTCTGCAATTTACCTTAATTATGACCATAGGTTTCAACTGGTGGTGAAAATCTCTCTTGATTTCTCTCTTCAATATAGTACGTCTTCTATATCTGGTGTCGTCAATGTATCCTTTAATAAATCCTTTCAGTAAGTTATCCTGTCTTAGCGCTCATGACTTATTTAAATTTTAATCTTATTTCCGATTTCAGGTGGATCAGTCCTAAGACTAATGTGTTTCCTCAATCAATCTATTTCAAGATGTTCGATCCATAACCATAGTTTTCTACTGGTGTTAAGACTTCTTGGTTTCTCTCTTCTGTTGGCTTATACATGTAGTACGTCCTCTGGATGTAATGTCTTCAGTAAGTCATCTAGATCATTCTCGAATAGATTATAAATATATACCCACTCCCTCTCTGTGTGTATTTCTTTAAATTAAAAGACACTTTAGCCAGTAAATGGTTTTCATTTTTTTCAGCGTTTCGACAAAAATATTTTAGCCTTGCCAAGAAAAAAAAACTTTATGGAAAGTCGTTAAAAATATTAAATATTTTTAACGTCTTTTCATAAAGTTTTTTAAAACTTTTTATCCTGACGAGGACAAACGATTTTTGTCGAAAAAATAAAAACTCTACTAGCTGAAGTATATGTTACTTCAAGAACAATGAATGCCGGCCAGGTAACTTCTATCTTCAAGATTTAGTTAATTGTTACAATATTAGAGTTATTGCCCTTCTGCTTGGAGTACAAGACTTCAGCCCTACAGCTCTGCCCCACTTCCAGCTTGGAAATACCTGGTGACCAGGTTCACCACAATCTTCCCCATGACTAGAAATCTCTTCTAGACTGTGGCTGTACAGTACCTGGGTAGTTGGTGATTAACATTCCAGAAACTCAGGTTACCTCTATTTTATCTCTCTATTAGTAATCGTAATAGTGATTTTTTGCTAGTTTTGTAAATCGATTTAAAAAAGAATATAGATACATCAATCATTCTTGAGTTTTTCAATTTCCTAACATTTCGCCAACTCACTACCACCTTCCTCAGGGGAATGTGACAAAGAGATGACAGTGAATATCAGAAACATTGTGAAGTATAAAAAAACTCAAGAACGCGGTTGATATATCGATATTTTTCAAAGTTACAATATGAGTTAGGTTATATATCTATAGGTTCTTTGTTAAGGAGTTTCTGCATCAGTTCAAACTCTATTATTAATGAAGAGTTTGACGCGAGCAAAAGCTTTATGTTAAAATAAAACCAAAACTAATTGTGTCAATATACATTTTATAATTTATATTAAACATAATCATGTAAATAGTATCTATGCCATATTAAAACTATCATATTCTTGTGTATATATATTTGTATTACCATATTTTATTTCTTTCTAATTTGCTCAATTATTTAATTACATAAATTCTATTTATACTTTTCTTAAATATCATTTTTACATCATTACCATAGCTGTACATATAATTATTATGTAGATATGAAGAACTACTTTTTAAATCAAATAAAGATTTTACAACAAAAAAATGACGAGTCTTTCTTTTGATACTAACATAATATAACCAGATATAAAGAGACAAGGGTCGCCTCTCCAGTCAAAATAGACGTCTAAAACCAGACGCCATCTATTGACCGTCGCCGCAACTAGCGGCCTTAGACGTCTATTTTGACTGGAGAGGCGACCCTTGTCTCTTTAGATCAATTTCCTCCCGGCAAAATTTCCATCTATAACCAGATATGTATATGAAGGTAATAGTGGAGACGAGATCATTGGCTTCTTGTGCATATGTGATGGAAAATTTATTACTAATATATATATAAATTTTATATATAATATATATATTTTTTCAAAAAGGAGAATAAATCTTAATCAACTATAATATTAGCCTTAATGTATATATATATAAATGTATATATATATATACATTAAGGCTAATATTATAGTTGATTAAGATTTATTCTCCTTTTTGAAAAAAAAAATATTAGGGATTATATAACAAAAAATAATGATCGAAAAAAAATGATGAGTAATTCTTTTAATCTCAAAACCAGTTCAGATAGTTAGGGTAAAATCATCTGAATCCAGATCATCTGTAGATCTTTCTTCTTCAACCATAGTTAAGATTGGCTCATCAACTTTTGCATCACCTTCTGAAGACATATACTCATCTTCCTCTATTTTGACTTCGGATTTACCCTCTTCAACAATTATTATGCTCTTTTCTTGAGGAGCTGGCGGTGATCCAAATAGTAAATGTTTGATTGAAACTCTTTGCTTACGTCCTTTCCATATTTTCTGTATTGAAATAGCTGCTTTAATTTCTTCAGGAGTAGCTTGTTCGGATGCTTTCATCATCTGTTTTAAACGGCTCTTGTAAGCCGGTAATTCCACTCTGGAAGTCATTCCGAAATAATCGGATGGTATAAGTCGTGGTCTTTTATAATTTCCTTTTGAAGTTCTGCAGAAATATCCTCGAATGGTACTTTGAATAGTTGTCATTAGTTGATGAGCTGTTAAAATATCGAGTTTAGTGAGTATTTGCTCACGCATTATTCTACCTGCTTCTCTTCGTGCTAAGATAGATCGGTATCTAACAACGCAGAATTCTATGAGCCTCTGACGAAGTTGAAGTTGCTCATGAAAGAATTCAATAGCACATAGATATATGTTTTCTGGAAATTCAGGCTGCTTTACTAATAGATAACGAATTAAGCTTTTAGCACATGGTGGCAATGTCTGTGGAACACAAACATTCTTGAGGTCGAAATATTTGGCCATGCTGATATGAACAATTTTAAAAGAATAAATTAGATAGTTTTTTTTTCTATCTTAATACGATTTCCGTATAAGGTTTTTCGTTCTCTACCTACTGTTTGATTTCTATGTTTTTATACATTGAAAACCATTTAATATTTACATTTTTACAAAGTGCTTAACTTTGAAACAGTAAAAAAGAGAAAAACAAAGTGAGGTTTAGATCCAAGCTTAGTTTTCATGGGTTTATAACACGTGGAACGTGAGGGCTTTGTGCATTTCGTTAACTTTAGGATGATTACTGAATTCTCTTATGAATATAGACATTTTATTAAAATTTATTGCAAAATTTTAAGTCTAATTTTTTATATTTAGAAATATTTCTACATAAATTTTATGCTGTAATGATAAAATTTTGAATTGGAGAGCATAGCATGAGGGATTAGTAGTTTAGACTGGGTAGGAGGGAGAAACTATACTAGCTTGAGATTGAAACCAATTTTTTATTACATAGTTCATTTATGATCCTAACATGAGAGTTAAATACAAAATGGGAACAGAAAAAAATAGTAAAGAGAGGAGCATGACGCCATTAGAGACCGGAAACAGCTTAAGAGCAGAGAAACTGAAGAATAATTTGATTGATGGACTGAATAGGAAGTTTTGAAGAGAAATGCTCCAGAAAGAGAACTATGAGGCGCTCTTGGAGACCAGAACCATCTCAAGATCAGGGAAACTGAAGAAAATGATTGTTGGACTGAATGGAAAGTTATGAAGACATGAAGAGAAATGCTCCAGAAGAGAACTATGAGGCCCCTCTTGGAGACCAGAACCACCTCAAGATCAGGGAAACTGAAGATGGAGAATTTGACTATTGGACTGGATGGGAAGTTATGAAGACATGAAGAGAAATGCTCCAGAAGAGAACTATGAGGCGCTCTTGGAGACCAGAACCATCTCAAGATCAGAGAAACTGAAGAAGGGAATTTGACTGTTAGACTGGATGGGAAGTTATGAAGAAATGAAGAGAAATGCTCCAGAAGAGAACTATGAGGCGTTCTTGGAGACCAGAACCATCTCAAGATCAGGGAAACCGAAGAAGGGGAATTTGACTGTTAGACTGGATGGGAAGTTATGAAGAAATGAAGAGAAATGTTCCAGAAGAGAGCTATGAAGCGCTATTTGAGACCAGAACCACCTCAAGATCAGGGAAACTGAAGAAGGGGAATTTGACTGTTGGACTGGATGGGAAGTTATGAAGAAATGAAGAGAAATGCTCCAGAAGAGAACTATGAGGCGTTCTTGGAGACCAGAACCACCTCAAGATCAGGGAAACTGAAGAATTTGACTGTTGGACTGGATGGGAAGTTATGAAGAAATGAAGAGAAATGTCCCAAAAAGAGAACTATGAGGCGCTCTTGGAGACCAGAACCATCTCAATAGCAGAGAAACTTAAAAATAATTAAACTGATATTCTGGATATGAAGAAATGAAGAGAAAATACAGGGTCCATTATGAAAGTAATGAGCATAATGTTATTGTGACGCGACGATAGATGGCAGCACGGTAAAACCGTGGGAAATGTGGTGGAGGGATATGCTCTTTCAATCCATCCGGTCGTCAGTTGAGTTCGAGCAGTGTGAGGGGAGATACATTCCTCCGCTTGAAGTGTGTTTTCTACTTTTGTAACATAGCGTGATGGAGCGTTCGCTTGAACAACAATACGCCATAAAGTTTTGCGTGAGGCTTGGAAAAAATGCAACCGAAACATTCCAGATGCTGCAAAAAGCCTTCAAGGACGATTGCATTTCAAGATCACAGTCTGGGAAGTGGCACAAGGCGTTCAAGGAGGGCCGGGAGGAGGTCGCCGACGAACCCCATTCAGGACGCCCAACAACGGCCAGAACTGACGAGAACGTGGATCGTGTGCTCGAAGTTTTGCGTACCGACCGTCGATTAAGCATCTAGCAAATTGCTGACACATTACACATGTCCACATTTGTGGTACATGGGATAGTGACCGAGAATCTGCAAATGCGTAAGGTCTGTGCGAAGCTTGTGCCGAAAGTGTTGACGCAAGACCAGAGAGAACTTAGAGTTTTGCGATGTCAAGAATTGTTGGATTTGATTCAAAATGAACCGGACTTTCTGAACTCTGTAGTAACCGGAGAAGAATCCTGGATGTTTGAATACGACCCAGAGTCGAAAAGGCAGAGCTGTGCATGGCACACAAATCATCCCCACGCCCCAAAAAGCGCGAATGACCATTCGCGCATCAAAACGATTATCATTGTCTTCTTTGACATCCGAGGAATAGTTCATTGTGAGTTTGTACCGCAAGGAAAAACTGTAAACTCAGCTTTTTACCTGGAGGTGCTCAGGATATTGAAACGCCGGTTCGCACGCGTGAGGACTGACATTAAAGACACGGTCAAGCTCCACCATGACAATGCCACCAGACACACAGCCTTCATCAATACCAACTTCCTGGCCCGGAGCAACACCCCGGTGATCCCTCACCCCCCTTACAGTCTCGACTTAGCTCCATGTGACTTCTTTTTGTTTCCGCGACTCAAGAGAGAGATGAAAGGAAAACATTGGGAAACCGTGGAAAACATCCAACACCATGTTACAACGTTCCTGAGAAGCATTCCTGTCGAGGAGTTTCAGGGTGCCTTTCAGGCGTGGCAAACGCGTCTACGCAAGTGTATTGATGCAGGAGGAATGTATTTTGAAGAATATTGAACATTTGCACAAATTACGATCAATAAATGTATTTTGCCAGTAAATGCTCATTTCTTTCATAATGGACACTGTATCAAGAGAGATACTACAATTTGATCTTTACACCATTAGAACCAGAACCTATTCAAGAGTAGAGAACTTGAAGAAAATACATCATTTAGCAGTGTATTTTAATATACCATAATTAATTCATAAATTTAATATATAAAAATGCAAATTATATGTTTATATTGATGGCTCTGAATCAAATGTGTTTATACGTACATTGGAGTATGAAATAAAAATAGTTTAAAATTTTGCTTCCAGATGGCGGTACCTGCTTGCCTTAGCAGAGTTTTATAATAATAGAATGTTTTGAAAATACATATTCTTGAAAATGGTTTTGGTCAGATTGAGACAGGTTAAATACAGATAGAAAAAATTAATAGAAGTGTAAATAGCTTTTTAATTTATTACTGTAAAAATTGGAATTAGTGGTGAACTATCCAACCACATTGGGATATCAAAATTCGAAACTATTTTAAACGCGTAAGATTATTTTTGATATTAAACAATTTCTACTGCCCTTACTGCAATGGAAAAATTAAAGGGAGGGCCTGGCTCATCAGTGGTGAACCCTCCCAGCGGTTTCGCCATGCAATATAACAGCGATATGGTAGATTAAACTGGCGAAACCGCTGGGATCGTCCTATCCGAAGAGATTCCAAAGGTCTTGAGCAATGGCCAAAACGAATAGCTCCGAAGACGGTATCTTATCCCGATTCTTTTAGACGATCTCAAGGTCAGGATACTTCTTTCCGTGATGCATCAACTTCGTTTTTATATTCTTCACCCAAATATGGAAGCAATATCTATAATATCGAATCTGAAACTTGAAACTTACCTATTTACATATAATCTGGAGTTCCCCTTAACACTACAGCGCCATATGAATTCTGTGTACAGTCATTTTGTCTTTCATCCATCTCTTTTAAATATATTTTTTGTTAAATTAACTTTTTTTCCCCTTTATAAAATATAATCATAGAATTGTGTTAATAGTCCTTATTGATTCCCACAAACATTGGAGATTTTGATTTGAAGGTCAATAATTTTTATATTGAAAATTATCATTCTCTTTGTATATCATTTAACACACAATATGGCCACACACAACATACACCTTTTTAAAAAATAATAAAAGATCAAATATGTGAAATAAACTCTGAGAGAAAACTGACAAAAACTATAACAAGACTTAGAACAAAACACTATAAAGGAATGCCAATACATCCAGATGGCACAAGAAAATACAGGACATGCAACAATTGTCCTGGTGTGGAACTAACACCTACTCACATATTCTCATGCCCAGCAATGGCCGCAGCCTTGCAGAAAATTGACATGGACCCAGAGCAGCAGCTTTACACACCCAAGATAGTGGACATTGCTGCTGCTGTGATAGAGATGTATGGAGACATCTGAGGCTCTTTATTGGACACAACAACAATAACATATATTTTAGTACCCGGAGATTTTAAACCTGTTTATTCGTGATTTTGATTTGTAGAATCTGGAAATGGGTTACACAATATAAAGAAGTTATTTGCGGTGTTTTGTATTATGAGTGAATCACCCTATTGAAGGAGATGAAGGCCCAAACCCTTTAGCAACAATATTAAATTACCTACAAGAAACTTATATCGACTAAATTAAACTCTTCGAATAAAAATAGCGAAATATAACGATGATTGAAGAGGAGTGCCTTATAAGAATTTTATTCGCAAGCTTTCGGACGTATTGTAAAGCCTGTAGAAGGACGCATGCGTCCGAAAGCTTGCGAATAAAGTTCGTATAAGACACTTCACCTGGGTGATTTTTATTTCTTACTGATAAAATATTACGAAACATAGCAACATGGCGTCTGGTTTTGGCGGGAGAGGCAACCCTTGTCTCTTTGGAAACATATCAAGTTGAAAACATATATATCATAAATACAATATTCTCTCAAACATCCCTGTATTAAAGTTTCTTTATTGATATAAAAATCAAGATGGAAAGTTTTCGATTATCTAAAACTTTTTATGGGGTATTTGAATAAAAATTAAGTAAGAAAAAATACATTAACAAATCTTAAAACACGATACATCTCATATTTTAAGATATTTTTATTTGTATTATTCCTTTACTAAGTTTTTCTTTGAATATTTACATCCTGACATTGTCATCTTGATTTCTATAATATACACTCATGAAAAAACCTTAAGAAAATTTCATATTTTATTGTCGCCACGGTCGTTTTTTTTTTTTTTTGAGGAGACAGAGGAAATTTTGTTTAGATTTAGTTATCTCGTGTGTTTTCAATAAGTCTCATTTGTATCAAATATCTTTCAGAGTTATTGTCTGAATCCCGATATACATGCTAGAAGGTGCAACTTCTTAAAGTTTTTTCTATGAGTCTATATTCTTAGAATGTATATATAGTACAACCATAAAGAAATTAGAAAATACTCGCCAGTATACAAAAACCGAGACAAAATTAATATAACTCTAAAAGATATCGAAGAAATTATTATTTCGATATTAAATAGGAAAGCACTCAGCCCTGATAGAATTAGCAATAATTTGATCAAATATACCAGTGCAAAAACATGCCCAATCATCCTACAAATATAACGTGTAGGTCTAGACTATCTATATCCCTGACTATTAGAAAAACTCTTGGGTGAAATTATTACCAAAACCAGACCCCAAACAAATGACGACAATAGTAGAAGATACAAACCAATATCATTGATGTCAAATATTTCAAAAATCCTTGTGAGAATATAATAAAAAATAAATTTATGACATATGTAAATCAAGATTCCATTTGATCCCTTGTGGATCTCATGGAATAAAGCCCACCCTCAACTGACGAGGGCCATTAGCCCGAAACCATTGTCTCTAGGTGGGCGATTTTCAGTTTGTCAAAACTGGTGTTGTGGCTTTGTCACCAACTCGAGGCCGCTAGTTTGCGGCGACGGTCAATAAATGGCGTCTAGCTTTTACGTCTATTTTGACGGGAGAGATAACCTTTGTCTTTTTAGTTGAATATCCTACCGCAAAATTTTCCACCTTTATGATATATGATGATGAAAACAAAATGATGAACTCCAGACAACACGGCTTCATCAAACACAAATAAACAATCAATGCAAAGGAAGACTTAAATGAAACTACCCTGGAATATAAGCAAAGGGAAATGACAGAGGTGGATATATTGGGGTCTTTGATAACACAATGTGGCCGCAATTATAGAAAGAATGGATGTAGGTAATGTTCGCACTTCCTTGTTATATCCAATCATATTTAAATAATAAAAGGAAGATATATATTTGTCTAATGGTGATGAAACTGTTACACAAACTTAAAGGATTTTCTCAAGGCCTGATAAGATTATCAATAATTTGATAAAATATGCCAGTGCAAAAACATGCACAATCATCCTACAAATATCAGATAAACGTGCAAGTTTAGGATATTTCCCTGACTATTAGAAAAACCAGACAAAACAAATTACGAGAATAGTAAAAGTTACAAACCAATATCATTGATGTCAAATATTTCAAATATCTTCGAGAATATAATAAAAAACAAACTTATGACATATGTAAATCTAAAAAGACAAAGGTCTCCCGTCAAGATTCCATTAGATCCCTTGTGAATCTCGTGGAATAAAATGACGAGATCCATTAGCCCGAAACCATGGTCTCTAGGTGGAACCACTGTCTCCATTGTTTTGGAATATATTGCTAGATGATTTATAAATGAAGAATGAGCGCCAAAAGCCAAGATATATATATATGCTACAGTATAGATATATGCAGAACACTAAATATATTGATGCTATTTTATACTTGAGACATACAGTTTGATTCTCCTTGTTTCAGTTTCAGACATCTCGACCATGTCGTTGTAATCTATACAGATTTGACATTATTGTCGTCACATCGCTATTTTTAATATGATGATTTATCGCGCCATCTGTTATCAGAAATTGGAACTATTTTTGACGCGTATGTTTCCTTTTTTAAATAAAACGCAAAATAAAAACATACTTTAATTGAAATTTGCGAAAGAGAAATGCTTGAAACATATTATATATTTATAATTATGGGTATTTTTCTACTGTCCCCTCAAAGCTAATGTCCATGGTTCATTTAAAATACTTTTTTCAAGAGGTCAGCTTCAGTATCAGTATAAAAGGAAAACAGCAAAATACAATATTACAGCGGTAGATTAAACTGGCGAAACCGCTGGGAGGGTTCACCAATGATGATCCTAGCGCTCTCATTATTTTATTATTGCCGTAAGGGCAGTAACATTTTTTTTATTTAAAATATATTTCAACTTTCTTACACTACTATTGTGCTACACCGAGAAAGTTCAAGTATAGGTTTCTACCTTCGCTGGTGCCAACTTCTGGTGCCATTAGTCCATCAGCTGGGCGAGAGTCCGTCCATCTAACATGGAGATACCAGAACTACACTTTACAGAGCTGGAACTTTTTTTGTTATTGCATGTTAGCTTTTAGTCACTACAAAAGATTTTTTGAAAATATAAAAAAATATATATATTTTCAATCTGTAAGAAAATGCCTTTTATATATATGTTATAATTTGCATAATACCAAAGAGTTATAATTTCTTTTCGCCCAAAAAAGTATGTTAAACTGTAAATAAGTTAAGCTTGTGTTAAAATGTAAATAAAAATTCATCCATCTATAAATACACTGTACAAAATAAACGTGGGAGCCAGTGCGGGCGAATGCTACGGCACGCCGCATGTGCGCGCTCACTTGGCTGGAATTCTTCGAAGCTTACATGCATAATTACATGCATAACGGTTGAACCCTTCCATTCGATCACGACATATATATAAGGAGGATTATTGATTAATTTAACTCCAAAATATAGTGTTGATACCGCGTGAATACCAAGTTATAAAGAAGGGACTCAGTGACCTAAGGAGGAAGCTTAAAGAAAGACATTTACCTAAATGTTAACTAGACACGGTGAGGGCTCCACGTGGTATTTAGATACATAACACAGAGGGGGTTAGAGGTAGACTATACTATCTCACACCGTCATGTATTGCTACACCCCTGAACCCAACTTCAATTCCGACAACTCGATGAACTCGTTGAGTTCACTATTGGACAACAAAGTGGAAAGGAGCGGACTAGAGACCGAAGACAGAACTGCTGACACTGCCAACGCTGAAAGCCGGACTTAACGTCACACGGGAGGCCTACCATCGGAGTTTTGCGCCAGAACCAGCAGACTAGTAATCAGTACCTAGTCCTGGGTCTGTGGAGCGGGCCAAGCTGCCGGAGGAGAAGTTGAGGACCAATCCACGTTATGTGACACAGGGTTAAAATAATGGGTCCTCCCGCCCAACGTGGAATGGTATATGACCACAGCCCCTGCTATGATCATCACAGGAGTGTAAGCGCTAAAACCCGCCCCGCTGTCAATAGCTACTGTCTAACACTAGCTAGATCCTGCAAAAACGTCGTTAGTAGAGCTGGAACACAGGAAGGTCACGACTCTCCATCTGGAACATCTGTTACACACAGCAGCCTAGAATTAAGACTTTATGGTCAACAGATTGCTATTGTCACCGAGTCCCTTTTTTATTCTTGGCATTCACGCGGTTTGTAAGTTTTTTAATAGAATCCGATTCTTGGTGTGATTTTAATATCAAAATAGCGCATGTTTCACAAGAAGAGCTTCTGACAAAGAACTAATTACAATTTCGTTGCAACAAACCAATTAATGGAACAGCTCTAATTACAGAAACCCGAGCACCAAATTCCTCCAAGAACCTTAGGTAAACATCTACAGCTTCTAGATCCGTATTTCTTCAAGTTATGTAAGAACCTATGCCAAGGAGAGAGATATCTTCAAAGAACTTGTGAAACTGTTTGAAATATTTATGGCTGAAACCACAATATTTAATAAAATATTAACTAAATAGGGTGTGAATATACTTGTATGATTATCATTTAGTCCTTTCTTTGATCTTTTAAATACAACTTTACCCGAGTGTTTGATATTCAAAAACTATTTTAACTATAATTTCCTAAAGGTTATGCTCATATCTAGCTTAGATTGCTAATCACACTTTTCAAAGTTGTTTTAAAATATTGAATTAGTTTTGTTGTTATGTCATCAGAATGATACTCCGTTTCAATTTAAATCCACTTGAGTGAGATATTGAGGTTTTCCTTCTTTGAATATAACAGAGCTAAGCTTCTACCATCTTGATAATTGCTTCTATCTCAGCGTGTGGGATGGTCAAAGTTAGATAAATTTCGTGCAGAAATATGTGGAACAGATTTCTTAAAGAATATTAAGATTGGGTTAAAAGAAGCTCAACTTATGTCATGTTCTATCAATCCAACCAATCAGTTGGGCCAGTTCACATCACGTGATATTTATCCAACTTCTGGCTGATGGTGTATCAAGATTTGGTGATCAAGAAGCTGTCCAGCTGACATTGTGGCCCTCATCAGTAGACACCAGAGTTGACATCTGAGATTGATACAAGAGTTGAATTCATCTGGTTTAATTGTCTTCGGTATGATTGTCAATTAATCATAAGAATTCTTACCTGCTTTCTTCAACATATTGGTATATAAATTCAAAATAAGGTTTGTAATATTGTCTCAATATAATTTGTATTACTTCTTTCTTTCTTCTATATTTGAGCCATTATTTTCTCGTTATCATTAAATATTAAATCATATTAAAATTTGCATCATAATTCTTCATATTTCTTTTAATTTTCAAAGGAATATTTTTATTCTCATTATTGTTCTTATCTTTTTTTTTTGTTTTTTTCGGGCTAATTATATTTTGTTTATTTAAAAACTTATTTTATTTCATATTTTATCATACACAACATAGAGAAAGGAAATTAATTGCTTTTGTTTTATGTGCAGGACTTTTTCCATGGTCAAATTGAAAAAATAAAAAAACACGATATATCAATGAATATTTTAAACTCAAATTGCCATGAGATGGATTATAATTTTAAAAGGTATTTTTGTTTCATTTACTAACTCTTGATTTAATAAATTAGTTTTCTTTGTAATTTAGAGATTAAATATTTATGGATTATAAGTATCATGGATGATCAAACATATTTATATAAAAGAAAAAGGAAAATATTTCAAACTAAAAATTAGTTTACTCCATTGTTATACTCAAAAGATCAAATTTTAATTTGAAAAAAAAATAAATAAATAAAATAATTAATGAATAAATATAGCATTTGAACATTTTATTTATGTTAAAAATTATCATTTTAATATTAATAAACATGGAATTATTTAAAAGAATTAGCTTTACATTGGATTTCTACCATTTATATATTCACCTTCTGAAGATGGCTGACAAAATAATGTTTGATAAAATGATATTTTTATATTTCTTTTTATATTATTTCAAGAAAAAGACAACTTATATATGACATAATTCTGTGATGATCCAATTTTTATGAAGGGAAGGAGATATGTTCTAATAATATTTTGATAAGGGAAAACTACGCTGAAGTAAACATAAGTATCTTTTGGGAGAATATCTTCATTCATTGAAGTAAACATAAGTATCTTTTGGGAGAATATCTTCATTCATTTGTAACCGCTATCATTGGATCGTACTGTGGATTGTGGCATTTATAGTTATAAGTATTGTTATCATTGCTGGTTATCTGTTTTTTATTAAATATATGAAAACTATATAGAACCTCCTTTTTTAAAGTAAAGAACAAATATATACGAGTATGTATATAGAAAACCTATTTTTAAACACACACGCTCACAAACACACACATAAGAAATATATTGTTTTTACAGAATTAAAACTCTGATATAGTGTATTTCACAATAAAAAAAGTAAATACAGAATGTTTAATTGTATGGAATCCACTTTTAAAATATGCCTAGTGAGATAACTCAACCAATTTGAAACTTGTTAAATTACCTCCAAGTTGGATTAAGTCAGGTCAAATTAGGCTAGATGTTTGGCTATCACATCTATCTAGTGTATTCACTAAGTGTTTACATTGAATGCTCGAATGTAAAACTGGGGTTGAGGCCGTGTGTGACGTTGTTACTCACGTCCTGGTGGTCCATATGGAGGGAGGTCCGACAGTTCCATCTAGACAGGTCCGTGGTTGTCCAGGTCCAGAGGTGTGGAATGGAACAATCCTACAGGTCCTCAGTATCAGGAGGTTCTAGGTGTGAGGATCCATTCCATCCTAGATAATTCCTCAGAGTCCAGCGGAATTGAGTGAGTCTTTGATCGCCAGGTCAAAATCGGAGATCATGTTGTTGTTGCTTATTTTTCAAGTCGTTTAAACGATCTCCATTAGGTCTCATTGTCTCAGCTTTTATATTATAATATTTAATTATAGTATAGTGGGGGTTTCCCAGAGGTCTTGGAGGATTTGATACAATTCAATAGATGTTTAGGACTGGCTGGCATTGGGGATCATGGAGGTCAATAATGGCTGTAGGCACACAGACTTTATTGTAGCAGCTGTCAACAATCAAGTGATGTCTCTATACTATCTAACACAACTGTCTAGGAAATGTTAAATTTAAAGCCTCTATTCAGGATGTGTCACACAGGAGTTTTTTTTTTTTTTTTGGTTGGCGAAACTGGTAGTATGTGTTGCAGCGGGGTAGTATCTTGGGTCATATGTGTAGACAGATGGATCTGTGGTACAATCTGTTTGTTGTCAGTTATTTGTTATAATTCGTCACCGCTTGGGTTAGTGATTCTGCTGTTTGAGACGTAGTAGTCTTTGCCGCCGACAATCAATCTATTGTCTGTTAGTTGAGCCATAATTTCCATAGAAAGGGTCGGTGGAAGGATCGTCTAAACTCTTGGTTTTCGACCGCTACGACCCGGGTTCGATTCCCGCATTGGGCATTTTTTTTTCTGATAAAAAATGCTCCAATGCCCCCCGATTCTTGCAAAAGTACAACCCCACCAGCGAGTGCAAGTAACCAAACGGGGCTCTGGCACATTAGTAAATGCAAAAGTCGAACTGCCTTTCACATATGCAGACATGTGGTGCACTTACAGTAAAAGCAGTCGCCTACTTCTACCCACCATGATTAACATGGCCTGTACTAGGGATAAGAAAAAAAAATAATTCCCATAGTCAGGAGTTATTTTTTCTTGGTAATCAAAAGTTTTCTCTTATCTCTAATGTTTGCCTGGTAATCTTTTAGGAAATATTTTTATCTCTCAGTCGAAACGAATTTTTAAAGAGAACAATTCTATCTTTGTAATCTTCAATGAGAAGTGGAGAGTTAGCTCTTTTTAAAAGTCTTCGGCATTGTTGTATCTTAATTTTTCCGATATCTACATTTTTCCCGAAATCAGTTTGTTTATCACGGAGCGACATTCATCCGGACTTTCATCCTCCGTTCCCTCGATTTTGTAGAAAACCAAGTTTCTTTCCCTTTGCTTCAATTCGGAAAATTCTAACCGTCGCTCAATATCGCAGATCCTTTCGGAGTTGGTCGAGACAGCTCTCGCTGCACTTTCCAACGAGGTTTCAATTTGTTGTATCCGGTTATTTATTTTTTCTATCCCAGTTTCTAACGAAGAAAACCTAGAATCGAGCAATTCTCCCCAGTCATCAATTTTTTTTTCGTCAGCGCCGATACTAAATTATGAAAATCTGCTTCTTTGCATGTATCTAACGTTGTTTGTCTTGTAGATTCGGGGCCCAGGTTTTGTTCAACGCCCGACATAACTAGTAGCATCAGTATAATACTTCCAGGAGTAAACTTTCTAGCATGGGCATGGGTAACTAGTTTTTGTTTTGTTGCAGAGAGTAGAGCAATGTACTTGTTTGATTTTACATGGGAGGGTTCACCACTGATGAGCCAGGCCCTCCCTTTAATTTTTCCATTGCAGTAAGGGTAGTAGAAATTGTTTAATTTCAAAAAGAATCTTTCGCGTTTAAAATAGTTTCGAATTTTGATAACAGATGGCGCGCTAGTGCATGACATTGGGATATATCATATGCACACTAATATATAAGTTGTGTCAAATAAGACTGAAGACATAAAAATACTGGGATTCTCCGCTAGGAGGCCAAACAGAGCGGTCGCAGATAACGTCGTCTCCCGTTAAGTACCTTTTTTCCCCCCAAACTATAATTTTGTTCGCTATAATACTTTATTTACTCCTGCTTCCTAAATACCCCGAGTTGAATCATATAGCTAGTGATTCTTGCGGTGAAAATGTTTTTTTTTTACTTCTAGTTCTATTCAATTTAATATTAACCATAAAGGAAACTTTAAAAGAAAATAAGACCTAATCCAAATAATTTATTAGTGTGTGACGTTTCGGCAACAACATTGTCACCATCATCAGACAAAAGAATAAATGAGAAAAAATATTACAGCAAGTTCTTATTAGAACTTATATAAGAACTTGCTGAAATATTTTTTCTCATTTATTCTTTTGTCTGATGATGGTGACAATGCTGTTGCCGAAACGTCACACACTAATAAATTATTTGGATTAGGTCTTATTTTCTTTTAATTATAATCTATAATCCAAATTGTGCTTTATCATAAAGGAAACTTGTCAAAGAACTAAGTATGTAAAATCAAATAAGTACATTGCTCTACTCTCTGCAACAAAACCTAAACTAGTTACCCATGCCCTTGCTAGAAAGTTTACCCCTGGAAGTTTTATACTGATGCTACTAGTTATGTCGGGCATTGAACAAAACCTGGGCCCCAAATCTACAAGACAGACAACGTTAGATATATGCAAAGAAGCAGATTTGCATAATTTGGTATAGGCGCTGACGAAAAAAAATTGATGACTGGGGAGAAAGGCTCGATTCTAGGTCGTTAGAAACTGGGATAGAAAAAATAAATAACAGGATACAACAGATTGAAACCTCGTTGGAAAGTGCAGCGAGAGCTGTCTCGGCCAACTCCGAAAGGATCTGCGATATTGAGCGAGGGTTAGAATTTTCAGAATTGAAGCAAAGGGAAAGAAACTTGGTTTTCTACAGAATCGAGGGAACGGAGGATGAAAGTCCGGATGAATGTCGCCCCGTGATGAACAAACTGATTTCCGGAAAAATGCAGATATCGGAAGAAATTAAGATACAACAATGCCGAAGACTTTCAAAATGAGCTAACTCTCCAATTCTCATTGAAGTGCCAGATTACAAAGATAGAATTGTTCTCTTTAAAAATTCGTTCTGACTGAGAGATAAAAAAAATCCTAAACAAAGATTACCCGGCAAACATTAGAGATAAGAGAACACTTTTGATTACCAAGAAAAAATAACTCCTGACTATGGGATTTTTTTCTTATCCCTAGTACAGGCCATGTTAATCATGGTGGGTAGAAGTAGGCGACTGCTTATACTGTAAGTGCACCACATGTCTACATATGTGAAAAGCAGTTCGACGTTTGCACTTACTAATGTGACAGAGCTCCGTTTGGTTACTTGCACTCGCTGGTGGGGTTGGACCTTTGCAAGAATCGGGGGCCATTGGAGCATTTTTTTTAATCAGAAAAAAAAAGTGTCCAATGCGGGAATCGAACCCGGGTCGTAGCGGTCGAAAACCAAGAGTTTAGACGATCCTTCCACCGACCCCCTCTATGGAAATTATGGCTAAACTAAGAGACAATAGATTAATTGGCGGCGGCAAAGACTACTACGTCTCAAACGGCAGAATCACTAACCCAAGCGGTGACGAATTATAACAAATAACTGACAACAAGCAGATTGTACCACAGATCCATCTGCCTACACATACGATCCAAGATATTACCCCGCTGCAACACATACTACCAGTTTCACCAACCAAAAAAACTCCTATGTGACACATCCTGAATAAAGGCTTTAAATCTAGCACTTCCTAGACAGTTGTTTTAGATAGTATAGAGACATCACTTGATTGTTGACAGCTGCTACAATGAAGTCTGTGTGCCTACAACCATTATTGACCTCCATGATCCCCGATGCCAGCTAGTCCTGAACATCTATTGAATTGTATCAAAACCTCCAAAAAAGACCTCTGGGAAAACCTCAGTACTATAATAGAAAAGCTGAGACAATGGGACCTAATGGAGATCGTTTAAACGACTTGAAAAATAAGCAACAACAACATGATCTCCGATTTTGACCTGACGATCAAAGACTCACTCAATTCCGCTGGACTCTGTGAGGACTTATCTAGGATGGAATGGATCCTCACATCTAGGACCTCCTGATACTGAGGTCCTGCAGAATTGTTCCATTCCATACCACTGGACAACCACGGACCTGTCTAGATGGAACTGTTGGACCTCCCTCCATATGGACCACCAGGACGTGAGTAGCAACGTCACACACACGTCACACCAGACATATTTTCTCAACCCCAGTTTTACATTCGAGAATTCAACGAAATCACTTAGTGAATACACTAGATAGATGTGATAGCCAAACATCTAACCTAACTTGACCTGACTTAATCCAACTTGGAAGTAATTTAACAAGTTTCGATCGGTTGAGTTATCTCACTAGGCATCTTTTAAAAGTGGATTCAATACAATATAAAATTCTGTATTTACCTTTTATATTGTGAAATACATTATATCAGAGTTCTAATTGTGTAAAAACAATATATATTTTTGTGTGTGTGTGTGTTTTAAAATAGTTTTCCTATATACATATACGTGTATAAAACATAAAGTACATATCACGTTACATATGCATGCATTTGCTCTTTACTTAAAAAGAGAAGATTTTATATAGTATTCATATCTTTAATAAAACAGATAACCAGCATTGATAGCAATACTTATAACTATAAGTACCACAATTCACAGTACACCAATACCTCGCTTTGCGTCGTTTCGTTTTGCGTTTTTTTCGAAGTTGCGTCGCTGCTTAATTTTTACTGATTTTCACTGTGCGTCGTTAGATTTTCGAAGTTACGCTGTTTTGGATTCGAACTTTAATTTTTTTTTTTGAATTTTTTTCCTAAAATATGACAACACCTTTGTTTTTGATTGCGCCATGCCATCAAAATTTTATTTTCACTTTGCGTCGTTTAAATTTGCGTCGTGGTTTTTTTGGAACGTAACCCCGACGCAAAGCGAGGTATGGGTGTATAACCATAATTCACAGTATAATCTAACGATAGCGGTTATAAATGAGAGGAAGATATTCTACAAAAAATATATTTATTTGAACGTAGTTTTACCTCTTATCAAAATATTATAACATATCTCCTTCCCTTCATAAAAATTGGATCATCAAGGCAATATATCATATATATAAGTTGTCTATTTCTTTAAATAATATATATGAAAATATCATATTATCAAACATTATTTTGTCAGCCATCTTGAGAAGGTGAATATATAAATGGGGTAGAAAATAAACGTATAGCAATTCCTTTAAAATAATTCCATGTTTATTAATATTAAAATGATAATTTTTAACATATATAAAATGTTCAAATGCTATATTTATTTATGAATTATTTTATTTCAAATAAAAATTTGATTTTTTGAGTATAATAATGAAGTAAACTAATTTTTAGTTAGAAATATTTTCTTTTTCTTTTATACAAATATGTTTGATCATCCATGATACATATAATCCATAAATATTTAATCTCTAAATTACAAAGAAAACTAATTTATTACATCAAGAGTTAGTAAATGAAACAAAAATAACTTTTAAAATCATAATCCATATCATGGCAATTTGAGTTTAAAATTACATTGATATATCGTGTTTTTTTTTTAATTTGACCATGGAAAAGGTTCTGCACATAAAACAAAAGCAATTGATTTCCTCTCTCTCTGTTGTGTATGATAAAATATGAAATAAAATAAGTTTTTTTTATAAACAAAATATAATTAACCCGAAAAAAAACAATAAAAATATAATAAGAATGATAATGAATAAAGCATTCCTTTGAAAATTAAAAGAAATATGAGGAATTATGATGCAAATTTAGATATGATTTAATATTTAATGATAACGAGAAAATAATGGCTCAAATTTAGAAGAAAGAAATAAGTAATACAAATTATATTGAGACAATATTATAAAACTTATCTTGAATTTATATACCAATATGTTGAAGAAAGCAGGTAAGAATTCTTATGATTAATTGACAATCATACCGAAGACAATTAAACCAGATGAATTCAACTCTTGTATCAATCTCAGATGTTGGTGTCTACTGATGAGGGCCACAATGTCAGCTGGACAGCTTCTTGATCACCAAATCTTGATACACCATCAGCCAGAAGTTGGATAAATATCACGTGATGTGAACCGGCCCAACTGATTGGTTGGATTGATAGAACATGACACAAGTTGAGCTTCTTTCAGCCCAATCTTAATATTCTTTAAGAAATCTGTTCCACATATTTCTGCACGAAATTTATCTAACTTTGACCATCCCACATGCTGAGATAGCAACTATTGTCAAGATGGTAGAAGCTTAGCTCTGTTATATTCAAAGAAGGAAAATCTCAATATCTCACTCAAGTGGATTTAAATTGAAACGGAGTATCATTCTGATGACATAACAACAAAACTAATTCAATATTTTAAAGCAACTTTGAAAAGTGTGATTAGCAAACTAAGCTAGATATGAGCATGACCTTTAGGAAATTATAGCTAAATTATTGTTTATGAATATCAAACACTCGGTAAAGTTGTATTTAAAAAGATAAAAAAAAAGAACTAAATGTAAATCATACATGTATATTCACAAAACCTATTCAGTTAATTATTATTGAATATTGTGGTTTCAGCCATAAATATTTCAAATCCTTTCACAAGTTCTTTGAAGATATCTCTCTCTCTCCTTGGCGTAGTTTCTTACATAACTTGAAAAAAATACGAATCTAGAGGTTGTAGAGGTTTTCCAGAGGTTCTTGGAGGAATTTGGTGCTCGGGTTGCTAATTAGAGCTGTTCCATTAATTGGTTTGTTGCAACGAAATTGTAATTAGTTCTTTGTCAGAAGCTCTTCTTGTGGAACATGCCCTATTTTAAAATTAAAATCACACCAAGAATCTGATAGTATTAAAAAAACTTATAAACCGCGTGAATACCAAGAATAAAAAAGGGACTCGGTGACAATAGCAATCTGTTGACCATAAAGTCTGAATTCTAGGCTGCTGTGTGTAACAGATGTTCCAGATGGAGAGCCGTGACTTCCCTGCGTTCCAGCTCTACTAACGACGTTGTTGCAGGATCTAGCTAGTGTTAGACAGTAGCTATTGACAGCGGGGCGGGTTTTAGCGCTTACATTCCTGTGATGATCACAGCAGGGGCTGTGGTCATTTACCATTTCACGTTGGGCGGGAGGACCCACTATTTTAACCCTGTGTCACATAACGTGGATTGGTCCTCAACTTCTCCTCCGGCAGCTTGGCTCGCTCCACAGACCCAGGACTAGGTACTGATTACTAGTCTGCTGGTTCTGGTGCAAAACTCCGATGGGAGGCCTCGCGTGTGACGTTAAGTCCGGCTTTCAGCGTTGGCAGTGTCAGCAGTTCTGTCTTCGGTCTCTAGTCCGCTCCATTTAACTTTTGTTGTTCAATAGTGAACTCAACGAGTTCATCGAGTTGTCGGAATTGGGAAGTTGGGGTCAGGGGTGTGTAGCAATACATGACGGTGTGAGATAGTCTACCTCTAACCCCCTCTGTGTTATGTATCTAGATATCACGTGGAGCCCTCACCGTGTCTAGTTAACATTTAGGTAAATGTCTTTCTGTAAGCTCCCTCTTTATGTCACCGAGTCCCTTCTTTATAACTTGGTCTTCACGCGGTATCAACTATATTTTGGAGTTAAATAAATCAATAATCCGCGTTATATATAAAGTTAAACCTGTCTATAGATCTCCCTCTAAATAGCGCCTTCCTCTAAATAGCGCCCGATTTTAAATACGTAGTACAATGCGATTTACATTAAAAGTGACCTGTCTATAGCACCCCCTCTCTATAGCACCCTATTTTGGTGAGTCCCAAGAGGGGGCGCTATAAAAAAGTTTAACTGTATATATTTTTTAGGCATTTCTCACATTTTGAGAATAATTTTTAAAATATTTTGTAGTGACTAAAAGCTAACGTGCAATAACAGAGGAAAGTTCCAGCTCTGAGACTTCTATGGTGTTTAAAGTGTAGTTCTGGTAGCTCCATGTTAGATGGACGGACTCTCGCCCAGCTGATGGACTGATGGGACCAGAAGTTTGCACCAGCGAAGGTAGAAACCTATACTTGAACTTTCTCGGTGTAGCACAATAGTAGTGTGAGAAAGTATATATATATTTTAAATAAAAAATTGCTAATGCCCTTACTGCAATAATAAAATAATGAGAGGGCTTGGATCATCAGTGTTGAACCCTCCCAGCGGTTTCGTCAGTTCAATCTACCATACCGCTGTAATATTACATTGTGCTATTTTCCTTTTATACCGATACTGAAGCGAACTCTTGGAAAAAAGGTATTTTAAATTAACCATGGACATAAACTTTGAGGGGACAGTAGAAATACATACAATTATTGTTCAGATTGATTGTTAATTCTACCTTTTTTTCTGCATAATATATATATATTTTGCAAAATCATTGTTATTCTCTTTTTATTTTTAATTCATGTGATCACGTGCCAAAGTATGTATAAATAGATAGTTTTGTTTAATAAAGTCAGTGCGTTTGTGAAGTACGCCTCCCGTGTGTGTGAGATTCCATCCTTTATAGAGTAGATCTCCCTTTGGAATTCAACCAAATGATCGTCAGCAATCGGAACTTCCCTCAAATCAACTACAGTCCTCAGAAGGTGGCGGAGATATAAGGGTTGATACTTGGAAGTAGAATACCGCCTCCAGCCATGGTTAAACAATTATAAATATATAATATGTTTCAAGCATAATGCTTTTCCGCAAATTGCAATTAAAGAGAGAGAATGTTTTAATTTAGTTTCATTTAAAAAAGGAAACATACGCATCATAAATAGTTAAAATTTATGATAACAGATGGCGCGATAAATCATCATATTAAAAATAGCGATGTGACGACAATGAAGTCAAATCTGTATAGATTACAACGACATGGTCGAGATGTCTGAAACTGAAACAAGGAGAATCAAACTGTATGTCTCAAGTATAAAATAGCATCAATATATTTAGTGTTCTGCATATATCTATACTGTAGCATATCTTGGCTTTTGTCGATCGTACTTCGTTTATAAATCATCTAGCAATATATTCCGCAACAATGAAAATCGCCCACCTAGGGACCATGGTTTCGGGCTAATGTCCCTCGTCAGCCTAGGGCGGACTTTATTCCATGAGATCCACACAGGATCTAATGGAATCTTGAAGGGAGAGGAGCCCTTTGTCTTTTTTTTTAGATTTACATATGTCATAGGTTTATTTTTTATTATATTGTAACAAAGTATTTATTATTTTATTAACAGAGTATACTTTTTATGTTTATATTTTGCTACTCTGTAAACTTCCCTTTTTGCTTATCTTTTGTTTATCGCTCATAGTTTGTTCTTACCTGAAATAAATTGCTGTCTCATCCCGAAGTTGGTCTTCCCTAATTTTCCACGTGGCAATATTCTCACAAGAATTTTTGAAATATTTGACATCAATGATATTGGTCTGTAACTTTTACTTTTGTTGTAATTTGTTTTGTCTGCAGTTTTGGATTTATTTTCGCGCAAGAGTTTTTCTAATAGTCAGGGAAATATCCTAGACTTAAACGTTTATTGAATATTTGTTGGAGGATAGGGGTATTTTTTCACTGGTATATTTTATCATGTTATTGCTAATATATCTCCTTTAAAAAAGCAGACAACCGGTCAAACCAAAGACTTTCCACTTCTTTAAGTTTTGCCTATGAGTGTATCTTTAAGAAACGTAATCCCTTTACATGTAATGATGATTTCCTAATGATTAAACTGATTAACAAAAATATTTACACAAACATGGATATGTATCGGACCTGGAGGCTGTTGGGCTCTACACTGCCTGGAGTATAGGAGCTCCATCTATGCTTCCTTCCTGTGGTGAATCTGTATAAGACCGATGGCCTTAATAAATCTGTGTGTGTGATTAACAAAAATATTTTCGATCTGTTACCGACAACTGTCCTAGGGGTTGTTCAGTGTGCTGATTCCAAATCTTCCAATATTTTCTTTCTATCAACTACCGTTTTCAAGGTGGAGCTAGAAACCTATATGTTAAAGACGTTTTAATGTATTCGTTCATATTTCTATTCAAGAGGCATAAAGTTCAACTCTAGTTGAAAAATCAACCAGAACGATGAAAAAGAACACTTTGACACCAGCAGCGATAGGTGAATATTTTATTAATAATGAAGCAAAGAGTATTTAAATTTAAATATTTAATGAAGAAAAATTTCATTCATTTTAGAATACCTATTAATCATAAGTTGAATGAGAACTAATTGAGCAAAACGGACAACATTTCTGGATTCCTCACAACAAAATCCCGAGGAAATAGCTCTGAATTCCTCGGCAGCAAAATATATGTTTGCCAGTATAAAATCAATAATAATTCATTTTTGAACAAAATAATTCATTTTAGAAATCTCATTAATGCTAGGAAGTGTGTTTATCTCTAAAATGTTGATAGAATAAAGCGGATATTTGAATTCTGCGCATCAATTATAAAACCGCCGACAACAAAATGTGTGTTAACAAGTGTTATATAATATACAAAGGATGATAATTTTTGAATACAAAAATTATTGATCTTCAAATCAAAATCTCCAATGTTTGTGGGAATCAATAAGGACTATAAACACAATTATATTATTTAATTTTATAAAGGGGAAAAAGTTAATTTAACAATAAATTATTTAAAAGATATGGATGAAAGACAAAATGACTGTACACAGAATTCATATGGCGCTGTAGTGTTAAGGGGAACTCCAGATAATATGTAAATAGGTAAGTTTCAAGTTTCAGATTCGATATTATAGATATTGCTTCCATATTTGGGTAAAGAATATAAAAACGACGTTGATGCATCACGGAAAGAAGTATCTTGACCTTGAGATCGTCTAAAAGAATCGGGATAAGATACCGTCTTCGGAGCTATTCGTTTCGGCCATTGCTCAAGAACTTTGGAATCTCTTCGGATAGGTCGATGAATAATTACTTTATAATCTTCAGAAGTTCGTGGTACTTGAGTTTCAGGTTCTTGTTCAGGTGGTGTTGGCAATGGCGGTTGTTCTTGCTGCTTCTTCTGCGTCTTCTCATACAGCCAATAACCAACTGAGATGAAAACTGGCAAGAACAAAACTGAATGCACATACGCAAAAACCATTACCAAAGTCATTGTCTTAAAAAGTACAATAAAATCATAAAAATTTGAATAGTATAATGGAAGCAATGCAAGAATACTTGTCGAACAACTTTGAAACATTGGTAGACCAACTTCAAAAAGAGCATGTTTTAATTTCAAATTACTATCAGATACTTCAGATGAGATATAAGCATACGTGATATGTACCGAACTATCAACCGAGAAACCAATACACATAATCATACAGATAGTTACAATAGGATTAAGAGATACGTTCCAGAAAGATAGATAACCCATTACACCTATCTGAATAGAAAATACTGTAAAAGCTAAACCTATTACACTAATAAAGGATGGAATAAAAAGATAAGAAACAACTACCACAACAAGAGAAGCTGTTCCAACTTCAAAAAACAACGAATCCCTTACCATAATATACATCTCAAGAAAAACAAAATTCGGATGAAATAGGATAACATGAAATCTTTTCTGACTATCAATAATATTTCTTATTCTTAGGATGGCTTTCTTAACAGCATAGACATTAGGTACATTCTTGAGTAGGATAAATATTCGAGTGCTCTTGATAATATTATCATCGAAGAATGCAATGTCATTCTTCATATAAAGAAGAGATGGATCGTTTTCAATTTTATCTTTGATAAATTTACCATAGGCTTCACTACTATTTGTTTTTGGTACTTCAATACTTCTCATCCAAGAGATAGTATAATTTTCATCTATATTTGGATCGTTTTCAACTTTCTTAATAAGTTCTTCTAAAGAATTTCGTGTTTCAATATCTTCATAATCGATATTACCTGGAAATACAACTTGAATATAATCAAAGTAGTATGTAAAATATTCGTGAGATTTGGAAATGAAAGAAATAGATTTGACATCTTGTGCCATTATCTCATCAACCAATTTACCATCGGTGAGAGAGAAACATCCCCAACAGGAACTTCCAATGTAAGCCAGGTAAAGAAGAAAAATTACGATTTTTGTTCCTTTCTTGCAAAGAATGGATCCCACGACGTTTTTGAAGAAAAGCATTCCACAATTGGTACCTGGAAAATATTCAGATTCAATGTCGGCAGTTTCGGTCTTGCTGCGAAAGAGTTCGTGGAAGAAAAGCACCTGTCCTGAAACACAAAGATTCAGGTTAGCTAGGAACGTGAATTCATCATTATCTATTAATATAGAAATACAGTAGAACCTCCAGGAGAGGACACCCGCGCTAGAGGACACCTCTCTTCAAAGTACAGTTTTCATTTTTCAAATTTACTATTTTTACTATTTAGCAACTCTATAGTAAGAGGACACCTCTCCCTAAAGGACACTTTGGCTATGCAATTAGCAATTCTCTGGTAAGAGGACATCTCTCCCGAAAGGACACTTTGACTCTGCATTTAGCAACTCTCTGGTAAGAGGACATCTCTCCCTAAAGGACACTTTGGCTCTGCAATTAGCAATTCTCTGGTAAGAGGGCATCTCTCCCTAAAGGACACTTTGGCTCTCCAATTAGCAATTCTCTGGTAAGAGGGCATCTTTCCCTAAAGGACATTTTGGCTCTGCAATTAGCAATTCTCTGGTAAGAGGGCATCTCTCCCTAAAAAACACTTTGGCTCTGCAATTAGCAATTCTCTGGTAAGAGGACATCTCTCCCTAAAGGATACTTTGGCTCTGCAATTAGCAATTCTCTGGTAAGAGGACATCTCTCCCTAAAAGACACTTTGGCTCTGCAATTAGCAATTCTCTTGTAAGAGGACATCTCTCCCTAAAGGACACTTTGGCTCTGCAATTAGCAACTCTCTGGTAAGAGGACATCTCTCCCTAAAGGACACTTTGGCTCTGCAATTAGCAACTCCCTGGTAAGAGGACATCTCTCCCTAAAGGACACTTTGGCTCTGCAATTAGGTATCCTTTACAGGGAGGTTCTACTGTATAAGGAATTTTAACAAGTCATCTCCGAGAATGAAAAGTATATAATATTTTAAGAAAAATAAAAGATGTTAAAAATATTTTGTATTATATTTTCGAGAACATAAATTCATTGTTGTTGTTTTACTTTGGCCGGCTCAAATCTTTCTGTAGATATGTAAATAAAGGTTGGCGTTTAGCCAACTGAAATATTGGTAAAATAAATGATATTTTGATCCAATATATGCCTTTTTATTTAAATAGGTAAATATGTAATCATTTATTTTTATTCCTCACGCCTTATATAAGACATGTATTACTTTTATCAAATTATGTCATTTATTTTTTTTTGTTGGCGCAATTAGAGAAAATTATGATTTAAAATTGTTTTATTGTTTTTTTTTCCAAGATGACACGTCTGCATACAATACCATAATATTATTGTATTCTCCCTACTCAAAATGTTATAATGAATTTGTCGGCCTAATGTTAGAATAAAATATTTTGTTGAGAGATTATTTGCTGTGAATTTTGATACATGAGCATTGAATGGTAATGGTATGGAGTATATGAGTTTTATATGATTCTGCAAAAATAATAAAATCAACATTAAATAACAATTTGTCCTAATTGTGATAATAAAGTAAGAATAAATAATTTGAGAAAGTACTAAAAGCGAGAATAATAAAGAAAACAAAGACTTATTTGCATATTTTACAAAATGTTTCGAGCCGGCCAATGGGCAAACAACAATAGGTTTATAAAGGGAAAGCGGCGACATATCTGACGGTCGATTCCACAGAGCAGTTTGTCCTAGAAATTATAATTTTAAAAAAATAATTTTTATATAACATATAAATGTTATATATATAATGTTAGATTGTGATCTAAGCTGGCTGAACGCTACCACCGCGGGAGACAAGCAGTGCGCATGCGCGGTGGGTGACTGGAGAACGGTTGATCAGGATTGAAACAAAGCTATGCAAATTTAATGCGCGTCAAATTTTCAATATCAAACAATTTTCATAATTTAATAAAAGTTATAGAAGTTTTCTACCAGAAAGATTGTAATTCTATCTGTGTATAAGTTTTATTGTCAAACGAGTATTTAAATTCTTGAAGATTGTCTACCAAAGGTAAGATTTTTTTTTATCTAAGTCTAACCACAAGTTAAAATTAATAATCAATATATTTTTCTTTTGAATCAAGAAAAGTTAATTATCTATGTTTCTGGCTGTTGGCCTTTGTCCGCGTGTTGCAGCTTGTACGTTGAAGACCGCCCATTAAGAGTATCTTCCCTATTCCTTTATATTTCAAGAAGGAATTTAAGATTAAATGTACGTAATACACATTAAAACATGCTTAAAGGAGTTAAAACCTAGGGAGTGGAATAGGGCGTTAGATTGAAAGAAAAAACAGCTTCTAATCATGAAGCTCAATGTTGATGATAGCCCACTGCCATCTATCAGAAAGAAATACCACTTATACGTAACAGTAGTATGAAAGAGAACATAGCTCATCGTAATAAATGGTCTGTAAAATTGATTCGGTCAAGATATTCCATAAGACTACAGTAACATCTTTACTCTTCAGTATTTCAAGGAGAAATAACGATCATTTTTAACCTTCGGGATGAAGTATGGAAGGATGAATTGTGAAGAGCAATGATAAACAGAAAAATAAAAGTGTTCAGGGATGGGAATCGAACCTAGTGTTCCGCTTACCGGGCAGATGCTATGTCCACTAGGCTACCCTGGACCTTAACTCTTCAGTAGAAGAAAGCGCTGTGTCACTATAGTGTCATAGAAGGTTCTAGTTGAACCAAAGAACATCGTACTACATACATGCCTACCTGTAGATTCAGGAGTACTTGGACGGAAGGTGTAGGCACTCAAGCCTCTGGACTCAGCCAATCCCATCTTGAGGATGACAGAGCCGAAGCCAAAGACCTGGTAGACGTAGATACCCAACATAGCCGCGGCAGAGTAGATGCTGAAATAGACGATACTGCGGAACGGCGACCAGATGCCAAAGGCGAAAGCGATGATGTTGGTGAGAGATGTTAATGTGACAGCTGTCGCAGCGTTGCCATACATCACACCCATACGTTGCATGGTCGGGGTGGACGGGTCTGTTGTCCTCCAGCTCGCCAGCATGACAAACATGTTGTCGACCCCAATACCTAACAACATCCACACTCTTTATATAAACCTTTATTTGGCTGGAAGTTTCTTGTAGAAATACAATACAGTAGTAAACAGTGAAAAAGAGGTGTTCGAAACAAGAATATTCATAAAATATCTATAATTGAAGGAACATCTTTCCATAGTTTCGATAAACACCATCACCAAGAATAACCCTTCAAGTACAAATACTATATAAACAGAATCAATATACAATAGTTGTAGAAATCTGGCGGATTAAATTGGTGAATTTGCTGGGAAGGTACACCACTGATGAGTTAAGAATTCTATTGTAGAATGCCGGTCCGAGACCGCAAAGTTAAGCATTCCCAATTCCTCTTTTAATATTCAATTTCATAATTGTAGAAATTTGTCTTTGGTTAAAAATAATTAGTGTTGAATATCATCCTTACAAAGAATATCAGATAACACACGCACACAAACCAATATCCAATTTCTATTTTGTCCCCACGTTAGGTGAGACAGAAAACTTCCTCAAAATAAAATGTGTTTGGAATTCTAGCGTTTACTTTATTGACCATTTTCTCTAAAATGGCTTACATATTCGTGGATGGTTTTTCTTGATTTATCAAGAAATTGGGTTGGCCAAATATCACGGAGCAAGCTAAATAAACGTTTAGTTTATTCTTGCTCCACTAGATGGCGCTCTGCCATCTAAAAAGCACATGTGCTCGTGGTCAGGAGATGCCTTCTTTATTTTTAATATGTATATAAGTAGAAGTTAGAACATTCCTTTTCTTAAAGAAAATTATAGTAAGTCCACGAAACGTTAGTAAAATAACAAGGTTGAAAACATGATGATTTCACTGTAGATTCTTTGTACAACATCCTTAGTTCTAATCCTCTTGAAGATCATCGAATTCCTAGCGTATCTGTGTAGGTGACAACGGGGATGTTACACCAATCAGTCTATTGAAGATGGTGAATTATTTAATTAAAAAGGAATATATTGGATCAAAATTTTGTTTATTTTACCAATATTTTAGTTGGCTGAACGCCAACCTTTATCAAGGTATTAAAACATTTTAAAGTGTGTCAACAACAAACTCAGCGCCACATAACGTCAATAGAATTAAGTTTAAAAATATTTTTGCTTATATTCAATGGGGAGGAAAAAAATTGATATATAAATTTATATTTTGGACAAAATAAATTTTGTAAAATAAGGGTGTGAATATTTTGAATATTAACAATAATACCTATTTTATATTTACAAATATGTGTACTATGAGTAAAAAGATTTTTCATATAAAAAAACTAGTATATATGCAATATGAACGGTCACATGCAAACAGTCAATCTAGTTCTAAGATGTCAAATATTTGTATTGTTTTAAATTTGGCACAGATCGGATCTATGTACAATAGGTCCTTTTTGGTGTTCAGGGCATTTCAACTCTCTCGGGTTTCGTTCGACCGGGAAAAAAAAAAACAGTTCTAAGCATTTAATATCTAAACTATAATAGACAGGTAATGATTCTTTTAAAAAATAAACAATTTCTACCGCCCTTACTGCAATTAAAAAAAATTAATGGTAGGGCCTGGCTCATCAGTGGTGAACCCTCCCAGCGGTTTCGCTAGTTTAATCTACCATACTGGAAGGGTTCACCACTTATGAACCTGGCCCTCCCATTAATTTTTCCATTGCAGTAAGGGCAGTAGAGATTGTTTTGTTTTTAAAAGAATCATACACGTCTATAATAGTTTCGAATTTTAATAACAGATGGCGCGCTAAGGTATCATAACATTTAATATCTCTTGATTGTAAGGTATGCCTGAAGAAAATCCATTTTCGCGTCTTTTAATGAAAAGAAACTCCTTGTGAAAAATATGTATATTATAAAAAAAAAAAACGTTAAATTTCTATGTATCGATTTTTAATTTAAGAATTCAAAGTTTCTGTGTATTTCTAATTAATTGTGAAGCAATAACACGCCATCTATATGTGATAAATACAAATATTAAACAAAAAAAAATAAATAAATAATATCAACTTTCTACTGTCCTTGTAGCGATGAAAAATCAACAACATAAAATACCATAACAAAGATACAGTGTAGCATATTAAAAATAAATAAGGCATCTCCTGACCACGAGCACATGTGCTTTTTAGATGGCAGAGCGCCATCTAGTGGAGCAGAAATAAACTAAACGTTTATTTAGCTTACTCCGTGATATTTGGCCAACCCAATTTCTTGATAAATCAAGAAAAGCCATCCACGAACGCGTTTCGCGCTGTTGGCGCTCGTCAGCGCCAAATATCACGGAGTAAGCTAAATAAACGTTTAGTTTATTTCTGCTCCACTAGATGGCGCTCTGCGATCTAAAAAGCACATGTGCTCTGGTCAGGAGATGCCTTATTTATTTTTAATATCAGCACCTGACCCACTTGTCTTTTATTTTTTCTATTGTTTTTTTCAAGTGTAGCATCTATAAATAGAAATCCAGTACAGTCCAATCCAAGGACATTGTACAATCCAAGTCCAATACAGTATTAGAGCTCTAAGAAGCGGTCTGGTAGATTAAATTGTTTAAACCGCTGGGAGAGTTCACTACTGATGAGCCAAGCACTCCTAATATTTTCCATCGCAGTAAGGACAGTAGAAGTTTGTTTTATTTGACAAAGAAACATTTGTGCTTAATAGTTTTAATTACAACAACAGCTTTATTAGGATATTTTCGTCCTGTAAGGACTCCGTTTTAATTCCTGAATATTATTTAGGCGCAAGTATCTCAAGTTGGGATATCGCGTTTGTTATGTCAAATAAATACATTTAGAACCAGCATCAACTCTAATTTTACTTATTAAAAAGTTCCAATCACTTAATTGGGGTTATCGCTCAAAAAGATTCACCCAGGTTACAATATTTACAATTGAAGTTTTATATATACAAGAAGGGTTAATCTCATTATTATTGTTGTTGTCGTGTCCAATGAAGAGCCTCAGATGTCTCCATACATCTCTATCATAGCAGTCGCAATGTCCTCTATCTTGGGTGTGTAAAACTGCTGCTCTGGGTCAATTTTCTGTTGTTTTTGTCGTGTCCAATGAAGAGCCTCAGATGTCTCCATACATCTCTATCACAGCAGTCTCAATCTCCTCTATCTTGGGTGTGTAAAGCTGCTGCTCTGGGTCAATTGTCTGTTGTTGTTGTCGTGTCCAATGAAGAGCCTCAGATGTCTTCATGCATCTCTATCACAGCAGTCTCAATTCCCTCTAACTTGGGTGTGTAAAACTGCTGCTCTGGGTCAATTTTCTGTTGTTGTTGTCGTGTCCAATGAAGAGCCTCAGATGTCCCCGTGCATCTCTATCACAGCAGTCTCAATCTCCTCTATCTTGAGTGTGTAAAGCTGCTGCTCTGGGTCAATTTTCTGTTGTTGTCGTCGTGTCCAATGAAGAGCCTCAGATGTCCCCATGCATCTCTATCACAGCAGTCTCAATGTCCTCTATCTTGGGTGTATGAAACTGCTGCTCTGGGTCAATTTTCTGTTGTTGTTGTCGTGTCCAATGAAGAGCCTCAGATATTCCCATACATCTCTATCACAGCAGTCGCAATGTCCTCTATCTTGGATGTGTAAAGCTGCTGCTCTGGGTCAATTGTCTGTTGTTGTTGTCGTGTCCAATGAAGATCCTCAGATGTCTCCGTGCATCTCTATCACAGCAGTCGCAATGCCCTCTATCTTGGGTGTGTAAAGCCGCTGCTCTGGGTCAATTGTCTGTTGTTGTTGTCGTGTCCAATGAAGAGCCTCAGATGTCTCCATACATCTCTATCACAGCAGTCGCAATGTCCTTTATCTTGGGTGTGTAAAGCCGCTGCTCTGGGTCAATTTTATGTTGTTGTTGTCGTGTCCAATGAAGATCCTCAGATGTCTCCGTGCATCTCTATCACAGCTTTCGCAATGTCCACTATCTTGGGTGTGTGAAATTGCTGCTCTGGGTCAATTGTCTGTTGTTGTTGTTGTCGTGTCCAATGAAGAGCCTCAGATGTCTCCATACATCTCTATCACAGCAGTCGCAATGTCCTTTATCTTGGGTGTGTAAAGCCGCTGCTCTGGGTCAATTTTATGTTGTTGTCGTCGTGTCCAATGAAGATCCTCAGATGTCTCCGTGCATCTCTATCACAGCTTTTGCAATGTCCACTATCTTGGGTGTGTGAAATTGCTGCTCTGGGTCAATTGTCTGTTGTTGTTGTCGTGTCCAATGAAGATCCTCAGATGTCTCCGTGCATCTCTATCACAGCAGTCGCAATGTCCACTATCTTGGAATCTCATTATTAAAATTATATTATTAAATCATTGTCTTTTGCTTCGGAATCTCCGGTTCTTGAAAATCTTGTTTTTGGAAAGTTCTTTTCTGACCTGTTGAATTTTAAGTGTGAATTTATTATCTCTTTTCCACTCTTCATCGATCTTAATTGATATATATATTTTTTTTCACATTTTCGTTGTTTGCAGCTTCCTTTAAATCTTCTGATATTTATAAAATTCATAAACGAATGTCTTTTTTAATATCTTGTATATAAAATAGTTTCTAATTATCCCTTATTTTAAAAATGTTTTTGCCTGTGTTCTTTTGTTTTTAATCAGATTGTAGTTTTATTATTCTAATTCAATAAAACGATTTTTGAAATATTTCAGAAAATAATAATTTACTCTCTCATTTTATTCATATTCCTCTAGATTAAAAAACGTTCAAGAGAAACCTCTTTCTAGGTTAACCAAATATATAAATAATAACTATAATTAAATATGTATTTTTAAATTATATATTAAATATATAAAATTATTAAATAATATTTATATAGCGATATATCGGGCATATTTAATAAGAATATTTCTCATAAAAATAATAGTTACAAAATATACCGCTAGATGGCAGTGTGAGCTTGGTGATTTACTCAATCATACACGTCTATAATAGTTCCGAATTTTCATAACAGATGGCGCGCTATAGCATCATAATCTAATTTAGAAATTTATGGATTTGAATTACATTGAATAGATTATCTATAAATCTTCGTCTACTTGAGCCCCCTTGGTTTTGTCATGTCTGTAATGGAATGGGAGGTTTTATACAGCGAGGTTAGGGTAGATATCATCGTCTACCTTACACCCGGGAAAAGGATCATTCTTTAAGAATTCCTCGACCATGAATCTGCAAGTGTTGGAGACAGAAACCGCTATCTAAGACAGAAGCTGATAGAATTCAAGGCGGCTTGTGAAGCCGATGAATCCTAGACTTTCCTTCAGTCTGATGTAAATATATTCAATTCCTTCTTATATGTATAATTGTTGATTGGATGTTAATAAATTAATAGGTATATATCTACTACACCTCTATATATATATATTGTAGGAATTTTCGAAACAATTGGCCTGATGATGAGCTAACGCTTGAAAGCTTACCATTTTTATTGAATAAAGAAACTTTTTGCAAATTATTTCTATTGATATATCGTTTAAATCTTTGTAATTATTTCACAATCTAATAAATTAATTGCCTTTCAATTGTCCCCACTTGATAAACTAGAATTGTGATTTATTTGGATAAATTCCTATGGTCAATTTTGTTGGTATTTTTTGGGGGTAAAAAAGAGAAAATGTTACTTGAATATATTTTTAAATATTATCTTTATGCATAGAAACTACAAAAGTAAAATTTAAGAATTAAGAAGAAATACAAAAAACAAGAAAGGATCAAGAAGGCACTAACTACGTTGCCAAATTGTTAATTAACATATGCTAGCTAATATTATCATCATCAATTTATATTTATTCATATGTTTATATAATTTATTTACATAGAGAAAAATTCTTTGAATTAATATTCCTAACAAATTTGTATAAGACCGGTGGTCTTAATAAAGCTGTATGTGTGTGTGACTAACAAAAGAGGTAGGTAGTAAGAGGAGAGTTACCTACCTAGCAGAAGTAGGGGCAGAGTAAGGTTGAGATCTATGAAGGGAACATCCAGATGTAGAAGGATTCCTGTTGTCGTTAGGAGTCCCAGAAGAGGTAGAAGACTTCCCAGAAATCCGCAGTAAGGTTTGCTCAGAACCGGATTGGACATCAAGCAGTTTAACGTCGTGAAAGCCGCTACCATTGAAAAGCTATACAAGATTAAATAGGGCATATATATAAGCACTTGTTCCATTGCCAATCTAAATGTCATCGAAGACAGAATTGAAATTTCGACTAAATGCGAATTAATATTGATGTCATGAACAGCTTTTTTCCATTCGTTTAATAATGGTTCAATATCAAAATCAACCACATCAGGACGATTGGTAACATGATATCTCATTTTGATTGCTTTGACACTTCGTACATTGCCTTCGTTATTAAAACGTAAACCACCAAAGACACCCCCAATGTACAGCCCATCATCATATTCCAGTTTGTTGTCCATCTTGATAACTGGGTATGGTATACCATTACTGAAAGTTGGTAGAAGATCAAAAACCCGAAGAGCATATGGATTCTCACAAATACCTTTATTAAGAGGGCAAAGATCCTTTAAATTATAAAACGCACAATGGCCTTTAATCGTTATATTATGAATTTTTCGATCAATTCTTCGTATTTCTTTAATGATATGGGAACGCAGCATATTGCCACCATCTTCAGATTCCAATAAAAGAGTCACAAAGTTGCGCTGACGGGTGATACGTTTATAAGTGAAGAATTCAGTTTGGTTGAAGATATTTTCGATCAGTTTGCGCTCACGATTTGAACGGCTACCCGCAGGGGTGTAGAGATATTCCAGGTCGTTGTGGATATCCGATAACCTACGCATACCGGTGAAACCTATTCCTATGGACATGAAGATGATGACAAGAAGAATGCTGTTGGAACTCCGTAGGATGAATTGTGGAACATGGCCTTCCATGTAGTAGGATAGCCAGTGGCCCAGGGCGAGCATTTGGCTGAAACATCCACAGAACCAATATGAGAGAAATCATCATCCTTTAAACATATATCACCAGAAAGATAATAGAGAGAGATATTGATAACCCAGGTTCCTGGAGCGCAGAACACCAACTACCCGGGGAGTCCAGCTCACTAGTATGGACTAGTGTTGAGCGCTTTTACTCGCGTCCTGTTTTGATTGCTGAGTAGAACCAGTTGACCAGAAATTTCCATGCTGAGGTTGAGTCTGGGAGGCTGGCCATAAAGGTAGGATTGAGGTGGGTCAGTCCGATCAGGATATCTGTTTGCATCCTATGTCTTAGGAATGATGGAGAAAGATAATGGAAAATAAATCCCGCCCAGAAGTCCTCCTCTACGTGGCGGGCGGTAGATGCAGCACAAGTAAGGGACTGCCCTGTAGGGCGAAGTACGGTGTCATGAGCCCCGAGCCACTACGGTAACCGTGAAGGCCTACAGGGAACTCTGAAATGTGGCTGACTAACGGAACAATGGCACCCCCCCCCCCCCCCCCCCCCATTTCCATGGATAGACAAGACACTACCATCACCATAGAAAATAAGTGAGACAATGAAAAATAAAGGTCTCTATATGTTTGTTTGTTTGGTATATGCTCGTGTTTCAAGCATATTTGACCTATCTAGATGAAACTCTAACTGAATATAGAGTTAGACCACTTATGAATTGGTTCCTTATGGATATGAGACCTGGACTCTCAGAAAAGAAGAGAAAAAATAATTGAAGATTTTGAAACGTGGACATGGAGGAAGCAAGCAAGAGTGTCATTGATAGATAATAAGACAAATATTTCAGTCTTAAATGAAAGTAATCCTGGTAGATCCCTAGAATCACAAATATTCTAACAAAGATTGTCCTACTTTGAACACATAACGAGAACAAATGTTTTAGAAAAGATGTTGATGTTGGGAAAATTGAAGGAAGAAGAGAGGAAGACCTGTAATGAGCTTACTGGAAGGTGTCAAGGAAGCTAACGTGATATATACTTGTATTTTAGATCTAACCAGATGCAAATTTCTACAATGTATATGTACCATAGAATCAATCTCGATATTTCAGGATTGGAAAAACAATGGTAAGGGGGTCGGTGGAAGGATGGTCTAAACCGTTGGTTTTCCACCGCTACGATCCTGGATCGAATCCCACATTGGACACTTTTTTCTGATTAAAAAAATGCTCCAATGGCCCCGATTCTTGCAAAAGTTCAACCTCACTAGCGAGTGCAAGTAACCAAACGGGGTTCTAGTATATTTGTAAGTGCAAAAGTTGAACTGCTTTTCACATGTGTAGACATGTGATGCACTTACAGTAAAAGCAGTTGCTAACTACCCACCATAATTATCATGGCCTGTACCACGTGTACTTGGGATAAAAAAAAAAAACAATGATGATGATAATAATCTTATTACGCCAACGCTGCCGTGTCAAGGATGGCCAAATGAGAACGTGAGATTGGTAAGGATTTCTCTTCGACTCCTCTTTATTTACCTTAGGGCATTCACGGATAGCAAAACAAGTAACATACAGGGAGTATCGTCCAACAGTCAACAACAGGGAGGACTGACTTTGGTTGAGTTCAATTGGCCAACTAGATCTGGTCTTCTAACTTGACAAATATGGTTGAAACAAGCAGACCGAACGCAATACCACTGGTGCAATACCCCAGGGGAGGCTGAGGAGGGCCAAGGCAACAGGGGGGACAAATTCATTCCTGGCCATCAGCTGAGCTTCTTCCTTTTTAACTTCCTTTGTTTTTTTATGATTGAATTAACTAATTCTTTAAATTAAAGATACTTCGGCCAGTAAATTTATTGGCTGAAGAGTCTTCAATTTGAAGAACTATGAATTCCAGCCAGGCAGCCTCCATCTTTGCGATGAATTAATTAAGTAGATGAGAGGTTTTCGATTTAAAACTACTTTAGCGATTAAAAGTTTCTTCATAATAAAATGTGTAGGAATCTATACAGGGAGATCTTGGAACTAACTCCCTTGTTTACTAACCCTAAACGGAACCTATCTGAACCTGACATCAACTAACCTAACCTAATCATTTTTTTGAATATCATTTGCAGGTTAAAAAGTCGGTGGACGAGTGAGTAACACCCTCGATTCCCGACAGTCATGAACCGGGATTGAATCCCGCGTTAACATTTGTTTAATATGTAAATAACCTTCACATAATATTCACTGTTTCAATTATCATAAACTAGGTTGTTCTTGTTGAACGGTACCTAATAAAGTGATTTTTTGGAACCGAACCGATTTGCAAGTTGGAAGTTAATTTGAAAAAGATACAGCGATATACCAACCAATCTTTCTTTATATTATTTTGGATGTTTCAATGAATCTGTGTCCTCAGGGGAATGTGGAAGGTGAGAGATTGAGATTGAAACTGATTTATTACAATGTCCATATAAGATTATATAAGGTTAAATACAGAATAAATATAAATATGAATAAATATGGTTATATAATGATACATTTTTGAATAAATAGATAAAAATATAAAATAATTGATAAATATACATATATTTATATTTATATTTATATACTCTCTCTACTAAATAATAACAATTTACAAATTTTATAATTTGAATTTACATATATATATATATATATATATATAAATATATACAAGTCGTCATTGGCCGCGTCTACTTAGGTTAAGACTCCGCCACCGATGGACTGCGAGAGTTCACAGAGTGGGCAGGTCGATGTGATGGCTGGTGTTGTCTACCTCAAGACCAAGATGGTACTTGTAGGCGAGAGAGAAAGAAATTATATAATTTTTAAAAAGAATCATACGCCTCTATACTAGTTTCAGATTTAAATAACTTAATAATTCACATAT
Organism: Cordylochernes scorpioides; assembly: GCA_030710605.1. NCBI lineage: Eukaryota > Metazoa > Arthropoda > Arachnida > Pseudoscorpiones > Chernetidae > Cordylochernes > Cordylochernes scorpioides. The sequence goes on from CP092865.1 coordinate 18,474,297, forward strand.
TTTCTTAATACACTTGTAGAATAATGATAAAGATGCTATGAATCACTAGCGCGCCATCTGTTATCAAAATTCGAAACTATTTAAAAGGCGTAAGATTCTTTTTGAAATTGTTTAATTTCAAAAAGAATCTTACGCCTTTTAAATAGTTTCGAATTTTGATAAAGATGCTATATTAATGAGCGTTTTAACCACTACCAATATGATACCGTTGTTAAAACAATGTTCGTTTGGCAAACTTTCACTTGGATAAAAACAGGGCGAAGCCGGGTACATTACCTAGTGTTGAGAATCGATAATTTAATAGAATGAGCCACTGTTACAGTTTCTTTTTATTATTCTATTATATAAAAATTTGACAAGGGGGTTTTCGACCGCTACGACCCGGGTTCGATTCCCGCATTGGGCACTTTTTTTCTGATAAAAAAAAAAAAAATGCTCCAATGCCCCCCGATTCTTGCAAAAGTCTAATCCCACCAACGAGTGCAAGTAACCAAACGGGGCTCTGGTACATTTGTAAGTGCAGAGTCGAACTGCTTTCCACATATCTAAACATGTGGTGCACTTACAGTAAAAGCAGTTGCCAACTTCTACCCACCATGATTATCATGGCCTGTACCACGTGTACTAGGGATAAGTAAAAAAAAATGTAAATAAACAAACGGCTAGAAAGTTTGGATTTTGATGAATTTTAACTTAAATTTCAAAGGCAGTTTGATATATATTGATTTTAACGCGTTCCTAAATAGCAAAAGAAGAAGTTGTCTTCTTTGCACATAGCTGACAATATGTTTTGATATCCTTACCTTATTTTTTCCATCATGGTTCCCATCTTGACAGCTGATCATCCTGCTATCTTTGTTTACGTTTGAAAAGATCAGATTCGTGTAAGTTTGCCATTGAAACCACGTGATTTCTCGCGACCAGGCGCGTTTCAGGCTGCATGCCCACGGAGCTGGCTTTATTCCCTCTATATTTATAACTATCTTATTTTTTAACACGTGAAATATTCTCATGTGAACATAACATAATATTAAACATGAACATATTTAACCATTACAAATATATCGTTTTTGGATTCTCTGATTATTCCTAATATTAAAGATTCAATAGATTGAATTAGGTAATTGTCTTCTTCTTCTTCCTTATCTCCACTCAATCATATTAGGGTCTGGGTGAAGTAGAATGCGTCTGCCTTTGTCATTAAGACTGGGAGCACTACTCAGTGGTAGGCCGACTTAGTTACAAAAGAAATGCAAGGAATGAAAGGAAGAAAAAGAAATGGCCGCCTCTGACATGAAGAATAGACGCCATGTGCAGCCGCTCCTAACATGGAGTACAAACACTGCTCATCCTGTATCCCTGGATTAGGAGTCCTTACAGGGTACTATCAGCAGGGCCAACTGAACCCAGGTTTTTTAGTGAGCTAGTTACTGTTTCTCTTCCTCCTTTTTCATCCGGGCTTGGGACCGGCAAAGACGGAGTTATAGGTAAATGTGAATTAAATCAGTTTGAATAAAGCTTCCAATAATCTAGTCATCTGGTGAGAGATTACCTCCCTGAGTGACCACCTCCCTGAGTAATATATTGTTGCATATTTTTACCATTAGATAATTTCGCCATTTTGTATATTTTATCATTGTATTGATATGAATATGATTCTCCGCCCCTCTCCTTCATTGTTGGATATTTTAACCATTGTATAATTTTTTTATTGTTGGATATTTTACAATTGTATGATTTTCTTCTTATTGTTGTATATTTCACAATTGTATTATTTCCCATTATTGTATATTTTTATCAGCGTATTATTCTCACAAATTGTTGTATAATTTTACTACTGTTTATATTATCCCATTGTTGTATACTTTTACCATTGTAGGAGTCTCCCATTTTTGTATATTTTAACAATTCTATTATTCTCCCATATATGTCTTTATATTTTTAACCTTTATATGATTTTTTTCCATCATTTTATTATTCTCCCATCGTTGTATATATTTTACCATTGTGTGTATGATTCTCCTATTATTGTATATTTTTATCATTGTATTATTCTTCCATTGTTGTATATATTTTACCATTGTGTGTATGATTTTCCTATTGTTGTATATTTTTATCATTGTATTATTCTCCCATTGTTGTATATATATTTTTTACCATTGTTTGTATGATTCTCCTATTTTGCATATTTTCACCACTATATTATTCTCCCATTCTGGCATATTATTGTCACTGTATGATTCTCCCATTTTTGTATACTTTTACCATTGTAGGATTTTACTTCATATTGTTGTATATTTTCAGCATTGTATGATTTTCCCATTATTTTGTATTTTTATAATTGCCTTATTCTCCCATTGTTGTATATATTTACCTTTATATGATTGTCTATTGTTGTATATTTTGCCATTGTAGGATTACCCCATTGTTGTATATTTTACCATTGTAGGATTATCCCATTGTTGTATATTTTACCATTGTAGGATTACCCCATTGTTGTATATTTTACCATTGTAGGATTATCCCATTGTTGTATATTTTACCATTGTAGGATTACCCCATTGTTGTATATTTTACCATTGTAGGATTATCCCATTGTTGTATATTTTACCATTGTAGGATTATCCCATTGTTGTATATTTTACCATTGTAGGATTATCCCATTGTTGTATATTTTACCATTGTAGGATTATCCCATTGTTGTATATTTTACCATTGTAGGATTATCCCATTGTTGTATATTTTAACAATTAATTATTCTACCGTTGTTATATATTTTTTACCTTTGAAGGATTCTCATATTTTATATTTTCTTTTCGTGTGAGAATACACACGTATGGTGGACTGTATGTGTGTCTACATTTGTTCATCTGTTTGTGTTCTCACACGAAAAGAAGATACAAAAATGGGAGAATCCTTTAAAGGTAAAACCTTTTGACCTCCTCTTGCATATGATTTACATGAAATAATATTTTAAAATGAAATATGACATAGATGAAAAAAAAAAAAAGAAAAAAAAAAAAGAAAAATGGTCAGGTGTTGATATTGTTATTTAATTAAAGTAAATTAGAAGAATGAATCCGTAACCAATTTAACTTTACATATTATTTATTATTAATAGAAATTATATGAAACAAATCTTGGTATATATATGTCTACATGAAAACAACGAAAACGATACTGAAACATTATATACATGCAAGTTCCTTTTCAAACTCAGTCTCATCTGTAGCCATTGTTACTCTGTAAAATTCCAACAGATACGAGCGGTCAGGAATTGCTTTTTTTAAATTTTGAAATCAAAACCTGACCATTTTTCTTTTTTCACACACACATTTTTTAAAATATTTTTTCTCACACACACATATTTTTTAAATTACCTTTTTGATCCAATATATGCATTTTTAATTATATATATAAATACATACACATATATTAAAAATAATGAAAGCATATCATGACCAGGAGCACATGTACTTTTTTTGGCCAAATATCAGGAAACAGGTTAAATCAATGTTTAATTGATTTCTGTTCCACCAGATGGAGCTCTGCCAACTGAAAAACACATGTACCCCTGTTCAGTATATGCCTTTTTTATTTTTAATATAAACACCCTTTTAATATTTATCTTTTCTATTGTTTTATATATATTATGAAAAAGGCATCTTCTTATCGTGCAACTAAAAGTTGCTGATGGCTTGCGCCATCTATCGGAATAAATATCAACTATTCTCATTGATTTTTTTAATTATTTCAGAATTGGCCAAATACCCATTCAAACGATTGAACACCCACTAAAGAGAATAATTGATATTTATGCCGACAAATGGCGCAAGCCATCAGCAACTTTCAGTTGTACGATAAGGAGATGCCTTTTTAATAATTTATGTACCTTATCCCAATACAATATCATATTTGTACTATTTTTCATATATATATACTTTTTATGAATGAAATAAATGATATATCGAAACACAATTTGTTAAATATTTTATTTATTTATTATCATTTTTCTTATAATTTATGTAAACACGAACTCGCGTGTATAGGAACATATATAAACTACATCAATAAGTAAATGGATGAAACATTTAATATGATAATAGTTGGAAATGACATATACAATGATATACATATATACATATTATAGAATACGTGATGAATACTGATTATATGTATATATATGAGCTTGACTTTTAAAATACTGATTAGTTATGGTTAAAAGTGCCATTTAAATATCACGTTAATATATTTTGAATATTTTTTTGGATAATATATGTTATTCAATACGGTGCACACAAATAAAATATTTTTTATTCTTAAAATATATTTATATATAAATATTCGAAACTATTTTAAAGGCGTAAGATTCTTTTTGATATTAAACAATTATCTTACGCCTTTAAAATAGTTTCGAATTTTGATAACAGATGGCGCGCTAGTACATCATATATATATAAATATGTTTGAGCATTTTTTTAAATATAGGTTATCTCTTTAATAGATTTAAACGAAAAATACAATTTATTTGTTTATATAAAGCGCCATATTTAAACAATCAAACGAACTTATAAAATTACATATTTACCATTATTTTGAAAATAGAGCAATCCATAAATAAATATTTAAATAAAAAGTAATTATAATACCTTAATAAAATTTGGCATTCAGCCAACTGAAATATTGGTAAGATAAATGATATTTTGATCCAATATATGCCTTTTTAATTAAAGATTTACCATCATATTTTGGGAAAGTCCTTTGTGACTCATGTGATTGACGTGACAGAATAGACACTAGAACTAAGTGCCATCTATTCTAGAATCTATTTTGACGGGAGAGGTGATCTTTCAAGGATCTATAACCTCCCGGTAAAATTTGCATATATATGTGTAATATAAAAAAAGTGTCATTTTATACATCAGATATATTTAACACTGGTTGTAAAGAGAAGTTCTATAATTAGAATGTTTATATTTAAAAATAATACAGTAAAGTATTCCAGACGATTTTTATAAATAAAAAATCTAACAGTTTATCACAAAAATATATTAATTATAATTAATTAAAATTTGCATCTCTCACAAAAGTAGAATGACAAATATTTTGTTTTTCAAAATAGCTTTGATATTGTTTGAATTTTATTATTCTAGATATTCTTAAAAATAACATGTATTTATGATAAAAAATAAAAAACAAGGAGTGACATTGACATAACTTTGTACCTGGGGTGCTGTGACAATTATTCCGCCTTCTACATGCTAGTCAGGAAGCATTTTAAGGCTCAAATGGACACCTGGACGACACATGCAAACAGCCCGCTGCAACTGGAAGCAGCGCGCCGCCTGCGAGGGAACCAAGGCAGCACCAAACACACCTAGAGCTCCCAAGGCGCCCAAGGCTTCAAAAATAGGGGATCATCAGAGATCAAAAGTCTGGCTTTTATCTTTTTTAGTACCTGGGGTGCTGAATACTATTTGTACTGTCTATATATAACTTTCAATATTCCAAAACATTTCCATGTTTTCTCTAAATGTTATTTGTTTTTGGCATTAAACAAAAAATTCAAGATAATGATCTATTATTAAACAAGTAAAAAAAAAAAACAACATAATTTAAGCTCTCTATATTTTCACTCCAACATATGAACAAAATATATGCAAATAACAATGTGGGCTCAAATTACAAATATTAGCATAAAATTTGTAAAATCAACAAAAAATTCTAATATTATACGTTAAATTTACGATTAACAATAACAATAAATTTAATTAATAATTCAACTTTTTTTTTTTAAAGTACACCCTAGATGCGAAATTTATTCTTAAAATTACAAAATTATGCAAGTTTTGATATTCTAAATTTCTTTTCAAAATACAATGAAGATGTTTATCATTGAAGATGTTTGATTTATAAATTATAATTCAACACTTTGCTGTGTGGAATTTTTGAATTTTCACTTTTTTTTCTTTAGAAATAAACGAATATTTGTTCTAAAAATATAAAAAAAAAGTCGATAATAATATATGTAATATAATAATAATATATATTTTTTGTAATATCGCGCAAAAATTATTTATAATATTTTAAATAAAAATATCATATTGTTATTTGATATGGCAACATCATTTTAACATTTTGAAACAAAAGAGATCATAAAACAATGTGCGCGATTCAAAAGATTTTTTAAATATAAAAATATATATATTATATATGCAATAATATATATACATTTGAACTTTTTAAATATTCATAAACCTAAACATCTACATTTTACAAATTTAACGCATTTTCAAATGTGCTAATATTAAAACCATTTTGTGCCAATAACATTGAATTTTGTTGGCACGTTATAACCTCAATTTATTCCAGCGTAAGTATGCTTTTCTGCACTTTTATTTTTTGCTCAACTTTTAAAAAATAATCCATATAATTGATAGTATTTCAAATTTTTTCTTTCGAATTTTCAACTAAATGACTAGTTTTTTAGTATGCTTGAATGGATAATTTGAAACACCATTAAAAGTTATCAATAGATTATAATGTGCGCGATAAAATATGCATAATGGAAATTTTAATAATTTAAGTATATAAACTTATTTTTTGTTCGCATGTTGTGTATGGGGTATCCGTTCTAAATCAATTAATAATATATTAACAAGCAAATTATACATTTTGAAAATATACATTATACCAGCTTCTGACGAAAGAAGGAATATATATTATCAATCTTATTTATTCGTGATATTTGTTTTAAATTCATTATTAATACGTCATGCATTTTTATATCCTTGTTATTTTAAAGCAAAATATATTTATATAACAAATAAAAAGAACGTATAAAAAATTGCAAAAGATTTGTATATTTTGCAAAACTTCAGCACATATCTATTCATATTAACTATTTTATAAACAATTTCTCAAAAAAAAAAAAACAAAAAAAAAACCTGAATTTCTTGGAAATATTATATTCATAAAGAATAACTAAAAATATGATGGCACTCGAAAATATTTTGAAATCAAATATTTCAATAATTTGTTTATATTACGGAGGCACTTTTTATTTCAATTTTAAGCATTTTTGTAAATTTTTATCTTCTGGTATGAAAATTGAAAGTCATGAATATTTATAAAATATATATTTCTATAATTTTACACAATAAGATATAATTGGATAAAAAGTTTAAATAATATCATTATATATAAAAAATATATAATTACGAAAAGGATATATAGATCAATATATATTTTTAAAAATGGTCAAAAAGTTACATTTTGAAAATAATATAAACGTTAGTATATAAAATGCAATGAATATTTAATACTAGATATTATATTATGAAAGTGTATGAATATAAAATATGTATGAATTAGGAATTTTTGCATTATAAAATTTTCGAATTATTTATTTGATATTATTATGCATTTTTCTTTTAATTAATAAAATATATTACAGCAATTTTAAAACCTTTGATATAAAAACGGTAAATATCAGTGACTTATTTCATCATGCATTTTGAAGTCCAATATTTTCAATGTATCATTTAAAAAATAACTTTAAAACAAGTTCGTCAAAATCATTAAAAGTATCAATCGTTTCAAATACCGTTAATACATTTATAATTATTGTTATTTCTTAAGACTCACAAGCTCGCACATTTGGCATATCAAGTACATACAATAATTCGAAGATTTATGACAAATCATTTGATTTGTATCCTCATATGCATATCACTTCGCCACATAATGATAGTTAGTTGTTTTAAAATCAAACGCACTTTTATAAAATCGTATAAAACTAGAATTTTTCTGGAATTTCTGTTTTCTCTTTAACAACGACATCGTTAATTTTCAAAGTCCTCCTATGGTTATTGACATTGAGGCCATTTAGAATGACAGGGGGTACTAGAAGTCCTTGGTAAGTGGCTAATATGATATAGAGCAACATGATCTTCTGTTGGTTAATAAACATGGTGGTATTGGCGAAGAAGAGGGCAATACTGGATAGCACCATCGTGACGAAGAACATCACCAAACTTGAGCCTGAAAGCATCAACGAATGGCAGAGTCGGTCGTGAGACGATTCGTGCTTGAATTTAGCGTAGAAGTAGGGAATGAGGGATACCAACTTGGCAGCCATCATGATATACGTCGAGAAAGCTGTAGAGGATATGGCATCCATTTCAACCGTCCACAGACCAGCGAAACCAATAACAGCCGTCTGAACTGCAAATAAAGAAAGAACACTCAAGGCAGAAGTCTTGAAGTCCCCAGTGAATATGAGTAAAACGAGGAAGAGTACGCAACTGAGTACTGTAGTTACTACCAGTGGGATTTTGGAAACAGACGCGTGCATTTCAAAGACGTCAAAGAAGAGATTGTAGACGGTAGTTGGATAAGGCAGACTATCAGCAACTTCACGTAGATGGACGACGAGATCCCTTTCATCTTGTGACGTGAAGAGATCATAGGTATGAACCAAAAAACGACTGGCAACGATCTCAGTATAATCTTCGTTGAAGATGACGTCCCTCTTTAGTCCTGATACCAGAGGAAGCCTGAAGAAAACCTCCCTTAACCCTCTATAGAAATCATATTTATCCGTCAAATTATACCCATCCATCATATTTGCGGCAATTTTATGGTCAAGGAATCGGAGATAAAGACGCAGCCAGGATTCCGTCAGCGATGAATCTACAACGTTAGGAAGACTCTCGAATCTCTTCAGCATTTGGTCCATTTCTCGTTGGACTTCAGGTTTAGAGTAATCCATGGTGTAGTTGACGAGAATCTGAATTCTAACTGGATACTTCCTGAAGTATTCCATCTCGAGGTTGATGAACCGTTCAAGTTGGGTGTTGTACCCGGTTAGGATACGGCGGTCCAGTCCCTCAGCCAGCTGAGTCAGACCGTAGCATCCTCCCGAGAGGTACACCACGAATCCTGACAGAACGGCCAACTTCCAGATGGGACTGTAGCTCATCTTGGTAAGGGAATCCTTGCAGCTCTCCATCATCCAGTGACGATAGGCAGTGTCCTTCTCAGCCTCACTGCCGCCAGTGCACATCCACCGGTGCAGGATATTCTGGGAGCCTGCAAACACAGATGTGTTCCTGTCAGTTCCCTCATTTTAATAACAACAAACAACAACAAAAAAGCCTTTATTTAGGGTCACTGACCCTATACAGGATTCACCAGAGGTATGCATAATAACAAAGCAGTGAGACAAAGGAAATAACGATATATACAGAGTAAGAAGAAAAAGAAAAAAAAAATAAAAAAAGAAAAAAATAAGAAAGAGGGAAGCAAGAAATCAACACAAAAAGAGTAGCAGTAAGAAAGTGAGGAGTGAGTATCACTTGGCCTTCTTCTGAGATATGGACTTGTGGAAACCATAAAACGCCGTAGCAATATACTTATTCTGGGTCATATTGTCAATTATTGATGGAAGTGAAGCACAGAGTTGCCCCCCTCATTTTAATATAACGGATTCCTTTCTCTCTCTCTCTCACTACGTATGAACGTTAAAATCAGCCTTCACCTGAGAGGATAAAATATTTGAGTGAAGTAATTCTTGTGGTATTTTAGTTCATAGGGTAAGTTCTTAGAGGAGTTTACATAATATGAGTGTATGATTACATATCTTTTTGGGTATGTTTGAAAACTCTCTATTTAGCACTTTTCTTTTTTAAACATAACAATATCCAACTGTCCTTACTGTAATGGGAAAATATTGGGAGATTCTGACTCACCAGTGATAAATCCTTCCAGTTAAAAGGCTGGCGCTTGGAAGATTCACCACTGATAAGCAAACTTAATCGAATATTTTCAATCTCAGTAATGAAAGAAATAAATCATTTTATTTGAAAATAGTTTCTGTTTGTATAAACAGATGTCGTACTAATGCTCTATATCTGAATAAAGATAGCTTTAAGACGAGTAATCCTCAATATATTAAAATACGAATAAAACCACAAAGGATGAGTATCTTTATTGGTAAAAATCGTTTCGAGCTTTCGGGCGCAAGCAGCCCTTCTACAGGAATAAAAGAAAACAGTTTTCTTTTATTCCTGTAGAAGGGCTGCTTGCGCCCGAAAGCTCGAAACGATTTTTACCAATAAAGATACTCATCCTTTGTGGTTTTATTCGTATTTTAAAGATAGCTTTCTTCTTTATTCAGGATACACTATTAACTTTATTTAAAAGAACTACACATCTCCTTCCACAAAATATGATTAATCACTCTGCCTATTTACCTTCCTTTCAATCCCGCAGATAACTAGTAATGGCAAAATTTCCATCTGAAGAATATGGTTTAATATCTTATTCAGTCCAGAGCGTTTTGATTACATCAGATCCTCGTATGATGACGATATTATCCGAATTAGACAAAGAGGTGTTTACCTAAATAAGTGGATGGAGTAAATTCTAGGGGTTAAATACTTATTCACTAAACTCTCAAGTGTGTCTTCGAAATTGCAGAGACGGTCAATTTTATAACACTAATATAAGACAGTTTTGGAGGGAAAACTCCGGGGGAAGAGATCGAGGGGAAGGAGACGACAGGGATACACAGACGATATAAAACAATAGACTGGACGACACGAGGAGATGAAGAGGATAGCAGAGGAAGTATGGAGAGACCATCACCCTCAGTAGAGAAAGGTATTGAAGGAAGGAGATATGGAAAGACCATGTGGCCCGCTCTCAGTAGAGGAAGGCATTGAAGAAGGGAGATATGGAGAGACCATGTGGCCCACCCTCAGTAGAGGAAGGCATTGAAGGAAGGAGATATGGAGAGACCATGTGGCCCGCTCTCAGTAGAGGAAGGCATTGAAGAAGGGAGATATGGAGAGACCATGTGGCCCGCTCTCAGTAGAGGAAGGCATTGAAGGAAGGAGATATGGAGAGACCATGTGGCCCGCTCTCAGTAGAGGAAGGCATTGAAGAAGGGAGATATGGAGAGACCATGTGGCCCGCTCTCAGTAGAGGAAGGCATTGAAGGAAGGAGATATGGAGAGACCATGTGGCCCGCTCTCAGTGGAGGAAGGCATTGAAGAAGGGAGATATGGAGAGACCATGTGGGCCACTCTCAGTAGAGGAAGGCATTGAAGGAAGGAGATATGGAGAGACCATGTGGCCCACCCTCAGTAGAGGAAGGCATTGAAGGAAGGAGATATGGAGAGACCATGTGGCCCGCTCTCAGTAGGGAAGGCATTGAAGAAGGGAGATATGGAGAGACCATGTGGCCCACCCTCAGTAGAGAAAGGCATTGAAGGAAGGAGATACGGAGAGACCATGTGGCCCGCTCTCAGTAGAGGAAGGCATTGAAGGAAGGAGATATAGAGAGACCATGTGGCCCACCCTCAGTAGAGGAAGGCATTGAAGAAAGGAGATACGGAGAGACCATGTGGCCCGCTCTCAGTAGAGGAAGGCATTGAAGGAAGGAGATATGGAGAGACCATGTGGCCCGCTCTCAGTAGAGGAAGGCATTGAAGAAGGGAGATATGGAAAGACCATGTGGCCCGCTCTCAGTAGAGGAAGGCATTGAAGGAAGGAGATATGGAGAGAACATGTGGCCCGCTCTCAGTAGAGGAAGGCATTGAAGAAGGGAGATATGGAGAGACCATGTGGCCCGCTCTCAGTAGAGGAAGGCATTGAAGAAGGGAGATATGGAGAGACCATGTGGCCCACCCTCAGTAGAGGAAGGCATTGAAGGAAGGAGATATGGAGAGACCATGTGGCCCGCTCTCAGTAGAGGAAGGCATTGAAGAAGGGAGATATGGAGAGACCATGTGGCCCACCCTCAGTAGAGGAAGGCATTGAAGGAGGGAGATATGGAGAGACCATGTGGCCCGCTCTCAGTAGAGGAAAGCATTGAAGGAAGGAGATATGGAGAGACCATGTGGCCCACTCTCAGTAGAGGAAGGCATTGAAGAAGGGAGATATGGAGAGACCATGTGGCCCACTCTCAGTAGAGGAAGGCATTGAAGAAGGAGGAGGAGAAGATAAAAGAAAGATAAACTGAGTTTTTCATAAATAACAAAAGATAGCAACTGTTAATTGTGGTTTGTCTAATACTTGTACATCGTGTGTTGAAAATAGTCCATTCTCTCCATAATTGAACATGAAAGAAAACATCATTGAGATATTTGATGCTATAAAGATGCTTCCCCGATTTAAAGAATTCCTCGATTATGAAGGGTATTTTATTTATTCGCCTACTCATTACTAGAAATGAGGAGATATTCTTTGCATATGTAATTTCAAATTTTTTAAAAATAACTTTTAAGATTATGTATGTTTATTTGACAAAAATATGTGTACCTATTAAATGAAACAAAACCATATTTTCAATTAGCCACTTGTGTATATATGTTATTATGGTTAGATCAATCTGGTAAAAAATAGTCTTCACGCTGAATTAAATATAAATAGGTTAATATAGGGCTTAAATACGCTCTTTTAAACCAAGTACATGGGCTTATAAATTGTTTTCCATTAAAACAAGTACAATATTATAAGGTCTGTACATACAACATAAGGTGTAGGTGGAGATTCAGGGAAAATCCGGTAGTGAAGGATATGGGGCAGCTACTCTCGGTGGAGAGAGGGGGACAAGATGGATGACGTAGAAACACGAGACAGACCGTGTGAGAAATGGAGTAGCTAGAAGAACTACCGGTGGCAGCACGAGCACAGGACATGCTAGGTGAGATAGGGACAAGGTACAAGAACTAATGATGGCAGCAGGGGCACAGGACAAGTTAGATGTTTTAGGGACAAAATATAAAAACTACTGATGGCAGCACGTGCACAGGACATGCTAGGTGAGATAGGAACAAGATATAAGACCTACTGATGGCAGCAGGGGCACAGGACAAGTTAGATGTTTTAGGGACAAAATATAAGAACTACTGATGGCAGCACGTGCACAGGACATGCTAGGTGAGATAGGGACAAGATATAAGAACTACTGATGGCAGCAGAGGCACAGGACAAGATAGGTAAAATAGGAACAAGATATAAGAACTACTGATGGCAGCAGGGGCACAGGACATGCTAGGTGAGATAGGGACAAGATATAAGAACTACTGATGGAAAAAGGGGCACAGGACAAATTAGATGTTATAGGGACAAGATATAAGAACTACCGATGGCAGAACGTGCACAGGACATGCTAGGTTAAATAGGAACAAGATATAAGAACTACTGATGGCAGCACGTGCACAGGACAAGTTAGATGTTATAGGGACAAGATATAAGAACTACTGATGGCAGCACGTGCACAGGACATGCTAGGTTAAATAGGGACAAGATATAAGAACTACTGATGGCAGCAGGGGCACAGGACATGCTAGGTGAGATAGGAACAAGATATAAAAACTACTGATGGCAGAAGGGGCACAGGACAAGTTAGATTTTATAGGGACAATATATAAGAACTACTGATGGCAGCACGTGCACAGGACATGCTAGGTGAGATAGGAACAAGATATAAGAACTACTGATGGCAGCAGGGGCACAGGACAAGTTAGATGTTATAGGGACAAGATATAAGAACTACTGATGGCAGCACGTGCACAGGACATGCTAGGTGAGATAGGAACAAGATATAAGAACTACTGATGGCAGCAGGGGCACAGGACATGCTAGGTGAGATAGGAACAAGATATAAGAACTACTGATGGCAGCAGGGGCACAGGACAGGTTAGATGTTATAGGGACAAGATATAATAACTACTGATGGCAGCACGTGCACAGGACATGCTAGGTGAGATAGGGACAAGATATAAGAACTACCGATGGCAACAGGGGCACAGGACAGGTTAGATATTATAGGGACAAGATATAAGAACTACTGATGGCAGCAGGGGCACAGGACAAGTTAGATTTTATAGGGACAAGATATAAGAACTACTAATGGCAGCACGTGCACAGGGCATGCTAGGTGAGATAGGGACAAGATATAAGAACTACCGATGGCAACAGGGGCACAGGACAGGTTAGATATTATAGGGACAAGATATAAGAACTACTGATGGCAGCAGGGGCACAGGAAAAGTTAGATTTTGTAGGGACAAGATATAAGAACTACTAATGGCAGCACGTGCACAGGGCATGCTAGGTGAGATAGGGACAAGATATAAGAACTACTGATGGCAGCAGGGGCACAGGACAAGTTAGGTAAGATAGGAACAAGATATAAGAACTACTGATGGCAACAGGGGCACAGGACAGGTTAGATGTTATAGGGACAAGATATAAGAACTACTGATGGCAGCAGGGGCATAGGACAGGTTAGATGTTATAGGGACAAGATATAAGAACTACTGATGGCAGCACGTGCACAGGACATGCTAGGTGAGATAGGGACAAGATATAAGAACTACTGATGGCAGCAGAGGCACAGGATAAGTTAGGTAAGATAGGAACAAGATATAAGAACTACTGATGACAGCAGGGGCACAGGACATGCTAGGTGAGATAGGGACAAGATATAAGAACTACTGATGGCAACAGAGGCACAGGACAAGTTAGGTAAGATAGAAACAATATATAAGAACTACTGATGGCAACAGGGGCACAGGACATGTTAGGTGAGATAGGAACAAGATATAAGAACTACTGATGGCAGCAGGGGCACAGGACAAGTTAGGTGAGATAGGAACAAGATATAAGAACTACTGATGGCAACAGAGGCACAGGACAAGTGAGGTAAGATATGAACAAGATACAAGAACTACTGATGGCAGCAGGGGCACAGGGAAAGTTAGGTAAGATAGGAACAAGATATAAGAACTACTGATGGCAGCAGGGGCACAGGACAAGTTAGGTAAGATAGGAACAAGATATAAGAACTACTGATGGCAGCAGGGGCACAAGACAGGTTAGGTGTTATAGGGACAAGGTAAAAGAACTAGCGATGAAAGCAGAGGCACAGGTTAGTGAGATAGGAACAGAATAAAAGCTATCAATAAATGAAATGTAAAGAGACAGCTCAGGGGAGATAGGGACAGGCTATAAGAATTATCGATGGCAGCAGGGCCTCAGGACAGGTTAGATGAAATAGGGACGAGGTACAAGAACTACTTATGGCAGCAGGGGTACAGGTTAGGTGAGATAAGACTGTATAAACTATGAATAACTAAAATACAAAGAGACAGATTAGGTGAGATAGAGACAGACTGTTAGAATTATCGATGTCACATTATATATCAGTAAATAGGGGCAGACTAAGAGAACTACCGATGGCAGCAGGGGCACAGGTTACGTGGTGGCGACGATTCCTTTCCAAGCGTCCAGCCAACGCCAGACTGCCGAGCACCATGGTGAACTGGAAGAACGCTAAAAGAGGCGCTCCACAGAGGATGAAGACGGAAAGGATGTTCAATAGAGGGAAGGAGGGGCACAGCACCCCCAACAAAGCCGACACCACCAGCACGCAGGGTCCCAGCAGCATCCAAAGCCCACAGTCCCTGCAAGTCGCTCCCAGTCTTTCTTCGACATCGTCCCCAAGATGCTGAGTGGATCTCCAGGTCGCCACCAGAACCAAGGTGTCTAGGAATCCCATCCCTGAGAACACACAACTCGAGTTACTGATCCACAAGACACGAACAAATTGTTGGAATATTACACAGAGTAACAATGGCTATAGATGAGCTCGTGTTTGAAAAGGAACTTGTATATAATAATTATTGTTGTTTTCATGTAAAATATATACCAAGATTTGTTTTGTATAATTGCTATTAATAATAAATAATATTCAAAGTTAAATTGGCTACGGATTCATCCTTCTTACTTACTTTAATATCAGAACACAAATAATCTATGCGGATATATAAATACATATTATATGACACACATCATTGAGATTATGATCGACAATTTCACAATAAGAATAATAAAATGTGGCAGCAAGAAGTCAGAATAAGAATTGTAAATTTTTCAAAAAGAATAGGATAAAGTTTGGATTAGAATGCCATTCTCGCGTATTACCACTTTTTCTGCATTCAATAATCTTTGACATAATAATCGTCATAAAAAAAAGACATACAAAGACAACTTACATTAGAATCTCCTATGAGATTACCAAAACGTGGACATTCCTAATCTCTTTTTTTTATGTCGTCATTGGTCGGAGATTGGGATTCGATAATTTCCAACTTTAGAAAAATGGTCATTCAAAGGATTATATTGTTCATTCATGGGAGGTTTAACGGAAATTTTAAATAGAGAAAATGCAACGATTTATCAAAAGGAGAGAGAGAGAGAGAAAGCGTTTCAAAATATCAATTAAAAAGGCATTTTATTTTTACTGCAATGCTTGTTTCTTCCCATAATTCCGAAGATAGGAGAATTCCTCTAAAAATTTCGAGATACATTTATCCATTCCCCCTAAAGAGTTTCCAAAAGTCGATGGGGTTACCAAGAAAAATAATCATTTAGCAAAGCAAAGAGGCAAAATACCATTAGCGCGAGATGGCAAGAAATTTACTGATATATGATACCTTTTAAGACATTACCAGAAAGAAACAAATGACATCCCAATAGCCTAAGAATTGATAAATGAAATGAAAACTTTAAGTACGATGTTTTTTTAAATAAAACGAACTTCCTATTGTTCTTACTGCAATATAAAATGTTGGGAAGGCCTGGCTCATCTGTTGGTAACCTTTCCCAGCGGTTTCGTCACTTTAATTTATCATACCGCCCTCTAGTGCTCTAATAACTGTTACAATTTACGGTAAGTGTACCACATGTTGACATATGTAGAAATCAGTTAGACTTTGACAAAAGTATGCCAGAGTTCATTGTTGCACTCATTGGTGGGGTTGGCCTTTTTCAAGAATCGGGGGACATTGAAGCATTTGTTAAAAAATAGTACAAATGTGATATTGTACTTAGATAAGGTGCATAAATTAAGAAAAAGGCATCTCCTTATCGTGCAACTGAAAGTTGCTGATGGCTTGCGCCATCTATCGGAATAAATATAAAATATTCTAACACGTCCGTGGTTAGCTTTTCTTGATTAATCAAGAATGGGTATTTGGCCAATTCTGGAATAATTAAAAATCATCGAGAAAAGTTTATATTTATTCCGATAGATGGCGCAAGCCATCAGCAACTTTCAGTTGCACGATAAGGAGATGCCTTTTTCTTAATTGAAGCATTTGTTTAAAGAAAAAAAAAAAGCTCAGTACGGGATTCGATCCTGGATCATGACTGTCGAAAATCTCGATGGTTTATTCCATTCTTCTATCAAACTTCTCGCGGATATTTGTTAAATATATATATATGATGCCGACTGATTACTACCGATAATCCATTCCCTGGTAATCTTTCAATCTCAAATGATAAAAAATCATCTTTAAGAAAAGAGAGCACAAATTGGCACAAAATAGTTGTTATTTTAAACAACAGATGGCGTTCTATGTTGTGTTTAGTATTAACGCGGAATTACTAATCTCAAGGAGCAGTAGTCCGCCCTTGAAGTGCAGACAACCGGTGGCGATGTTGAAACGTTTGCATAACGTTAAATAAGTTCTTCCGGGAGTACCGCATGGAGCGAACTTCCGCCTCCTTTTCCGTGAGATTCTTATAGCAATCCAACCTCACCACTGTATTATGATAACCAAACAAGGCCCTGATACCTTGTATTCACAATTATTGAAAACGAAAGACTAATTTTCCTGGCAAAACTATACTCATGGACAAAACTTAAAGAAGTGGAAAGACTTTGATGTCACCAGTTGTCTACTTTTTTGAAGGAGACAGATGCAATTTTGTTCACACTTGGCTATCTCGTGTATCTTTAATACAGATAGCTGTGTTTATTTTTCAGAGTTATTGTCTGTATCCCGATATACATGCTAAAAGGTACAACTTCCTTAAGTTTTGTCCATGAGTGTATCTTTCAGAGTTATTGTCTGTATCTCGATATACATGCTAAAAGGTACAACTTCCTTAAGTTTTGTCCATGAGTGTATCTTTCAGAGTTATTATCTGTATCTCGATATACATGCTAAAAGGTACAACTTCCTTAAGTTTTGTCCATGAGTGTATCTTTCAGAGTTATTGTCTGTATCCCGATATACATGCTAAAAGGTGCAAACTTCCTTATGTGTTGTCCATGAGTGTATCTTTCAGAGTTATTGTCTGAATCCCGATATATATGCTGAAAGGTAAAACTTCCTTAAGTTATATCCATGAGTGTATCTTTCAGAGTTATTGTCTGTATCCCGATATACATGCTAAAAGGTACAACTTCCTTAAGTTTTGTCCATGAGTGTATCTTTCAGAGTTATTGTCTGTATCCCGATATACATGCTAAAAGGTGCAAACTTCCTTATGTGTTGTCCATGAGTGTATCTTTCAGAGTTATTGTCTGTATCCCGATATACATGCTAAAAGGTACTACTTCCTTAGGTTTTGTCTATAAGTGTAGATATGTAATATACATTTAAGCACGTGAAAATCTCTGTCAACTATGATTATCATGGCTTTTTACAGACATGAGGTAAACCTATAGTATAAAGAGCTAACACTGTCGGAAAACTTTATTTTCATATTTTAACACACTTATTCTGTTGACATCCATAATTAGAATTTTTAATTGTTAGCCATTGTATATATTTTTGTTTGTGTGTACCAAAAGAGATACCTCTCCCGTTAAAAATACATGAAAACAATGCACATTTCGGGTCATCACCCTAGTACTGAACGTTATGTTGATGAAGAAAGCATTGTTTTAGTGCAATATTTACCGGGAGAGTTGTCCCTTATTTATTTCAATTTAAAGCGCTATGTCGCGTCCCCCTAGAGACACTTGTACTGACATACATGTATGCCTTTACATTTGTCTATACATATTTACAATAATTTTAGGCTGTAAAGAGAATATATTAAGAAAAAGGCATCTCCTTATCGTGCAACTGAAAGTTGCTGATGGCTTGCGCCATCTATCAGAATAAATATAAACTATTCTCGTTGATTTCTAATTATTCCAGAATTGGTCAAATACCCATTCTTGATTAATCAAGAAAAGCTAACCCCACGGACGCGTTTCGGGCTGTTGACCCTCCGATATATGGCGCAAGCCATCAGCAACTTTCAGTTGCACGATAAGGAGATGCCTTTTTATTAAATTATGCACCTTATCCCAGTACAATATCACATCTGTACTATTTTTCACGTAAAGAGAACAGTCATATGATATTAACAAAGACAAAGAGAGAGAAAAAACGAGAAAAGAGAACTGTGTACAAAAGAAAGAAGTGTCTAGCTAGAGATTTGTCTCTTTTAATACACCATCCTTCCTTTATGTCATATTTGTTTGTATTGAAAATAGAGCAATCCATAAATAAATCTTTAATTATAAAGGCATATATTGGAACAAAATATAATTTATTTTACCAATATTTCAGTTGGCTGAACGCCAACCTTTATCAAGGTGTTATAACATTTTAAGGTGTGTCAACAACAAACTCAGCGCCACATAACGTCAACAGCATTAAGTTTTAAAAATATTGTGTTATATTCAATGGGGAGAAAAAAATTGATATATATAAAATAAATGATATTTTGATCCAATATATGACTTTTCAATTAAAGATTTGTTTGTATTTTAATAACCCCTTTTATTGGATAATATTTCTGCAATTTCTGTTATCACAGCTTAAAACTAGAATCGTGGTCTGTTGTTTCATTTTGAAATAACTAGTTTCTTATAAAATCTAATCTAAAGACGCTAATTCGGTTAGTTTCTCCAAGTCCCCCAGTTCATAACACTATCGGCAACCATGATAGCATAGTTTATTCTCATGTATACGACTTTGTACTATACGTACAGACATATAGATGCCAGTGAGAAGAACTATCCTAGAGGCGTAAGTACTCTTTGTTAATAGATAGACGATTAGCTTGTTCGGAATATTGGAAAACACCAATACACTTGATCCAAGCGTTTTATACTTAATGCATACAGACATGTTATTTACTGTATAAGAAATCCCCCAAATATATTACTCATTATGATTATCATTGTTTGGTATTACGTTTTATTAGGTGCATTTAGAGTACAAGCTTCTCAACACAATAACAACCATGAATATCATGAACTCTTGATACCACATATAATACATGTGGTGTACTTGCAATACAGACAACCATTTTGATGATCTTTGCTTAATAAGAAGTTGAGTAACTTGACATGCTATCAAAATTCAAAATTATTTTAAAGGCGTAAGATTCTTTTTGATATTAAACAATTTCTACTGCCCTTACTGCAACGGAAAGATTAATGGGAGGGCCCCTGGCTCATCAGTGGTGAACCCTCCCAGCGGTTTCGCCAGTTGGCATGCTATCTTAAGGTGATACTAACCTTCTAAATTATATACTAAACAAATGATCCGATTTCAACGAGTTTTCTGCCTGAGAGACAATTGGCTCTCTCAACTAATATTGAGAGCGGTTTATTATTATTGTATTAGGAATAGTAGAGTGTTGTCTAGTGTATAGTGTAAGATAGAAATTATCTCAATAATATATTGTTATTAAAAAACACTAATTTTCGACCCCAGACAATATGCAAATTAGTTCGATAATAGGCTGACTTTTAATTGAAGTTGAAACTTTGATAGCTTCTTCTTTCCATACCCAACTCTGTATCGTGACATGAACGGGGGCTTTGACACATTTTTAAGTGCAAAGTCGAACTGCTTTTCACATGTGCAGACATGTGGTGTACCTTCTTTTACCCACCATGATTATCATGGCCTATACCAAGTGTACTAGGGATAAGTAAAAAAAAATCGTGGCATGATATCATCAGGGACAGATTAAATAGTTTATGAACGTTAAGTAGCAAATACATCGGCATTTCTTTTTATTATTATTTATATAGATTCAATGAAAAATAACCTTTTAGCTCTTTTTAGATAGATCGTAAGACTTTCATATGGTTAAGTAATACATTCTTACTTACTTCTTGGAAAAACAGAAGGATTTGGTGCTTAAAATTCCCCATAGAGGACAATTTCAGGTGAAACTACGAAGATTCCGTGTGTTCGAAAAAGTAAATGGCATTTCCTAAAATAGAATCCTTTGGCAACAAATTACTCCACCACTGCTAATTTAAGAAATAAAGAACGTATGCCGAAGGTAAAAGGAAGTTTTTAGTAAGTTTTTTGCTATCAAATAGTTCGGTTAAATTGAACCTTTACCATTATTTTCCCCCGATTTCAAGTATAAATACATTCTAAAAAAGAGGTTTTCCCACAATAAATAAATACATTTAGAATTTTAAGGATCTATTTGGATATTGTCTTATAAACATTTTTTTTTGTCATACAAGCTTCAAAAAGAGGTATGAAAATGTTTTCTATTCTCAGAATAAACAAAAAGAGAAGCAGAATCGTTCAATACAGTATTAGAGCTCTAAGAAGCGGTCTGGTGGATTAAATTGGCGAAACCGCTGAGAGGGTTCACCACTGATGTGCAAAGCCCCCTCAATATTTTTTCATCGCAGTAAGCATAGAAGATGTTTGTTTTATGTTTAAAATAAACATTCGTACGTAAATGCTTTCATTTCATATACAATACTTTATAAAGGTTTTATAAAATCTTTAAATAACAAAATTTAACACTATCTTTTTCAAAGTGAAATTATCAGGCTTCCGTATTATTGTATTCAGCCCAAAATACATATTTAGTTTTATTTTATGGTATATATGTATATTTTATTATAAAGTAATGCCTTTTACCCAACTTTAATGTCTATAAAATTTTAGGCTTTTATATAACGAATATAATGGTACTAATTTAGTTTTCCATTTTGAAAAGGCTCGATCATATTGAATAGTCAAAATCGACGAAAAGTACATAGACCATTTTTCTATGGTTCTTATGTGCTGAACCCTCTATTTTTGAAGTTTTTTGATCATTTTATAATAATCTTTAAGTGTAAATTGTGGATTCACTACTGTATATTTTTAAAAAGCTGACTTTTTACAATTCAAACTTGTAACACACAAACTACAAAGTTGATGGTTTAACAGCTTGGTTTCTGATATTAATATTGCTGCGATCTTTCTTAGTTGATTTATTCAGTTAATAAATAATAGAACGTGTAGAAGACTCGAATTTTAATAGCGTTTATGTTCATAACTTTATAGCGCTGTGTTTGAGTGAGATAGAAATCTGAAAATTTGTGAACATCGGTTAATCTAAAGATTCTAAACAAGTTCATCAACTATAAAGTATAAATTGTCACCCAGTTGAAATTGGTGACTTTTACAAACGTCTTGTTAATTATGCGAATAGATTATTCATATCTTTACAACCTGGATTACATTTTAAAAATCCTTTTTCCATATCACAAATAAAAAAAATCATACGAATCCGCTCAAATCTTTTTATTTTCATGATTAAAAGGAAGATTTCGGGCAATCCCTTTTTTCAGCTAATATTAAAACGTTTCATAGGTGTAAATGGATTTATATGCATATCAAGTAAAAATACTCAACGTTTTATGACCATTTTGAACCGCTGTATCATTTGGGGTTCGAATGGGGGATTCCACAAATTTTCACTTTCCTCTCTTGTCTTGATTTGAGGGGAGATATCCCGGGGTTAATATACCCGGTATAGGTTCCGTCTCAAATTTTTTAAAGTACCCTCTCACCGTCACCAGAAACTTGAAGCATATTTAAAAACTTATTGTTCTACTATTTTTTTCTTTCTTTTAGGAAGGCTTATAAATAAAGTACCGAATAGGCTAAATCTCGGCATCTTAGAGAATGATTTGTTGATTTATTATTTTTTTATGGAGAGTGATTTATCGAATAATTTTATTTTTTCGCAAATATACAGGTTTTTTTATGTGTAAAAACAACACGCATAGACAGACAAAGTAAGAAAGAGAGAACAGCCTGCAAAAATACATAAATAAATACACTGATTGGTTGATTAGTATCACGTGATTGACGTCATGAATGACCTTGTAGGTATCTATATTTAAAGAATGACCTTGAAGAAGAGTGTAGAGTGTAAGTAAGCCAATGACCTTTCGAATTGAAAGTGTCATTAACGGGTGTTCCCGGTCAATAAGGTGTTGTTTAGTGTCGTAAATAGATGTCCATTGACCTTCCTTCAGCCATTAATATGATAGTGATTAACATGTTTAAAATTTAGGAAGGATTCTATTTACATCCTGTCTAGATTTAAAACGTATTTAAAAGATCAAATCTGATTTAATATCAAGATTTCACGGCCTAGAATTCCAATAATTTTAGCATACTATCTAATCCGGAATATCAGAGCGGTTAAATTTAATACTAACGTTTTTAAAGTCCCAAATTTAATTTTATTCTCTAAATTTAACATGTTCAAGACCAAAATTCAATATGAATTTGAAGGATTTTAGGTTAATTCATATAAAGAGACCAATGATAGAGAGCAATGAACAGGCTGATGGTCAAGCGAAGGAAGTTCGAAAACAGGCACTGGAAACCAGTTCAATAACATTGAAAGACGCAAATGCAATATAAAAAGCAAAACTCATTACAAAAACCAAAATATCCAAGCCCATATGAAACCTCAACATTAACAGAGAATTAACAAGAGCAATTTCAAGAATCAGAACAGGACATTTTGAAGGAATGAAGATAAACCCAGACATGACTAGGTACACAGGAACTACAATAACTGTTACAACACCCAACTCACTCCGGACCATATATACAGTTGCCTGGCCATCCTTGCAGCCTTCTATATGGGAGACATCAATCCAGAAGAGGACATCCATACGGACAAGGCACCTCAGTTGGCCAGTATTGTGACCAAGGTGCACGGACCGATCTGATCTGCTCCATGGACAAGACACCACCACCAATAGCACACTATCATGTCTTCACATCAGAACCTAGTAGGAGATGGTTGAAATTTACGAAAACTGGGATGGCCTACCTTCAAATCAGCGATGGTAAAACTGGTTTTTATTATTTTATTCTAACACAAAGAGAGCGTGCTATCCCCCCCCCCCAAAACATACTATATATAAACAAATTTTAAACATTAGGTAATACCTGAGACGTATGTTTGATGATTATAATCAAAATATAGGATTTATGTTCAAATCGAATTAAAAATATTTTTAGTTTCTTAGACCAATTTTAGCTCGAGAATTGTCCTTTAGTAAACAGTTTATTAACACAAAGCAATAACGCGCCATCTATACATATAAAATGAAAGGATTTAAAAGCACGAATGTTTCTTTTATACATAATAAAAACTTCTACTGCCCTCACTGCGATGAAAAAAAAAAAATATTGGGAGGGCTTGGCTCATCAGTGGTGAACCCTCCCAGCGGTTTCGCCAATTAAACAGTTTATAATTAAAACTAATGATCATACTCAATATACGGAATTATTCCGAATCGTATATAATAGATTTTCTTAATTTATCGCTGCACTTTTTTGCCCTAATATTTGTGCGAATCAGTTTAAATTTCTTCAGAAAAAGCTCTTTCCTAAAGCAGGTAGCAATTTAATACATCATACCTTCGTTACCTCAAGGCCACAGTTACATCTCCCTCCTCGACATTTCAGAAACAGGTCGTAGCCCGATATTATTCTAATTTGACCAGATTGCCAAATGTCACCTTGGTTTGTGCGAGCTAACAGGGACCGTGGTGACATAAGCTGACATAATTTGGTCGCGAGACGTCCTTCCTCACATAGTTACATATTGGGGGGATCACAAGATGACATAAAAGGTTAGAGAGGTAAAAGATCAACCACTCTTAGGATTTTGGCAAGCTCTTTTGATTGCTCTTATTGGTTTTTCAATATACGCTCTCTTTATCTCGTCTTCTTGAGGTTTATCTACTATTTCAGTGCTATTGCAATCTCCATATACGTAAATCTACCTTAAAACTACACATTCGAGAGATCTCATTTCTATATGCTCTGTCATAATGATCATAGTATCACTATAGTTACCCCATTTAGAGTGTAGTTAGCAAAACATGGTCCTTTTTTATTATCCCTAGTACATGTGGTACAGCCCATGGTAATCATGACTTGTAGTAATTGGCGACTGATTTTACAGCAAGTTGACCACATGTCTATACAGGTAGAAAGGAATTCAACTTTTGCAATTACAAATATGCACTCGCATTACTTGCATTCATGTGGTAAGATTGGACTTTTTTTTTTTTTAAAGAATCGGCAGCCATTGGAGAATTTTTTTTTTCATTCAGATCCTTGGATTCCATCCAGGAACGATACTATGAAATCCCTATGCTCCTTATAAGTAATTAAAGAAATATTTTTAAGTTCGAAAATGAAGCGTAATTAAAATATTTAGTATCTGTCAAAAATAAAGATTTTTCTAAAAAAATCCATCTTTTAAATAATCCTCCCCATTGATTTTAAAGCAAAAAGGTTGAATACTATATGTTTTTATTTTAAAGCAACTTCAGCTGTATTTATTAGGTAGATATTTTTAAATAACGATTTAGCCGTAGGTTTGCATTTAAGACAAATCAGCTTAAAATAGAAGGGGGATGCTGCTATATTCAAATTATTAAGAAGAAGGTTTTGAGTCAATTTTAAAAATATAAAGAATTTCAAATATATTATTTTTTGAACTGAAAACAAAAGAGAAATTGGTATGATAACAGCATTAATGGCCTTACTATAATTACTCAATTAATACCTTCAGTGTCTTATCTACCGATTATTCTGAGAAATACAGAAAAAGAGTAGGAAAAAAAGAGGGAAAAAGAAATTCGAATTTACAAATTTATATAGGAAATATGCACATATAGAGATAGAATTATTACAAAGCAATAACGCGCCATATATCTATATAAAATGAAAGGATTTAAAAGCACGAATGTTTCTTTTATACATAATACAAACTTCTACTGTCCTTACTGCGATGAAAAAATATATTGGGAAGGCTTGGCTCATCAGTGGTGAACCCTCCCAGCGGTTAGTAGAGCTCTGAAAAGCGGTCTGGTGGATTAAATTGGCGAAACCGCTGGGAAGGTTCACCACTGATGAGCCAAGCCATCCCAATATTTTTTTTTTCATCGCAGTAAGGACAGTAGAAGTTTGTATTATGTATAAAAGAAACATTCGTGCTTTTAAATCATTTAATTTTATATAGATAGAATTATGTTAATATAATATTATATTCATAAGTTATAGGTATTCTCCTCTGGTTTTCTTTTTATTTATAGATTTTTCATAAGTTATAGGAGTGAAAATAAAAAACACAAGACTCATCGAACAATATATATTTATAAAGCCTGTATACAGGCCGTTTTTTAGAGAAAAGAAAGAGAGAGGAAAATGATGAAGTTACTATTTGCCAGTAAAGTTTATTTCAATGTTCCACCAAATGAACTAGAAGATTTTTCAAATGTGACTCAAAAATATTTCCCAACTTTATATTTTTTGAAAATAAAACTATTTATACTTAAGAAAAAGGCATCTCCTTATCGTGCAACTAAAGGTTGCTGATGGCTTGCGCCATTTATCGGAATAAATATCAAATATTAATTGATTTTTAATTAATCCAGAATTGGGGGGCCAAATACCCATTCTTGATTAATAATAATAATTTAAAAAATATAACCACGTACGCGTCTTCTAGCTTTTCTTGATTAATCAAGAATGGGTATTTGGCCAATTCTGGAATAATTAAAAATCAACGAGAATAGTTGATATTTATTCCGATAGATGGCGCAAGCCATCAGAAACTTTCAGTTGTAGGATAAGGAGATGCCTTTTTCTTAATTTATGAACCTTATCCCAGTACAATGTCTACTTATTTTTTCATTAAAATAAGAACATTAAGTCTCCAGGGAAAAGTTTATTTTGAAAATATTTTTTTATTTAAAAATCTCTAGCTTTAGGGCAAGAAAGCCTTTCTATTGGAGAAAATATTTCTTGCCGGAAAGCTTGAGAGAATTTTAAATAAAAAATATTTTCAAAAGAAACTTTTCCCTGGAGACTTAATGTCCTTATTTTGATATTGTTTAAAAGGATTATTTTATCGGAAATATTTTTTCATCTTTATACTTATTTATGAATTGTATAAAGGTCACCTCTTTCGCCAAAATAGACGTGCAATCTATCTATAGACGCCATCATAGTTATAACAGTTTCGGGGAACAGCTGGTTTCCGACCACTAGGACCCGGGTTCGATTCCCGCATTGGACACTTTTTTCTGTTTAAAAAAAAAATGCTCCAATGGCCCCCGATTCTTGCAAAAGTCCAACCCCACCAGCGAGTGCAAGTAACCAAACGGGGCTCTGGCATTTGTAAGTGCAAAGTCGAACTGCTTTTCACATGTGTAGACATGTGGTGCGCTTACAGTAAAAAGCAGCCGCTAACTACCCACCATGATTATCATGGCCTGTATGTACCACGTGTACTAGGGATAAGCAAAAAAAAAAAAAAAAAAGCTGTCGCTTCTTCAAGGAAACTCTTAAACTAATATTTTTAATTATTTTTTTTTTTCAGAATTTCCTTCAAAAGAGGACGACAGCTGATTGCTTTTTAGATGAATTTCTTCAACTCTTTTTAAAATGAAGAAACTCATCTATAACTTAATTATACAACTAACCAGCAAAAAATGGAATTTTCCATATTTATAAATAATAATATACAAGGTTGTGTCAAAAGTTAGTGAACATATTATGATTTTTAATTAAAAAGGCATATTTATTATACAATATAATGCGGCTTATGATTGTAAAACGACATTTAAAAATTATCCCGCATGTATTTCTTTTAAACGAAAAATCGAAATTTATTTTTAAGGAGAAATAACGATTATTTCTAACCTTAGAGATGAGGTATGAAAGGATGAATTGTGAAGAGTAATGATGAACGGAAAAATAAAAATGTCCAGGGATGGGAATGAATGTCGTTTTACAAAAAGGCATATATTGGATCAAAATATCATTTATTTTTTACCAATATTTAAGTTGGCTGAACGCCAACCTTTATCAAGGTGTTATAACATTTTATAGTGTTTCAACAACAAACTCAGCGCCACATAACGTCAATAGAATTAAGTTTGAAAAATATTTTTGCTTATATTCAATGAGAAGGAAAAGAAATTCTATATAAATTTATATTATGGACAATATATGGACAAATATTGGTAAAAATAAATTATATTTTGATCCAATATATGCCTTTTTATTTAAAGATTTATTTATGGATTGCTCTATTTTCAAAAAAAAAAGTATTATTTATATTTTGCAAGTGTTTACGAACTTTTGGGACAACCTTGTAATACTGAAACTTGACCCACCTGCTGATTGACCACCCTTGATATAGAACATCAGAGATTAAATCATTCTTCTATAATAATTCTGTTATAATTTTACCAAGGTTACCAATATTACCAAGGTTGTCCCAAAAGTTCGTGAAAACTTTTAAAATATAAATCATAATATGTTTACGAACTTTTGGGATAACCTTGTAATATATTTCTGAAATATGATGATATTTATGGAAGGATTAATCACTGATGACTCTCTCAGAATTTTTATTATAATATTCAATTATAGAGATATCAGAAAAAAAAGAGTTAATAACCCCAAAAAAAAAGTCCAATTACATAAATTTTGTCATTCAAAAAATCAAATTGAATTACACAAGTACAATCATGGACAAAACTCAAGGAAGTTGTACCTTTTATCATGTATATTCCGGGATTCAGAAAACTCTGAAATATATTTGATACACACTGACTTTTATTGAAGAGACACACGAGATAACCAAGTGTGAACAAAATTGCCTCTATCTTCTTCTTATTCTAAAAAAAAAACGTCTTTAAGTTTTGTCCATGAATGAGATTCGTGTGTAGATAACTAACAGGAAGGTGTATATAAGAGATAAAGATAGCTAATCCAGAACGTCAGCTATCCGGTCAGTCCAGCTCGCTAATACAAACTAGTTCTTAGCACTTTTAATCGCGACCTAATTGAATATCAGAGTAAAAAAAAAAAAAAAACAGTTGACCAGAAAGTTTCACGCTGGGATCAAGTCTGGAAGGCTGGCTATATATAGGTTTGAGTGCGACACTTCAATCATTGTTATTTTTCGTCACTACCTCATTTGGTAGCAGAACCACGCTCTGCTACCAAATGAGGTAGTGACGAAAAATAACAATACGGGACTCTAACGAGGCTCCGTAATTGGAATGAGTACACTTCAATCAATAAATACATTCAGTACAAAGACCATTACATACTCTTATTAAAGGGTCATTCTTTTCTAGTCTTCTCCTGTCATATGTATCGCTAAGATCTCCTTGTCAGGGGGAGTGCTAACCTTATAGCCGTTTGGTAAATCTAAAGACTCCATTACTTTAGTGTACAACAGTTCAGTACTTCAGTACAAAGACCATTACATTACATATGGAGGAATTACAAAGAATAAATATCAAAGATCAAACCATGCATGTAAATGCTCTAGAAAGAATCGAATGACTCAATAAATCAGTTTTGGTTTCTTAAATCGTACATATTTACTTGGATAACGGTGGTCCAAAGTATAAAGATACTGTGGCCATTACATAACTCCTCCCATTTTCAGATAGATAGAGTTAACCTCTAAAGACCTATTTCCACATTTCTTTCAACTACCCAGCTGTATAGTAATAAGCAAGCAAACCTTGAAAGAGAAGAACTAAGTAAAAAGAACACACTGAGGGGCATCAAAAGAAAGAGCATGAAGAAAGAACGGCGGGCACCCAGTGTAGGTAATCCAGATGAAGTGGTGGCTGTGAGGAAAAGATGTTTGACTAAAGGGATCTGCTTCCGGCATTGCGGCCGCGCTGACGTAAGGGGTGATTGAAGGGTGATAGACCTTGGCCGCGGTTACGTCAACACAAACATCGGGAAGTGGGACGGAAGGTCGCCGCAGACAGTTGTCTCCAGGCCGGAACTTGATTGCCCAGCAGCACTCCCCTTGACAAGAAGGTCTTAGCGGTACAATGCCCATTGTGATTGCACATTTTCGGTACTTTCGTTCACAGAAGCTGTTTTTAGCAGAAAAGAAGTTAGAAGTTTACCGTTGACAAGAATGGAAGAGTCTTTAGATTTACCAAACGGCTATATGGTTAGCACTCCCCCTGACAAGGAGATCTTAGCGATACATATGACTGGAGAAGACTAGAAAAGAATGACCCTTTAATAAGAGTATGTAATGGTCTTTGTACTGAATTACTGAACTGTTGTACACTAAAGTAATGGAGTCTTTAGATTTATCAAACGGCTATATGGTTAGCACTCCCTCTGACAAGGAGATCTTAGCGATACATATGACTGGAGAAGACTAGAAAAGAATGACCCTTTAATAAGAGTATGTAATGGTCTTTGTACTGAAGTACTGAACTGTTGTACACTAAAGTAATGGAGTCTTTAGATTTACCAAACGGCTATATGGTTAGCACTCCCTCTGACAAGGAGATCTTAGCGATACAGATGACCTAAGGAAGACTTGCACTCTAGAACCTGGAGAAGACTAGAAAAGAATGACCCTTTAATAAGAGTATGTAATGGTCTTTGTACTGAAGCACTGAACTGTTGTGCACACTGAAGTATTGAAGTCCTTAGATTTAACCAAATGGCTATACGGCTAGCACTCCCTCTGACAAGGAGATCTTAGCGATACCGATTATGTAAATAAGGCTTGTACTATAGAACCTGGAGAAGAATAGAAAAGAAGAACCCTTTTATGAGAGTATGTAATGGTCTTTGTACTCAACAACATCCTCCCTTGATAAGATAGATACATACCTTATTTAATGAACAGTAGTAAGAATGATATTAGTACTCTTTTGAACGCTTTTTCTATTCCCTCTTTAGGGTCTACCTTAAACAAAATATTCGAAAAGATAGATGAGTCATTTGGACAAAGATGGAATCGATTTTTGACCAAACACATATACGGTTAGCACTCCCTTTGACAAGGATGGAATGGTCTTTTGGCCCAACGCATATGCAGTTATAACTCTTCTTGACAAGGATTGAATGATCTTTTGAATCAGCACATATACAGTTATTACTCCCTATGACAAAGATAGAAAATGGTGCTTACAACACCTTCAAAGTTATACTCCCGTTAACTCTCTTGAGAGAAAAAATATATTTTTAAATCTTAAAATATTACTCTTCGGGCGCGCGAGAAATTCTGAATTAGATGAACGCGCGCAAGTCTTTCTATTCAAATAATCCAAAAAGTGCAGAATTTTGATACGTTCAGCTCAGATCTCTTAAAATAAGGTTAATAAAGCTTTGGTGTAAAAGGCTATTACCTCTATAACCCACCTATAAAAAATGTAATTTTATATCAATTCATTGAGACGCCTTTATTACTTATTCATTTATCTTACAATATATTTAATTGTTATCACAATTAAAAAATCCTAGATTAATGCGCTAATACAAAATGTATGAAGTAAATCACAAAGGTGTGTCAAAGAATCTCCATTGTTAGACGTCAATTACCTTTATCGTTGTTGAAGCAATAAAGAGTTGAAATTGATGGTAACAGCTATGTAAATCGATAAGACAAACAATGGAAGCCTGTGTGTGATATTTCTACCATGTCTGTTAATATGGTCAAAACATGAAAGACTACACTTGGATATATCTAGGTTGTGTTAAAGAGAATCCATTGTTAGACATCAATTTACTTTATCGTTGTTGCAGAAATAAAGAGTTGAAATTGATGGTACCAACTATGTAAATAGATAAGACAAACAATGGAAGCCTGTGTGTCTATAAAACATGTCAGTTAATATGATAAAAACATGAGAGAATAATTTTATTTACTTGTATTCAGGTTGTAAATATCTGTAAATAAAAAGGGAAGTGTTTTGTTTTGGCGTAATTCTTCCTCATATGTTCCTAATATAATATTTATCCCGATGGAACTTTGCAGCGATGTAAAGTTTTGTCTGAAAAGCGTCACTGCCATAATTTCAACGCCGCGAATATGTAAATTATTAAAATACCTATTATCCTATTAAACATGCCATATTTGCATATTCTCCTTGCTACATATACAATTACAAAATAGCGGACCAATCCAGATAAAATTTAAAGAAATATAGAATTAGACATAAAGGAGTCTCTATTTTATCATATACTCACTCATGTAGAAAGGTTTGTGAAAGCCGAAAAAGCTTTAGAATAATATAAAATCCAAGGGTTAGTTTATTGCTTTAAGCTGTTTTGTTTGTTATTATTGCTCCAGCCTTAGAATATTCAAATTACAGACTACAACGGACTAATTTGTATATACTGAAGTCAGAAAATGATCTCTCATGCCAATAATACAATAATAAATTCTCATATCTATTTATTACTATATTAATAATAATAGCGATAATAGTGATAATAATGTTTTGTTAAACAAAACACGGGTTTATCAAATAGTAACTTGAACAGA
Organism: Cordylochernes scorpioides; assembly: GCA_030710605.1. Taxonomy (NCBI): domain Eukaryota; kingdom Metazoa; phylum Arthropoda; class Arachnida; order Pseudoscorpiones; family Chernetidae; genus Cordylochernes; species Cordylochernes scorpioides. Next base: position 18,506,784 of record CP092865.1, read on the forward strand.
ATTCTTGAACCAAACCGGTTCATTTATCCGGAAGAATTATAATTGAATATCCTCACAATAGGAAAAACAACCACAGTCTTTATGAGTAACAAATACAAACACAGCGAACTGATGCCTTGTTAAAACAACATATGTTCAGTAAATATTAATATTTATTTGTGTCTGTTCCTTTAGCTAGAAGAATTATAATTGAATACCCTCAACACGAAACCAGTCTTCACAAATAACAAATACAAATACAGCGAAAACTGATGCCTTGTTAAAACAACATATGTTCAGTAAATATTATTAGTTACTTGGACCGGTTCCTTTATCTAGAAGAATTATAATTGAATACCCTCAACACGAAAAACAATCATAGTCTTCATAAGTAATAAATACAAACACAGCGCAGAGCAAATGTGTGACAATCTACATATTCGATATGGGGATACGAACATCAAATTAGGGTATTATATCAAGATAACACCTTCATATTGAATTTGTTAGACAAATTGAAGAGAGGTGGTAACAATAGCCATATTGAAGAGGCACATCAGTCTTAAATCACATTTTCACCTGTTAAATCAAAACTAAAATAAACATTGGATGAGCCAGGCGCTAAGACATACCACTATATACCATACTCTACTACACTACCATACTAGGCCTACTAAATAGATTGATTGAAGGCGCCATATCAAGTGGAGAAGCTCGAACTACATCTGTAGATCAACTAAAGAGCACGACAACCTCTAACAACACTCAAGGAGAAAACTTAAGGAACTTCCACTTTCTTTTATTTCTCCGTTAGTTTGATTTTTGAAGGAGGCAGAGGCAATTTTGTTCACACTTGGTTATCTCTTATTACTACAATAAAGATCACCTTGTATCAAATATCTTTCAGAGTTTTTATCTGAATCTCGATATACAGTAGAACCTCCCTGTAAAGGACACCTAATTGCAAAGCTAAAGTGTCCTTTAGGGAGAGGTGTCTTCTTACGGGAGAGTTGCTAAATAGTAAAAATGTTAATTTAGCAAATGAAAATTATCCTTTGTAGAGAGGTGTCCTCTAGCGCGAGTGTCCTCTCATGGAGGTTCTACTCTACATGCTGAATGGTACAACTTCCTCAAGTTTTGTCCATGAGTATAACAGATTAAAACTACAGATGTGGATAAGTTGTCTTGGAGGAGCTTGATTAAGAAGGCATACTTGCCTTTGGATTGTGTTGTGTGATTCACCTGAAATAAATGTTATGTTGAATTCTTTTACAGTGATCCAGATTCCAAAAGAGATTATAGAGCAATAAACTAGACGTTGTGTATTTATATGGTGATTCTTTAAACTAGATAGCATGTGAAGGTCAAAGCTATTTGACCAAATTTCTAGGGAAATTATATAACAGACGAATTTCTCCCCTCCCCGCCACAATATAACCTTGAACTACTTTACCCTCAGTAGCAGCCGCCGACATTCCAACCGTTTTGTTTGAAGGAAGTTTTGTTCGCTTCCGATTGACAAACTCCCCACAACAATTAGAATGTTGTAATAATTACATAAAGTTCAATAGGTTTTTAACTATGTATTTCATAACTGTTTTTATAGATTTTTATACTTTGAATATATATTTTGACGTTTTAACGTAGTTTTTTACTTTCATATTTTTTTCCTCGTGTTTTACTCTGTATTATTTTTAAAATTTTAAATGCGAGGTGTGTTTACTAACAAAAATGAGATATTTTGTGTCTAATCGAATTTATTGAAACTTTTCTTTACAAGTGGTTTATTGTTGGTTTTTTTTTTCAGATATTATCTTTTTTGTTGATTTTTTTTTAGATTATTATGTACACACATCACATTGAGATTTGTGAATTAAAATGAATAATTTTAGCATAAAATACATTTAAAATAATATTTTAAGGGAGTTTATGTAAATTTGTGAAAATTATTATTTCTCTTTGTAGCGTGTTTCATACATAATATATTAGATCAAATTTTCAGGAGAAGATTCTCTGGCGCCGCAATCTTTGAAGGCTAAAGTTGGCCAACCGATACTCCAGAATGTGAGCAGACGAACAAGGAAACAAGGTAAAATTGGCGCCAATTTCGTGTCATAATCCTATCGATTCTAAAGATGACCTCGGATTTGATGCTTTCAATGCCTTTGATTCTTGTTGTTGACTTCTTTTTTTAATGAAGAAACTCTATACTACGATATATATCTTTAAATATATAGAGAACAACAAAATCTCAATTAACACAAGGCAATATAAGACGCCATCTATATATAACGAATGAAGATATTAAGACGCGAATGTTTCACAAATAAATCAAACTTCTACTCTCCTTTCTGCGATGAAAAAATATTGGGAGGGCTTGGCTCATTAATGGTAAACCCTCCCAGCGGTTTCGTCAATTTAATTCACCAGACCGCTTCCTTAGAACTCCAATACTGTATTAGATCATTCTGCTTTTATATGCAACAGTGAAGGGTGGAATCTTAGAAATGGTATTTAAGTAAACTATGGACATACGCTTTTTTGAACAGTAGAAGTTTGATTTATTTGCGAAAAGAAATATTCGCGTCTTAATGTCTTCATTCGTTAACAACCTTGTTTTTTTTTTATTATCACATGTACAGGTGGTGTACAGTCCATTATTTCTTGATACTTAAAGATTTGTGATTCCCTATTTTGTAAGTACACCATATGCTTATAAATGTAAGAGGTAGTTTGACACTATTGTACTTTTGTTAAATATCCTTACACTAATTGTACTTCGCTTAAGGAGATACCTTTCTGTGAGTACCAATTTTTTTAAATTATAAATGAACACAACAACTGAACGCTTTCGGAGAAGTCTAAAAAAAAGATGGCATGACATTGGGTAGTTATTAGACTATGCAAATATATACGAAATATGCAAAATTTGATGACTTGTATAATTATTAATGCTATTTTAGTATTATTATTTCGTTAATTTTGCCACGTGGAAAATTAGGGGAGACAAAATTCGGGATGAGGCAGCAATTTATTTAAGGCAAGAACAAACTATGAAGGATAAACAAAAGATAAACAATGAGGGAAGTTTACAAAGTAGTAAAATATAAACATAAAAATGATACTATGCTAATAAAATAATAAATACTTTGCTACAATATGCAATTTATGAGGAAAACCAAAACCGATACTTAACCAACTGTACCAAACTACCTATTCAAAAGAGGTAATAATGAAGTTCTCTGTGTGTATAGAGTTTTCCTTATTCTCCAATTAAACCTTTTATTAACTTGTCCTTGGTTAATTATTCCATCCATATAAACAGCGTTTTATTATGTTAATGAATAGTATAAATAGGAATTCAGACCAATTTTATTGTTTGTTCCTCTAAAGAAAGAAGGAATAGTACGAGACATGAGAGCCATGGCGGTTAGAAAGCTGAAAGAACTTGTATTGTCAGTATATCCCATGCATCTACATAGGTAGTAGTAAAGTTGATTTTGAACTGTTCACTTTTCAGATCCTTAAAAAGTTCCTTAATTTATTTGATATAGATGGAACGTGTGCAAAAATAAGGAAGCCTAGAAATTCATTTCTTTTAAAAATGGTTTTATATTAATTTCTCATAATTTAGGAAGATCTGTAGATAAAAAAGAAGACCAAGAGAATACCTATATTTATCATATAGTATCAATGTATTTATAGCTCTATATATTTGCATATTTCCCATATAAATTTGTTTATTCTCATTTATTACTCTTTTTTTCCAATCATTGCTGTATCTCTAAGAAGAATCTGTACAAACATAGCACTATTGGAACTATAAACAAATGGGTCGCATAGGAACTTGTGCAATTTGGTACTTTCATATAAAACACATTTACATGGGGGTCGGTAGAAGGATGGTCTAAACCGTTAGTTTTCGACTGCTACGACCCGGGTTCGAGTCCTGCACTCGACACTTTTTTTATGATAAAAAAAAATGCTCCAATGGACCCCGATTCTTGCAAAAGTCCAACCTCACCTGCGAGTGCAAGTAAACAAACGGGGCTCTGGCATATTTGTTAGTGAAAACTCTAACTGCTTTTCACATGTGTAGACATGTGGTGCACTTACAGTAAAAGAAGTCTCTAACTACCCATCATAATTATCATGGTCTGTACCACGTGTACTAGGGATAAACAAAAAAAAAAAAAAAAGACTAAAGATCCTAATAAAAGTATTGATTGATTCAATGTTTGTTTCAAGATACTTTTAAAGTTGCAGATTCTTGCGTGAGTTCAACCTCAACAGTGATTGCAAGTGGGACACACTAGCATTTTGTAAGTGCAAATTCGAACTTTTTTCCAGAAGCATTGATATAGATCGTTGCTAACTATCTACCATGATTATCGTGGCCTGCACCATGTGTATTTGGAATAAATTGAACAATTTTGGAGTCTCAGTAAGAAAGGATATCGTAAAAAGATAGAACATTTGTGCCTCTCTAAGCGAATGGGAATTAAGATTAAAGAAGCATAGAATTTTAAAGGTAATTGAAATTTTCAGGAGATTCTCGAAAAGATGATCTTTTCGTTTTTAGGAAATAAAGAATTTGTTGCAAAATAAGCTTTTTTTTTGCCCTTTCATATATATTTTTCTATAAATATAACTTTGTCATAATGTTTTCGTCCATTTACTAGTTATTGGCACGTATAAAATGTATTGCATTTCTCTTTCAAAGATGTATCAATTTATAACTCCGAAATATTAATAACCTTCCCAATAGGATCAAGTCAATAAACCTTTCTTCTATATCGAATCTCGGTAAACACGTCCATAAAGGTTCTTGTCCAGTTTGACCGGCCTTCAACAACCTTCCTACTGATTGCCTTGGTCTTGCAGAGATAGTTTCTGTGGGATACTGTGAGAAAATACCATCAATATATATATTTATATGGTGATTTTTTTAATATTGTATTTTGGCTTATGATCTGTGCACTACCATTTCATAATCTTAAACACCTTTTGGCAGGTACGGCAATTTCCCCCCGTAGGATGTTATCAAATTGTAGCTTCCCATATAATGATGAAGCCCATAGTCAGACACCATGGTAGACTGGTTGTTCTTTTTGTCTGGATTTATATAAGAATGATACCATTATACCATTGTTACCATTATGTCATTGTTATCACTAACATTGTTACCATTATAACATGGTATACTGGTTGTTCTTTTTGTCTGGATTTATATAAGAATGATTCCATTATTCCATTGATGCCATTATGTCATTGTTATCACTAACATTGTTACCATTATAACATGGTACACCGGTTGTTATTTTTGTCTGTATTTATATAAAAATGGTACCATTATTCCATCGTTACTATTATGCCATTGTTATCACTTGCATTGTTACCATTATAACATTGCTACTCATGTACCATTTTTTAACTTATCGTTACCATTAAGTCATTACTACCTTTCGGTTATCTTCTTGAAACTGCAACATTCCATGATAAATGAACAAAATATGTCACATCGTAACGTATTAACATATGAACACCGTCAATAAGAAATTCTCCCATATTTAAGAAGGTTTGTCTTAGGACTATTCAACCTCATCCCACAATGCACTTAGAAATCCATAACATATTTTGGGAATTACTTTTAAATATATTAAAATCAAAAAAGGCATATCCTGACCACGTTCATACGAACATTTAGAAGGCAGAGCGCCATCTAGTGGAACAGAAATCAACTAAACGTTGATTTAGCCTGTTACCTGATATTTGGCCAACCCACATTCTTGATAAATCAAGAAAAGTCAACCACGAACGTAGGCTGTTGGCCCTCGTCAGCGTGGTGCAGACTGTACCTCTACGACCAAAAATATTTTGGTCCCAGAGGCTCCCTGAGAAATCAAGAAATGGGAATTTAAGGCCAAACTGGTGCATAGAGGATGTTTGGCCTATGAACTGCGCACTACCGTTTTAACAGCTTAAACACCTTTTGGCAGGTACGACAGTCTCCCCCCGTTAGATGTTAACAAATCGTTGCTTGAAACCATAGTACTCAGGTTGTTCTTTTTGTCTGTATTTATATAAAAATGGTACCATTATACCATTGTTACCATTATTTTTCATTGTTATCTCTCGCATTGTTACCATTATAACATTGCTACTCATGTACCACTGATGAGTCAAGCCCTCCCAATATATTTTTTTCATCGCAGTAAGGACAGTAGAAGTTTATATTGTGTATGAAAGAAACATTCGTGCTTTTAAATCCTTCTTTTTATATATATAGATGGTGCGTTATTGTTTTGTGTGTGTATTTATATAGGAAGTATTTTGATTTGTAGAATGCGCAGATAATACATTGTCATCGTGTGTGTGGAGAATATAATATAACCATTTTATTGTGTGGGTTGGATTATGATCTCAATTGAAGATGGAGCCTCAAAAACCTTTTGAAGATTGGTGAGTCATCAATTATCATTTGTGTATCACTTTGTATTGCCTTTTTTTTCTGAAATTATCATTATACATCATCATTACCAGTATTTTAATTGTCTGAATCATTTGCCATTCTTTTTTTGCTATTACTTGTCGTTACAACATTATCGTTGCTATTCTAGAGCATAATTTTCAATGCATCGAAATATCATCTAAAGAATCTACGATCTAGATCAGTGAAGAAAGAATTGTTGACGCCTCTCGTGTTAAAAAAGGCCCGAGCAGGCATTGGGCCTGGGCAGGCATTAATCCTTGAAGAACCTGATCCATCCCAAGGCTGAAGCCCATTAGCTGGATATAAATACTCGGATTTATTCTCATCTATACAAGTTATCCTTGCTTATGTGATCCTTGAGTTACCACTGTATTCGTAGGAAAATCCTTGAGACTTGTTTGGACGTGACATACAAGGAAACATCACAGACTGAAAGACGATCTACTCTAACACAACCATCAATTATGTCAACCACTAACCACTAATTTAGAAATAGAAATTCTACCTTGTGTTTCCCTATTCATTTTAAATAATCACATTTCTCTTCTTTCTATAAATTCTATTAAACAGCAATTGTTTCCAATCATCCTTATATACCACTGTCAGGTTTGAGATGACTAAAGATATATTTTAAACTAACAACGTGTGTGTATACTTTATCATATACCAAAAGAGACACTTTTCTCTTCAATTATGGATCAGAACGATGCATTTGTTCTCTCTCTCTCTCTCTCTCTCTGAGGACAACGTCTTGGCCATCATGGCATCTGCCAAGACCCGCATTTACAAATTCTTCCTGGCCCTGGAGTTGCGGGGGGTCCAAGAGGACCCTCTCCTGGTCTGAAGGAGGACCCTATCGAGATGGTGGAACCTTCCTCACTCATAAATCATTGTAAATATTCCCATTATTCTTCATTAATTTTGTAAAACATAATTGACAAGATGTCAATAAAGGGTGTTTCAATCTCTCTCTCTCTCTCTGAGATACCTGCCCACTCTATGGGAGATTGAAGCATTCTTAATTGACTTCCAGTTAACATCAAAACAAAGTTACAACAAGATTACAGCTATCAGTATTATAATAAAATATATATATATACTAGACGGGTGACCCGGGCTTCGCCCCGGGATTGACCCGTGTGCATATCTACCCGAGTGATATTTATTTAGATAAGATTTTTTAAATAATTGTTTGTTATTAGCATTATCTATTTGTTTGCATCAGCATAATTTAATCTAATCTTTGATAGAGGGCGCTGTTCGTGAGCTAAGTAGAATAATTCGAATATATTCTTTTTTTTCTAATTCCCCAGTTTTTACACAATTTCTACGTTACTACTAAGAGCAAGTATCTTCTTTCTTATCTTGAGGGAACAGACCCAAGATTGATGCTTGCTGTTGAAGTCTCCAAGGATGAGTATAATACAATATAATGCGGCTTATGATTGTAAAACGACATTTGAAAATTATCCCGCATGTGTTTCTTTTGAACGAAAAATCGAAATTTATTTTTAAGGAGAAATAACGATTATTTCTAACCTTAGAGAGGTTCACCAACTGCTCCTCGAGCTCCTCCAGAAAGGTCCGAGGGGGACACATGACTTGGGCCACGTGGTGGCCCACTCTGTGGGAGAGAAATCTCGCAGTCCATATATGTCGCAGTCCATTTTTAAAATAGCCTATCGTCTTCCCCGTAATCTTTTACCTATGTATGGAAATTTTGGTTTGAATTAGTGAACTACTGCGAATTTGTATACCGGACATACAAACAAACAAACATACAAACATTGATTTTTATATATATAGACTAGCCGAATGACCCGGGCAACGCCCGGGTTTTACCCGATTAAATGTTTTTATTCAAATACTATTCGTTACAATTATAAATTGGCACCGTGGATGTCACTTTTGTGAAACGTCCCGCTCCAAACTTTGTGTGTTTTTAAAATATAAAAATAAATATGTAAATTTTCACAACGATATTTGAAAATTATATTATTTTGATTTTCAAATACTATTCGTTACAATTATAAATTGGCGCCGTGGATGTCACTCTAGTGAAACGTCCCGCTCCAAACTTTGTGTCTGAGAAGCGATATTTTTATAGAAAGATGATCTGGCTTTTGTTTTCTGCTCGAATGAATGTTTTTCTGTTAGAATTTTGTTCCTGCGTACAAAATAATGAACTGGTTTCACCCGTGGTCTCTGCTTTTTGGAATTTTTCCCGATATAATTTTGTATCTGATAATCAAGCATGATACAGCAATATCGTCATCATCATTTTCTGACTAAAAATATATAGTTTTAATAATTGATTTATATATTTTTTAAAATAGTCTATCGTCTTCCCCGTATTTTTTACCTATGTATGGAAATTTTGGTTTGAATTAGTGAACTACTGCGAATTTGTATACCGGACATACAAACAAACAAACATACAAACATTGATTTTTATATATATAGACTAGCCGAATGACCCGGGCAACGCCCGGGTTTTACCCGATTAAATGTTTTTATTCAAATACTATTCGTTACAATTATAAATTGGCACCGTGGATGTCACTTTTGTGAAACGTCCCGCTCCAAACTTTGTGTGTTTTTAAAATATAAAAATAAATATGTAAATTTTCACAACGATATTTGAAAATTATATTATTTTGATTTTCAAATACTATTCGTTACAATTATAAATTGGCGCCGTGGATGTCACTCTAGTGAAACGTCCCGCTCCAAACTTTGTGTCTGAGAAGCGATATTTTTATAGAAAGATGATCTGGCTTTTGTTTTCTGCTCGAATGAATGTTTTTCTGTTAGAATTTTGTTCCTGCGTACAAAATAATGAACTGGTTTCACCCGTGGTCTCTGCTTTTTGGAATTTTTCCCGATATAATTTTGTATCTGATAATCAAGCATGATACAGCAATATCGTCATCATCATTTTCTGACTAAAAATATATAGTTTTAATAATTGATTTATATATTTTTTAAAATAGTCTATCGTCTTCCCCGTATTTTTTACCTATGTATGGAAATTTTGGTTTGATTTAGTGAACTACTGCGAATTTGTATACCGGACATACAAACAAACATACAAACATTCATTTTTATATATATAGATATGACATCAGACTCGAGGCCTTCCCCGAGGGACGTCAAGATTACATCAAGGGCTACAAGCCGCCCTGAGTCCGGATAGGTGCTTGGCCATAATGGAGGTGTTGTCCCTAACATGTTCAATTGTCATGTTGAGGAATTCGCACAGAATGGTCTTGTCTTCCTGCGAGAGCCGCCAGAGGAGTTGCTCCCTCTCAGGGAGACATAGGACCGCCCTCAGTACTATATGCTCAGGAACCTCTCCATAGATGGAGGATAGGAGAGAATATTCTTCTATCCTGAAATAGAGGTTCACCAACTGCTCCTCGAGCTCCTCCAGAAGGGTCTGAGGGGGACACATGACTTGAGCCACGTGGTGGCTCACTCTGTGGGAGAGAAATCTCGCAGTCCATATATGTTTATTTATCAATTTAAACATTTATTTATCTATATTTATCCTTAATTATTCATTTATTTATTTATATTTAACCTTATATGAACCACACGTAATAAAAAAGTTTCAATCTCAATCTTTCTCTCTCTCATCAACCTAGTGCCTCTCAAGTGTGGCGAAGGCTACCATCTACAAGTACCATCTTGGTCTTGAGGTGGGTAACACCAGCCAACACATCGACCTGCCCACTCTGTGGGAAAGAACTCTCGCAGTCCATCGGTGGCGGAATCTTTCCCGCGGTTGGCGACACCAATAAAGACCTTGTATATATTTATGTATATATGTATATTTATCAATTAATTTATATATTTACATTTATTTATTCATATATTTTATCATATTTATGTATTTAACCTTATATAATCATATATGAGCTCAGCAATCTCAATCTTTCTCTCTCTCATCACCCTAGTATAAATCTTTACTGGTGAGGATAAAGAACAAGCTTTACAATACCAGTTTTGGAAAATTCAGACAAAAGGCCAACAATAACTGGTGTTGTAGCTCATTCTTTCACATCACTAGCAAACTTTCTTTTACTATGTTGATGAACATAATGCATCATTCTGACACATAATTAAAGGGAGAAATACCTCTTTTTGTACATGCATATTACCCTCCCGCAACTCTTTATATTGTATACTTCATCATGCTACCCAGAATCAGCATTGAGATCAAATTCCTCTAAATATCACACACACACACAAAGCTTTATTAAGACCACCAGTCTTATATAGATTTATCACAGGAAGAAATAATAGATGGAGCTCCTATACTCCAGGCAGCACAGCACCCAACAACAGCTTCCTGGTCCGACGCATGTCCAATGACCATAAGTACCTTTGTGCATACGTCATGGTTAGCGAATCACTGAACAGGTGAGTGTCGAATTCCTCTCAATATGAAGATTCTGTAAGAAAACGTTAGGAAAGTGTGAAATCAATACGTAATTCCCAGAAGAAACTAAAACGATGTTGTATATATGTTTAGAGTGATACATGGCTGATTAAAAAATCGTTTTACTAACTTAAACTCTCTATACAATAAAATAGTGCAGTGATGGAAGGCTGGTAAATACCCCGGCCTGTTACTGTCACCATCTGACCAGAGATGACATTCTGGGACACCTAACGGTGGGAAAACGTGGCATGATACAACCTGATGTATCAACTGTTGGTAATCTATTAATGTCTCCCCCAGGATCACAACTAATCAATAAAATAATCTCTTGTTACAATATTGCCACGTGGAAAATTAGGGAAGACAAACTTCGGGATGATACAGCAATTTATTTAAGGGCTATCATTCCCGAAAGCTAGAGAGATTTGAAATAAAATAATAAAAAGAAACTTAACCTTGGAAGCCTAATGTTTTCACTTTAATATTGTAACAAAGTATTCATTAATTTTATTATTTTTATTAACAGAGTGGTCATTTTTATGTTTATATTTTGCTACTATGTAAATTTCCCTCGTGACTTATCTTATGTTTATCATTCATAGATTGTTCTTGCCTGAAATAATTGCTGTATCATCCCGAAGCTTGTGTTCCCTAATTTTCCACGTGGCAATATTGTAGCAAAGTATTTTATTAACAAAGTATCATTTTTGATGTTTATATTCTGCTGCTATGTAAAGTTCACTCGTTGCTTATCTTTTGTTTATCATTCATAGTTATGAATGATAAACAAAAGATAAGTCACGAGGGAAATTTACATAGTAGCAGAATATAAACATAAAAATGACACCACTCTGTTAATAAAAATAATAAAAAATTAATGAATACTTTGTTACAATAGTAAAGTAAAAACATTAGGCTTCCAAGGATAAGTTTATTTTTATTATTTTATTTCAAATCTCTCTAGCTTTCGGGAATGATAGCCCTCTTAGAAAGAGGTAACAATGGTATAATGGTTATTATTTTAATATAGACAAAAAAGAACAACCAGTGTACCATGGTTTCTGGCTATGGGCCTCATCATTATATGGGAAGCTATGATTTGTTAACATCCTACGGGGGAAAATTGTCGTACCTGCCAAAAGGTATTTAAGCTGATGAAATGGTAGTGCACAGATGATAAGCCAAAATACACTATTAAAAATCTCCATATAAATATATATAATGATGGTATTTTCTCACAGTATCCCACAGAAACTATCCCTGCAAGACCAAGGCAATCAGTAGGAAGGTTGTTGAAGGCCGGTCAAACTGGACAAGAACCTTTATGGACGTGTTTACTGGGATTCGATATAGAAGGAAGGTATATTGACTTTATCCTTCTGCAATAGAAACAATTTTACTATATTGTGTTTCTCCTGTAGAAGAAGGGCTATCATGGCCGAAAGCTAGAGATTTGAAATAGAGAATAATAATAATAAACTTATCCCTGGAAGCCTAATGTTTCCAACTTAACTAAAAGTCCGGTTGCCTAAATTGGTTTTGGAACAGTTCAAAAATACCATTATAAAGTCCAATAATCACACAGAGATATTTTGACTGAATATCCATGAGCGAGCGCTATTATTTTGGTGTAAGAAGAAATATTTTTATTCCCAACAAATTTGTACAATATGAAATATTTGATATTTCGTCATACCTACATTTCTCGTCTTTTAGATTGAAGGTATGTTTATGTGAGTTATCGTAATGATAGAGGCTGCCTGGCCGGCATTCATAGTTCTTCAAATTGAAGATACTTCGGCCAGTAAATCTTTTTTATTGTCTCGACTTTTCGACAAAAATATTTTGTCCTCGTCAGGAGCGAACAAAAATTAAAACATTTGGCAAAGCGTTAAAAATTATTCTAAGGCTGCAAAGGCGTTCTCAGATGTTGTACAAAATTTGAAATACCGCGTGAGAACGCCCTTTCAGCCTTAGAATAATTTTTAACGCTTTGCCAAATGTTTTAATTTTTGTCCGCTCCTGACGAGGACAAAATATTTTTGTCGAAACGTCGAGGTAATATAAAATATTTACTGGCCGAAGAGTCTTTAATTTGAAGAAAGATTTAGATAAGACGTTATATCTTTAAAAACATATATTAATGAAATATACCTACCATTCCTATACCTGTAAAGATTGCAATTCCTGAATCTCTAAGATGACCCAGAATACTATGGGGGAAGTCATCAAAAAGAAATCGTATTCTGATATGTAAATATGATACCAGGAATTTCACTGGAACAATCCATACAATCCGCAAGAATAGACAACTCGAAGCTATACCCCCACTACAAGTATTTGCATAAAATCATTTGTTACGGAAAATTATCTACTCGCTGATCTTCCACTGCCAGTTAAACGTTTCTTAGCACAACTAAGAATTCATCTTCTACAGAGAAAATTATATAAAACACTTGAAATCAGAAGATATATATTGTACACTATGTAAAAGCATAACCAAGGCAGAACACTACATGTTGGAATGTTCCTTTCTTGATTTAGAAAGAGACTTGTTTCTCCCGGGAATTGCTCAGACCTCTTTATATTATTTAATATCCAACCTGTCAGATAATAGGTCATTCACATTAAATGTATATACATTTTACATGAAGGCTTTGAAAATCAAAGACATGTCGAATTAACTCGATCTTAATTTTTTTTCTTTACTTATAAAATACCCCTTCTTATATAATGGAGAATCTGTGTGAGACCAGAGAGTCTCAATAAAGGCTTTGTGTGTATGTTTTTTTTTTTGCTTATCCCTAATACACGTTGTACAGGCCATGATAATCATGGTGGGTAGAGGTAGGCGACTGCCCTTACTGTAAGTGCACCACATGTCTATACATGTGAAAAGCAATTCGACTTTGCACTTACAAATGTGTCAGAGCCTCGTTTGGTTATTTGCATTCGCAGGTGGCGTTGGACTTTTGCAAGAATCGGGGGCCATTGGAATATATATTTTTTTAATTAGAAAAAAAAGTGTCTAATGCGGGAATCGAACCCGGGTCGTAGCGGTTAAAAACCAACGGTTTAGACTGTAGGATCATTAATCACCACAGACACGGTTAGCCACTAAAAGTTGTTTTTATTTCAAAAAATCTCTCGACTTATTTAGGCATACAATTTTTAGTCAAATGGTATTCTAACAAAAAATAAATATAACATATTGTTTACAATAAAATATAAAATAATTTAAAAAAAGAATAATTACATATTTACATTTACAAAATGTAACTTTTATAACACACAAAGTTTAACACAGCGCCATCTAGGTGTGGCAATTGGAATTATTTAACCCTACAAGACCATTCTTCCACCGACCCCCTTTGTGTATATGTAATGTGTAAATATGTAAATATAATTTCTATTTCCATCCTTCGCTGTCTGTATTGTAAACAAATTTGTTTCCCTTGTAAGGATATTCTCGCAAAATAAACATTTATTTATTATATTCATTGAAAGAGAAGTTTTTCAAAGTTTGAAATATACGAAAGGAATGAAAGAAACTGTTTACAAAGAACCTAACACGTGGGAATAAAGAATGATTATACATCAAGAATTCAGGAAATAACTCGTATAAAAATATCAAAGAAATATTTGAAGAATTATGAGTTATGTTGAAATACGATTGTCTTGCAAATAAAGGACAGTAATGTATTGATAATAAAGTTTTGCAAAGTGATTTTGGGAAGGATAGGAATGTGTTGAAAAGGCTATGAAAACAAAATAAAGGAATAATAGAATTTTAAATGATCTAAGAGCACTGAAAATAACCACATATAAAATACAAGGAAGATTTGAATATTAAATATTTTGTTTTTATTGTAAACGCAGAAAACGTTCGACTATTCGCTCTTGATCAAGCTCTTAGGTATCCAGTAGTGTTTACTGCCACGTGGAAAATTAGGAAAGACAAACTTCAGGATGGCACAGAAACCCATTTAAGGCAAGAACAAACTATGAATAATAAACAAAATATAAGCAATGAGGAATTTACAGAGTAGCGAAATATTGTAACACAGTATTTATTAATTTTATTATTTTTATTAACAGTCATTTTTATGTTTATATTTTGCTACTTTGTAAATTTCCCTCGTGGCTTATCTTTTGTTTATCATTCTTAGTTTGTCCTTGCCTGAAATAAATTGCTGTTCCCTCCTGAAGTTTTTGTCTTCCCTAATTTTCCACGTGGCAATATAAACATAAAAATGATACTCTGTTAATAAAATAATAAATACTTTGCTACAATAGTATTGTTACTAAGTTTGTTTATTGTTCTTTACATATTTATTGTGTGTTACATAACATATTCCCCTATGAATTTTATTTAATATCAATAAACTGCGATATAATCTATTATAGAGAGTTAAAATCAATCATTTTCATATACCCAACCATATAAAAACGTAGATCTCCCGTGTTTACTTTTAGTTTTTATTTTGTTCGTTGAAAGCTAGAAAACTCACGGTTTTGATAATAAACTATATTATTTCGAAAGGTTTTATAGAACATCTTTTCTAACATTGTATTCTTATAAAAGTGAAGGTGGATGGGTCTTCTTCTCTATAAGGCAGCTGCTGCTGAAAATTCAATTACTACATGACAAAGAAGATATGTTTCTATGAAAAATAGACAATGAAATTGTTCTCAATTTTTAACGCCTTGTCAAATGCTTTATTTTATTTACTTCTCCTGACAAAGACAAAAGATCTTTGTCTAAACGCTAAGAAAATAAAAAACTCTAACTGGCCGAAGTATCTATTTTTCACAGAAATATGAATACCGGCCAGGCAACCTCTATTAGAAGAAGATATGATCGAGAAGGCTATTTAGTTCCAATTATATATCTCATATTTATGTTAAATATTGTATGTAAATATGTTTTACTTTTCCCATTCGGACTTTGGAGTGAATCTGTATAGGAGACTGGAAGTTTTAATAAAGGCTCTGTGTGTAGTATCTTCACATACTCAAAGAACCTGATTAAAAAGTTCGTGATAGAACGCTAAAATAGAAAACACCTTACAAAATGTAATAAAATAGTAAAAATACACAATTTATTGTATATGTATAAGCCGCAAATATGATTATAAAGATAGAATGCTTGAAGGTATGTCGCGAATTATAAATGAAGAAACTTATTAAATAACGCATCTATATTGTATTTTATTATCTGTAGTGTTTCCTATACACTCATGGACAAAACTTAAGGAAGTTGTACCTTTTACCATGCATATCGGGATTCAGACAATAACTCTGAAAGATACACTCATGGACAAAACTTAAGGAAGTTGTACCTTTTACCATGCATATCGGGATTCAGACAATAACTCTGAAAGATACACTCATGGACAAAACTTAAGGAAGTTGTACCTTTTACCATGCATATCGGGATTCAGACAATAACTCTGAAAGATACACTCATGGACAAAACTTAAGGAAGTTGTACCTTTTACCATGTATGTCGGGATTCAGACAATAACTCTGAAAGATACACTCATGGACAAAACTTAAGGAAGTTGTACCTTTTACCATGTATATCGGGATTCAGACAATAACTCTGAAAGATACACTCATGGACAAACTTAAGGAAGTTGTACCTTTTACCATGTATGTCGGGATTCAGACAATAACTCTGAAAGATACACTCATGGACAAAACTTAAGGAAGTTGTACCTTTTACCATGTATATCGGGATTCAGACAATAACTCTGAAAGATACACTCATGGACAAAACTTAAGGAAGTTGTACCTTTTACCATGTATATCGGGATTCAGACAATAACTCTGAAAGATTCACTCATGGACAAAACTTAAGGAAGTTGTACCTTTTACCATGTATATCGGGATTCAGACAATAACTCTGAAAGATACACTCATGGACAAAACTTAAGGAAGTTGTACCTTTTACCATGTATATCGGGATTCAGACAATAGCTCTGAAAGATACACTCATGGACAAAACTTAAGGAAGTTGTACCTTTTACCATGTATATCGGGATTCAGACAATAACTCTGAAAGATACACTAATGGACAAAACTTAAGGAAATTGTACCTTTTACCATGTAAAACGAAAATTGAAATTATACCGCGAATGTTTCTTTTATAAAAATCGCAATTGTACCTTTTAGCATGTATATCGGGATTTAGATAATAACTCTGAAATATATTATAGTGACTTTTATTGAAGACAGCCATATTGAAGCCGAGATAACCAAGTGTGAACAAAATTGCCTCTGTCTCTTTCGAAAATTAATAGACGACAGGCGACAATAAAGACTTTTCACTTCTTGAAACTTTGTCAATGAGTGTGTATAAAGAATAAAGTTGATATCGCTTCCTTCTCCTACAGTGTGAGAATCAGTAAATGGTGAGTTGAAGGCACTGGTTATTCAAATGTTGGTAAATCTTGGGGAGGGATTCCATATAGGGTTGACACACTAATTGAGAGGAGAATGGAAACTTGGAACCAAAGACTTCGTGGTGTGGAGACATCAGCCATAACATGTGCAGTGACTCTGGCTAACATTGGATGGGCTGGACTCGAGGAATGTTTCAATAAAAATAAAAAACTGGAAAACAGGGCGTTGTTTGTCGATTCAAGGCTTCGCGAACAAAATCCCGTTTTTAAGGAGTTGATAAAGAAGAGATTTAAAGATCAACAGAGGGTCTTCTAAATATATTTAATCAAGGTCTAAGAACTCTCAGCTTTCTAGGGCTGTTTCTCTCTTTTTCAACGATTGATGTATATTTGGCTTAAGCGTTGTAGGTCTGCGCCAGAAATATTTGCAATTCTGAAATCCTCCTTTTCTGGAATACGAGCTACTGAATCCCAGATTTTGAAACATATTCTGAGCATCTAAGCATGAAAACTGACAAAGTTTCTCATAACATTTTTATGACGTGTTGTATTGATTCCAATTTTCATATGCTAGAGAGAGACAACAGAGAGGAGGAGTATGTTTAGACAACTTGCCCGACACTCGGAGTGGTTCACGGCCTTTCTGGAGAAATGTATGAAGACAAGAATGGGAAAGCCGAGAATGGAACTCGCGGACAATTTCGGGATAGGTCCTTACAATACCATCAACAGACTATCCATAGAAAGAAGGCTCTGAGAGGACAGGAATTCTGCCCCATAACTCATGGGTTAAGAAGAAATAGTTCAATTAGGTAATAATTAATCTAAAAAAATGAGTTAGAACATTATTTAAAAATGCTTATTTTCACAGCGTGACTAGAAAAAATGTACATTAAAGTATAAGATACCATGAAAGAGAAAAAAAATAGGTTTTAAATATTGGTGTCAGTTTAGATATAGCATCGGATTTCTCAGTCGCAAGTGGACCGTTAAACTAAATTTCATGTTGCAAGTGAATTGTCAATTGTTTTTGTCACATAAAATATATAGGTGAATTTATCTATTGGGATTGGTTTAACTTTGGCTGACTTTATCTTTATATACATTTTAAGTGTCGTAGATGGGTCTCTCCTTATAAATTCACCTTTGTTCCAATTGAACCACTCATTATTACCGTGACATACGTCCTGTGGGAGATCTGAATCCAATCAGGATCAGGTGGTGGATGAGAGAATGACATTCAGATATGGTGGTTGGCTGACAATATGTAGTCTTGTAGCAAGAGCCATCAACAGAATGTGGTGGATTATCCTCTAATGGGGATAGACCTATATAAAAAGCCTCAAAACTCAATGACGGTACTGGGTAAATAGCGAAATGCTAGCCACCATTAAAGGCAAGTTCTACCAACCGACAGATGTGTCTGCATCCACGACATCAGCCAAGATGTCTGTTTCCCATGTTAGAAGCGACCTTTTCTGAAGATAAATTGAACTGTAACAGTATGTGCTTTTGATTCTTCAAATCAAAATTTGATACATTTTTACCCAGGAAACATCAATCACCTTAAGAAGTCGCCAAATTTCCATATACCGGAATAAGAAAGAAGTAATACTCGTTTTATTCACACACACACTAAAAATATATTATCGATAAATCATTGATAAACTTACTCTTCATCTATATATAATGATTAAAAAAAAACGAATTATAAACCTAAAATGTATGTATTTCAAAACGATATCTTAATTCAAAGAGGTAGGCAATGCGGGCGGTATAGAATTCCCAAGTCTAACACCTCATAGGTTGTTACTTTCCAAAATTACAGACGGAAGTGATGGCGAAAGATAAGAACGTCAGTTGATTACGTCAAATCATTAAATTGACAAATGGACGTATTACTCCGCCGCATCAAATAGAGCCATTTGTCTTTTAATGAACATTGCGTGAAGGTCTTTAACAGCTTCCCCCTTTAACATTTTTATTTGACTAAAACACCTATCAACTTTATCCTTATTTCGAGACGTCTCATCTACAATTCAAATTGGTAATGCAACTTTTAAAACATTAAATATTAGCAATTTATTTTTTACATAAAGGAAAGTAATAAATTACAAAGAAAACAAGAGGAATATGAATCCTGAGCTGAGGAAATTGCAGTGCCAGTAAGCCAACAGAGCTAACATGAAGTAGAATAGATCTGCTCATTCCCAGATGAAGTCGGCAACGGTCCCTGTGAAAGAATCCCAAGATCCTCAAACAAGCAGAAGGCCATGAAGCATGTACAGGCCCAGACCTCTTGTGTTGGACGAAAGCGTTAATGGAATTGACTGTATTGAAAAGAAAGAAGCTTTACTGGAGTATCTTAAAGGCAATCTCGGCAATAATGTCAATTCGGGTATATAAAGGGTTACTGAGTGTCTATGCAAATAACAAAGAGATGTAGGTTTGTTTGATCCGCGTTTCCATACTATTGGACGTATCTCGGTGAAATTTGCGGGACTATGTAGTTATTGGAAGAGAGAAAAGAGTCATGTCATATAGGTTGGATCTCATATGCAAATTAATCCATTTTCGGAATAATTTGCACATTTTTCTCTGGTTAGGAAAATGGTTGCAATATTCCAATTAAAAAGTAGAGAAGAGAGCAAAGGAAAACATTCACTGCAGGATTTGTAGAAATATAATATCTGATGAAATCTCCCACTATATCATAGAATGCAAATATTTAGGTGAAGAAAGAGAAAAAAACTCTTAAAAACACCTTCTGGAGATAGCGACTCCCTGCAGACGCTGAGAACTATTTCAGAAAAGAAAACTATAGCAATAGAACACTATAATTTCTACAGATCAATTGTAAAAAAGATTCATACACAAAATAGGTAGTGAGGAAAGTTTTAGAACAGATGTGTAAATAAATCCTTTTTCAAATAAAGGCTCACGTGCACATGGGGAAAGGGAGAAAAAATTACTGTATTATTTTGTTGTTGTATAGCGAATCCATACAGGGCAATGGGCCTTAATAAGAGCCTTTTTGTTGTTATTGTTGAGAAGAGAACAGGGAGCGGTAATATAATGAATGAGAAACTCCTGATCATGCAAATGAACGCTGCTAACAGATCATTACCTTATACCACACAAGGATGGTTACGAAGATTTTTATCAAGGTAATTCTATATACTCTCTGATAAATCTCGATCTGGATAATCCTTTACTGTGAAACTTTGCGTCACATTGTCAAGGCCACCATAAGTACACGCAGAACGAACTTTGAATGTCACAATTCGGAAGGAATTGAACTTTAACTCCACCCAGCTTAATCCCCAGACCTTACTCCATCGAATTATCATCTTTTAAGATAAATATCAGATTCCCTTCTGAAAAAAACCCCAACTGAGTTTATAATGTCGTTGGGTAGTTTTTCTACTTTGTTTCTAACCCAAAGGAATGGAATAAAATATGGAATTTTTGGAATTTGGCTGAAAGATGGGTTAAGACTATAGAATATTGTAATGTAGAGAATTAGGAAAGATAAACTTTTGGACGAAAAAGCAATTCATTCTAATAATAAAACATATTCAACTTAATTCACATTAAATAAAAAGGATGCGCAAGGAGATAAATTTGCTGAGTAATAACATTTGTTGGAATTAATAAATATTTTGTTACTGTGTAGGATGGATTATATTTGAAAGAATAAATATATTTAGTTTATATTTTCTATTGGCATTTGAATTTTTGGTGATAAAACATTTGTTTACCTTTTCGCTCACCCTGTAGTTACATCCAAAAATTGTGATATATATTGTGAAAATATACACTCATGGACATTAGGAAAGTAGAAAGTGTGTTTTCAATAAAGATCACTGTGTATCAAATATATCTAAGTATAAGTAAGGACAGTAGAAAGTTTATATTATTTGAAAAAGAAGAAAATTTGGGCTTTATAAATTTATTTCGTATAACTATAAATACCTTTATATTTCAGGATTATATTGAAATTTATTTAATTATTTAAAGAGTTTTCTATTAGAATTTCCTAATTTCAAGTAATGCGATGGTCTACAACAACAAGCTAGCTGTTAGGCCGTCAAAGGTCAGCAATTGCTGCCAGTTTGCCAACCATTTTTTCCCTAAATGGACAATTTCTGAACATTATCTTCGAGATTGAGGAAATCCTTTAGTCGTTGTTTTTTACACGGATGGTTGTTAGGGAAGTATTCTATTAGGTGGTATTCCTTTCTGCGGTTCCGGGGTGAAAACATAGAAAACGTTAGCTTCTTCTTCTTTCTTATCTTCACTCAATCATATCAGGATATCAAGCTTGTAGAGCTTGTTGATGGTGTCTGCTGGGGATGTGTCTTCTTCTTTCTTATCTCCACTCAATCATATCAGGATATCAAGCTTGTAGAGCTTGTTGATGGTGTCTGCTTAGGATGTGTCTTCTTCTTTCTTATCTTCACTCAATCATATCAGGGTATCAAGCTTGTAGAGCTTATTGATGGTGTCTGCTGGGGATGAGTAGAGCTCATAAATGGATGAGTCAATACAGTCAATAAGGTGTTTTGGGGTTGCAGGTTAAGAATTGCACTTAGTACATAGAGAAACGATATATATAAGATGAAATATCTTATATATTCATTATCTTTTCAAAATATAAACGACTATTATCTTTTTGGAATTCAGTGTCAACTTTTTTTGTGAATGGGTGGTGAATATCTTTGGTTGAAAGAATATTTATTGTCAAATCAACTAATTTGTTGAACCGTTTGAAGACTTGATGCCAACTTTATCGAGGGTATTGTATTCGGGAAGCTTGACCTATATTCCGCACTGGCCAAATAAAAATTATGCAGAGGGAAATAAAATAACACTCCTATTAAAAAGAGGAAAGAAATTTACACTAAGTGCACGTAAATGTTTGCGCATGCCGCTCACATTTTTCGAAATAATTCTATTTTTAGAAAACATAGTAGTAACAGCACGGCTAAATTAAAATGAATGTTAAAAGTACGTAGAGTAACGTGTTTATTTGAATTTCTATTTTCGAATCGGTAAATCAGTCAGTGAAAGCTTTGATTTTTTTACATAAAGCCTCTTTAGAGAAGACTCTTTTAAAAGAAGAACAGAATTTGAGAGAGTGATTCGAAAGGTTTAAAGATGGCTTGAACTTCCGTGGAAGGCTATACAAGATTTGGAAGGCAAACAACTGTGCATATTCCTGAAAATGTTGAAAAAATTTGAGTCCTGGTGTTTCAAAATCAGAGAATGCCAATCATAGTGGTTTCCGAGAAACCGGAATGTCTTTTGAGATATAATATTCCATTATTGTAAAACGACATTTCAAAATTATCCCGCATGTGTTTCTTTTAAACGAAAAATCTAAATTTATTTTTAAGGAGAAATCACGACTATTTCTAACCTTAGGAATAAAGTATGAAAGGATGAATTGTGAAGAGTAATTTCTCTTTTTTATTTTATTTGACATATCGGACGCGATATCCCAGCTCGGGATACTTGCGCCTAAATACATTTTAGTAGATTATATACAATTCATTTTATACAATTTAATAACCGGACTAAAAACATAATTAAAACTTAAACGATGGCACTCTAAAACAGAAGAGAAAATCCAAAATGGATTATTTTATCAACCTATATACAACTCAATAACCGACTAAAAACACAATTAAAACTGAAACGATGGTTTTCTCAAACAGAAGAGAAAATCCAAAATAAATTATTTTAGCAACCTATATACAATTCAGTATATACAACACAATAACCGGTTAAAAACACACTTAAAACTGAAACTATGGTTTTCTTAAACAGAAGAGAAAATCCAAAATGAACTTACAAAAATTATTGAATTTTACATAAGTGTCTTTGTTATATACAAATTCGCAAACCTCTTCGATGGGATAAAAATGATTACTTCTGTAGCTGTGGAATATCGGACATTCCATCAATAAATGCATTGAGTCTTGGTTTTCTTTTCCACAGAAACAGCTAGGATCATCCGTTGCCCCGATTTTCGACAGAAATTCTCCAAAATTACCATGACCCGTGACGAACTGTGAGTTATAAAAATTCGGACGAAAATAAAAAGGAATTCCAAATGGGAAAAATTTTCTGAATGTTTCATTAGTGTTAGCTATTGTTTCAGCCATTCTTGATTCTATGTAGTTATGAATTATAGTCGGGGCATGCGGTCTGAATACATTAATTTCTTCTTTTGATAAATTGGCCAAATCGTATTTTATTATCAGCGATTCTATTTGATCTGTGAGAATAGGTATTTTTGCCAAACTATGAATACAATTTGATGAGGTCGTTTTATAGGCTCTCACTACCCAAAGAAGAATCTGATATTGCTGAGAGTTTAATCTTTGCTTACTTCTTTTATTAATAAATTTATACCATATTTCAGATCCATAGGTTAGTATTGGCCTGAAAAGAGTTTTATATAAAATTAATCTTTTTTTAGCATCCAATCCCCACATCTTCCCACAGAGCGAAAACAAAAGATTTTTCATACGGTTGATTTTACAAAGAATATCATTAATGTGGGGTGTGAAGTTAATTTTTGACTTAATTCTGTGATTAGAAAATTTTATACCTAAAATTTTTACCTCTTCCACTGGTTTTATTATGAAATTTGGAGTTCCCATTGGAATATTTTGTTTGCCGTGCATATGTATTAAGCCGGTTTTCTCCGGGCTTAGCTTTAGCTTATTTCTTGTACACCATTGTATTACATAATTTAAAGTTCTTTCTGTTTCATTTTTTAACCCTTCTATGGTCTTGTGCCAGCAAACAATCGAAACATCATCCGCATAACAGATTATTTCAGAATTTGGGGATGCGAAGTTGATCAACAAATCATTCAGGACTATATTCCACAATAAAGGTGATAATGGTCCGCCTTGAGGACATCCCTTTGAAAAATATTTCGAAATTGTTGTATTCGAGAAGGTGAGACTTGTTTTTCTTCTCCGATTTAAAAATGATTGGATAATTTTTATAAGAACTGCTGGGACGTGGTCTTCGTCCATTCTTTTTATTAAGGCAGGCCACCACGCATTATCAAATGCACCACTTATATCAATGGCAATCAATGCAACCAATTCGTTTTGTTTGTGTTTCAGTATGGTCTCGGTTATTTTGTCCAATGCCGTTATTGTAGATTTTCTTTTCGTAAATCCATGTTGTCTATGGCTCAGTAAGTTATTATGATTATAATAATTGAGTATTTTATTTTTAATGATCGTTTCAAATATTTTTGAGAAATTTGATGTTAGTGAAATTGGGCGATAGCTATTAATTGCTTCGTAGTCAGCTTTTTGCGGTTTCGTAATAATTTTTAATACCGAATGTTTCCAGCTTTCAGGATAGTAACCCAGCACCAGACACTCATTAAAGAGTTTGACTAAACTGGGTAGGATTGATAATAATGAGTGCTTAATCATATAATTACTCACGTTATCTGGACCAGGAGCCTTTCTGATATTAAGATTCGAGCACAAATCCTTTATTTCCTTTTCAGTAATAAAAATGATTTCCCTGTTGGTAAAACTTGGGATGTGATTTCTAATTAAAGTGTGTTCTTCATTGTCCAACCGCACATCATCATCAGGAAAAAATGCTGTTAGCATTTCCTTCATCTTTTGCTCTCTCATGCATTCTGCAGTTTTATTCAGTAATGGTATGCCCACTTGAATATCGGCCGATCTTAACCGTTTAAAAATCCTGTATGCATTCCCGAAAGCATTCGTAGACTCATTTTCTTCAATAAATATTTTCCACGACGTCTTTTTTGCTCTATTGATGGCTCTTAAGTATTTATTTCTTGCCGCTCTGTAAATACTCGGATTCAGGTTACCCCCTCTATAATACAAATTCCTGAGATAATGTAAATGTTCTTTTAATTGTTGAAGCTCTTTATTCCACCAATTTTTGGAAGTAGTCGTGTTTATAGAGGTGTGATGCTTGACGTCGAGAGAAGAGTATGCAGCTTCAATTACTAAATTTGTCAATTTGTTTACCACATTATCAATATCTTCACAATTGACAATGTGCTTAGAAGCTGAATTTAAATCCAGTAAATCCGAAGGCGAAATACTCTCAGCAAATTTGGTCCAATTCGCCGATTTTTCTCTGAATTTCCATGTCGATGTCTGTCTGTTATTGTTTGCCAAGTTTATCATATTGAAGATATCAAAAAGTATTGCCAAATGGTCTGAGGTAACAGAAAGTGCTGAGGTTCTCCAGTTATGTATAAGACCAATGGAATGTTTATTAGAAATTGTCAAGTCGATTATGCTAGCATTTCTGCAAGTTGGGATTTTAAGATTATGAACAAATAGATTCTGCTCCTCGATAATAGACTTTAGAATGTATCCGTTTTTATTTGTCGTTGAATCGAACCAGAGTGGATGTCTTGAATTGAAATCTTCACAAAGGATAATTGGGAGTTGACCAAAGGCCTCAAGTATTTCTGAGATGAATTGGATATGAAATGCAGCCATTGAGTTTGGGTGTATATAGATATTGGCAATAACTATTCTTTTCCCGTTGAAATAGAGAGAGATCGCTGTACAAAAGGAATTTGTAAACCTGTTAATTTTCTCATATATTATGTTGCGGTTCAAAATAATAGTAGCAGTATAAATTTGCCTATCTGTGCTAGAATATACTATTCGTGAATTCTTGCCAAATTTCACTGTATCATTGCACATGTATGGTTCTTGTAGAAATATGATGTCAGGAAGATCGTCTGCGATTGTCACACCTAACTCACTAGTTGCCATCATACTTTTCCTTGCATTAAATTGTATACATCTGATATTGTTATCATTCATCTGAATGGTATTGAGTTCTTTGTATTACTATTTCCATCTGGGTTTTGTACAGGGGACATTCGCTGGAGTTCGCCTTGTGATCAAGAGACCTTCCATTCTTGTACCTCGGGTGTTTAGCGCAGTTGAAACATTTTTGTTTACGCGAACACTCATGATTTCCCGCCGCGCCGCATATTAGGCAAATCTTTTCATGGGAGCATTCGCTGATTTTATGTCTTGGATTAAACTCAAAACATTTCTGGCATTGCCTAACTAATACTTTGTCGTGTATATGGCATCTCTCACAGTCGGTATAGATAAAATTACCCTTCTTCCTTAAGGTTTGATACACTCGTGGAGAAACTCGCAGCACTACATTGTGGTGAGAGGTATTGGATTTCATGGGGAACAGCACTCGGATTTCATTCTCTAGTCCACTCAAATCAGGATTCATGGTACATATGATTGGTATTAAATTATTAACTTCCGTTAATTTACTGACATTTTTTATAATAATTGTTGGGTCTCTAGGTTGCGGGGTAAAAATTTTACTATTTGCTTTCAATTCCGCCGCCATGCTCAGTTCCTTTAACAAGTGTTTAGCCTCTTCGTCGCTAGGAGTTTTTATTACTACTGCATTTTTGGTGTTAATAATTTTATTAATTCGTATCCCACTACCGTTTTCTCGTAACTTTTTTATATTAGTTGAAATTGCCTGAGCTATGTTGTTAATAGGCTCATTATTTAGAGGAACTGCGAGCAGTGTAGCTTCAGTGTTTAAGGTCCGTTGTCTTTCCTCAATAAATTTCTGTGTATGATCTCTCTGTGTAACTTGGGCATAAGATAATCCTTTCGAGGAGATCACGCTTCGAATATCACCGAGCTTCTCTTCCACTATGTTGCCGACGGTTTCTTTCATCTGTGCCAAAAGGTTCTCGTTATCCGATTCAACCATAGAAGAAATTCCATCTTTCGTTTGTTTTAACATAGTCGAAAGATATGATAAATCATTTTTAGTCAAATTTTTTTGATTTTGTTGAAATTTATTCTCAAAGTATGCAAAAATTTCATCCAGTTTCAAATTTAGTAACCTAACCATAGAATTCATATTTAATCAAAAGAGAAACAATTCGAACTATATAAAAAAAAGCAAGGTAAAATTAAATAGCAAAACTATAAACCGATTTAAAACATTTCAACATAAGCATTTAGAAAATAAATTAAGAAATTTAGGCAGTGTTTACCGAAACTTGCGGAGCGAGATGACGGAGCGAGTAATGATAAACGGAAATAATAAAAGAATGGTTTAAACGTACCATCCAATTCAATCTTCCAGTATAGATCAGATTTAATTAAATTAATATATAATGTATACAAATCACTACACAATATTGATATTTTTGATTAATTCCAGAAAATATCCTTAATAACAAAACCGGTGACATAAGAGGAAGTTGCCCTATTCAAGGTCGTAGCAATGAAGAAAATACCCTGACCCAGCAGACTTCTTCCGTGGCGAATTCTCTTCCTTAAAATTTCTTCCAGCTTCTTCAACCTGTCTACATCATCAATTTGATCTTTTCCTCCACGTATTTCTATAACGTGTGTCGTATGAGGTTTTTGTATAGCCTAGAAATTTTCTTCTCTAAAACACCTTTTAATAAAAATAGACAATAGAATGAATCGAATTTACATAGCAAAGGTTGGAATTCATATTTGCATATTTACAGTTTGTTGAGTTTAAAAGGCAATTGAATATAATCATATAAAAATGTCGTACTTAAATCTGTGAAAGAAAACTTCTTTCAAAATATTTAGATGGATTGCTCACTCGTTTGATAAATTTATTACATAAAAAAACTTGAAAGTTATTTTACAATTTCTTTTTGTATATTAAGTTAACAATTTGTTTAAAAACAGTTTTTTTTTTTTAAATTTTATATACAAAAAGAAAATTGTAGATGACTTTTAAGTTCTTTTTTTGTTCAATACACATTGAAAAAGAGGTAACAATCCCTCGAAATATTTTGAACAAAATATTTTTGTTGTTGTTAAATTTCTTATTCCCCTTGTACAAAGATTGCACAAATTCATCGGGCTGTTTGATGATAAGCAGTGGCCTCTCCACAAAGGTCCTGTATTGTTTTCTTTCACAGGTCCATTTTATATAACAATAGCATATATTCCTTTTACGCTGGTTTCTCGCACAGTTTACAAACATATGGATCTTCTATCTGATGAAAAATTCCAGAGGCTTTTACATATTAGATTATTTAATTAAAAAAGCATATATTAGATCAAAATATCTTTTATTTTACCAATATTTCAGTTGGCTGAACGCCAACCATTATCAAGGTATTATAACATATTAGATTATGTAATTTATGGTAGGCATATATTTTAGTAATAGGTGTTTGTTCCTTCAGAGTTTGCTGACTTTCAGGATGAGATTTCAAATGTTATACCCTTATAGTAGTTAAAAACAAAGGAATTTATGTTATTTAGCTGCGATCGATTTTTTCATATTTAGATATCTTTTCTGAATTCACTTCAGTATTATATAGTTTTTATTAAATAAAAACAAACGATAGCAATGCGTCTCTTTATACATAAAATTTTTAATATGCTAGCTTTCGGATCTTATCGATCCTTCAACAGGCCAAGCTGTAAATTGAGAGAAAGAATATATATATGAAACGTATCTAAGGTTTCGCACACGCCAATATGCAGGGACTTATTGTTAGCGTGAATGAAGAAAGAAACGTTGCAAGCTTCTGACTCAATTTATTTCAATCACGCGTCTCATTTATATAGTTACAAATATTTACATAAATCCTAACAGTGTAAAATTTACATCTACAAATAATTTATAAGCAGAATGTAACAAACCCCCCTACTAAAAAAAATAAATCTCAGATTTATTTACACAAATGGAGGTTGGGAGGGGTTGGAAGGTTAGAGAGAAAAAAAAAACATTCTGCAGAGAGAAAAAAAAATAAAATAAAATAAAAATAATAATAATAATAATAAAAGTATTATCACTATGGCAGTAGGGCAGTCGGACCTGATAGTTGGGGTATCCAGGTGCGTACCTAATTCACTGTATCGCATAGTGACCATTTTACTAGAGATCCCTGGGGTGACCGGCCTGTAAAAAAAATTGTTTTTTTTTTTTTTTTCTCCTTCCCAGGCGTGTCACTTAGAACATATGTAACAGGGCTGTATTGTCCATTATTAGCTGAGTCCTTCAATGTTTGTAGAGAGAATTCAAGCCCTACCATTGAAGTAGAAAAACCACATGGACGCAAAAGAAACATTTTGCGGTATTAAGCAGCCCCTCAGAGAGTGGAAACTCCTTTCGAACGTTTGGCCATGGTCAGATTACATACATCCATTCAAATCCTCCACATCTTGGAAGGGAAATGGATAATTCCGCCTGCCTGCATTCGAGGTTGAAATAGGGTCCCATAATTTTAATTTAGATACATTAACTATTGTGCTGGGCTTATTTTCAGGCTGGCACGGTTTATTTATTTCAACTGTGTGAGGGGATGGGGTAGAAAGAACGGTGTATGGGTCTGGATAATAAACTGGTGACAGTTTGCCATGGCCTACCTGATGAGGGATTCGATACAAAACCTTATCTCCAATTTTTAAATTCGGGAATCTATGTGAACTATTGTATCTTTTAACTAACCGTTTATGCAATTCCTCGGTTTTTTCATTGGCAATGGTTCGGGCCCTTTCTACTGGCGGATACGGATTAGTAAGATCAGACATGTAGGAAGGGAGGGTCCCGTACAGCAAGTATATCGGAGGGAATGTAGTCGTAGAGTGGGGTGTGTCTCTATATTCTTCCAGCGTTTTTTGTAACAATTTTGGCCAAGGGGCCCTAGGGTTACCTTGATGTTGTATTTTTAACCTTCCAATCAACGTTGCATTAGCCCGTTCTACTAGTCCATTACACTCTGGATGGGACGGGGAGGTCATCACGTGCTTTATACCTTTCTCCCGAAGAAATTTATTGAATCTCTTCGAGACAAACGAGGGATGTCTATCCGTGACTAAGATTCTAGGTTTTCCTATATTTAATAATTGGTTTATGATATTTATGTACGTCGCGATGGATGTGCCTTTGGAAGCATATCCCCAGATATATCGTGAATGATGGTCGATAACGGTATGGACACAATTTTTTGCACTATTATAACCTCCTAGGCCCAAAACCGTATCCAAAGCCACGACATCGAAGGGTTTTGCCGCCCTAGGCAATGATCCCATCAGTCCATAGGAGGGCTGGGTGCTACTCTTTATTGTTTGACACTCCTTGCAATTCTTAACATAATTCTTTATCTTCCCTATCATCCCCTTAAAATAGTATTGAACGGACAGTGCTCTGATCATAGCACTGATGCCTGGGTGTCCTAAAGATTCATGGGCTTTCTGAATCAGGTCATCTTGGAGCTCCGGGGGAACAACTACTCTATCCTTGTTATTAAGTCTTATATAAGTAATACCATCCACTATAGAGTATAATTTTGAAGGTGGTATCGATAAATCACCCTGGTTTTGTTTCAAGGCTTGAGCTGACAAAAAATAAGAGTATGGAAGTCTGGAGAGCATGTCGGCTTCGTGATTTTCACAACCCTTGTTGTAATTAAAATCCAAGTCATATTCGGACAACTTCAAAGACCATCGGAACAGTCTCCCATTGGTGTGTTTGAAGCTATTCAGCCATATTAGCGCCTTATGATCCGTGTGAACTATGACGTGACTGCCGGATATGTAAGGGTGGTAGCGCTTACAAGTCTCAACCACCGCGAGCAGTTCTAGTTCTGTTATCGTATATTTAGACTCGGCACCTCGCAAAGCCCTACTGAAATAGGTGAACGGCTTTTGCGTGCCATCAGGATATTCCTGTTTAAGCACCGCTCCTATACCCGAGGTACTGGCATCACAATAAATATGTGTAGCCAAAGAAGGGTTAAAAAGTTGAAGTATTGGTTTGGAGCATAGCGCTTCCTTTAAACCCTCAAAGCTTCTCTGACATTCCTCCGTCCAGATAAACCGGGAGTTTTTCTTGAGAAGCTCATTCAAAGGGGCTCTTTGGTTGTTAAAATTATTTATAAATTTCGCGTATTGTGTCACGCTTCCCAAAAAGGATCTTAAACATCTCAAATCACGAGGTGGGGGCAATGATTTGATGACATCGACATTAACGCCCGAAGGCGAGATCTGGTTCTCCGAAATTTCATAGCCGAGATAAGTTATCCTTTTCATAAATAGTAGACATTTATCTCTCCTTAACTGTATGCCTTCTTTTCTTAAAATCTCGAATATTTGTCCGAGGTGTTTTAAATGGGATTCCTCGTTTTCTGAAAATACTAAAATATCATCAAAATAAGATGTTACATTATCAAGTTTGTATTTCTGCAGAATGGCAGAGAGCTTTCTATTAAATATTGCAGGGGCGGTCTTTAATCCAAACGGCAATCTACACCAGACATAAGAGCCCTCAGAAGTTGAGAAACATGTCATCTCCCGATCTTTTGGATGAAGAGGGATTGTCCAGTAAGCGCTCAAGATATCGAGGCATGAAAATACTCTGGCGCCCTGTACCTTCTGAACTATATCCTCCATTAACGGAATAGGGAACGAATCCGAAATTATTTTCCTATTTAGGAGTCTATAGTCGATACAAAGCCTAACCCTTCCCTCGCCCTTCTTGGGTGCGAGCGTCACAGGTGCGCTGTATGGGGAAGACGCAGGTTTGATTAAACCGTATTTTAACAATTGCTCAATCTGTTGATTTATCAAGTCCCGATCTCTCAAGCTATGACGATATGGTCTAACACAGACAGGCTTTTTGTCACTCAGTCTCAGTCTTGGAGGCTGGATGTTCAAGGGTTTTATATTAAATTTGTTTTCCCCAAAGATCTCTGCATGATTATCTAATAGTATTTTTACCATAGTAAAAAGTTCTATATTATCATGTAAAAAACAATCATTCGTGTCAGGCAGTGGCAGAGGTTTTGCATCTGGTTGATACACTGGCTTAGATTTTAATACATAAGGAACTGCTCCACTGTCTGGCACGGAACAAACAAAATTACAAACATTATCTTCAAGCAAGTTTTCAACATTTCTATAGAATAACGAATCTCTAATCCTAAGACATTTTCTATTTACTTTTAAACAATTTACATGATGATTGCAATATTTGGTTCTACTAATTTTAGCATAATAGTTTTGAATTTGGTAAAATCTCTGTATAGCTTCTAATTCTCTGCCTGAAAAACTGTAATTAAACTGGCCTAATTTTCTATTATTCTGTTTAATGTAACTATTATTAAAATCAATTTTCACCTTAAAATAGGGTAAGTATTTGGCAGATAAAATACCAAAATTAAGGCTTCCACTCTGAACTACATGAAACAAAATATTGAGCGACTTATCTCCTATGGTAGTATTTAACTCAATCTCGCCAACAATGGCGATACAATGGCTAACCGATTTTAAAGATTTAAGTTTGGGTTCCCTAATTAATGTAATAAATTCCGCCGGCACTAGATGCCTGGGAAGGACATTTATTTCTGATCCAGAGTCTAAAACAAAAAGTAACTTAAAATCCACTCCGTCTACACGATCCCTCAACAATACGTGCAGACTGGGTAGGCGTCAATCGCCCTGTTCGAGTCTCCTGATAGAGGCTGGTGACTCACCCTCGTGATCTTGAACGGCGGCAAGGCTTGCGGTTTGGCTCCTAGTTGGCGGAAGGTGGGTCCCGGGACGATCGTTCCTTCCCTCTCTCCAGTTCCGCGTTCTAAAGCCCTGTCCTCCCTGCCAGGAAGTAGACGGTCGTCGTCGGGCAGGATAACCCAACTCCATTCCCGAGGCTGAACTTGTGGTTCGGCAGTGAGATATCTCTATGGCCTCGGCAATCTCAAGCCAGCGCTCCAGACTTGTCGGTGAGGCAGCGATCAAAAAGCGCTCAAACTCCGACTCGATGCCAGACGTTAATCCCTCCAAAATCAATTCCTGTGACAGTCCCAATTTGGTTGCGAGTTTAATCTTTGCAAAGTAATATTCTTTTACGGATTGTTCTCGTCCTTTTCTTACTTGCCAGAATTTTCGATGTAATCCATGTTCCGGCTCATGAAAAAAGCGTTTCATCCTAGAATGTAGTTCCTCCAATGAGGATATATCCCTGCAGATCAAAGCATACATCTCCAGAGCTTTACCCTTGAATAACATTGGCATCATGGACAGGGATTCTTTTGATGAGAGACCTTGTTGTTGTGCCTGATGGTCAAATAATCTTGACCAGTTATCGTAGCTAAGTCCTTCATCAGGATCATATCTCGGGATCAGTTCGAAAGGAAGATTCATATTTCTTCTTTCTTCCAGTGGTTCTTCCTTCGATGAGGTGCTTGCTCTCTTCCTTCCCATCGCGGGTCAAAATCCTGTCGACTTCTGAAACGTATCTAAGGTTTCGCACACGCCAATATGCAGGGACTTATTGTTAGCGTGAATGAAGAAAGAAACGTTGCAAGCTTCTGACTCAATTTATTTCAATCACGCGTCTCATTTATATAGTTACAAATATTTACATAAATCCTAACAGTGTAAAATTTACATCTACAAATAATTTATAAGCAGAATGTAACATATATAAATGTAAAATATTATTTATATACACCAACGAAGATAGAGAATAAAATATAAAATAAAATAAATATAAACACATTTCACGAGTTCACGTTTTCTCGTGGCCAGGCTGCTGTTGTTTCATCTCTGTCCAAAGCTCAGTTTGTTTTCTTATATAGTCAATTGGTCCTTTTATTCTAATGGCTGGGCTGTTTTTTGAATGAGTGGTACTGAGATGGTAGTTCTATACGCCTGTTGATACTGTTTAAATCTTGAGAGACGAAGGATTCTATTAATAATCTTTGATATTTGGATTTGATGTTGTGGTAATGACAGGTTGGGTCGGAAAGGTTAAAGGCATGGCCGGTTTTAGAGGTATGCTGAAAGATCAAAGATTTGGGATCTTTGTTTATTATATTTCTGTTGTGCTCGGAAATTCTGTTGTAAATGAAACGGCCAGTCTCACCCACATATTTAGCGTTGCAATCTTGGCAACCTATGGAGTAAATGGCATATGGTTGCTGGTCGGGACGTTTCTTAATATTAGATTTGGTGATGGGGTTCCGGAGTATTTGGCCTATTGAGAGGTGGTTGGTAAAAAAGGTTCTTAAACCAAATTTCTTGAGGGAGAGGGCTATTGATTGATTTTCAAAGGAATAAGGTATAATACAGGTGTTACGATTTACTACGGGCTGAGTTTGTTTGGAAGGGTTGAAACTATGTCTAAGTATGAAGGGAAGTGGATAGCCACTTGCTGTTAGATTACTGATGATGGTTGTCTTTTCTAAATTTTTGAAGGCTGGGGTGGAGCAGTGTGTATGTATTCTTTTAATTAAATAAAATAAAATAAAAATTAGAAAAGACAACCATCATCAGTAATCTAACAGCAAGTGGCTATCCACTTCCCTTCATACTTAGACATAGTTTCAACCCTTACAAACACACTCAGCCCGTAGTAAACCGTAACACCTGTATTATACCTTATTCCTTTGAAAATCAATCAATAGCCCTCTCCCTCAAGAAATTTGGTTTAAGAACCTTTTTTACCAACCACCTCTCAATAGGCCAAATACTCCGGAACCCCATCACCAAATCTAATATTAAGAAACGTCCCGACCAGCAACCATATGCCATTTACTCCATAGGTTGCCAAGATTGCAACGCTAAATATGTGGGTGAGACTGGCCGTTTCATTTACAACAGAATATCCGAGCACAACAGAAATATAATAAACAAAGATCCCAAATCTTTGATCTTTCAGCATACCTCTAAAACCGGCCATGCCTTTAACCTTTCCGACCCAACCTGTCATTACCACAACATCAAATCCAAATATCAAAGATTATTAATAGAATCCTTCGTCTCTCAAGATTTAAACAGTATCAACAGGCGTATAGAACTACCATCTCAGTACCACTCATTCAAAAAACAGCCCAGCCATTAGAATAAAAGGACCAATTGACTATATAAGAAAACAAACTGAGCTTTGGACAGAGATGAAACAACAGCAGCCTGGCCACGAGAAAACGTGAACTCGTGAAATGTGTTTATATTTATTTTATTTTATATTTTATTCTCTATCTTCGTTGGTGTATATAAATAATATTTTACATTTATATATATATTCTTTCTCTCAATTTACAGCTTGGCCTGTTGAAGGATCGATAAGATCCGAAAGCTAGCATATTAAAAATTTTATGTATAAAGAGACGCATTGCTATCGTTTGTTTTTATTTAATAATTTATAGCAATTCTTTTGTCTATTTACAATAGTTTTTATTAGATATAATATAAATACAGAATTATACAGAATACTAAATATATTACTAAGAAGCGACGAAAGGTAAAAACGAAGAGTTTATTTATTGAAGAGGTATGAGCTTTCGGAAAATGACGTCCTTCAACAGCTGTAACGCTAATACTTGTTACATCTTTGTAATTCGCGTTAGAGCCAGGAGTTTATTGTCCGAAAACTCGCACTTCTTCAATAAAGAAACTTGTCACTTTTACCTATGTCTCTTCCTAGCAATGATATCCTACCATTCCTTCTATTGTAACACTCAATATATAAGACAACAATAATCTTCTTATTTGCTATAGTAGAAGATATAGTAGAAGATATAGTAGAAGTATAGTAGAAGATATAGTAGAAGATATAGTAGAAGATATAATAAAAGTATAGTAGAAGATATAGTAGAAGATATAGTAGAATATATAGTAGAAGATATAGTAGAATATATAGTAGAAGATATAGTAGAAGATATAGTAGAAGATATAGTAGAAGATATAGTAGAAGTATAGTAGAAGATATAGTGGAAGATATAGTAGAAGATATAGTAGAAGATATAGTAGAAGATATAGTAGAAGATATAGTAGAAGATATAGTAGAAGTATAGTAGAAGATATAGTAGAAGTATAGTAGAAGATATAGTGGAAGATATAGTGGAAGATATAGTAGAAGATATAGTAGAAGATATAGTAGAAGATATAGTAGAAGATATAGTGGAAGATATAGTAGAAGATATAGTAGAAGATATAGTAGAAGATATAGTAGAAGATATAGTAGAAGATATAGTAGAAGTATAGTAGAAGATATAGTAGAAGTATAGTAGAAGATATAGTGGAAGATATAGTGGAAGATATAGTAGAAGATATAGTAGAAGATATAGTAGAAGATATAGTAGAAGATATAGTAGAAGATATAGTAGAAGTATAGTAGAAGATATAGTGGAAGATATAGTGGAAGATATAGTAGAAGTATAGTAGAAGATATAGTAGAAGATATAGTAGAAGATATAGTAGAAGATATAGTAGAAGTATAGTAGAAGATATAGTAGAAGATATAGTAGAAGATATAGTAGAAGATATAGTAGAAGATATAGTAGAAGATATAGTAGAAGTATAGTAGAAGATATAGTAGAAGTATAGTAGAAGATATAGTGGAAGATATAGTGGAAGATATAGTAGAAGATATAGTAGAAGATATAGTAGAAGATATAGTAGAAGATATAGTAGAAGATATAGTAGAAGATATACAGGTCGGGGAGAAGGGTTTCTTAGACTTGTGGTAGATGTTTTTTTGAAGAAATAGCCTTTAATCAAATTAATACATTTTTTATTTACATACAAACTGACAAATAAAAATGGTGGCTAATATTTACATCTACCTAACGAACTCATTATATATATATATATATATATATACAGTAATCCCTCGTTATCACGAACTTGGATTATACGAACTCTCGGTTTGCGCGAACCGTTTCTTTTCCCCCGTTAAATTTCAATGCTTTCCAAAGAGATTTTGCCGGTTAAGACGAAATATTCGGTTATGACGAAATACGAATTAAATTTAACCCCCAGCAGAACTAATCAATCGGTTAAAACGAATTCTAATATGTTTTTAAAGGCGAGTTATAAGTAAAACAATAAACTATTAAAACAACAAAAACGCCGTTGATATCAAGTATTGGCTCTCTTTGTCTTTTGTGTAAACATTCGTCCTTTGTTTATTATGATGACTCATTTTCTAGTATATAGTATAGAATAGAACTTCTATATTTTCAGGTCACAGATTTATATAAAAAAAAATACAAATTATTATTCATTATTTAATAAAAATATAGTTTTTAAACACTTTTAAAATATTACAAATAAAAAAAATGAAGAGCACGACTACAGACTCTTCTCCCAGACCTGTGTTTTTCTTTTACTATATACAGTAGAACAAACTCCCTGTAAAGGACAACGCCTAATTGCAAAGCAAAAGTGTCCTTTAGGGAGAGATGTCATCTTACTGTAGAGTTGCTAAATGGTAAAAATGATAATTTTGCAAATGAAAACTGTCCTTTATAGAGAGGTGTCCTCTAACGCGGATGTCCTCTCATGGAGGTTCTACTGTATATATTATTCTTTTATCCTTATTTAACCTATTAGTAACATCTAAGTCACCTTTATCAAGGGAATTACGACAAAAGGTGACAAAGAAGCGCCGAAGCATTGAGAAAAATATAAGAATGGTACTTGTTTGATGTGACAACATTTATTCTATCTATTAACATTTTTATTTCCCAACCTGCGAATAATTTTCACAGAATTAAAATACTTTTTGTATAAAAAAAAAGTAGTAGCGCCATACAAAGGTTATCTCAATTTTCAAAACAGGTTTTTGTTTATAGATAGAAATATTTCCTTAGAAGGAAATTGAGATCCATAAAAAGCAAGAAAAAATATATCTCGTTTAAAAAACGCAAAAAGAAAGATGAGGCATAGTTTCTGCGTTTATTTTGACGGGAACTGTGTACTTTCGTTGTTAGAATTCAATATATATATATTTCTTTTTTGATATTTGTAATAAAAGATAACATATTGCTCCGTGGAAAATTGGGAAAGACAATAAATCACTAAATCAATCACTATATCTCTTTTTCTTTTTCTAGAGACGATTTTTACCGAATTGAACGATGAATCATTCTTAGGCCCCTTATATGAGGATGTATATAGGGACGACATGATGTGCGCGGTTCTATACCGTCCTGAGAGGAAGGATGTCCTCGAGATATTCTCTCCTGACCACAAGAAAATCCTGTGCGAATTCCTCAACATTGCCATTGAGCATGTTAGGGATAAAAACTGTACAATAAACAAGGTCTACACTCAGGGCGGCTTGTAGCACCTGATCCTGACGTCCCTTCAGAGAAGTTTGGTGTAAATATTTTCTATTTTCTATCACAATACTGAATTTTAATTTTTCTATTGACTAAGAGACAATAAAGTTGTTAATTGTCAATTGGATCTCTCTTTTTCTCTTGAGGTAACCAGGATTCCTGGAGCCACGTACTATAGTCGTCAAATATCCGGAATGACACAGCAATTGATTTAAGGCAAGAACAAACAATAATTGATAAAAATAAAAGATAAACAACGAGGGAAGTTTACAGAGTATAAAAGAAGATACTCTGTTAAATAAAATAATAAATACTTTCCATAAAATAATCCCTTGCATAAATATTGAGCAAAATTAATCATTCCTCCAGTACTTATCAACAGCCTATATTGAGCTTCTTCTTACTTCTCAACAGCCTATATTGAGCTTATTCTCACTTCTCAACAGCCTATATTGAGCTTCTTCTTACTTCTCAACAGCCTATATTGAGCTTCTTTTTTTGCTCAATAAATACTTTGCTACAATATAAGTCCAAGTATTTTAATGGAAATGATGAGAAAAGAAAATAGAGAAAGAATTCGGGTGACAAGAAGCGCGTGCTCTGACCAAAACTGTTGTTGTTTGTTCACCAATATAAATAACAGTAAATCCAATACATTCTTTTTATTAATCGAATATTCTTGGTCGTTGAAGTACAATCTGAACCATGATGACGAGGCTTAACAGCCTAATGCGCGTATGTGGTTGGCTTTTTCTTGATTTATTAAGAGAAATGAGTTGGTCTTCATCCCGGAATAGTGTCAAATCAACATTTAATTAATATTTATTCCGAAAGATGGCGCTTTTCCATCTAAAATGTTCATTAAGCGGCTCAAAGAATGATATATTTCCATTCATTTTAACTGCCTGACCCTTTCCTCTCTTCTATCTTACTTTCCCTTTTCATATATTTATATGAAAAAACGAAAGAAAAAATAAAACATAAAAAGATCAGGTGTTGAAATCAATGGCTTTTCTTGATTTATCAAGAAATTGGGTTGGCCAAATATCAGGGAACAGGCTAAATCAATGTTTAGTTGATTTCTGTTCCACCAAATGGCGCTCTGCCTTCTGTAAAGCACATAGGTCCTGGTCAGGATATGCCATTTTTTATAAATATTCATATATGTACCAAAATTGTGTGCGTGCGGCACCTTTAAAATGCATCAAAACAATGCATTATCATCCTGGTACAAAAGGTAAAAGCGGATAAATAATGAGCTACAACAACAGTTCTGGCTAATTCATACAAAAAATCAACCTATATACTATGATTTCGGGCTTTTGGCCCTCGGAAGTACAGTCTTTTTTGTCTGAATTATTCAAATCTGGTATTGTGACTCATTCTTTGAGAATAAAAATTCGTTCGATTAAATAAAGAGAAACTAAAGAGTATCATCCAAAAGAAATTTCCCAAACTGGAAGGTAATATATCCACTAAATAGAAATAACAGGTTCTCTAAACCAAAATGGAAAGTTGGAAGCTCATTTGTAGGCTAGAAACACTTCAAAATAAAAACATCAATTCCAATGACACATAAATTTGATGGACAACTTCCAGATGGCCTTGGAAAGATCCATTGCTCTATTTCATGTAATGGGATTTGTATTCTTCTCCGATGTCTCTCTTTAATCCCAAATCTCTATACCATTGAGATAGGAATTGTCTTTTTATTCATTAGAAAGCGTTATTTGAGATATCAGAATTTATTTGATGGTGTCGAAAAAGGCATTTAAATAAGCATTTAAATATGGTATAGCGCCATCTTTAGGAAAATCTATTAACTAAACATTGATATCATTCTATTCCTGTGTATTGGCCTAATACCCCTTTCTTAAATCAGCAAATAAGTTCAACCAGGTACGCGTTTCGGGCTGTTAG
The DNA here is from genome assembly GCA_030710605.1 of Cordylochernes scorpioides. Lineage (NCBI taxonomy): Eukaryota > Metazoa > Arthropoda > Arachnida > Pseudoscorpiones > Chernetidae > Cordylochernes > Cordylochernes scorpioides. Next base: position 18,547,184 of record CP092865.1, read on the forward strand.
ACCTTAGTCAACGTGGCTGTACGTTTCCGATTCACTGAAAGAAGCGTCTTAATGTTTCTTTATGAAAGAAGAACATTATAGTTCAAGGCCAAATTTGCTTAACTACGTTTAAACCTGCTCAAAAGTGGTTAAAATAGAGGAGAAGGTCAAACATTTCAAATGATGAAAGAAACATCTTCTCGACCGCTTCCTGACAGTCTTTTAAATGTCACTTGAAGTCTATTTCATCATTTAAAATGCCTGACTTTTTCTACTTATCTATTTTATTCTGTTTTGCACCTATTTGAAGACGTATGTCGGTCTTCTATCATTCTGCACATTGAGAAGATAAAATTCTGTTTTAAATTTGAGCAATATTTTCCATCGCAGTAAGGACAGTAGAAGTTTGTTTTATATTTGAAAAGAAACGTTCGTGTTTTAATGTGTGCTTCCATTTCTTATAGAAATATGAGTTAAAATTATAAAAGATTGTATTTATACGCGAAAATGATTCCCTAGCTAAACCGCACAAAATGTGAATTATTTTATTGCTTATCTCTGGATAAAGTGTGCAAACTAGAATAAGCTCCTAAGCCTAAAATACTAGCTTCGATTACTATTTGAGATTGTGATGTATTGACACTTTGAATAGAGGATAGTATAATGAGTGAAAACTGAATAAAAAGAATAGATTTAGTTGATCTCTACCTAGAACACGTAGATTCAGACCATATGCCAAGAGACAACAGTTTTGACTGAGACAAGTGGGGTATGCACAAGTTAAGAAACAATTAAAAAACGGATGATTTTTAAAATATGAATTACAGAAAGATTACTCCTACTTACAAACTTCTTCCGAAAAAGTAAAATCCTCAGCAATACATATAAATAATAAACAAAATGGCTTCTACGAATGAGTTTCTTGTTTTATTTCATATTATACTCAAATATAAAAGGTTTGTGATACCCGAAAGTTTGAGATAAATATGAAATAAAACAAGAAACTCATTCTTGTAGCCGTTTTGTTTATTATTTACAAACTTCTTTATTTTATCTGTTGCCTGCAAGGTAACCAATGTTCTAGAAGTTTTTACGTTTGTTAATTCTACTGTGATAACTGTTATAACACCCAACTCACTCCGGACCATATATACCCGGCCATCCTTGCAGCCCTCTATATGGAAGACATCAATCCAGAAGAGGACATCCATACGTACAAGGTACCTTTGTTGGCTGGTATTGTGATCAGGGTGCTCGGACCGATCTGATCTGCTCCATGGACAAGACACGACCGCCATCAATCCAGAAGAGGACATCTATACTAACAAGACACCACCCCCACCTCAGTTTGCCGGTATTGTGATCAGGGTGCACGTACCGATCTGATCTGCTCCATGGACAAGACACCACTACCACCAATTCTAAATCTGTAAGCCTTTCCTTTCTATCGCCAACCGATTTCAAGGTGAGGTGTTACCAACTTATATGTTGATGACGTTTTATCCCCTTCTCCTCTATGTTTCTATTCCAATGATACAAAGTTTAACTCGAGTTGAAATCCCTCCAGATATCGATGAAGTTGACGCTATCGCTCTAGTAGCGGCAAGTCAACTTTCATTAATATTAAAGAGAGATGAAACTATTTATCAAAGAAATAAACACACATTTTTAGAAGGTTTATTAAATCTAGGTTAGAGTATGTATCTCTAAAATGTGATCTTTTAGAGCAAAACTAAAAACATTTCTGGATTCTGCACATAAAAATAGCAAAGAAACAGGTGTAAAATATCCGGAAATGTATTGGCCAGTGTTAACAAAGGAAATTCACATATATCACATATTGAGATAGTAATAGGTAATTACATGAAGTAAATACATAGCGATCTGAGAATTTCTAGCGGTTAACGCCATCTGTCGAAAAAAATATCAACTAATCGTTGATTTTTATGTTTATTTTTTGAATATTAGCCAAATATATTTTCTTGATTAATCGAGAAAGGCCAACCATGTACGCGTTTCGTGCTGTTATTCCTCGTTAGCATGGTGCAAACTCAATTTGATGATTGATTACCATGTTGGTGCAATCATCCAGATGGCATACCACATATTTGACCACATTTTGATATATCATCTTCAAAGAAAATTAAATAATTTAGTAAAACCATTTTTTTCCATAACCTATTTGAGATATTGTATTATACGAAAAATGTTTTAAATTTGATGTTTGCGGAAGAGCGATTGCTCGAAACATATATATTTATAATTGCATGTAATTCTACTGTTCCCAAAGCTTATGTCCATAGTTCATCTAAAATACCCATTCCAAGAGTCTAGTATCAGTATCATTATAAAAGAAAGATCTAAAAATGCAGTATAACAGCGGTATGGTAGATTAAACTGAGAGGAATAAACATTGATGAGCCAGCCCCTCCCATTAATTTTCCATTGCAGTAAAGACAGTAGAAATTATTTAATTTCTAAAAGAATCATACGCGTCTATAATAGTTTCGAATTTTCATAACAGATGGCTCGCTAATACATCATAGTTTATCTCTGTGTTGTAATAGAGGTCGATATAGTATTACAAAACTTCCACAGTATCTCAGGGAAATTTATGTTTTTGAAGTCATTGTTTTCTCCCGGAAAGTCCGTTAGAACTTTTACGAAAATCTATTATCTACTTTGGACTAACCCATCGGAAAAGTGAATCAATGCTTACGTAACTAAGTTATTATTGATTTCAGATTTTTCCATCCTGATTAAGAGGAAATACATACTACTGTAGTTACCAGTAAACCACCGTTGTTGTGGACAAGGTCGCCGTAGACAAAGCAACTTTAGTTTCGGGAGCGATCTGTGTCTTTTATAGAATGACAACCGTAGTTTCGGGATAAGACAACAGTAGTTTCCGACAAAAGTATCGTATTTTTAGACAAGACCATTGTAGATTTAGGTGAAACTACTGTTGATTCGGACAAGGCCATCGTAGTTTTGGGATAAGAAAACAGTAGTTTCTAACAAAATAATCAAAGTTTCGTAATAAGACAACAGTAGTTTCGGACAAGACCATCTTCAATTAGAACAAGACTATCGTAGTTTTGTGATAAGACAACAGTAGTTTCGGACATGATCACCCTAGTTTCGGACAAGACCATCGTAGTTTTGTGATAAGACAACAGTAGTTTCGGACAAGATCACCGTAGTTTCGGACAAGACCATCTTCAATTAGAACAAGACTATCGTAGTTTTGTGATAAGACAACAGTAGTTTCGGACAAGATCACCGTAGTTTCGGACAAGACCATCGTAGTTTTGTGATAAGACAACAGTAGTTTCGGACAAGATCACCGTAGTTTCGGACAAGACCATCTTCAATTAGAACAAGACTATCGTAGTTTTGTGATAAGACAACAGTAGTTTCGGACAAGATCACCGTAGTTTCGGACAAGACCATCGTAGTTTTGTGATAAGACAACAGTAGTTTCGGACAAGATCACCGTAATTTCGGACAAGATCACCGTAGTTTCGGACAAGATCACCGTAGTTTCGGACAAGCTCACCGTAGTTTCGGACAAGGTCACCGTAGTTTCGGACAAGACCATCGTAGTTTTGTGATAAGACCATCGTAGTTTTGTGATAAGACAACAGTAGTTTCGGACAAGATCACCGTAGTTTCGGACAAGATCACCGTAGTTTCGCACAAGACCATCGTTGATTAGAACAAGGCCATTGTAGTTTTGTGATAAGACAACAGTAGTTTCGGACAAGATCACCGTAGTTTCGGAAAAGATCACCGTAGTTTCGAACAAGATCACCGTAGTTTCGTACAAGACCATCGTTGATTAGAACAAGGTCATTGTAGTTTTGTGATAAGACAACAGTAGTTTCGGACAAGATCACCGTAGTTTCGGACAAGATCACCGTAGTTTCGAACAAGATCACCGTAGTTTCGTACAAGACCATCGTTGATTAGAACAAGGCCATTGTAGTTTTGTGATAAGACAACAGTAGTTTCGGACAAGATCACCGTAGTTTCGGACAAGATCACCGTAGTTTCGAACAAGATCACCGTAGTTTCGTACAAGAACATCGTTGATTAGAACAAGGCCATTGTAGTTTTGTGATAAGACAACAGTAGTTTCGGACAAGATCACCGTAGTTTCGGACAAGATCACCGTAGTTTCGGACAAGATCACCGTAGTTTCGGACAAGATCACCGTAGTTTCGTACAAGACCATTGTTGATTAGAACAAGGCGATTGTAGTTTTGTGATAAGACAACAGTAGTTTCGGACAAGATCACCGTAGTTTCGGACAAGACCATCGTAGTTTTGTGATAAGACAACAGTAGTTTCGGACAAGCTCACCGTAGTTTCGGACAAGATCACCGTAGTTTCGTACAAGACCATCGTTGATTAGAACAAGGCCATTGTAGTTTTGTGATAAGACAACAGTAGTTTCGGACAAGATCACCGTAGTTTCGGACAAGATCACCGTAGTTTCGTACAAGACCATCGTTGATTAGAACAAGGCCATTGTAGTTTTGTGATAAGACAACAGTAGTTTCGGACAAGATCGCCGTAGTTTCGGACAAGACCATCGTTGATTAGAACAAGATCACCGTAGTTTCGTCCAAGACCATTGTAGTTTTGAGATAAGACAACAGCACAGGAGCTCCATCTATGCTTACTTTCTTCCTGTGATGAATCTGTATAAGACCGGTGGTCTTAATAAAGCTGTGTGTGTGATAAGACAACATTAGTTTCAGACAATATCACCGTAGTTTCGCACAATGGCATCATTGATTAGAACAAGGTCATTGTAGTTTTGAGGTAAGATAACAGTAGTTTCATACATATATAGCATATACAAGCATATACGGCATCGTTGATTAGAACCGCCGTAGTTTTGTGATAAGACAACAGTAGTATTTCCGACAAAATCATACTAATATAAGACAAGACCACCATGGTTTGAAGCAAATATTCACCTATTTTTAGTTCAAACAAGTTTACTATACATTTGAAACAAGTCTATAGTTCATTAATCATTTTATACATCTCAAAAATTAACTCTATAAATAAATCATAGACATTTAAATAGTGTTGAATTTTTATTGTGTAAATTAGAAGAAAGAAGAAGCTAATCCTTCATATAATATCAATATTATCCTTCAAATTATAAATATAATGGATTAAAAGCAAAGCTTTCTATCTGGAAATTGAAAGAAAGATAAATGTGTGTTTAGTTTAACTAATGAAGGATCTATTTTCAATGATAATAGAATTATCCAAAAGAGGGAGAGGAATAAAACTGGACTTACCTATAAAGACGAGGATAACGGATCCCAAGGCAGCCATAAACTTTATTCCCAGAATGGAACATAGTCCCATGGCGCACAAAGAAGCTAAGATGGAAGACACAAGTCCGGCAAGGCCAATGAAAGCCTTGCAGCGTGTCCAGTCACGGGCCATTCCACAGCAAGCTCCTAAGATGAGCAGAGCCACAGCAGAACATGTCACCAGAGGTCCAAGAGCTAGGAAAGATCTCCTCATTTCCGAATACAGAAAGCCCTGGGAGAAGAAAGATGCACTCACATTCGGCACATGTAGTTCTGAAATGGTTTGAGCCAGCGCTTTATCCCATTTTTTCGAGATCGGCGATGCTTTGATGCTTTGCACAAAGTAAACTAGATGCACAGCTTTGGCAGTTTCAACATTACCTTCAGCATCAAGAACTACCCCTCCCAAAGAGAGACCGAAGAAATAAATCTTACCAGCTCTTAAATTCACCGTTAACGGATATTTCAACAGAAACTTTCTAGCAGTAACATCCTTAATCTTGCGGACAATAGTAAGAATGGGATTAACAAAGCATTTCTTTTTGGATTTGAGGCAAATATCTTTGTATTTGTAATCTATTCCTTCATGATTGACGGTCATATTGTTGACCACCTTATCGATCTCGACGATCTTCTTGAAATATTCTTCTCGAAGCATATCCCCACCATCATCAGCTGTTATGATGATCCGTGCATAGGAATCCAATCGTGTAAGACGTCCGAAATCCACATCCAAAGATTGATTCATAGGAAAGAGAGCTTCAAGAGTAGCCAGCTCTTGCTTGTAGCGTGGATTGGATGGTAGATAGAGGTCTACTTGGCTGTTCTCGAAGGTCTGGAAGTAGACGAGTCCTGAAGAGAGAATCACAGTAATCAGTAAAGGAATCAAGATGCAAATTGATGGTTGGCGTGCAACCATCTTTCCCCAACGTTCCAACCATCCAGACAGTAGATTGTTGGGAGTCTGTAGGAAGTGATACGGTTTACTCTGACCTGCAAACACAACACAGCCATGTATGAGATACCACGAGGAGTTAAAAGGAACATTGATATTCTAAGAAATAGTATCAGTGAAAATAGAATGATTCAGATTTCCAACCTCAATAATGATAATAATTCAATTGTTGTAATTTTTCTTTAAAACATTTATTAATTAGAAGGTTATAGGATGCTAATGATCATTTCGCTTCTTTTATTGAAAGTACTATCACTACGGAAATAAGCCTCAACTTTTCTCTTTTGCAACCGTAAACCCCTTTTTATGATCTGGGAAAAATTAATTTGATATATATATATATCTCAACCAAAAAACGGAGCTAGGCTAATCATTTGTAAACCCTCTCAGTAGCTAAACTAAATTTGAGAGTTCTGGAGAATTAAGACTTTCCAACAACCATATATTTTCTCACCGCAATGCGAACTATAGAAAGAACGGTAAAGGGTTTTTATTTTAAGAAATATATATCTTTTTAAAACGCCTGAATATATCTTAATAACTACGTTATAATTCAATAATAATGTACACAGAAACACAAAATATCTCAATGGAAAGAAAGTTCACGCAGAAACAGAGTAAAATAATGCGCTAAAAAGGCGACGATGATAATATATTATGAATTCCCTTCATTAAACGGCTATATATAAGAAACAAAGCTATCAATATTAATCACGGAACTTTCTTTTACAAATAATACACACTTCTACTCTCCTTACGGCAATGAAGATAAGTGGACAGGCTTAGCTCATCAGTTGGGAACCCTCCTAGCGGTTTCGCCAATTTATCCACCAGACCGCTTTTTGTACGATTCTTCTTATATATGCGACACTAAGGGATAGATTATTAGAATGGTATTTAGGAAAACTATAGACATAAGCTTTTGAAACAAGAGAACTATATTATACATAAAGCATTGAGCAATGCTCTACCGCAAACAATAAATACAAGGCCAGTTAGGCATATGTTAATTGAAAGGCAATAACGCGCCATCTCTATATAATAAAAAAAATATTAAGACTAAAGTATATTTTACAAATAACACAAACTTATACTGTCCTTACTTTAATGACAAATAGTCTTTTTTCCCTAGCAACTACTGATATATGTACTCTACTATTGATACTAATTAACAATTGTAAAACGACATTTGAAATACTATCCCGCATGTTTCTTTTCAACGAAAATTCAAAATTTATTTCGAGGAGAAATATTGATTATTTCTAACCTTTTGGATGAGGTATGAAAGGGTGAATTGTGAAGAGTAATGATAAACGGAAAAATAAAAGTGTCCAGGGATTTTCCGTTTATCATTACTCTTTACAATTCACCCATTCATACCTCATCCAAAAGGTTATAAATAATCAATATTTCTCCTTTAAATAAATTTTGAATTTTCGTTGAAAAGAAACACATGCGGGATAGTATTTCAAATGTAGTTTTACAATCACAAGCCGCATTATATTATATTGAATTAATAATTAACAATAATGGTTAAAAACACAATATTCATTGGTAAATATTCACTCGTGTAGAGCCCGGAAAAAACCAGAACAATCAACTAACTCTTATATATAAAGGAAATGTTCAATAGAATTTTTTTTACCCATCTCCACACAAACATTCCTGAATCGATCATTTATGAATTCAACATGAAAGTGGCATCAAAAATATAGTTAAACATCTAGACAATTCAAACCTTATACAGACTATTCAAATAACAAACTAATTTATAATACAATATAATGCGACTTATGATTGTAGAACGAAAATTACAATTATAGAAATAATCGCTAGTTCTCCTTAAAATAAATTTCGATTTTTCGTTCAAAAGAAATATTTGCGGTATAATTGAAATTTTCGTTCTACAAACTAATTTGCATATTTTTGTGGATCGGAACAGAATGATGATGATAATAACGCAGCAACAAATACTTAGCATCGCGACTACCTCCCTCTAATGACGAGTAAAAAGAATATTGTCACTTGAGACAATGGGTGCTGTGATCTACATTTTCAGAGTCTGACACCAGGATTCCACCGCCGTGTCAAAGTCAAGACTTCCCTCCCAAGATGACGATGTCTTTATAGACAATACGACGACAAAGTCGCTCTTCACACCGTAAGAAAAAGTACGCAAAAGTACTAGAGACAAAGTTCCAATACTCCGATGGAATTCTTGGCAGAAGCACGTCATTTTAAAATCAAATATAGTTTGATTTTACCTTAAATCAATTGTCGTGTAATCCCGAAATTTGTCAAATTTTCCACGTGGTAATATAATCATAATAATTAATATTTGTTATAAAACGTAGCGTTTGACAGACAGCCTGGGCGGAGCTGATAAATCTGCTAGGACTGGAAGTTGGTTCACATACCAATGTAAAGTGATTTTTATACAATATAATGCGGCCTATGATTGTAGAACGGCATTTGCACATTCCGCATGTGTTTCTTTTGAACGAAAAATAGAAATTTATTTTAGGAGAAATAACGATTATTTCTAACCTTAGGGATGAAGTATGAAAGGATAAATTGTGAAGATTAATGATGAACGAAATATCGTTTCAAATGTCGTTCTACAATCATAAGCCGCATTATATTGTATAAAAATCACTTTATATAATATTTACGAACGTAGAAATATGTTCAGGGTGGCCTAGTGGACATGGCATCTGCCCGGTAAGCGGAACACTGTGGGTTCGTTTCCCATTCCTGGACACTTTTATTTTTCCGTTTATCATTACTCTTCACAATTCATCCTTTCATACTTTATCCCTAAGGTTAGAAACAATCGTTATTTCTCCTTAAAATAAATTTCGATTTTTCGTTCAAAAGAAACACATACGGGATATTTTCAAATGTCGTTCTACATAGTAATGCAAACACATGTTATCGGTCAATCAATAACCAGACAGAAGCCATCAAGATTCCAATCCACAAGGACATTCAAGCAAACACCAAGGTCTTCCGGAAAAACCAACCTACGAATTCCAAGTTTTTACATCGTTTAAAGTGGATATAAAATCTGCATAAATATTTATATTTTAACATCACAAATAGCGATTTGTTTAATTTCTCCATTTGTGTGCTAAAGATCATTAAGTTTGTTAAATATTGCTTAGAAATGTTTATATATGGATATTTATACTGTGTTTCTGAAGGATTTAGTTCCTCAATAACATACATTGATTATAAAACGACACTTGAAGCTACACCGCATGAGTTTCTTTTCAACGAAAATGAATATTTTATTTCAAGGTGAAATATCGACTATTTCTATCCTTTTTGGATGAAGTATGAAAGGGTGAATTATGAAGAGTAATGACGAACGGAAAAATAAAAGTGTCCAGTTTTCATCCCTGGACACTTTTACTTTATTTTTCCGTTCGTTATTACTCTTCATAATTCACCCTTTCATACCTCATCCAAAAAGGATAGAAATAGTCGATATTTCACCTTTAAATAAAATATTTATTTTCGTTGAAAAGAAACTCATGCGGTGTAGCTTCAAGTGTCGTTTTACAATCACAGGCCGCAGTATATTATATAATATACATTGATTATATAAATAAATATAAATATCCAAATTCAAATGAAATTTTCATATAAAGTGCAGCAAGATAAACAATTTAATAACGTTTTACTTGTTTTTGATAAAAAATGATCTCGTGAAAATAAGGTAAAGTCCTTTTATAATCATAAAATTTCTCAACACTATTTTTAGATAATACTATTTTATTGAAATAGTAACACACACTATCGAATTCTTACCTAATTTTATTGAAGTTTGATAATTATTAATGGGATATACAAGTTTTTGTCAGTGTATTATTTTTATTTATTATTCTTGAAATATTGTTTAACTCTGTAATGCGGACTTTTGAGGAAAAAATGGATAGTTCGTGTAAAAGCAAAATCACAAAATATTCAAAAGATCATGCCACTGATACAACTATACAAAAAGGAAATTATATATTCAGAACCAGAGAGAAATGCTATATACCAACTCTATAACAAAACAAAGAACAATTATTAAAAGCAAAAATTATTTTTTCGTGTATCATTACTCTTCACAATTTATCCTTTCACACTTCATCCCTAAGGTTAGAAATAATCGTTATTTCTCCTTAAAATAAATTTCGATTTTTCGTTCAAAAGAAACACATGCGGGATAATTTTCAATTGTCGTTCTGCAATCATAAGCCGCATTGTATCATAAAAGCAAAAATATTTGAAACATTGCCTGATAGGACAACCCATATAGACTACCTTCAGCACACTGTAGATGGACCAATGTCTACGATCACATAACGTCGCATCGCAGTACCAGAAGCAGTCTATTCTATCGATTGATAAACCCTGTACGATTTATAAATGAATAAAACAAAGCTTCGAGGGCTGCGTATCTTTTATTAGAATGAATATAATACTAGCTTTCGGGCACATACGCCCTTCTACAGGAATTAATGAAACAAAAATCCGACTAGTTTGAAATAGGATTTATATACACGTAACTATTGTTTTGCATATCACGCGCAATTTGAAAAATATTAAAATGTTTAAATTTACATGCAGGTGTAATGATTTGGAAAAACTAATTCTAATTAATATGAGATAATATGATACATTTTGGTTAAGGCAATCTTATTTTGTATTTTATATTTTATATTTTACATATTTTTATAATTTGCAAGGAATCCCATCAGACATGTGATATCTTATACTGTGAATGACTTTGTTTTATCTTATTTTATTTAGGTCTATTGAATCATATGCTTCTGGTAAATCAATTCTGCGATTTATACTGCTATATTGTTTGGACACTATTGCTTCAATTATTAATCTTTGATATTTGTTATTGATATTGTTGTAATGTACTTTAGGTTCATTTAAGTTAAATGTGTGTCCTGTTGAATTGGAGTGCTGTACTATTAATGATAATGGGTCATTTCTGTTTATGTTTCTTCTGTGTTCAGTGATTCTATTATGTAATTTTCTTCCCGTCTCCCCCACATATCTGGCTTTACAGTTATTACATTCTATAGAATAAATTACCTCTTTTCTATATGATTTATATTCGGTTTGCCTGTTTTTTTTTTTTTTTTTGTAATCGGGTTTCTTAGGATATCTGATAAGTTGGGAGAGTTGCTATAAAAGGTTTTTATTCCATATTTATCTAGTGTTCTGGAAATGTGAATGGATTTCGGGGAATATGGGATGTAGCAATTTTGCCTGTATATTTTAGTTTTTTTGTGCTGACATGTTATATGTGACCTGTGCCTGATAGAAATGTTTCAAAATAAATGTTTTGGGGTAACCAGCTGATGTTAAATTTTGGATAACGGTTTGTGTTTCATGCGTTTTGTATTGATTTAATGAACAATGAGTATATAAATTCTTTTAGTTAACGTTTTTACTGTGTCAATTTTATGACTAATGGGGCAAAATGAAGAAAATTTTTATATAATTGGGGGTGAATGAAGGTTTGTAGTAAACTGTAGTTTGCAATCTATTGTCTCTTTTCATTATTTTAATATCTAAAAATCTATTCTATGTCCACCTATCTAGACTTTTTAATTAGCTCACCCCATAATTCCATGTACTTTCTAATATTAATTTCAACATTCATTGCTGTATATAATCACCCAAATTTATATTTATATCTTTACTATTTTATCGTTTTTTATATATTTTATAATTGGGCTTAACATTATTATCAACTATTATTTGTCAACACCTCCTTTTTATTATTAATCATTATCATTTAGCACAAAGCACATCCAATATTATAATTCTACAACCCCATATTTTGCCAGTAATTACCATCAAAGCAAACAATTTGTATACAAATTATCTCCCCCATTATAATTACCTTATGCTTTCATCTATAATCACCATAAGTTGATTTTCATCACCCGGGGCATAAACTGTTGTAATATATTCCAATATATATATCCCCATATGTAATATAGCTATAGTGTAAAACGACATTAGAAAATTATCCCGCATGTGTTTCTTTTCAACGAAAAATCAAAATTTATTTGAAGGAGAAATAACGATTATTTCCAATCTTAGGGATGAGGTATGAAAGGATGAATTGTGAAGAGTAATGATAAACGGAAAAATAAAAGTGTCCAGGGATGGAAATCGAACCCACAGTGTTCCGCTTACCGGGCAGATGCCATGTCCACTAGGCTACCCTGGACATATTTTTTCTGTTCGTAAATAATACATAAAGTAATTTATAATACAATAATGCGGCCTATTATATAGCTATAGTGTAATACCAAAACGAAATAATAAAGCTAGAGTGAGTGACACCCGGCGCTAGGACAGGAAAAATGTTCGAAAAACATGTCAGGGTTACTAGGTGTGCCCCCTTCTTGCTCAAATAGAGATCAGTCCCTCTGAGACAAGATGATTGACAGACCCCTCTCGACAGATCTGCCTTGACTGGTGACACCTACACACTCTCTCGCCATCTCTGTGGTGACATCCAACATGCCTTGTCCTTTTGTGTAATTCACGCCTGAAACCACTCTGAACATTGAGGCTACAACGACTGCATTCAACCAACATGCCACACTACAGTCCCCAACAGATCAAACTACATTACAACATATATATTAGATTTTTTTTCTATTTAAAAATATATATTTATCTATTCATAATAAAATTGTGAAAAACGTTAAAAAAAATACAAAAATAGCTCCTAACAATGAGTTTATTTTTATTTTAAAATGCTAGCTTTCAAGCGATAATCGCTCTTCAACGGACTTAATAAAAAAACATCGATTATACAATAAATATTTACCAATACATATTGTGGGGAAATATTTTTGTATTTTCAAATATGTATTTATTCAAAGAATGAGGAATAAAGAGGAGAACTCTTGGGTGATTCATCCTTGTCTCAATCCGATATTCAACAAATTTATAACTGGATGAATACAATGATGTTTGATCAAGGTCTTTGGTTTATATAAATTCTACAAGGCCGCAGTCACAGTTCGGAGGAGATTAATAGAATCGCCGAATGCCGTGGTCCATTTGAACGAGGAAAGCAAAGACTAGAATGCTGTTAATTCCACACAAGCCTGTTCAGTGATTCGCTAACCATGACGTATGCACGAAGGAACGTGTGACCATTGGAAATGCGTCGGACTTAGAGGCTGTTGTTGGGTGCTGCCCTACATGGAGTATAGGAGCTCCATCTATTATTTATTCCTGTGGTGAATCTGTATAAGACCGCTGGTCTTAATAAAGCTTTGTGTGTGTGTTTATTGATAGATGTATTATGTTTGTACCGAACAACAAAGTTGTAGTAGTAGTCAAATAAAATGTATTACGAAGAGAAATAAAACCTTATTTGATGTTGAATTCCATCAAATCATCAGTCTCTATCTATTATTGACCTTTAACATCCTGATTACTGAACAATTATTAATGATTTGCATACAAAATATCAATATATTCACGTCATCAAGATCCAGACCCCTGGTCATTATGTCACCACAATCCAAAATAGTTAAAGACACTAAGTGCAATTTTGTGGAATTTCCATCAGAGCCCCAAATGATGCAATGGTGAACTCTTTTAAACAATCCTAAGATAAACTAACAACCTCAAACTTGATTTTTTTGTGAAATAAATTGATAAAAAGAAGATATATTCCTTGAAGTATTTTGATAAAATGTTTTCTCTAACACTGATCTCTCAAGGTACGCCTTTTTTAATAAAGAATTTTGCCATTCGAATTGTAACAACATTTTCACCATGGTATAAAAATTATGAATATATAAAATCTCTTAAAGATTATCTTTAATTCCAAAATTAGTTTTCTATATCAAATATTTCCTTTGTTTATAAAAATATCTATACTTTCTATAGGTTTGTAATATTTAGAAATTAATACATTTATATAACACGGTGTGTGTGTGTGTTCCCATATATGTATATATACATGTCGTATCCGTCGTGGTCGAATGGAAGGGCGCGACCGTTGTGCATGTATGCTTCGAAAAAGAATTTGTTCCACACTGGTGAGGGAAGGAAACGCGGCAGCGTGCCGTAGCGTTTGCCCGCGCGCGCTGGCTCCCACGTTTATTCGGTACAGATTTATAGATGGATAAATTTGTATTTACATTTTAACATAATAATTATGGCGAAAATAAATAATACATATTGGGCATTAGACAAATTATGACATATACCTATTATAATAACACCCCCCTTCTGTCTTATTATAATTTTTGGCAGTGAGTTTTCCACGATACCTGACATTTTTATAAGAACAAAACTTTTTAAAATTTATAGTGTCAATCTATATTCGGTATTGTTTTCCAGCAACATCATACAGCACCTTAGTTTCGAGGCTTTCTCCCATAAAAGGCAATTTTATATAATGAAAGAGTTATTATTTTTTAATAAATAAATAATCCTAGTACAGACTATGATGATAATGGTATATAAGGGTTTATGATTGATAATATTGCAAGAAGAACATATGCCTACGTATTTTTTAAAAAAGTTAGTACTTAGAATATTCTAGATCTCAGTTTGGGTCCTTGAAATCAGTGGTGGGATTGGATTTGTTGAATGAATTGGAGATTTTTGAAGCATTTTATAAAATGTCTAAAATCGGATTTCAACGACGAGTTCTGGATACCAAAATATGGCAGTTCAAACTACGAGACCACTCACTAGCATCCATCAAATATTTTCTAAAGGTGCTTAGTTTTTAAATTCGTAATAATTTATCCTAAATATTATTTTTACTCGAAGTTTTTTTTTTATAATCAAATGAACTAGTAGTTATCGGAAGTGTTACACTCACAAAGAATTGATAGAATATAACGAAATTTGGCATGAATATAGAGATTCATACTTATAGAAAAAATGAGTAGAAAAATGAAAATCTGACAACTTTTAACTAATTTTAGACGTTTTGCACACAAAATTGTACCATTCATCACACGCCACAAGAAATCCCATCGGTTAGGGCAAGTTTAATAATTGGCTCTTGAACCATGTAAATTCAAAGGTCAAACTGCTTTCTACATGTAGGTTTATAATTTACATTAATATGTAAAATAACAAAGCCTACATTAGGGACAATCGTCCCATACAAGATTCTCATATATGGGAAAACAGAAGCAACATAAAATGTATTTACAGAAAGTGGGGAATAACATCAATCTATCCTCAAGAGTTGGGTCGCTCTTCTGTTTAACTCCTTTTGACTGTGCAGTTCTCCAGAACTTGTGAAAAGTCAATACATTGATCCTGATTTTTACTGATTTTTCCAATAAAACATACGGCGAATTGTTTTCATAAGAAATCTTCAGGCGGAATTACTCTCTTATCGTCCAAAGCCGGACGGACGGTAAAACGGTTCACTATTGCACAGAGTGAAATTTAGGTTCTTTGATTTCAATCATAAAACGTGATTGTGTTCAAATAGTGAAAAAAGAAGATTCTCACTTTGACAACACAACGCTTTACAGTCATTGAGATATCATCGTTGAGGTAACACTCCATAGTAGTTGATGTTTGAAAATATTTATAGTGAGAATAGAGTACAGAATTTCTTATTCTTTTGCGTAATCCAACGGTATAGACTGGACAGTTCTAATACCTAGAGGAATTTTCCTTTGTAAAGTGTTGGAATCTGTACATCCAACAAGCCACGAGAAACCGATGTTATTCAATATCTTCGTCACGCTTTTTACCAAACTAATATTCTTTTTTGAAGAGGTTGATATATCCTATACACCAGACAAATTGAAGGTACCCTGCCCCAGTCTATTTTTTTAGCATTCTAATATAGAATTTTGAGTTTAATTTCTTCACCAATATGTAAAAGATCTTTGGACAAAAAACGCTCAAGGTGAAATTAAAAGGCGAAAAAAAAAAAGAGGAAAATAAAGATCATTATTACTCAGTAAAAAAAGGCATATTGCTAATATGTTTAACCTGTTCTTCCTTTGGATTTCATTCATTTTCACAACACCTATGGCAACAGAACTATCGTTCTGTTGCCAAGTATTTAAAACCACATTAAGAGTCAATGATCAAAATAACCATTTAAATAATTATTTCCATTTTTTTCAAATAAGTTGTTTTGATACGTTATAATTACATTTTAATATAGATATACAAGAAGGACCTATTTGAATTCGAATAGGGATGATTGTTTTACATTTAATTGTATCATTTTTTTAATGCTTAATAAACTGCTAGATAAATGTTTTAAAAAGGTTTTATAAAAACTATATTATAAAATTGCCACGTGGAAAGTTAGAGAAGACAAAAACTTCAGGAGGAGACAACAATTTATTTCAGGCAAGGACAAACTATGAATGGTAAACAAAAGATAAGCAACGAGGGAAATTCACAGAGTAGCAAAATATAAACATAAAAATTACCATTGTGTTAATAAAAATAATAAAATTAATAAATACTTTGTTACAATATATATAAAGTAAATATGATATGCTTGATCTATACGTCCGTTGATTGATTCTACATTATCACGTGAACTTAAACATCCAATCAACTTCGATTTCATTAGCCAATTAGAGTGCAATGCATTTTTAGCCAGTGGTTGTATTGAGCAAAACACTTTAAATATAAGATGGTTTTTTCGATTCTTAATTTTTTTCTTTCTTTTTATAACACACTATGAATATATTTGTCATTTGTCTTCTATATCGAGATGGTATTTAATCTCACGAAGTGCCTAAGAAAAATCTATGGCAAAAACATAGAGAGCATATGATTTTCGCGTCTATTTTGTGAAGAGAGATGTATCTTTTATTTATATCAATATCTAGGCAAAATTTCCAACAAATACACTCATAGACAAGACTTAAGGAAGCTGTACCTTTTAGCATGTATATTGGTATTTAGACAATAACTCTGAAAGATACACTCATGGACAAAACTTAAGGAAGTTGAACCTTTTAACATGTATATTGGGATTCAGACACTAACTCTGAAAGATACACTCATAGACAAGACTTAAGGAAGTTGTACCTTTTAGCATATATATTGGGATTCAGACACTAACTCTGAAAGATAAACTCATAGACAAGACTCAAGGAAGTTGTACCTTTTAGCATGTATATTGGGATTCAGACAATAACTCTGAAAGATACACTCATGGACAAAGCATAAGGAAGTTGTACCTTTTAGCGTGTATATTGGGATTCAGACAATAACTCTGAAAGATACACTCATGAACAAAACTAAAGGAAGTTGTACATTTAGCATGCATATTGAGATTCAGACAATAACTCTGAAAGACACACTCATGGACAAAACTTAAGGAAGTTATACCTTTTAGCATGTATATTTGGATTCAGACAATAACTCTGAAAGATACATTCATGGACAAGACTTAAGGAAGAGATACCTTTTAACATGTATATTGGGATTCAGACAATAACTCTAAAAGATACACTCATGGACAAGACTTAAGGAAGTTTTACCTTTTAACATGTATATTAGGATTCAGACAATGACTCTGAAAAATATACTCATGGACAAAACTCAAGGAAGTTGTACCTTTTAGCATATATATTGGGATTCAGACAATAACTATGAAATATATTTGATACACAGTGACCTCTTTATTGAAGACTCACGAGATAACCAAGTGTGAATTTTCGGCAAAGAGATCCCCGGAGGTTAGATCATCCTCACAAATTACCCCGTAGATGGATGGTCTGACATCTGCGATGACAAATAGGATGTACGGCGTTACACACCGCCGAGAGTTTAAAAAAGAAAAAAAGAAATAGATGACCGGCAACATTAAAGACTTTGCACTTTCTTAAGTTTTGTCTATGTGTGTAAAGCGTACAGACTTCAGTCTAGGTAGCCCAACTAATGGTATAAGTGTAATAAAGCGATTTATCAGAAATTAGAGAAAAGCTCAGATAATAGGAAAATTCTTATTATTGATTTGTATTGTTTTAAATGTGTTAGATCAACAGAGGAAAATGTGTTGGCCATATGTCATGAACTATATCTCTAAGATATACGAGATATCAAGAAATATTGAAAAATTGAAATTGATTTATGTAATATACCTTATAATAATATTATAATATACTCTGTTTAATTAATTTATTTTTTAATTGTTTGGATTTGGCAGCACTGTAATTGTTGTTGTTATGAATATATTCAAAAGTGTATGTTTGACATTAGAAAGATATATAATTAAAATTTGTTTCTTAATTTGGTAAAGCATATTTATTTATTCAATCGAAGGAACATCACAATTTCAAAGCTACTTTTATTACTTAAACACAGTCTCCTATTGTCATTCAGCGATAAGAAAATATTGGGAGAGTCTGCTGGATCAACAGTAATAAGCCTACAAGAATAGAAACAGTGAGGCCATGAAAGTACACAAGTATTTGTATATTCAAAGACTATGATAAACACTAAAAACTCGCTTTTAATGCGCGATTAAATACTTTTATAATATATAAACAGGTTTGTATAGCTTCTAAATCTAAAGTAAAAGTAAAACGCTATGCAAACTACTATTTTACATATTATCTTAGCCGCCACAAACATTTTTTAGCAGTTTTTCCAGTCGCCACCAAAATGTAAGTTAAGAATTCCTTGAATATAGAGTTTAGGTATTAAAACCTTACGTGTGTTTAAAATTATTTTCGAATTCTAATATTGAAATATTAAATATAGTGGCCATATTCGCATATGAATTTCATCCTCTCACAAAAATAACGCTGTACATAATTTGTAAATTATATTTGTATGTGTAATATGTTTTGAAAATAGAGCAAACCATAAATAGATCTTTAATTAAAAAGCATATATTGTATATGCCTTTTTAAATAAATGTAAATATGTAGTTGAAAATTAAGCAATCCTTTTTAAATACTTTGAATGATTAACACTTATTATGGATCAAAAATATTTATTATAACTTCCAATATTTCGATGAGTCTGTTCAAAACCTCGCCACTCGTGCATTACGTGGATGATTTGTTTACAAGTTAGAATTCCCGAGGAAGATAGGCGAACAGCCTTATCGAAATTTTGGAAGTTATAATAATTATTTTTGATCCGAAATAAGCGTTATTCATTCAATGTCTTTTTCTTCTTTCTAAAGATAGATCTAAAGGATATCAAGTTGTGACCCTTGATGGTGTCTGTTTGACAACCATCATGACTGGGAGAAGTAGAATGTGTCTGCATTTGTCATTAAGACTGAAAGCACTACTCAGTAGCAGGCCGAATTAGCTCCAAAAGAAATGGCCGCCTCTGACATGAGGAACAGACGCCATGTGCAGCTGCTCCTAACATGGAGTATAAACGCTGCTCATCCTATATCCCTGGATTAGGAGCCCTTACAGGGTACTATCAGCCGGGCCAGCTGAACCCAGGTTTTTTAGAGAGCTTGTTACTGCTCCCCCTCCTCCTTTTTCATCCGGGCTTGGGACCGGCAAAAGCGGAGTTTTCATTCAATGTAAATATGTATAAATGATATTTAAAGTGCATTGGAAGTAGGTATATATCGTTGAAAAAATAACACTGTTTGTTCTCTTTTATGTGTGAAATGGGATTCTTATCTCTACTTCCTGATTAAAGAGAGCTAATCAATAGAAATATGTAAAATTGGTGAATTAATCAGGAAGTATACAATAGAGAAGCCAATCAGACCGTGGAAACCTGTGATCTACTTTGTGAAATAAGAGAGGCTTTTGGTGATATCAGTATTTTTGGTGAGACAAGAATATACGAAGGATGATTAAAAGCTATCTAATCTTATCTACAGTAGAACCTCCGTGAGAGGACACTCGCGCTAGAGGACATCTCTCGACAAAGGACAGTTTTCCTTTGCGAAATTATAATTTTTACTATTTAGTAGCTCTCCAGTAAGAAGACACCTCTCCCTAAAGAACTCTTTGGCTCTGCAATTAGGTGTCCTTTACAGGGAGGTTCTACTGTAAAAAAGAAATTATATCGATCATGCGAGTCAAAAATCAAAATATAAATGAATCATTTAAAAGCAAAGAGTTTTTTTATTGAATTATGTTAGGTTTTTCTCGCGTTCTTCCACAAGTCGTATAATAACGTACGATTATACTTTGAAGATAATAAATTATAAAAAATAAACTATATTTATATACAATCATGGACAAAACTTAAGGAAGGTTCATATTCTGATTCACCGGTCTCTGCTTTTTTTTTTCAAGGAGACAGTAGCAATTTTGTTCACACTTGGTTATCTTGTGTGTCTTCAATAAAGGTAGCTGTATATCAAATATCTTTCAGAGTTATTGTCTTAATCCCGATATGCATATAAAATGTACAACTTCCTTAAGTTTTGTCAATAAGTATATATAAACATATTCAAAGAGTCAAAAACCCGAAATATGTACCCATATGGCTTTTTTCTTGATTTATCATGGAGTTTTGGATACACCTCTATTCTGGAATAAAAATTTAAATGAACCATTTATACCTATAGAAAACACAGTTATGCGATTAGGAGATGCCATTTCCAAAAGTTGACAAATAAAGCCCTATCAGCAGTATAATAGAAAAACTCAAATTCTGGTTTGTTTCCAAGGTGACTAACGTGGCAACGGCATCCATTTTCCAATGAAGAATTGGACACACAACAACAATTTTAGAACAACTATTGAACATCTTAGGTATAGAAAATTCTTTTTAAAAATGGCTTTAAAGCAAATTAAAAGATAGATCAGTTAGACTAAATTGTCCAGGTAAGTCAAAATCTAATTGTGATTTCCATAAAACCCAAAGAAATACCTTTCTTTTAAATATAATGAATACATATAGGGAATATATTTCAATATAAACCTGGATAAGAGTCGGTGGATGAGAGGGTAACACGCTCGATTCCCGACAGTCATGAACCGGGATTGAATCCCGCGTTAAAATTTGTTTAATATGTGAATAACCTTCTCATATTATTCATTGTTCAATTATCATGAACTAGGTTGCTCTTGCTGAGCGGTACCTATTTATGTGAATTTGAACCATAAACCTGGTTTATCCCTAGAATCTCAAATTTCCTAGAAAAGACTGAACTACCCTGGACATATAAAGACGGAGAATGAATTAGAAAAGTTGTTGATGTTGAGAAAAACTGAAGGAAGAAGAAAGAGAAAAAGACCTCCCCAATAATCTGGCTAGAAGATCACTAGATAAGATGCGAGTGATAATCACCTACGGATCAAATTGGAGAATATTTGATTTCAAAATGTTTCTTATTTTTCTTGTTATGGCCAAGAAGACATAATTATCAGAACAATAAATGATCAATATAGTGTTTATATAAAACGACATTTGAAATTATCCCGCATGAGTTTCTTTTCAACGAAAAATCAAAATTTATTTTAAGGAGAAACAACGACCATTTCTAACCTTTTGGATGAGGTATGAAAGGGTGAATTGTGAAAAGTAATCATAAACGGAAAAATAAAAGTATCCAGAGATGGGAATAGTGTTGATAGATTTGTCTACCATTGCTACTAAGGTTGTTTACATTTAGATGGAAGCTAGACCACGAAATATGTGGAAAGGTCGCGGCTACACTGGCAATGAAAACCCTCCATGTTAATGAGAAGTTCAGATAGCGATGACTGTGTGTTTTTGTAATTAGGGTCAAGGAACGTCTCTGCTAATTAGTGTGAAGTCATTAACTCTGTTCATTATAGTTAAATTATTTGTTTATCTCCCAGTACTCTGAGTAGTGTAGAGACTCCGGTGTTTGTATGTGTATTGTTAACTCATTAATCCCATATTGGAGAGATATAGCAAATGATTAAGAGAACTTCAGGTAGATCTTGTCTGGAGGAGGACTCGTTCAGGGTGGATGAACCTCTCTCACTGAGAGAACAACTTCAAACACCATGGTTCCTCCTTTTTTTCATTCATTTATCTATTGACTATTTGTCAATAAAATATTTAGAGTTATCAAAAACTTGCATAAAAATAATTGAGATAGGTTCGGAAAGATTCTGTCCTTGTCTGGAGGAGGACAAGGTGAAGGAATCTACTTCCCTGAGAACAACTGTGAACATCATGGCTGTTCCTTTGTTTCTTTTGCTTATTTATCTATTGACTAATTGTCAATAAAATATTCAGAATTGTCAAAACCTTGCATAAAAATAATTGAGATAGGTTCGGATAGATCCTGTCCCCTTGTCTGGAGGAAGACAAGGTGGATGAGCTTCCTTCGCTGAGAACAACTGTAAACATCATGGCTCTTCCTTTTTTGTTTCTTTTACTTATTTATCTATTGACTATTTGTCAATAAATGCTTAGGATTGTCAAAAACCTGCATAAGAATAATTGAGATAGGTTCGGGTAGATCCTGTCTCCTTGTCTGGAGGACTTGTTCAGGATAGATGAGAGTCCTCCCCTGAGAACAACTGTAAACATCATGGCTGTTCTTTTGTTTCTTTTATTTATTTATCCTTCGACTAATTGTCAATAAAATATTCAGAATTTTCAAAATATTGTTCAACAAATAACCGAGAGCGGTACATCCTGTTCCCTTGTCTGGGGGAGGACTTGTTAAGGGTGGATTAGCCTCCTTCCCTGAGAACAAATGTAAACATCTCATGCCTCTTCCTTTGTGTATTTAATTTATTTAACTATTGACTAATTGACAATATAATTATTTATAATCGACAAAATTGTCTAAGAAATAATCAAGCCAGCTAGACCATAAGTTAACAATATCTCTTGAGCCTATCTCCTGGATTTTGTCACAAACATTCTGTTCTTTAGATTAGAATCAATTAGGAAGATGTTCGGTTTTCCCACTATGTACTAAGTGTCAACCTGCAACCCCAAAACACATTATTGACTGTATTGACTCATCCATTGATGAACTCTACTCTTCCCCAGCAGACACCATAAACAAGCTTTACAAATTTGTACCTTAATATGATTGAGTGGAGATAAGAAAGAAGAAGGAAGATGTTCGAGATACAGATATAATTGTGCCATTTGAGAATATAGAAATTCATATGTTTCCTTTAACTCCTAACCACATCATTTATTTTATCAGTTCATATATTTATCATTATTATAGGATTGCGGATTTCGACAAATTACAAAAAAAAAAAAGGCAAAAGATGTCGCAACTATTTTTATTTATTTGATTAAAGAAGTTTTCGGGCAAGTCCTTCTTCAACTAACTAGAACGTTTTAGTTATCTGGAGACGGGCTTGTCCGAAAGATTCTTTAACTAAGAAAATAAAGAGTTGTAACGTATTTTGCCTTTTTTTATAGTTCTACATTATTGAGCTTCACTCATCTTTAACAAACACCATAATAAATTTCAAGAATCACAAACTTGCCATCTTTAAGTTTGGGTGTGGGAGTAGAGATACAGAAATTAATATTACAATTTTTTTTAAATATATGATAGAACTCATATTTTTCCTTTAATATTTTAAGTTTTTTTACATATTTGATTGCAATTTTTATAATATTTTTTTCATGCACAAATTTCTCCCACCTACTCTGTATTTTAATTGATTTCAACTGTTATAACACCATGCGGCTCTGAGTTTGTGTATACAAAAATGTAATGCCTCGATAAAGGTTGGCGTTCAGCCAGCCGAAATATTGGCAAAATAAATATTTTATTCAATCCAATATATGCCTTTTATTATCTAATTAATATATATATGGCGTAAATAGGAATAAGTTGTTGATTTATTAGCGCTTTTTCAACTTGTAAACAATATCGAATACACTCATGGATAAAACTTAAGAAATTTGTACCTTTTAGCATGTATATCAGAACAATAACTCTGAAGTATATAACAGTGACCTTTATTGAAGAACAACGTTTGACAATTTTACCGCAGATGTTTCTTTTGAACGAAAAATCGTAATTTATTTTAAGGAGAAATAACGACTATTTTTATCCTTAGGAATGAAATATGAAAGGATGAATTGTGAAGAGTAATGATTAACGGAAAAATAAAAGTGTCCACGAGATAGCCAAGTGTGTGAACTAAATTACCTCTCTCTCCTTCGAAAAAAAAAGACAACCGGTGAAATTAAAGACTTTCCACTTCCAAGTTTTGTCCATGAGTGTATTTCTTTATTCTATGAAAGCCGAATACTTTGTATAAATTGTGAAAATAAACAATGTTATATACCTAGAAGGAACAGATGGAATATCGTGAAATTGTAAATGAATCTATAGGGGGTTACTTAATCAAGATGATTATGAAATAAAAATGTGCCCATTTGTGTATTTCATAGATGTTTTTCATTCAAAAAATATTCATTCAATTCAAGCCACTGAAAATTTCATCTCTGTACCAATTTAAATGTTCTTCAATTCCTTCTGGGTGATAAACGTTCTATTTACATTAAAATAATGTAGAAATGTTAGTTTTTTAAGCAAATAAATATATATATATAAATATAGTAAGAGCCTCTTGGGAGATTACGCCATGTTTAAAGAATGACGTTCAATTCTAAAGTAGGCAATCATGTCTTACAATAGACCCTTGATAGCTCAGTTAGCAGAGCGGCGGACTGTAGATATGTCTTACAATATTTCCCTCGAGAACGTTTAACAAGAAAGTATTCATTGTAATACACTGCGGTTTGTTATTGTAAAACAACACTTGAAGTTACACCGCATGAGTTTCTTTTCAATGAAAAATCAAAATGTATTTCAAGGTGAAATATTGACTATTTCTAACCTTTTTGGATGAGGTATGAAAGGGTGAATTATGAAGAGTAAATGATGTTCAGAAAGTATTCATAAATTTATTCTTTTACAAACTAAACCAAGGAGTACTGATATCTCTATAATTCTATTCGAACTTTCTCATGATCATTTTTACCATCCATCTTGTACAACGATATGATAATTAGCTAAATATTGTTGAATATATTGACATATAAAGAATACAATATAGTTGACTTACTCTTCAGCATCTCAGGCATCGGAGGAGGTTGTTTTTCCGTCATCCTGATTGAACCTGGGAAACAACAAAACACATTTCAAAATGATGAAATTTGAGTTACAAATATGCAAATAGAAGAGTAAGAATATGTAAATATGTGAAGTACACCCATACCTCGCTTTGCGTCGGGATTACGTTCCAAAAAAACACGACGCAAATTGAAACGACGCAAAGTGAAAATATGTGAAGGCGCAATCAAAAACAAAGGTGTTGCCATATTTTAGGAAAAAAAAAAATTTAAAAATTAAAGACTCGAATCCAAAACAACGCAACTTCGAAAATCTAACAAGGCACAGTGAAAATCAGTAAAAATTAAGCAGCGACGCAACCTCGAAAAAAACTCAAAACGAAACGACGCAAAGCGAGGTATTGGTGTATGTAAAAGTAGTTTCGGTAGAAGTTTTGTTACTAGATTTTTAACGATGGAAATGATTCTATTAATGAAATGTTATTTATTTGTATATCATATGAAGCCAATATTATATCTTTATATTTATGAAAATTCTAAACTATTATAGATGCGTATGATTCTTTTAAAATAAAACAATTTCTATTGTCCTTACTGCAATGGGAAAAATAAATGGGAGGGCCTAGCTCCATTTTTACATAACAGATGGCGCGCTAATTCATCTAATTTATTTATAATACACTTTAAACCCCGACTTATAATTTAATAAAATAATCAAGCAATCCAGGGTTAAGTTTCTTTACTTTTCTCTAAGGGCTAACATGCCCTTCAATAGGAGAATTAGTAGAACTTCCAGCTAACTATACAAATAGAAAGTAAATAAAACAACCTTGTATTGCTTGTTGATTTTATTAAATCGATTTATATCAATGTGTGAATATAAATTTATTCTAATTAAATATATTAGACTAATAAAAACATTTAAATTCAAGTTTATGTTAGATACAGAGTCACGTATTTGACAAAAAAAAAAACAAAAACATTTCAATCTTTTTTTTGCTTATCCCTAGTACACTGCTTTTACTGTAAGCGCACCACATGTCTACACATGTGAAAAGCAGTTCGACTTTGCACTTACAAATGTGCCAGTGCCCCGTTTGCTTACTTGCACTCGCTGGTGGGGTTGGACTTTTGCAACAATCGGGGGGCCATTGGAGCATTTTTTTTTAAATAGAAATAAAGTGTCCAATACGGGAATCGAACCCGGGTCGTAGTGATCGAAAACCAAACGGTTTAACCAGCCTTCCACCGATCCCCTTCATTTCGATATTAAATATAATAAATATAAAAATATCGTAAGACAAAAATTATATTAGTCTTACATAAACGGAATGGATTTTATTATATATAAAAAAAGATATTATAGAGCTGTAGTGGACGTTTAAAGATTAACAACATTTTAAACCTTTTAACTCAAAATATTCTTTTATTTTAAAATTAAGGATTTTTTCTCCTATTTATATCTATTACAAGAATACTATTTCTAGAATTCTTTCTGTTTACAAGTCACAGAGTTATCAGCAACATAGATTATAATTTATATTTAAAAATATACTGTGAGATATTATTCAATTTTGTATATTTATTACTTTATATTTGATTTGAATCTCCTTGATTTAAGTTAAAATAATACAACAGATTTCTGGAGATGAGTTTCTTTTCATTTTTCAATTAATGTAATCTCAAGCTTTCAGGCATCCCTGCCCTTCTACACGAGTATAAAAGAAATAATAATGATCCTGACAATTATTATTATTCGTTTCTATGTATTCCTGTAGAAGGGCAGGGATGCCTGAAAGCTTGAGATTACATTAATTGAAAATACAACAACAATAGCCTTTATTGGGCACACGTGCCATACAGGATTCTCCCTGTAGAACAAAATAAATAAATAACAAATTAGCATCGTAGTTATATACAAATATTGGGTATTGACCTCGACCAATTATCGAGTTGGATCCGGTGTCTGTGCTAAATATTTTGATTGAGCTGATTTCCAGTATTTATAAAAGCGAATGCAAAGGGTCTGGATTTTACGACTTTTGCCATTAAAACATAAGGCGAATTGCTATTGTAGCCTGTCTCTTGACGAAGAATTTCTCTTTCTTCTTCCATTGCCGTACAGTAGAACATGTAGTGTGGAAAATCGAGACTAAATTCACCGTTGCATAAGGTGCATTTAATTGAAAATAATAATAAAAAAAACACTTATCTCCAGAAACCTATTGTATTATTTTAAATACTTTATTTAGCCAAAATATTTGATCAGAGAGATATTTCTTCGGAAAAAAAAAATTGAAGAGAAACTGAGAGATTCCTTAACGATTTTTTTTTGTCAAATAATATATAACACGCAAGTGATTCTAATATATATATTTTTTTGGTCGCAGTAGTACAGCCTACTCCACCCTGACGAGCGCCAAAAGCGCGAAACGCGTTCATGGATGGCTTTTTTTTTATTTATCAAGAAATTGGGTTGGCCAAATATCAGGGAACAGGTTAAATCAATATTTAGTTGATTTCTGTTCCACCAGATGGCGCTCTGCCTTCTGAAAAGCACATGTGCTCCTGGCCAGGATATGCCTTTTTTATTTTTAATATATATATTAAATATATCATATTAATATAACGTTTTTTTCTCTTTTAAAAAATCAGTTAAAATACGTAATAATAGTTAAAAATCCGTTTCATTGTTTCAAACTAAGAATTGGCAAGTTAGTTCGCTAATGGACTTATTTACATATGCTATTTGTTCCACATACCTTTCCACAATATTTGACACCTATTAGGATGGAACTCTTCAAAATGATATTAAGATGGAATTACTCATTATCATTGTTTCAAACCAAGAAATGACAAGTTAGTTTTCGATAATGAACTTATTTGCATATGCTATTTGCATACGACTGCAGTTAGATTGTATTTGAAACCTTGGCGATTTTGATCTTAAAAAAAGGGGGATTTGGTCTTAAATTATGTTATGTGTTAAATTGAGAATCGACTACTTCTTGATTTTATTCAAATAAATAATTCAGTGAATCAACAAGGTGGTTTGGCTTATTTAAATATATCTTGGTTGATGGGGATCATTGCTTATTAGATATATTTTTGTAAATAGAATTATATCCAACTGTCTTTATGGATCTTTTCTTTTAACCAACCTTCTGGAAGACTCTCTGTCTACCTTCTATCTGAATAATTGGAGTTTGTAGGCCAGGTTTTCATCAGAGATTTCATCAAACCGCATCATTTGAAACTTTTTTGGGGGAATCCTGCATCCATTGCTTTTGCCCATCATTTATATCTTGAATTTTAAAAGAATATTCAGATTTTGCGATAATCTTGGGTGCAAATAATATGTTGGTTCAAAAGACAGCTTGATGTAACATATCTGACGGTTGTGGAGAGGCTAACATAGAATATCCAGGATTTAACAAAACAAGAAAACAAGGGAATTTTACTGTTTAAATAGAACTCAGAGATATATTGTAAAATGAATGACAAACTATCTGAGAAGCCAAGATTCCAAAGTAAAGTTAGGGGAAGATGGGTGGACTCCAGCTGCTGGGGATGGCCATGTGTCAAGGGGACAGACGTCAAAAACAGCATTCGTTTTGGAGGAGGACAGAATATGGTCACATCTGCGGCGATTTGCCTCCAGGGGTGTGAATAATCCTGCAAGACGGTGCCAGGAGAGCCTGACATCGGAGCGGCCTACAAGATGGTGTAGCCCAGACTGGACAGTGTGAAGCTAAACATTGATGAGGAAGATCTTTCTGGTGGCGGACATTTGAATCAAGTCCATATTCTCTTTCTTTTTTTTTTTTTAATGCCCGGACCGGACGGGGACGGCGCGCTCTTACGTCACACACCCACCCTAAAGAAGCTCTACCAGGACGACGGTGGGGAGATTGCGCTCCAGTCCCCCTCGTTAGACCTAGCGACCTCCCAACGCCCCAAGGATAGTCCAAGTCCATCTAAGTGTACCTAGTTCCCCATTACATTAACAACTCCTGACAAAAAAGTATATCGTACTAGGCTGTATCCACAACGAACCTACATTGACAACCATGCACACAAACAACGACCGCTGAAAAACGACATAACAATATCCTTCTCCCTATAACTAGTCGATTAATAGTTAAGTTGACCCAGGAGTTCCACTTCATTTAATAAAGGTGACACAGAGTGGCCGAAACGTTGGGGAAATAAAAGAACACCATTTATTATATCAACAAAAAAAAAAAAAATCCGAATTTAATGGAGGTAAATGATAATGGGAAAACATTACTCTCCTAAATACCTCATTGTTTACGTCACTAACTAGCGGCTCTCACTTGTTTAATCTCATGCCTTTTTGAACTTTATTTAATAATTTCAATTAAATTTTAAAAGATATTTGCGACAATAAACGGGTTATTCGTTATTGTTATGAATAAGGTTTTTATTTTATATGTTATTTATGTATATTGATTTTTTACAATTTATTAATCCTTTTCTCTATTTCTCTCTTTTGGTTAATTTAATAAGATTAATAAAGCTTATTACTCTACAATTTTCTGTTTTATAATTTACGTTAGGTAAAGTTAAGTTCAGGTTAGGTTCCATGCAGGTTAGGTAAGGTTGAAGGTAGGCAAGATTCAGGCCCACCGCTGTAATGCTATTTCAACGATAAAACAAAGAATTGTCTGGAATCTAACCATCATAGTTCTATATGTAGATAAGTAAAAGACACGATTTATTTTTTGAGTAGAATTTGCATAAGTCTCTCCACAAATTTTCGGAATGTGTTATATAAAAGGTGTTATTCAACGTAGATAAATCATATAACCATCGTATAAACCGTGCTATAAGCATCTAGACGTATTATAGAAAGAAATACATTGAAGATGACGTTGATAATCATGAATTCAGGAAAAATCGATTTGCATAACTCGATGTAGCTTAAATCTGGATAGAAATATATTCAAAGTGGACAAAGTTATTGCAACAAAGTTATTCAGAGTTATTGCCTGAATCCCGATATACATGGTAAAAGGTACAACTTCCTTAAGTTTTGTCAATGAGTGTATATTGGTTATCTCGTGTGTCTTCATTAAAGGTCATTGTAATATCTTTCAGAGTTATTGTCTGAATCCTGATAGACATTCTAAAAGGTACAACTTCCTTAAGTTTTGTCCATGAGTGTATATTGGTTATCTCGTGTATCTTCAATAAAGGTCACTGTAATATCTTTCAGAGTTATTGTCTGAATCCCGATATATATGCTAGAAGGTACAACTTCCTTAAGTTTTGTCTATGAGTGTATATTGGTTATCTCGTGTATCTTCAATAAAGGTCACTGTAATATCTTTCAGAGTTATTGTCTGAATCCCGATATACATGCTAAAAGTAAAACTTACTTAAGTTTTGTCCATGAGTGTATATTGGTTATCTCGTGTGTCTTTAATGAAGGTCACCGTAATATCTTTCAGAGTTATTGTCTGAATCTCGATATACATGGTAAAAGGTAAACTTCTTTAAGTTTTGTCCATGAGTGTTTAAAAATGAAGGTCGTCTCTCCCATCGATTCTTGTGATAGGTAAAAAAAAACACAGCAAAAGTATTTCAAAACAATTACATTCCAAGCTATTAGCTAACGAAGAACAACACCCCTCTTTTAATTATTATTACACATCAGGAAATGAAATAGTTAATTAAGGATCTCAGAAAATTATGACAATTCCAAGCGGTTAAGGAAATTCTTTCTCTATGCAAATTTCCTTGCAAAGAAACGTCTTACCCAAACTTGAGACATACCCAGCTATCGTAATATTTATCATTAGGTGTAGATGTTAACGTCAAACTTATTTCACTTTATTACAAAATATCTGCGTAAATATTTTAATTTAAAAGTAAATTATAAAAAAGGCATCTCCTTATCGTACAACTGAAAGTTGCTGATGGCTTGCGCCATATATCGGAATAAATATCAACTATTCTCGTTGATTTTTAATTATTCCAGAATTGGCCAAATACCCATTCTTGATTAATCAAGAAAAGCTAACCACGGACGCGTTTCGGGCTTTTGGCCCTCATCAGCGTGGTGCAAGCTGTACCTCAACTGAAAGTTGCTGATGGCTTGCGCCATATATCGGAATAAATATCAACTATTCTCGTTGATTTTTAATTATTCCAGAATTGGCCAAATACCCATTCTTGATTAATCAAGAAAAGCTAACCACGGACGCGTTTCGGGCTTTTGGCCCTCATCAGCGTGGTGCAAGCTGTACCTCAACGACCAAAAAACTGGTCATTCAGGCATCTTGAAAAATCATGAAACGGGTAGTTAAGGCCAGAATTGCGTGAGACCACGACACATTGTGAAAAAATAGTACAAATGTCATATTGTACTGGGATAAGGCGCATAAATTATAAAAAAGGCATCTCTTTATCGTGCAACTGAAAGCTTCTGATTGGCTTGCGCTATCAATCGGAATAAATATCAACTATTCTCTTTGATTTTTAATTATTCCAGAATTGGCCAAATACCCATTCTTGACTAATCAAGAAAAGCTAACCACAGTATTTAAAAGTAAAAAATAATAGCTCCCATACCAACAGCTCTGAGAGAGCGGTACATAATAATACTTGTGGCATGATCACATAAAAAACAAAATCATCTATATCAACATGCTATAATAATCTTTTCACTTCTTAATAGGCTTGTTTTTAAGCTAAAACGCTTCAATGTGGTGTGTGAGGGACTTTTATTTGATTATAGTACTAGCAAAATATAAAAACCGTTTGAATTCATACTAAGATATCATGTATGTATGTTCTGCAAATAGATTATCTCGATGTATAAAGAGAATTTTACCAGTTTGATAGTCTGATAATTTTATAATAACCCTGCTAAAGAGCTTTTAGTCAGAATCTAGCCTTTTAAAATGTGAATAAAAATAAAAAGAGATATACCTATTGTGAGATTATGTTTAAGGCTTTAAGTAGGCTTTAGGTTTAAGTTTTAGGTTCTTTATAGAAATAATCCAAGTTGAAGGAGCAATATTTAATCGCTATAATAAACAACGTCAACAGGCAACAATAGAAGATGTTGGATGCTTTCTGAAACATTTAATTAGATCTTACTTCAACTGGCTTGTCATCTACTGATCTACCAAGTGGTATGTAATTAAAGTAAGTAAGAAGGATGAATCCGCGTAACCAATTTAACTTTACATATTATTTATTATTAATAGCAATTATACAAAACAAATCTTGGTATATATGTATACATGAAAACAACAAAAACAATAAAACATTATATACATACAAGTTCCTTTTCAAACTCAGTCTCATCTATAGCTATTGTTACTCTGTGTAATATTCCAACACCGACGACGTATGAAAAGAGGAAGATCAACAGTACAATACTGGAGATATTATAACCAGAATTTAATCATAAACAGCCCATCACTCACACAGTTATCTTTAGGATCGCGTAGGACAAAGAAAGTTGAATCAATAATGCTGATCAGGTTTCCAGAAATTGTCGAATTGTAGGCAATATACAATAGAAGAAATCCCAAGATATCTTTGCTATAAGTAAAGACCAAAGATAAAAACGACAAGTTTTCTTTATTCTCCATTTTTGACAAATAGTTATGAAATTGCTTATGGTGATAATAGATTTTTAGTTTCTTGTACCACACTTATATAATCCCCAATTGTTCAAATTGTTATTTTTTATATATAATATAAATATTAATAGTATATATTATATACCATTATGTGGCATTATGTTTTATCATTTTGAAAGGTATATTTTTACACTGAAGTTTAATCTAGGAAGCTTTGATGCAAAACAACAAAGGCTGTTAAAATTACCTTTTTGAGATATAACATCTTTTCTTTTTAGATTTAAAAACAAAATTTTCTAAAATTTTAACAATCAATTATTATTTTGAATAATAAATCAAAATACATTTTAACTAATTAAGACACGATATATTAACGTATTTAACATGTTGATACAAAACATATAACTTTATGAATTTTAGTGATAACATGAGGATCTTTCAGAAGATTTTTTTTTCAATATAGATTTGGTGACAGATTTTATAATTAGCTAGTTTAATCAATCACAATGTGTCTGTGTGTGTTTGGGAAATTGAGAAGAAAAATAAAAGAAAAAAAATCTTACGAAATCTTCCCATTTTATCAACTAAAATTTGAACAAAATAAAATCAAACATTTAAAAAAATATATTTTTCCATTTTAACTATTTGTGAAATTAGTCAATTATATATGTATGTATACACTCATGTACAAAATCTAAGAAAGTGGAAAATCTTTGTGTCGTATTATTATTTTTAAGGAGACAGAGGCAATTTTGTTCAAACTTGGTTCTCTCGTGTGTCTTCAATAAAGGTCACTATGTAACAAATATCTTTCATATTTTTGTCTGAATTGTCTAAATATCGATATATATGCTAAAAGGTACAACTTCCTTAAGTTTTGTCTATCAGTATAAATTTATATATATGTCTTTTTTGTTATTCATCTGTCAAATCACAAATTACTTAGTCTAAAGTACAGATAAGTACCATGATAAATGTTGAAATAGTGTTGAAATATGAACACGTGTATACTGTATATCTTCTAATATAAGAGGTAGTTACTATATGTAGATGACGTCCTATTTACACATTGTTTATTTGATTTAGTTACACATTTCTCCAAAGAATTTGCATATCTACTACGTTGTATAGTACAAGAATGCTATTGTGAATACTTGTTTATTTACTTTGAGAGTGCCAGCTTTCTTCAAATATTTGCTCAAGTCGGCAGAGTGTTGGAATAGCAACATAATTTATAAAGTAATAATTTCCGCCATAATAATTTACCCAACGCTGACGTGGACATATACATAGTGGCTTGTTTATTTACTTTCCAATAGTTCCTGGATGAATCAATCTAGCATAAGATAATTTTGTATATTTTCCTCTTTCTTTTTTTCACAAATTTCGTATATGTTAATGTTTGTACGACATATATATATTGTGGCGAAGAAATAATTTATTATTTAATTTAATTATTCAATGAAAATATTTGGTAACAGATTTAATTTATTTATTCAATATAAAATAATGATCGAAAATATTTATTTGCGTGCTTGCTCAAGATTCTCTAGCTGTAGATAGTTTTGTTGAGTTGTTGATAATTGTCGACTTGTCGTACTGACGTCATCAATAAATACGCTTACATCTTAAGATATACAAAGACTTGATTTTCTGCGCTACAATATTGTAACAGAGTATCATTTTTATGTTTATATTTTACTACTCTGTAAACTTCCTTCATTCCTTATCTTTTGTTCATCCTTCATAGTTTGTTTTTGCCTGAAATAAATTGTTGTCTAATACTGAAGTTTGTTTTCCCTAATTTTCCACGTGGCAATATGGCAAAATTACTTTGTGTACCTATTCATTAACTAAAATGCTAGTTCTCTTTTAATGCTGGTAAAAAATTGATTTAGATTGTAATTATAAACACCTGGTTTTTACTTTCGCATATTTGCATATGCTATTTGGTTCCGCATATACTTTCTCACAATATCCTTAATTGCTTACCTATTAGGAGAAAACACACTTTAGTAGCGACATAGAGTTAGGTTTGGATAGAGTCAGTTTCATGATGTCAACCCTGGAATATGTAAATTAGTCCGATAACTAACTTAATTACATAATATATTTGTTTTTAGACGTCATTTCCACAATATTTTACCTATTAGGATTGAACTATTCAAAAAAAAAAAAAAATAAAGATGGAATTACTCATTTTCATTGTTTTAAACTAATAATTGGAAAGTCAGCTCTATAATGATCTTATTTACATATGCTATTTGTTCCGTATACCTTTCTACAATATTTGACACTTATTAGTATGGAACACCTTAAAATGATTTCAAGATGGAATCATTCATTATCATTGTTCCAAACTCAATATTGACAATCCATACTTTCCACAATATTTGACACCTATTAGGATGAATTCTTGAAAAGGATAATCAGATGGAATCGCTCATTATCATTATTTCAAACCAATAATTGGCAAGTTAGTACGAAAATTGACGTGTGCATATGCTATTTGTTCCGCCATACCTTTCCACAATATTTGACCTTTTAGGATGAATTCTTCAAAAGTATATTGAGATGGAATCACTCATTATCATTGTTTAAAACTCAAAATTGACAAGTTAGTTTTCGATAATAAACTTATTTTCAAATCCTAATCGTTCCGCATACGTGTGTTTCCACAATATTTGACCTTTAAGGATGAATTATTCAAAACGATATTAAGATGGAATCACTCATTAGCATTGTTTCAAACTCAATATTGGCGAGTTAGTACGAAAATTGGCTTATTTGCCTATGCTATTTGTTCCGCATACATTTCCATAATATTAGGATGTCAATTTGAGACAATATAGATTCAAGTCAGAAGAAGTTCTTTCTTTGTTACAACTTCGAACAAGAGAAATTAGGTCAATAAAAGGATAATTTGTAATATAATGGTGTCGGAAAGTAATATTATGGTAATAATATTTTAATTATTACTATATTAAATTACTTGAAAAAGTTTCTTTATCAATACCTGGCGAGATTTTGAGCCATTGGATCTTCAACTGGCCAATGTTTATTAATGGTATCATAAGAACGCCCCTTTGCCAAGTTATTTTACATATTGATAATAGAAATATAGTTTTAGTGCAAATTTAAAATTGAAAATATAAATGTTAATAATATATAAGGTTATCCCAAAAGTTCGTAAACATATTATACTCGTAATTTATATTTTGCAAATGTTTACAAACTTTTCGGACAACCTTGTAATTCTGAAACTTGGCCCACCTGCTGATTGACCATCCTTGTCCCAAAAGTTGGTAAACACTTGCAAAATATAAATCATAATATATTTACGAACTTTAGGGACAACCTTATATTAATGAATTCCAATATTTATTGATACTACAACATATTCACTAGAATAGAACCCAGGAGAAACTGGGGGTTTATGTCTATAGTTGAAGTAAAAGAAAGTTTTCTAGCTATAGCCCAAACCTACCTTCAGTATATACAAACATCCGACTTGTTCTTGAGGTACAACCAGATTGTTCATGCACCTATTCAAATATGGCCAAGATGATAGAAAATCAAACTAGTAGGTAGCCTTCAAACAATGGAACAATTCTGGAAAATTTCGATCAAATTGCTCAATTTTTTTTCCAAGGAAATTTCGCGTCAAGTTTCCTGCATATTCTTCACGTTCCTACCTTTTATTAATGCTTCGATGAAAGAAAAAAACTCTTTTTCAGGGTCTTAAGCAAGGATACCTTTTTTACATATTTCGATTAAGTTGCATAAGAGAGAAAATGTTTTCTAATTATTATTATTGCTAGATGTTCTTTTTTTTTCTTATAACAATAGATTCCTTTGTTTCAATAATTTGTTCACAATCTATATTTATAATATTTTATAATCATCCTCTATACTTATATAACACGTTTTATATGTTATTATTATAAACGTTGTTATTATAATTTTGAAATCATTTTCCTTCTATATATATATATCCCATTATAACTTTTTAGATAGATAGTTAACTTGATTGTTGGTTTTGTAGTTTTCGTAAGATGTTTTATGATGATCGGTAAGCTTAGTTTCGAATCTTATAAAAA
Source organism: Cordylochernes scorpioides (assembly GCA_030710605.1). NCBI lineage: Eukaryota > Metazoa > Arthropoda > Arachnida > Pseudoscorpiones > Chernetidae > Cordylochernes > Cordylochernes scorpioides. The sequence goes on from CP092865.1 coordinate 18,584,199, forward strand.
GTCAACTCTCTTCTATAGTAAAATATTCTAACCATGTTTATTAAAGGATATGCAATATACACCATGATTATATAAAAAGTATAAGACTTCGCAACTGTTTTTATTTACGTAATTAAAGAAAGTTTTCGGGCAAGAGTCCTTCTTTAGCTAACTATAATGTATAAATAAGGTAATGAAGAGATATAACAATAATAACAACAAGCCTTTTATTTGGGACCTAAGCCTTACACAGGATTCGTCCAGGTGCATAATTGTTAGGTACATTATTTCAAAGAAATTTTCTCGATGTAAATAAATTATATAGATATATGAATAAATATAAATTGATGATGATAACTCTAGCTAGCATATGATGATTAACAATTTGGCAACTGGGTTAGTGCCTTCTAGATTATTATTATTTTTTCTTCTTCTTAATTCTTAAATTTTACTTTTGTAGTTTCTATGCCTAAAGATAGCATTGAAATATATTTAAGTAACATTTTATCTTTTTTACCCCAAAAACACCAACAATAATTGCATAGAAAAGATGAGTTGTTTACAGGTGATCGTTCATTTACATATCTATTTACATACGGCTCTCTTTTCTCAATGTTTCTTCTCTTGCTCCGCACTGTAAAACTTGTACAGGGTCAATTGGATTTATTCTTTGTCGTCCTAGACAACAGAGCCTATAAAGAACAAGATGATTTGATTCAATGTTATGATAAAGAAGCTCCCTTTCACTTATTAACTTTAAACAGGAAAAACATGTGGTGCTTCATTTAGGGATCGGGTTTTTCTTGTATTTCTTGATACTTATATGTAACTTTGGTTATAAAAAGTCATATTTTTAAACGAACTATGTTCAGAAAACAGTACTTTTTACGGTACAAAAAAAAAACCCATGTGAGTACATCCATTTTTTTTACAATATTTTGTAATTAGAAACAAGTTCTTTTTCCGGTTGCCTAAAATTGAGGAATTCTGAAGGCAACAAACTCATTAAATGACTTACGACAACATCTTGGTTTGTGAAGAGGTTTGTCACGTAGGATGTTGTCGACTAAGGGTTGGTTCTTCAGGAATTTAATTCTGATAAATTTTTCTACCTATAGACATTTCAATATAATTTATTAAAACTCTTAGTCTATTGTTACAAAAATCAAAGATAAATTAAACAAATATCTACTTTTTATTATCAAAAAGACATCTCCTTATCATGCAACTAAAAGTTGCTGATGGCTTGCGCCATCTATTGGAATAAATATCAACTATTCTCGTTGATTTTTTAATTATTAAGTTGATATTTATTCCGATAGATGGCGCAAGCCATCAGCAACTTTCAGTTTCACGATAAGGAGATGCCTTTTTCATAATTTATGCACCTTATCCCAGTACAATATCAGATTTGTACTATTTTTCCACAAAGATCTACCCTATACACGCGACGCTTTACAATATATCATGTATATAATTAATGACATAAGGTTTTGTGATATCGTAAAATTATTTTTATCTTTTATAAAATCTGATAAATTTGTAAGTGCAAAAGTCGAACTGCGCTTTCCATATGTGTAGACATATGGTGCATCTACTGTAAAAGCAGTCGCTAACTGTCCACCATGATGATAATGGCCAGTGCGACGTGTACTATGGATAATAAAAATAATTTATATTGTGTTCATTTAGTTTAATTGAGTACAGTAAAACCTCTATGTAAAGGACACCTAGTTGTAGAGACAAAGTATCCTTTAGGGAGAGGTGTCCTCTTTCTGGAGAGTCTTTAAATAGTAAAAATGGTAATTTTGGCGATGAAAACTGTTTTTTATAGAGAGGTGTCCTCTCATGGAGTATGTTCTACTGTATTATAAACAAATGTGACATGAAGGCATTAAAAAAACGTCAGTGATTAATTGATTAGTTTAATATATTTGTTAGTGTGGTTTGACTCTTGATTTCTACATTGTGGTAGAAGGTGAAGCACCGTGTGAGCTAGGAATATTCTCTGAAAGCAATCCTTGCCACACTGGAGTAACAAGTACTTTATTCTTGTCTTTAGTAGTGAATAAATCTTTATCGACATTTGACAGTAAATACATACAGCCATCAGATTCTTTTCCTGGGGGACGGTGGACTAGTGGTCTAAACCGATCGCTACGACCTGGGATCGAATCCCGCAATGGGCACTTTTTTCTAATTAAAAAAATGCTCCACTGGTCCCCGATTCTTGCAAATATTCACCTCCACCAGTGAGTGCAAGTAATCAAACGGAGCTCTGGCACATTTGTGATTGTAAAAGTCGAACTGATTTTCACATATGTATTCATGTGGTGTAATTACAGTACTTCTACCCTCCATGATTATCATGGCCTGTACCATATGTACTAGGGATTAAAAAAAAAGAAAAAAAACAATGGTTGCCTGTAAAGTCGGTTTTACGGGCGAAGATTTTACGTGACAACGGTAGAATATTTATTGATATGAATATAATTAAATTGCACAATAGGAACAAGGAATTGAATGAAAATAAGAATTGCACAAATTTTAACTATAGAAATATATTTTGTTTACTAAAACATTGTACATGTAAACTAAAACTTAACTAATTCCTATTTGAGTGATTTTGTTGAGGATAGGACGATGATAGGAGAAATATGAAATGAAAGGAAGTGTTTCTGCTGTAATGTGTCTTGCGAAAGTCAAGTCGATAGTTGTTCCTTTTAACGTAGTTGACTTAGAAACGTTTGATACGCAATCAAGATTATACGTATTTTTCATGAATTTAAGAAACGAGTTGTCAGGCTTTACGTTTTTGTTAAAATCACCACACAGAAGAATCGGTATACTAGAATCAACTTGCACGAACGGTGGCTCGTACTGGCTGTTGTGAATGTACGGACCGAGTCCTTGCCATAGTAACATTCCAATATCCTGCATACTAGCTCCTGGATGAATATATACAGCACCGAGTATAAACTTGAAGCTAGTATTAGCGGCGAAGCAAGTAACTTCAGTCATGCACATGTCACCCTTGGTTTTAATGACACGAGTTACGTCTGTAATGGCAACTTGGAACACTTCCGCCGTAGATGTCGATGATAATTTACGATAGATCGCCACTCCACCAGCCGCGTTGGTATTTGAAAATCAAAACACTTATTCAGATCGAAGGTTCAAATTTTTGCTAAATAAATTTGAAATTAAATAAAATTTGTAATTGTAAATGATGAAGTTGAAAATTAAAACATTTACTTAAATTAGATGTTAAAATTCTTGCTCAACACAGTTTAAATAAAGTTTTCTTATATCTGCCACTTTTTCTTAATATTTGTAATTTTTAAAGAATCAATTCGAAAATCAAAACATTTATTCAGATCGAAGGTTCAAATTATGTTAATATATAAATATGTTAATATATAAATTGTGTTATATGATAATATATAGGGTAATATATATGTATATATGTATATATGATATATGATATATGATATATGATTTGATATATGATATATGATATATATGACATATATCATATATCATATATATATGATATATGATATGTATAATATGACACATATATATGTGAATATATGTTAATATATAATAAATATGTTAATATATATGTTAATATATTTGTTAATATATAAATATGTTAATATATTAATAAAATTATGTACCAATTCAATGCGCCTAATTCTCTAGCGCTGCGCGCGCAGCACTCTCGTTCGATGACTCATCGTAACGTTACCGGGCGTTACACTTTTTCACAAGTGGCTCCCAGCCGCAACCTAATTTAAGACGTTGTCACGTCAAAATAGATTATATTCCTAAAATTTTATCTACCTAAAACGTGGACTTTCAAGCCCCAAGCTCCTACATAGTAGTGTCTGAAGACCTCCCAAAGTCCTGTTAACTGCCTCAGCATAGCGGGGAGGTGACCCTGGACAGGACAGTATGTCTGGAGTTCTGAACTCCTGGTACCCTAGACATAAAGGCTGTCCTACTAATCCCAGCTAAATGTTAACAGTCGTATTCCTACTTTTATGTGTCTCAGATGTTACCTTTAACAGCAAACACATCCAATTATACTCATAGACAAAACTTAAAGAAGTTGTACCTTTTAACATATATATCGGGATTCAGATAATAACTCTGAAAGATATTTTATACACAGTGACCTTTATTGAAGACACATGAGATAACCAAGTGAAAGAAAATTTTAACAGACTACAATAAAAACTTTCACTTCCTTAGGTATTACCCATGAGTTTATTCCGTATGAGGTTTTGGAGATAAGCACCGCCACAACGTCTGAAGAAGAAACCTGATGTTCAAAACCTTACGTTTTATATGAAAAAATTGTAATAAAATGATCTAGTGACTGTACGTATATCTATCAGATATCGATATGTATATTTCAAATAGTAATTTTCTAAATCCTGTTATATATTTGTTCAACATTATTTTTTAATTATCCTTAGTACACGTGGTACAGGCCATGATAATCATGGTGGGTATTTAGCGACTGCTTTTACTGTAAGTGTACCACATGTCTACACATGTGAAAAGCAGTTCGACTTTTCACTTACAAATGTGAAAGAGCCCCGTTTAGTTACTTTCATTCGCTGGTGGGGTTGGACTTTTGCAAGAATCGGAGGCCATTGGAGCATTTTTTTTTCAAATAATAAAAAAGTGCCCAATGCGGGATTCGAACCCGGGTCGTAGCGGTCGAAAAACAACGGTTTAGACTTCCACCGACTCCCTATTTGTTCAACATGTCCATCTATAGCCATGAAACTATATATCAAGGTGCAATTAGAAGGAAGTAAAGAATCCAATAGCTATGATAGTCATTCAGGAAAATATATATCCTAATTGAGTACTTCAGGTTTTTAAGGCTGACTCTTTCTGTACATTTCTAGTTGGGTGTCGGCCAATATTTCTAATTAGTCTTAATAACTGTCCTATCAAGAATAAAAACTTTTGTCAACGATGTCACAAAAACTTGTCTTTTCACTTGACCTTGGAAGTTATTGATGGATTGACGCCTGCATTCCAAAATTCTCTCTTTCTCTTCTTTTGGGAATCTGATTTCTAATAAATACTACGGTATATGTAGCGAAATTGCCAAATGAAAGAAGACAAGTTTCTTTAATTATTCGACGACGCAAGCTTTCGGGCAAAAACCCTTCAAAAGGCAATAAAGTATGAATAACATAACACGCAATCTATCTGTAAGAAATATATATATTTTTATTAACCCTAGTACACGCCCTGGTACAGGCCATGATAATCATGATGGGTAGAAGTTGACGACTGCTTTTACTGTAAGTGCAGCATATATCTATACATGTGAAAATCTGTTCGACCATTATAAATAATTTGTTTTTTTGTTGAAAAAGATAGAGAATTTAAGGTGCATTCGTGAAAATATGAAAGATAATTATTTACTTATCAAGTAGTTTTTATTTTGAATTATTTGAAGCAAATTACACATAAAAATTATTTTTCACAGTAATATAGAATTTATAGAAAGAATTCTCTCTCTATATAAAAATAAAAATGGTAGATTAACTATACATATTTACTACAATATTCAAAAAGTATTCTCAATATATGGTCAAAAATAAAAGAATAGTCAATGATGAAAATAAAATACATGTTTTTAAAAAATAAAATATTTGCATTTTAAGTTATTTATAATCAACCAGCTTCTCGTCCGGGTTCTTCCGAGTAGATGTTTACTAAAGGAATAATTAATATATTATTTATTATGATATTTATTTATTACCAGTTGCAAACAAGACACGCTATATCCGATCTGGATAATTGCGCGTGAAACTATTTACAATAATTCATATTGTAGTAGAGTAGCTAACAGAATTATCAAAAAGAAAATAAACAATTAAGAAAAAGAGCATTGAATAAACATATACATTAAACAAATAAGCAACAACATAAACAGATAGAATAAATCGCAAGGTAGTTATTTACAGTATGTTAAGCAATGATGGAAGTTGATTTAATGAAGTTATCTGTAATAATTAGTATTGTGGAGAGAGAAAGTTGATCAAGTTGAGCTATTTACAATGAGTTATATTCTAAGGTAACTTATTAATTATTTACATTGATGTAAATCAAGTTGCATAGTAGTGTAGTTTCTCAAGCTGCATGAAGCTGTTTATTTATAATAAAAAGTCTGAAGAACCTATTTAATTTCGTATATCCTTCCCTGATTGAATATCTTATTATCACAGGGTAATAATTCGAAAAAATAAAAATGTGAATATGAAACACAAAATGATTATAGCAATAATGATTTTGGAATCCTCATTACTACTAATTAAAAATTAATAATGATATATTTTTTTTTATAATAAATAACATTTTGCGATAATTTCTTTCAATTATATCAATTAAGAGAGTAATTCCTCCAGTGAAAAGTTTCTTTAAAATTTTATTAAATTGATTCAAGCCTCCGGGCCTTTCGGGCTCCTAGTGAAGGGTTCTAAGACCAGAAAGTTTGAGTCAATTTGATAAAATTTTAAAGAAACTTTCCCTGAATAAATATTCTCTTTATAATTAATAACAATATAAATCTGGTATTTCATCCTTAATTATGTTCATTAGACCAATTAAAGTAAATTGTGATTCAACCTTCATTTTAGTAATATCTTTGCCACGACTGTAAAACAATACCAATATCATAAAATAACTCTAATTCCAAAATAAACATAAAAAAACATTTTTATAATATATATATATATATATATTATATAATAAAAGGCATATATTGGAGTGAATAAAAAGATTTACTCGCCAATTTTTGATCGAAAGATGGAGACTTTCCATTGTTCTTGGTAAACTGGTTAAAAATTTGGTTCTGACGCTCTTCACTTATCAAGAACAATAGAAAGACTTTGTCTTTCGATCAACTATTGAAAAATAAAGCTTTTTATTCAATACAATTATATTATAATATCTAGTGGTTTAAGTATGGATTGTTCTATTGTCAAAACAGCAATATATATATAAACCGGGCGAAGCAGAGTACATTCGCTAGTTTTCGATAAAAACATAGTCGTATCAAATCTACCATTGATAAAAATGTGAAACGGTTTAAAATCTTTCAGTAAATTTTATCTTTATATTTCACCTTTCTCTTAATAATGAAATCGAATATCAAATTTCAGGCTTTTTTCATGAAACTTTAACGATTTTTCACAACGAGTTCCTTTTTTTTATTAGAAATGCTTGCTCTCAAGCCATAATGGTTCTTCGACACATGCTGATATAAAAACATGAACCATTTATTACTAGAACTGTTCTGTAAGTGTCTGCGTGTTGCATAGATATTCATAATCTAAATTTGATAATGAATATGCTTATTTTTCTCTAATTCAGGTTATGAACATATACACGCTATGCGCATACACTTATAAAACAATCCTAGTTAGAAAGAGTCGATATTTTTATTTCAGTGCATGCCAAAAAGCCAATTTCGCTTGTAAGCGAGCATTTCTAATAAAAAAGAAACTCCTTATAAAGAATCTTAATTATTCCAAGGCATTGTCATGTAACCCCATCGTTTTCTGTTCGTAGACATATCATTGGTCGAAATCACCTAAGTGACCCTGACTAGATGCTCTTCACAACTTTCTTTGAAAAAGCACTGTATACTGAATTTTTAACCTGTATCTATGGAAGGTAATTGAATTTCAATATTCAAGATTCTCAATTCCGGAGTTTTCTTTTATTTATCTTGGTGTGACATTTACTGAACGTCGCCTCAATATTTTTTACATAATTGCTTTGTATCACGACGGGACAACCTAAGTTCTTGTTTCTAACATAGTTTTTATAATTGTTATCTTATTTCTCCAGCTCTCTATTTATCTCATATATCTATCATTATTAATCTTATTTATTCATTTTATGTATTTAACCTTATATAATCTTATATGGACGTTATAATAAATCAGTTTCAATCTCAATCTCTCTCTCTCTATAAATATAACCAATTTTCCACCCCTCTATGTAGAACCTCAACCGACTCCCAGTATGCATGTATTCACGTTTTGTTTTTCTTCTTAAACATTTTTTTAAATGAAAATATTTTAAACTAATAGTATTCCTCCTATATATTTATAAAATCGCTAGCATCGATAAAAAAATCAATAGAATTTTAAATATATACATTTAAGAAACCACGCAGAGCTATTGTTAGAAGAAAAACAATGAAAATACGCATGTAAAAACTGTTTAAAATAAATGTTAATAATAAATTTTCAGCATGAAATATCTATGATCATATCTTATACACAGGAAGAATCAATGAAAAAGTGAAAATAGTTTTCCTCTTTTATATATTATTCGTGACTATTGACCACGTAAACTTCCTGTAAGGTTATTCCTTCATTAAGTCGGGAAATTCCCGCAAAAAAAAATTGTCTCTCGAATTTTCTGACGGCACGTGGCCTAAAGACGGGAAATTTTCCAATTATCGTTTTAAAACAAAACGTTTAACTTTGATTCATCAAATCAAATATTTCAAATTACCTATTAGCATTTTGGAAAAATGGTGAAAGTATATTTGGTGGATTATTAGAATAAGACTTCCTCAACTTGGGGAATAATGGAAAACAAAAAGTGTAGGTCTCAGGTCTAGCTCCCATGTTTACTAATCCTTTATATATATGTTATAAAAAGAAAAATGAGATTTTCTGTTGATTTTCGATTATCTTGTGGATTATGCTATGGTAATGCATTCGTGGTTAAAATCTTGAAAGAAGAATAATAAAAATGGTTTTAATCAGATATTTCTTTAATTGAGCTAAGGAATATATTAAAAAACATAATTTGATAAAAGTATTGCCTGGCTTAAGGCGTAAGAATAAAATAAATGAAAAACTTATTTACATAATGTACAAAAGATTTGAGCCGGCCATCGGATACAGAGAGAAAATATCTTTATTTTACGGGGCTGCTAACCAAAAAGAAGAAAATGAACCATCGGATACAACAACAATGAGAGTTTTTATAGGGGAAGAGTGACCTCTGGCGGTCGATTTAGCAGAGTATTTGAATCTATGAAATTATAATTTTAAATAAAATAATATATTTCAATATAACATATATATATATATATATTTCATTATCCCTAGTATACGTGGTACAGGCAATGATAATCATGGTGGGTAGAAGAAGGCGACTGCTTTTACTTAAGTGCATCACATGTCTACACATGTGAAAAGCAGTTCGACTTTGCACTTACAAATGTGCCAGAGTTCATTACCAACCCCAATCTAGAGTAATGTTTACAAACCATGACAAGATTAGGTTAGGTTGAGTTCAGATTCAGTTAAGGTTCAGGGTTGGTTTAGTAAACAAGGGAACCTATAGTCACAATACCTTTCAACAAAAATATTGTCAGGCTGTTAAGATGATACCAAAAACATATCTTTATCATAAACTTAAACCCTTAAAAGATTATCCTTGCCATCTATCAGAATAAACCACTTAACCAAATCTATTTCATTAATCTTTTTTTATATAAAGGTCATACAAAGTGTGCGTTCTTATCACACAACAACCTATGACTGCTCTTAAATCACCACAACCATAAATTTATTCAAAATTATGGAATATCGTGGCGTTATCGGACGTGACGTAGCCGCCGCAGGGAAGAAGACTTATGCCTACGGTCACCGCTTGTTGTTCCTAGGCGTAATCATGTTTTCTTTTAAAATAAATTGGTTTATCTCTCTTTCTTCGACTCGAATTAAAATAGCGAAATAAAACGATGATTGAAGAGAAGTATCTTATACGAACTTTATTAGCAAGCTTTGGAGACGCATGGTATCCACTGATGGAATCTACGCATGCGTCCGAAAGCTTGCTAATAAAGTTCGTTCAATCATCGTTTTATTTCGCCATTTCTCTTTCTTAACCGTGAGATCGTTAAACTTTGGATTCAGTGGAGTATATAACTAAAAAACAAAACAAAATATAATTAGCAAAATGATACAGACCATTAAGTGAGGGTAGAGGTTCTCTAATTGGTCTTCCTATTGATTGAGAATAAAGGATGTACATTCTGATAAGTTTGTATTTATTACATTTAGCGTCTACACAAAATGACACTTTAATAGCTTTGTTACATGTTTGGATGTTGACATTAGGACAAAGGACTGTTGTCGAAATGTTAAAGAAATAAAAACCTTATCCGGTCGTAGTATCCTTTATTCTATCTTGATTTTTATGTTAGGAATTGTCAAAAATTGCGTAAAAAAATCAAGTTTTTTGTTTTGAAGGGTAATCACAAAATATTACAAGCATCACTGGTTCTGAATTACCTCATCCTTCAATAGTACAACGTCCTCTCTCGAAAAAATTCAAAAATGTTGAAATAGAATTAAATAGATTTCCATAAAGAGGTTTCAACATAAAAGTGTCAATGTCAATCAAATGTCTTAAAAATGCCTTCAGAAAGTGTCACGCTCCAAGGAGACAGGAAGGTGACTGAACTTGTTAGAGTGTCTTTCTTTCCCTGTTGGTAATTAACACATTGTCAGCGTGTGGGATAGCTTGACAGTCTTTTCCTTTACGGGGATTTACCATAACTTTGTTGTGGAATAAACCGTCGCTTTTTGTCAACAACGACCCGAGATGGAATCCCGCATTAAGAACTTTTTTTCTGAAGAAATATTTGCTTCAATGGTGACCGATACATAGCCCACCACAATCAAGGAATCAAGGAGTATAAGCAACTAAAGTGAGCCTTAGCTGACTTATAAGAGCAAAAGTCGAACTGTGTTTTCTACATAGTAGACATGTGGTGTACATACAGTAAGAGCAGTTTCTAACTACCTATCGAGAGATAAAACTTTAACAAAACCTCTTTACAACCCAAACAATTTCTATAACATACTTCTTTATAACAAAATTAGCTTTGAAAATTAGTATTATTTTAACACACATGCTACTTTATATTTAAAAAAAAAAATATATATATATATATATATGTCATAATTTGTATAGTTAATGACAAGAGATATAATTCATTTTCGTCAAAATAAGTATGTAAATATGTTACGCTTGTGTTAAAATGTAAATATGTAAATTCATCCATGTATAAAAGCGGGACAAAAAATAAAGGTGGCAGACATCGCGGGTGCGCTGTTCGCTTAGGCATAACGGCTGCGCCTCTTCATTTAGCTACTACATAAATATATATATAATCCCTATTTCTACAGCCTTTATACTGTAATGAAAAAAAAATAAAAGAGAGAGAGAGAGATAAGGCATGTCTCATCAGAAATTAAAACTCCTAGCGGTTTCGCTATTTTAATCTTCAGACCGCTAACTATTGTATTAGACTGAATTTCAATACACCCTGCATTTGTTATAGAATATAGTAAATAGGTGTTTTTTAGAAGATATATATATATATATGGATATATGTATCTAGGACCGTTGAAATATATCGACCTAAATTACAGATTTAGAAACATATTTTTTTACAACACCTTTATACAGTTGTATATTTAAAAAAAGATGCACATATAGGATTTATAATTATTTTATTGTTCCAATATTTCGAGGTAGCATTGAAAATATTTCTAATTTTAAGCGATAAAGTTAGTGAATAAGTTGATGATAATATTTTAATAGCGATAGCCTTGTCTGTATGTTAACTAAACAAAACTTATACAATCACACTTTTCCATTACGAAAATGTCTTCATTGCGAAAAACCTTTTACATAACGATGCTTTTTTATAATGAAAATCTCTCGCTTTTCTAACCCTTTATTGAAATTTACGTCTAGAAAAGAGTAAAATTTAAATTCTTATCATTTTAAATTATTTGAGCTATGTGTGTACATTCCTGCAAAGTGTTTCATGATTGTCCACCCGTTTCTTTTGAATATAACACATTTTAGTGTGTGTGCCATTAGTAAAGATATATCAAATTCTCTCTCTTGCTACGTAAACTCTCAAGTTAAAAACCAGAATTTCAACAACCACTTATATATATAAATCATTCAATAAACTACTAGAATATTTAGACACTAAATATAGCATTCGATAAATCTGGGAGAAAGTGTCAAAAGGAGAGGATTTGGTAACACGATGATGATGATAAACGATGATACCGGGAGAGTTGTATATTCCAAAACTTTCCTCCAAAAAAAAGTCGGTGGATGAGAGGGTAACACGCTCGATTCCCGACAGTCATGAACCGGGATTGAATCCTGCGTTAAAATATGTTTAATATTTGAATAACCTTCACATATATTATTCACTGTTTCAATTATCATGAACTAGGTTGCTCTTTCTGAGCGGTACCTATTAATGTGATCTTGAACAGAACTTTCCTCCTATCCTATCCTATAGACAACGACCTTCTAAACAGGGAACGATAAAAATTTCATCTTTCTGCTTTGGAAGATTTGGGATGTTGCCAGAGTAAGTTTATCTATTCAACCTTGATATGCAAATAACAATGTTTATGTCAACAGTTAGTTGGCATTCATAATGCTGAATAAGTTATAAATACATTATTGAAACATTTTAAAATATTCAAATACTTTAACTTTTTTATTTCCTGATTGTATTATATACAACAACAACAAAAGTTTATTAAGATCTTTTAGTCGTATACAGATTCTCCAAGCGGAAATGTAAGATACATGCAGGAATAACAGAAATAATACCAGTAATATAAGCAATGTTATTATACAACAACACAAGTTTATTAAGACCTTTTAGTCTTTTACAGATTCTCAAAGCAGAAATGTAGGATACATACAGGAATAACAGTAATAGTACCAGTAATATAAACAATGTTATTATACAACAACAATAAAAGTTTTTTTAAGACCCTTTAGTCTTATACAGATTATCCAAGCAGAAATGTAGGATACATGCAGGAATAACAGTAATAAGCAATGTTATTATACAACAACAACAAAAGTTTATTAAGACCTTTTAGTCTTATACAGATTCTCCAAGCAGAAATGTAGGATACATGCAGGAATAACAGTAATAGTACCAGTAATATAAGCAATGTTATTATGCAACAATAACAAAAGTTTATTAAGACCTTTTAGTCTTATACAGATTCTCCAAGCAGAAATGTAGGATACATGCAGGAATACCAGTAATAAACAAAGTTATTATACAACAACAACAAAAGTCTATCAAGACCTTTTAGTCTTATACAGATTCTCAGAGCATAAATCTAGGATACATGCAGGAAAAACAATAATAGTACCTTAATGGTAATATGAAATTTATATACAGGAAAAATTATATAAAGACAATCAAGCTAATAGATTAGTCTGGGTAAATTGTAGGAAAAGAAATTTATTATACATGGATTTACTGCGGATTCACCGCAAATGAAGGTAAAAAAGCAAAAGCTAATTACAATCAATATTGAGATAATGAATTTTATTCATTGTAATTAAGACAATTGATGTCTGTATTATATAATAAATACACCCATTCGTAGAATACGCCTCATTCTATTTGAAATTTCAAGTCAGTATGTTTATGGTAGTCAAATAAACTGACAAAGCCGGTGGGAGGGTTCAAAATTGATGAGCCAGGCCCTCTTATTATTTTTATCATCGCAATCATCCAAATTGTACTTGCTTACTTTGACATAATGCCATCTTTCTGTATATACTCAATCTTATGAAAAATTTGGCAAGTTTAGAGCAATTTGTACACAGATTTATAAATCACTACTAATTCATCGAGTAAATAATTAAAGATATATATGTAAATAATTCTAATATAGCACAATAGTCTGATAGACTTCGTTTTTCTGTAATAATAAAATAAATAAAATCATTGCAATTAGAGCAGTAGAAAGTGGCTATATTTTCAAAAGGAATTACTTAGGCTAAAATAGTTAAAATTTCTGATTTCTAATAGGTTGAGATGCTTATAAAGTGTTATAATAAGTGTTACATTTCGTGAGATGCAAATTTTAAGAGCGTCCCTGTACTGATGAAGGCCGTAACCCGAAACGATGATATACATGTTGTGAAAAATAGTACAAATGTGATATTGTGACAAAATTTACGCGATCTCACACAATTCTGGCCTTAACTACCTGTTTCATGATTTTTCAGGATGCCTGAATGACCAGTTTTTGGTCGTTGAGGTAAAACTTGCACCACGACGACTAACAGCCCGAAACGCGTACATGGTTAGCTTTTATTGATTAATTACGAATGGATATTTTGCCAATTCTGAGAATAATTAAAAATCAGCGTGAATAGTTGATATTTATTATGATTGATGGCATAAGCCATCAGCAACTTTCAGTTGCAAGATAAGGAGATGCCTTTTTCTTTTCATGATATATATGTTGTTGGATTTTTTTCTGAATTCTCCAAAACCAATGATATGGCACATTCTTCATCACAATCTTTACCTTCTATACTGATTGATAAACCAAATTGCATTGTTTTAATGTATTTTCAAATAGAGAAATGACCTTATCGGTACATCAATTTGGCTAAACAACATCATATACAGGTTGGATTTTATTCGATTTTACTAGAATAAATTCTGGCATATTCTTCTTTCTGAGTTTGCATAGAGAAGTTTGACGAATCCATTGTTTTAATAGAATGACGTTTAACAAGATTTACCGCAAATGTTTCTTTTTATAGAACGAAAAATCGTAATTTTTAACGAGAAATAACGACTATTTTTATCCTTAGGGATGAAGTATGAAAGGATGAATTGTAATGATGAACGGAAAAATAAAAGTGTACAGGGATGGGAATTGTTTTAATCATTGTTTTAATGCATTTTAAAAGTAGATGTGTAGCCCCCCTTTTGTTTTTACAGAACGAAAAATCGTATTTTTTAAGGACTATTCCTATCCTTAGGGAAGAAGTATGAAAGAATGAAATGTGAAGAGTAATGATGGACGGAAAAATAAAAGTGTTCATGGATGGGAATTGTTTTAATCATTGTTTTAATGCATTTTAAAAGTAGATGTGTAGCCCCCTTTTGTTATTACAGAACGAAAAATCGTAATTTTTAAGGATAAATAACGACCATTCCTATCCTTAGGGATGAAGTATGAAAGAATGAATTGAAGAGTAATGATGAACGGAAAAATAAAAGTGTTCATGGATGGGAACTGTTTTAATCATTGTTTTAATGCATTTTTAAAGTAGATGTGTAGCCCCCCCTTTTTCACATAACACTACCATTATGCAACACAGTAATCTACATCTACATATTGTCCTCCTCACTTTTTTTTTTCTCAAATCTCGCGTGCCTCCGCCATGTCCACGCGGAAAATGTAAGCAAATTATTCAACGTCCTTCGCTAGTTTTTTTTTTTTTAGTATCGATTGAAGAATTTATTTGGGCAGAAGCCCAAAGATAATTTGCGTGTTTCAAAAGTAGGTTTTTTCACATCTTATTATAAATTTATTTCCCATAAATGTTTTTACCATGCAAATTGATGACTTTGTACGTTTAATGATAGAATCGATGAAATATCTTTAAAACAGAATAACAAGAATGGGTATAGAGATTGTTTTGTTATATCTTATGATATGTAAACTTTTGATATAATGGTTAAAGAAGTTATACCTTTTAGCATGTATATCAGGATTCAGACAATAACTCTGAAAGATATTATAGTGACCTTTATTGAAGACACACGAGATAACCAAGTGTGAACAAAATTGTCACTGTCTCCTTAAAAAATGACGACTGGCGACATACAACTATGAAACTTCTTTAAGTTTTGTCCATGAATATTGTAACAAAGTATTTATTAATTTTATTATCTTTATTAACAGAGTGGTCTTTTTTTTCATGTTTATATTTTGCTACTCTGTAAAATTCCCTCGTGACTTATCTTTTGTTTACCATTCATAGTTTGTCCTTGCCTGAAATAAATTGTTGTCTCCTCCTGAAGTTTTTGTCTTCCCTAATTTTCCACGTGGCAATATATATAGATAAAGCTGACATCAGTTAATGATTTAAAGAGCAGCTTGTAAATGTTTCTATTTGTTTCTAACGGTAATAGGTATGTGAGAGAAGACGGCTTTTTGTTTTTTTCTCTGATTAGGAACGATGAAGAATGCTATGGAATACCCACTCTCTTTTTTGTGTGTGTGTATATATACACTTATGGACAAAATTTAAGGCAGTGGAAAGTCTTTGTTATCGACCGTAGTCTATGCGAAAAATTTGAGCAATTCTCGAAGATTTAACCTGAAAAAAAAAAAAATTCTCGATATATTTAAGCGTTAATTTTTAGATTTAAACAAAAGTAGTAATTTCTTTTCTCTCTCACATCTAATAGTTATTTTTTATTAGCTAGTAAAGTTTTTTTAAAAACATACTAGTCACTGAGCGATTTTTTAAACAAATTTTACCTGTTTTAAAACAAAATATAATAATAATAATAAAAGGGTTAAGAAACCCCGATCTATAAGACATGTGCTTTCATCCCAACTCCATATAAGAAGAAAAATAAAAGAAAGTAAAAAATAGTAAATAAACACATTAAATATTTAAGGAATATCCCATTATTAATGTTAGTAAGTAAAACATAAACGAGTTTAAACGATCATAAAAAAAAACAACTAAAGCTTTAAAAAAAGGACAAATTTGAAACAACAAGATTGGTTGAATGGTCCTCGAACAAAGGAACGACCTTGGCTATTTACCGATCCCTTGGTCAACAAAGGTCAAAGCACTTGAGAGAAAAGGTCAATATTTTTATCTATACAGTAGTGCTGGTGAAGGTTATTTGTAGTTGCAAGGATTTTCTTCAGTTTTTTTTTCCGGGATTCGTGCTTTGCCTTCCGAAAGGATAGTTAGAAGTTGGAAAAGACAATTTTGATTGCTGAATAGAAGGTCATACAGCCACTTTAAATGGAAATGTGTAAAGGTTTCTCTCTTATCTGTAAAGAAGGTCATTTACATTTTCTTTTTAACCTTTAACGATTCAATTTGTTTCGTTTTGGAAGAATTGCAGTGTTTTAGTATTTATTTAGAAGAGAAGATAATCATAGTATGATAATGGATTGATGCGATTTAAAAACACACAACATAACTGTTTGGAAACATTCTCTTTCGTTTACTTTTGGTATATCTTTTAGGAGAAATGAAGTAAGGCGATTTCAAAACAATAAAAGAAATGAATAATGAAACATTTTCAGATTTCATTTATTTCAACACACAAAACGCGATATCCCGGCTAGGGATAATTGCGCCGATTTACATTTTTTTAAAACAGAAACAGTTATAAACATATTATACAAGAAAAAGTAATTAAAAATAAAAAAGAGGAACAACCTGAACCTTTCAGGTTAGAAAGATAATCATAAATATATTTACAAAAATAGCCAAATCTATGACAATTCTCTCTGCTATTTACAAATTGATATAGATCTACAACATTGTTTATTATTCAGATTGAAGACTAGAAATCTCAAGTTTCTTAACTTTGATGGCAACATCAAGACATTTCTAACATACATGATGTGCCAAACCGAGAGTGCCAATCTCCAACATCTCCTTGGTCGAATCCAAGTAAAAAATATAACTTTTGGGACTATCCAAGAAATACATTCAAGAGAAAAACTTAAAAGAAAGTGGAAATTATTATTACTTTTAAAGAGACAGAGGCAATATTGTTCACATTTGGTTATCTCGTGTGTCTTCAATATAGGTCACTGTTAGATATTTCAGAGTTATTGTCTGAATATCGATATTCTTTCTAAAAGGTACAAATTCCTTAAATTTTGTCCATGAGTATATAAATGCTTCGAGCATTGCTCTTCTGCAGCGTTACTATGGCCACAGCTGTATGCAATCTTTGCACCACCATGGAATTCACATGGAGACAGGAGGACTAGGTTACAGGTCGACACTAAGTCAACTGTTGTTTGTTACAGGTTAAGGTTGGAGGACAATATTGTGGGAATAAACAACGACAAATTGACAATGGTTAAGAATCTATAAAATAGAGGAGATTCTTCTGTTAAAATAGACTCTAAAAATAAGGGCCATCTATCGAGTCGGTTACAACCCTAAAACATCTTTGGAAAATTAAGGACCCCGACTTGAATACAATGGTTTTTTATTATAGCTCTCATCAGTCTAAATCGGAATTTGATTTCATGAAATCTTTTTATTCTTTTATTATAAAACAAACAAATGTTCCCCTAATCTAATAGCTACCCAAAGTCATGCAATCTTTCTTAGCTTTAGTTTAAGGAGACGTCTCCGAAAATTTAGCTTGTTTGTGTTCATTTGTAATAGAAAATTTGGTGTTTTTCTCAATTTTATGCCTTTTATTACAGTGTTAAGCGTCATTATATTCTCTGTAAACTTTCATTTCAAAGTACGCCTATAGAAATATTTGTAAAACTGAATTAGCATCTTTATTATAAACCGGTTTGAAAAATTTACAAGGAAAAATCATCAAAATGGCGATAAAACTCGGAAAAAAATGATGAATTGTGTGTCATAAAATTTGATGGATATCTATTAAATTAAGATGAAGTATAAAAACATATAAAAACGATTTCGAGATAAAACATTTTATAAAAAAAAAAGAACATGAATAAAATAAATTAGATCTCTACTTCAAATCAATATTTAAAAATGTATTCTCATGCTCTCTGATAGTTTGCTTTAACCAAGAAATCCTCTCCAAAGGAACAGACGCAATGTGCAGCCGCTCCTAACATGGAGTACAGACGCTGCTCATCCTGTATCCCTGGATTAGGAGCCCTTACAGGGTACTATCAGCCGGGCCAGCTGAACCCAGGTTTTTTAGCGAGCTTGTTACTGCTCCCCCTCCTCCTTTTTAATCCGGGCTTGGGATCGGCAAAGACGGAGAGCTAAGTCGACCTGCCACTGAGTAGTGCTCCCAGTCTTAATGACAAAGGCAGACGCATTCTACTTCACCCAGTCATGATGGTTGTCAAACATACACCATCAAGGGTCACAACTTGATATCCTGATATGATTGATTGGAGCTAAGAAAGAAGAAGAAGAATTCCTTTACAGTGTCAGGTATATAAGAAGAAAACCCCAATACAATATTGAAGCAGTATGGTAGATTGAACATGTCAAACCGCTAGGAGGGTTTACCACTGATGAGTCAGTCCCTTCTAATATTTTAAATCGCAATAAGAACTGTAGAAAGTTGTTTTACTTGATAAAAGTAAAATCCGTGACAAGTATTCTTGATTCTAATATAGCAGAGATCTCTCTAATGTATAACATCTAGTTTCAGATGCTATGTATTTGAATCTCCTGTATGTGAATTGAATATGACAAAAGGTTTCTGGAAATGAGAAGAAACTCATCCCTAGAAACCTGTTGCCTTATTTATTTATCTAATTTCAGAGCCAATGTCTCCTTTAGAGAGAGGTGTTTTCTTAACCGAGAATTGGAAATTAGTAAAACTGGTAATTTTTTAGATGAAAACGGTCTTTTGTAGAGAGGTGTCATCTAGTGGGAGTGTCCTCATGGAAGTTCTACTGTATACTTTGTAGGCGGAGAGAAGCTGACTCCCACGTCATGTAGGATCACTGGCGGTGGGTCTGCCTTGAGTTTTGAACTCTTGGGTCTTCGCTCAGTGTGCGCGCGATTGGGAGCGTCCTTGCTGAACGCGCCATGAAATACCAAGGAGTACATACAGCAGTACCACCCCCCCCCCCGCCTTCACGAGGTTCCCCGCATCAACCTCGTGCCTCAGAGGTTCCTGATTCGTCGGCAGATTCAGGGAGTACTGGATAAGGGTACGAGGGCCAAAGAGGAAAAAGTATTATTAGAGCGTAGGACGGGTTTGACCAAGTCCAAATGAGAGGGCCCGGACGGCAACCTAGCCAAGAAACTCTTGTAGACGCCTGTGGATGACTGGTCGACTCCATTAAGCTAGACCATGAAGGCGGGCGCGAGGGCCATACATATGGCCGCTCGGTGCATGGAGAATGCATCATTCCTCTGGCTGGGTGACTGAAGGGAGTAACCGGGATGCAAGGACCTTGGAGTCTATATCGTCCCTGGCTCTGCTTTTTTCACGACGAATCTCTTTTTTCTGTATACTTTGTAGAGAGGTGTTCTCTAGCAGGAGTGTCCTCTCATGGATGTTCTACTGTTTATATTGATAGCGTGTTAATACCTAATGATCAATATGTGATTGAGGAGCAGCTTTGTCGTTGTATCGTCTACTCGGAGGGAAAATTTGACTTGACACAGGTGTGGAATCCGGGAGTCAGTTACAGGAAAATGTAATCCACAGCACTCATCATTGACTCAAGGTCTGCCTCGCATTATTCCGTTTATCTTCCCTAATCTAACCAGCATAATGTCACGTAAAAAATTAAGAAAGACAAACTTCAAGATGACACAGCATTTTATCCAAAGCAAGCACAAATCAAAATGTATAAAATACCTGATAGACAATGAGGCAAGTTTACAGATATCAAAATATAAATATCAAAATTACTAATCCGTTTATATAATAATAAATATTTTTGCTATAATATATTGATACCCTCTATCCTATTGTTTGCTCTTTATTTTTTCATGGAATCAGAGATGAATCTATGTAATACCAAATGTCTTTTAATAACAACTTTTACTGTTGATTTCACAAGTTTAATTACTATCCAAACCGCTCTATACTATTGAATTAAACAATTGAATATATCCCCTACATTGATTCTTGAATACAACAAATGAAGATTTAAAGATAACTGTAAACATATGATTTTAAGATTGTAGAGAAATGTATATCTGAATTAAAGATATTGATGGATTCTTTACCGCAAATCACAAATTAAGCCTGTTAGACAAAATGTCAACTATTATCATCAAAGCTTATGTTCATAGTTTACCTGAATACCATTTTAGATTTAAAATCAATGTACCTACTTCTTGATCAAATTCAAGCCGAAAATATGCAAATACAATGACGAAAGAGATTATGAAATAAAAAGAGAAAATACAAGGTGAACAGGTTATTATGAAAAGGTGGCATTGGATTTAGAAAGACACAAGCTTATCGGATAGAACCTGTTTGATTAAAATATTCAAATATATTTTCAATTAGTTTATATATCATAGGAGGCATGAATACCAATTAGATATTTTTCAAGGAAAAAAAGCCACAGTTTTGATCTTTGTTAGATAATACGCTAAAAAAAATTCAATAAAAAGTTAGGTAGTTTATATAACCCTGAAACTATATCTTCAAAATCAGGAAGCCATGATGTTTAAATTTATCTAATAAATGATAGAAAAGACCAATTAAATTTAAAATTGAAATATTATTTTCTAGAACATCTCCTAATGAAAGCTACAAAAAGCAGCAAATCTGAATATAATTGGATTTAAATAAAAGTTGATGAAGTAATTAGCTGTTATCTTGAAAATTACGTTAAAAAACATAGTTTGTCCATGAATGTTTCACAAGAAATTCTTTAAGAAACACATCGCTTCCTTATGCGAAGAATTACAAAATGTCTTCTTGCATTAAAATAATAACTTGTTTTCAGTTTAAAAGTGTTTCAACTCTTCTTTAAAACTGATCTTTGGTGTCTTTATGTCTGCTACGATTACTCCTCTGTGACTGAGGATAGTATCAAGTATCATCATTATCATTAACTTATCGCCAATATGATGCTAAGTTGATGATATTACAAAGCTATAACGCGCCATCTATATATAACACATAAAAACATTAAGACGCGAATGTTTCTTTTCACAAATAAATCAAACTTCTACTGTCCTTACTGCGATGAAAAAATATTGGGAGGGCTTGGCACATTAGTAGTGAACCCTCCCAGCGATTTTGTCAATTTAATCTATCATACCGATTCTTTAGAGCTCTAATACTGTATTGGATCATTCTGCTTTTAAATGCTGCACTGAAGGATGGAATCCTATAAATGGTATGTAGGCAAACTATGGACATAAGATTTGATGATAATAGTTTACATTTTGTCTAACAGGTTTAATTTGTGATTTGCGGTATAGAATCCCTCGGTATATTTAATTCAGGTATAAATTTCTCTACAGTCCTAAAAGCCTATGTTCACAGTTATCTTTAAAACTTCATTTGTTGTATTCAAGAATCAATGTAGTGGATATATAATCAATTGTCTAATATAATAGTATAGAGCGGTTTGGAGAGTATTTAAACTGGTGAAATCACTGGGAGGGTTAAACACTGATGAGACATACACTCCCTCACTCAATTTTATCCATTGCAGTATATAAGATCTTTGTGAGAAATTGATTCTTTCAAATTCTATATATTAAGAGAGAAGTAGCCATTACATTCTTTTGTAATTTTTACGTTGAATAGCGTGGAAGTGATTGATATATACGTAGGTCATTGTGGGTGAAATTCATTTTTTTTATTAAGAATAGATTTATTCAACTAAACTATACACATTCCCTAGTTATTAACCTAAAGATGAGAAAGGTTTGGGGTGATTTATATCATTAGTGGTGATATTCCCATAGATTTAGCCGGTTAAAACCATCATTGAAACCATTGTATTTATAAATTTTAACGGAATTTGTTAATTTCAATTTTTGGAACTGTAAAGGTATATAGAATTATTGAGAATAGAAATTAAAATATCAATACACTCAATGACAAATTTTTCCTGACGAGGACAAAAGATTTTTGTCGAAATGTCAAAAAATAAAAACTCTACTGGACGAAATGCCTGTTGTTTCAAGAGCTATGAATGTCGGCCAGAGGCAACCTCTATCTCTTTAACCTAAAAATATTCTTCGGGTAAACATTTACTCAACAAGAAACAGGGAAAATGCGAACTATTCGGATAGATGTCTATTCTAAAAGTTTAAAGATTAAGAAATTTTGAGGAAGATAGCAGAAATTCTTGAAAGCTCGGCAAAATAATAAAAAACTTTAAAAGAAACATTTTGCCTTATGATTTCGCTCTTTTTATAAATTTTGAGGAAATATTGTTTATATTCCCCATCATATGAAAGTCATTAGGTTACCTTTGTTTGATAGCTCGAATAATTAAATTTAACGAGATAACAAAGGAAGAAAAAAATCCTAAATTTTCCCAGTAAAATAATAATCAAAATGTTACTTGGGGTTATTCACTGTCTTGATAATGTACCTCTTTCAAAACCGATTAAATACAGGATGTCTCTCTATATAATACGGTGTAAGATAACAATTCGAGAATCAAGGGACGAGTGTCTTTTATACGTTGATGAATAAGACATAATATAAAAGACACTCGTCCCTTGATTCTCGAATTGTTATCTTACTTTATTGAAGGGATTCCAGTACTTCTAGTAATAATACGGTGTATACAGTAGGTTTTATAGAGTTTTACAGTAGAAACTTCCTTTTAAGGACACTGTTGAAATTGGCAATTGCAAATATTTCTAAGATATTTGATATTCAGATATTTGGATTGAGTTTTAGTATTGTCTATGTTAATTGACATCTCTGCCTATATAGCGTGGCCTTCTTGGATTGTTAGCAGGTTAGCGGTTATTGGATAGGACAGGCCGGTGTGAGCTGCTGATGTACATATAGTTTGATCTTTTGTCCTTCTTTTATAGTTTTATATCTTTAAGTAATAAAGGTTCTTTCTCTTTCTCTACGTATCTATACATTTTTCCCAACAGACACCTAATTGCAGAACCAAACTGTCCTTTGTAGAGAGGTGTCCGCTAGCGGGGTGTCCGTTAAAGGGAGGTTCTACTGTATATATATATATTTTTTATTGAGATTGTCCAATGTTTTTTACTTTCCTCTCCTTTAACTTAGGGGAATCTTTAGGGATAGCAGAGTAGAATAACTATACTTATGAACAAAACTTAAGGGAATAGAAAGTCTTTGATATGTATATCGCCGGTCGTCTGTTTATTATTATTATGTTTGAAGGAGACAGAGTCAATTTTGTTTACACTTAGTTATCTCGTGTGTCTTCCATAAAAGTCACTGTGTATCAAATATATTTCAGAGTTATTGTCTGAATCCCGCTATACATGTTAAAAGGTACAACTTCCATAAGTTTTGTCCATGAGTGTATAACCTCTAGTAACATATAGGTAACACCATTGTTCTTCACCTTATCTACGACTGTCCGAACTTTGCAAGGAACTTTGTTCCCTGATCTAAATGATCTAACTCTCTCACATCAGCCACTTTGTCTATATATATTTTATGAACTCAGTAGAATAATACATTTGAATTTGTAAATATTTAATTCTTAGTTCAAATTTGTTTGTTGTTTTTCTTCCTCTGTAATAGGCGCAAATATTTCAATATCGCGCCTGGTTGATTAATGAAAAAAAAAAAAAAAACTAGGTAACCCAGGCTCCTGGTGCATATCTACAGATCGCCAACTGCCCAGCCTATAACCTATGTATATATAATGATATATCACAATAATTATAGTTCAATATATATACATATTTCTCATATGACTTTGTGAATTTGAATTTATTTCTTCTTATTTTCGATTCCTTTTATATATCTCTCAATATAGATGGGAATTTTGACGGGAGGATATTGATCTAAAGAGACAAGGGAAAGGCGACCTTTTTCTATTTATATCTCTCAATATAATATAACGACTATAAAGGCGTCTTAATAAAAGTGTTAACTGAAAAGATAATACAGTAAACTCTTCTATAACGCGATTAATGTGCTCCGTGTTGTATGAAATCGCGTTATAGGAATTCGCGTTGTACGAAATAAAACTTGTATAACGCGAATGTTGTTAGGGTAAATTGTTAGTGACAAATATCATGTATTTTATTTTATAACGCGTTATACGAAAATTCGCATTGTATAAATAAATTTGTCGCAATTTTTTTTATCGCGTTGTACGAAATCGCGTTGTAAAAACTCGCGTTATAGGAGAGTCTACTGTATATTATTTTTATGAAAATAATTGAAATATTTTCAAAATGAATGTTGACATTTCTATCGGTTTTCCTATGCGTTTATAATGATTCACTCGATGGAAAAATTAACAACATAAAAGTTCGGGAAATCACAACTATAAACATTTTAAATTTTATTTTTATAAATTTAATTATCTTTATCGTTAAAATCTGTAATAATTAATTTTTGTGTGGCAATGTGTTTTTTCATCTCTACAGACCTTACTGCAATGCTAAAGGTTATTGAATAATTGCAATAACTTTTATCATTGAAGTAAGATCTGTAGAGTTGAAAAGAAACACAATACCAAAAATAAATTGTTACAAAATTTCAGTTTTACCTTTCTACAGGTCATAGTGATCGTGTTTTTCTTTCTCAAATATGCCTAAAAGGATGCTATGCAAATATTATTCCTACTTTCTCATTTGTTATTCCAATACTGTAAGTTCATGACCTCTTTGATGAACTCCTCATCTCTCTTCGGGGAAGTTTCGTGTTTCTTTCAAGGCCAGTGATATGTCTAATCTGATAAGTACATTTACCTCTGGGTATCCCACCCTCCCCTTCAACTATCCCTTATATAATGGCTTTCTGGTTTTCCCCGTTTTTCTTCAGATGATATGGCCGTAAAATTATTTAAGCCTCTTTCCAAAATTTCCGTTAGACACCTTCAAAAAGAATAAACCTTTAAATACAGACTATATAGGTAGAATAAGCTATAAAATACAAAATATTTTCTCACAATGAGTTTCTTTTTTCACCATTTTATCATGAATAGAATAAGCTATACAAGAGTTGTAGATATCTGGTAGATTAATCCAAAGAAGCTTCACCAATAATAAGCTAAACCTTCCCAAGTTTTATTCAAGTATAATATTGTATGTGCAATATACACAGTGACCTTTATTGTCGAGATAACCAAGTGTGAACAAAATTGTCTGATTATCCGTTTATATATATTCTTACCATATTGTCAAATTCTTTTCGGTTTATATACGACGCGATGTTCAAATACAATTCTTTTGATCTGATTCAAATTCTATTAATTCTAAGAGTGATCAGAAGGATCTAAGGTATCTCTCCAGGTCTCTCATGAGAGGTATACTATTCTACTAGTTGTAGTGCTCAAGACGAACCTCCAATGAGAGATTCATCAAATAGGCAACATCACCTTCATAGATACCCTGATATAACCCAACCTCCAATAAAAGACCATCTCTGGAAGGCACTAGAAGTATCTATTTATAGTTTCTCCCGTTGAAAATTCTAAGAGATTTGTAGTCAAGTAGAAAATGAGAAAAAAAAAAACAAACCTCAGAATGAAACGAAAATTTATTTTATTTTGTAACATGCTTTGTATTTGTGAAAAAATAGTACAAATGTGATATTGTACTGGGATAAGGTGCATAAATTCTGAAAAATTCCCGAAACGCGTCCGTGGTTAGCTTTTCTTGATTAATCAAGAATGGGTATTTGGCCAATTCTGGAATAATTAAAAATCAACGAGAATAGTTGATACTTATTCCGATAGATGGCGCAAGCCATCAGCAACTTTCAGTTGCACGATAAGGAGATTCCTTTTTCATAAAGATTTGTACTTATTATTGCAAAATATTCGATTATTCTCTGATTTTTTTTTTATAGTTAGGTAGTCGACAAAACTGTACTTTCTTTCTTTTTTTTTGTAATTTTGCATAAGTTTGTTTTGTTTATATATTATGGTTAATCTTGTTGTAATTAAATTAAATATTAAAACAGAAAGTATTGTGACTATCCCTTATTTCTATATAGGAAACGTTACAATTTTATTTTTGTTTATCATAGAAAAAAAAAACAAATTTAAATTTATAAAATATCAGAGAGGCAAATGAGAGAAGTTTAAAGAATAGAAAAATATCAATATTGGATTAATCAGTTTTAAATCATAAATTCTTTGCTATATTATGACAACCATGACAGCAATAGAACCAATAGGGAGTAAAATGTTCATTAAAAAGTGAAAATAATATCTTTAAAGAAGTACCTGATTGAAAGTACATAGCCCTTAAGAGGTATTTCTCCCATTTAGAAATCAAAACATTAGTTTACCACGAGATAACAGAAGTAAATAAAATACCTATATACATATTATTGACTGTATTGACTTATCCATTGATGAGTTCTACTCTTCCCCGGCAGACACCATCAAAAATCTCAAGCTTTACAAGCTTGATACCTTAGTGTGATTGAGTGGAGATAAGAAAGAAGAAGAAGAAATACCTATATTTATAAAATTAATCTCAAAGCGCTAACGCATATAAAAAAAAGTATAAAATTTGTTATATATTTGGTTTCTCTTTCAATTATTATATTTCTATATTGTAAATAGTTCGTTATTGGATGTATAATAAATCACAACTGAATTTATTAGTTACAAATTAGAATCACAACTGTGTTAAAATAGAATAAAAATACGCAGAGAATATTATTTCGAAAATAGAGCAATCCATAAATAAATCTTCAATAAAAAAAGGCATATATTGGATCAAAATTTCACTTATTTTACCAATATTTCAGTTGGCTGAACGCCAACCTTTATCAAGGTGTTAAAACATATTTAATGTGTGGCGCTGAGTTTGTTGTTGACACACATTAAATATGTTTTAGCACCTTGATAAAGGTTGGCGTACAGCCAACTGAAATATTGGTAAAATAAATGATATTTTGATCCAATATATATCTTTTTTATTGAAGAGAATATTATAAAAAATATATTCGACAATGGGGGGTAATCAAATAATTGTAGAAAAGTATTGCTGTCCCAAATTTCATTTCTTCTGATAAATTCACTACTTTATTCTTAACAGGCAAAGGACCCTTCTTAAGTTTCCTATTCAAACTGAATGTTATCAATGATCCAACATGTGAATGCCGCTTAGATGTTGAATCACCAGAGCATCTTCTTTTAACTTGCCCTCTGACTAATCAAATTGTATGTAGATACTTTGAAACATTACCAAATTCTCTTTGTGTATATACTCTATCTTATGAGAACTTTGTTAAGTTTAGAACTATTTGTACAATAATTTACAAAACACTACTGTGTAAATCACATCGTGTAAATAATTAATCATATATATGTAAATAATACTAGCACAGCACAATAGTCCTTTGGACTTTGTGCTTTTGTAACAATAAATAAATAAATAAAAGTAATCATTATATTTATGTATTGATTATTAATTTTGATGTTTATATATTTTATTACTATCTGTGTAAACTTTCCTTATTAATTCTCTTGTCTTTTATCAAAAGACCGTTTATCATTACTCTTCACAATTCATCCTATCATACTTCATCCCTAAGGTTAGAAATAATCGTTATTTCTCCTTAAAATAAATTTCGATTTTTCGTTCAAAAGAAACATTTGCGGTATAATTGCAATTTTCGTTCTACAATCATAAGCCGCATTTAATTGTATTATTTATCAATTTTAATTGGTACTTGCAATAAATAAATTGCCGTGTCATCCTGAAGTTTGTCTTTCCTAATTTTCGATGTGACAATATGCAAAGTAGGAATTCACTGGGGGATATCTTTTAAGGGGATACCGCGTCTGATTTGATAATAAATATAAAAAGTATGAATCTAGATATTAAAATTGTGGTATGTATATAGTGTATGATATTTTCAAAGAAAAAATGGTTTAAATATTTAAAGTTTTCCAAATAATAAATGGTGGAAACGTACATATGCAGATTACAGCTTATCCCTGGAAGTCTGGTGTTTTCTACATACAGTAGAACCTCTATGAGAGGACACTCGCGCTAGAGGATACCTCTCTATAAAGGACAGTTTTCATTTACAAAATTATCATGTTTAATATTTAGCAACTATCTAGTAAGAGGACACCTCTCCCTAAAGTATACTTTGCCTATGTAATTAGGTGTTGTCCTTTACAGGGATTCGAATATTTGGTAAACTCTCTTCCTTATTTCTATCGAAGAGACAATAAAATAAAATGTTTAAAGGAAATTGTAAAATTTTAAAATATCTCAAATCTCTCTAATTGTAATTTTTGGTATATGTAGATATTGAAAGGAGAGTACTACATACATATATATATATCCTCTATTGAAACAATCTTCTTGCCGTTTGAATCTCCGTGTTTTGATTATTTACGATGTTATTCTGGTTATTATAGCAACCGGCTATTCATTGAAAACTATAGATATTTATTATAAATATAAAACTTTAAAACCTATAAATTGATAAAATTGTTATATTAATTATATATATATCTTTAATTCAAATAGTATAAATAGCAATATTAATGTTTAAAAGTTATGTTTTTTTTTAATTATTTGCTTAATGTTAACTTTAAATTGTATATATAGATCTAAACGATCTTTAATGTAAAAATAAGGCAAATAGAGCAATATTATTATTTATATTTTATATTTTTATATATTTTATACTATTTGCTTAATGTTAAATTTGACTTAATTGTATAAATATGCATCTAGATAAGATTTGTATAGTATTTCGGTGGAACACAAATCTCTTAAAACTTCTAACTGTCTTTGAATAAAATAGATAAATCCTAGTGATTATTGTTGAGGAGTGTGATATATAGAGAAATAGAGCAAAATTATTAATTAAAAGTTATATTTTTATATATTTGCTTTGGGTTAACTTTGACTTATTTATATCTATACATCTAGATAAGATTTGTGAAGTAGTTCGGTAGAACACAAATATCTTTAAACTTCTAATTGCCTTTGAATAAGATAAATATACCCTAGTGACTGTTGTTGAGGATGATATAGAGAGAAATAGAGCATTATAATTAATTGAAAGTTATATTTTTATATATTTTATATTATTTGGTTAATGTTAACTTTAACTTAATTGTATCTATGCATCTAGATAAGATTGGTGTAGTACTTCGGTGGAACACAAATCTCTTTAAATTCTAGTTGCCTTTGAATAAAATAAAAAAAGAAACTCTAGTCATTGTTGTTGAGGAGTGTGATATATAGAAAAATAGAGCATTATTATTAATTGAATGTTATATTTTTATATATTTTATACTATTTGCTTAATGTTAAATGTGACTTAATTATATATATATATATATACATCTAGATAAGATTGGTGTGGAACTTCGGTTGAACAAAAATCTCTTAAAATTTCTAATTGTCTTTGAATAAAATAAATAAATAAACCCTCTAATCAGTGTTGTTGAGGAGTGTGATATATAGAGAAATGAAAAGAGAGGGAAGTATGTAAAAGAGAAAGTAGGTAAGAGTGAAAGGTACTGGAGTATACGCACCTCACTACACCGCAGCCACCACTGACACAGTCAAGGAAGAAGACAAGACCAAACTAACCTTGACACTCTATCTCCGTCCGTTAGGCCTTCTGGTTGATGGGGGGTGACGTCTAACTTGACTTCCCCCGTCTCTTATTCTGCTGTGAACAACAAAAAAACACCTTTTTTTTTTTTACTTTTTGGCATGTAAAAAAACCCACACTCTTTTAGGCATTGTTTCCTAAAAAAAGTGTTGATACCTTTTTTTTTTTTTACATTTGATTATATTTTTCAATAAAATAATTCCGTGTACAGTAGAACCTCCCTATAAAGGACACCTAATTGCCTAGGGAAAGTGTCCTTTTACAGGAAAGTTGATAAATAGTAAACATGATAATTTTGCAAATTAAAACTGTCCTTTGTAGAGAGGTGTTCTTTAGCGTGAGTGTCTTCTCATGGAGGTTGTACTGTATGTAGAAAACACCAGGCTTGCAGGGATAAGCTGTATTCTGCTTATGTGTATTTCCTCCAGTACCTTTCACTCTTACACTCACTAAATTTCTCACTTACATACTTTCATTTTTTCGTTATTTCTCTCTTCAATGCTCAACAACAATAACAATAACAACAACAACAACAACAATAACTAGGATTTATTTATTTTAAGAAACCTATAATAATAATAATTACAAGAGTTTGAGGTAAATTGGTGATTATATCTCTAAAAATATATATTTTTAATTAAAAAGGCATATATTGGATCAAAATATCATTTACTTTACCAATATTTCAGTTGGCTTAACGCCAGCCTTTTCCACAGGCTGCTTAGTATAAATCTCGTAAATTCGGATCAGTTAAATCCCCAATGGAAAAAATTGCCATTTTTACGTATTTTCTAAAACGATATTGCCACGTGGAAAATTGGGGAAGACCAACTTCGGGATGAGACAACAATTTATTTCAGGCAAGAACAAACTATAAGTGATAAACAAAAGATAAGCAAAAGAGGGAAGTGTACAGAGTATAGCAAAATATAAACGTAAAAATTATACTCTGCTAATAAAATAATAAATACTTTGTTACAATATATTATTTATTTTGCAATTGAATATATTTTTTCAAAGATAGGTTTCACAATCTCGAACATATATTTTTTGGAATATTAAAATTGAATTTTTAAAACTTATTGATAAATCAATTCCATAAATCTAATTGAATTTATAAAGATATATAGAGAGTATTTTTATTGAATCCAATGTTCTCCCTAATAGGGAATCATTTGGGACTATCTACCATAAATCCAGAAGCAATCTTGCTATAAAAGGATTTTATCAGAAATTTGCCACAGTTTACAGTATTATCTGAACTTCTCGAACCGCGAGGAAACTCATTCCAAACATAGAAAAATTGTTTGCTTAATATTAAAGTTATTATTTATTTACAGTAGAACTTGGATAATTCAAACCCCAAGGGACCATAAAAAAAATCGAATTATCCAAAAATTCGAATTAAAAACGGAAATTCTATTTATAGGAAATTCTAGGGACCAAGATAAATATTCGAATTAAAGAGGTTTTCGAATTAAAGAAGTTCGAATTATCCAAGTTCTACTGTATTACCAGTTGCAAATAAGACACGCTATATCCGATCTAGATAATTGCGCGTAAAACTATTTACAATAATTCATATTGTAGTAGAGTAGGTAACAGAATTATCAAAAAGAAAATACACAATTAAAAAAAAGAACATTGAATAAACATAAACAGTAGACTCTCCTATAACGCGAGTTTTTACAACGCGATAAAAAAAAATTGCGACAAATTTATTTATACAACGCGAATTTTCGTATAACGCGTTATAAAATAAAATGCGGAAATTTCCATATTGACAACTGTACAATACATTTAATTTTTATGTACACGCGTTTTTCAATTTTTTTGTTTTTGAACGAAGTAGTGTTGTATACTTTATTAATTTAATTGCACATGTGTTTCTGTAAGTAAAATATTTTAAATAGTGTTAAATTGAGTTTTAAAGCTTAAAATAATATTTTAAACGCATATAAGGTATTAAATTAGAATTTACATGTAAATATTTTGAAAATATAAAAAATAACGAAACTTGCTCCCCAGGCATGATGAATAAAGTTGGAAAAAAAGAAAAATTGAAAAGAAGAATATACTGTATCATATAAAAATGTATTGTATAAAATTATGTATATAGGAAAAAATATTATATACTAAAACAAAACTAAATGAAATATTATTTTATATGCAAATGTATATTAAAAAAAAACAAATTTCGTAGTGAATAAACTTTATTTGTTTTTTTATATACATTTGCATATAAAATAATATAACATTTAGTTTTGTTTTAGTATATAATTATTTTTCCTATATACATCATTTTATACAGTACATTTTTACATGATATTTGTCACTAACAATTTACCCTAACAACATTCGCGTTATACAAGTTTTATTTCGTACAACGCGAATTCCTATAACGCGATTTCATACAATACGGAACACATTAATCGCGTTATAGGAGAGTTTGCTGTACATTAAACAACATAATCAGATAGAAGAAATCACAAGGTAGTTATTTACAATATGTTAAACTAGATGGAAGTTGATTTAATGAAGTTATCTGTAATAATTAGTGGAGAGAGAAAGTTGATCAAGTTGAGCTATTTATAATGAGTTATGCTCTGAAGTAAAATATTAATTATTTACATTGATGTAAATCAAGTCACATAGTAGTTTAGTTCCTCAAGCTGCATGAAGCTTTCTATTTATGTTTACTAGCCGAATGACCCGGGCAACGCCCGTGTTTTACCCGATTGAATGTTTTGATTCAAATACTATTTGTTACAATTATAAATTGGCGCCTTAAATAAATGTATATGTTAGTTAATAACTATAGCCTATGTGCTTTATCTGTCTATGTACTGTTGGCTTCCGTAGGCGTCTCTTACAGGGAAAAAGTAGGAGAGGATTCCATTTGGTTATTATCTAATATATGCATTTATTTAGGGAGAGACCCGCTCCAACACAATAGTTACAAAGACGAAATAGCGAGTGGGGGGGGGGGCAAAGGTGGCGTGACCGTAGCCAACCAATAGGAGGGCGCCATTCCAAAAAAAAAAAAAAAAGCAAACGGTGACAGAGATGAAAACTGATGACTGATTGTTGATTAGGAGATGAGGAATGACGCTCGTAACTGTATATAGAATATATTGGCGTTCTGGGCTCCAGGAACCTCGGTTATTAATACCTCTCTATCTGTATATAGATTTTTGGACTTGTTTGATAATTGTCAACTAGTTTTTCTGAGGTCATCAATAAATACTTTCACATCTTATGATGACATAAGAGATCAAAGATTTCTACGCTACAATATAGTTATCTAGTAGAAGGAAGGCCTTTAAGTCCAGAAGTGAAGCAAGAAAATGATTATTCTTTGAGTGTGAAAGCTTGTAAAAAATAGGAACTTACCCTCTATTATTAATTTGTTTATTTTTTATTTGTCGTCTGTTTTGCACAAGTTGAATCTGGTTAGAACGATGTATGAAAATTAGATGATTCTTTTGTTGCCTTAAATACGAGGTAATTAACTCGTTTCTCTCTCTATATCTAAAAATGTTTAAAGTTTAATTTTAGAAATCTGAGAGTTGTCTTCAAAAACGATCCAACAAGAAGCTAGAGATAGTAAATAAATAATGTCAAAAGAAACTTCAACCATGTGGTTGGTTTGATCATCGTTTTAAATTGAAACTTTTCATGGAGACTGTAGCGTACTAATGGACACCTATACCGATGAGAGCAATAGTCATTAATAGCGGTATATTGATTGACTGATAGACATTTGATTTATTTGTGAAAAGAAACATTCGCGTCTTAACGTCTCCGTTATATATAGATGGCGCGTTATTGTTTTGTATTAATTATGCCTAACTTGTTCTTATTGTTTGCGGAAGAGCATTGCTCGATGCAAATATTTGAATGTAATTCTAGTGTCCTAAACACTTTTGTTCATTGTGTTCGTAAATACCATTTCTAAGATTCTAACCTTCAGTGTAGAATATAAAAGCAGAATGATCCAATACAGTATTAGAGCTCTGAGAAGCGGTCTGGTAGATTAAATTGGCGATACCTCTGGGAGGGTTCACCACTGATGAGCCAAGCCCTCCCAGTATTTTTTTCATTGTACATTGTAGTAAGGATTTCATTGTAGTAAGGATAGTAGAAGTTTGATTTATTTGTGAAAAGAAATATTCGCGCCTTAATATCTTCTTTCGTTATATATAGATGACGCGTTATTGGTTTGTATTTGTTAATATACTAAAAGTTGGTTTTTGGTTTATTCACTAATCGAACTATGCGGGATTTGGCATTGCATTTTTTTTTTCAGTTCGTCGATTTGAAACTTGAAAAAGGTAAAGTTTTTGTGTGCATAGATAATTAAAAAAAAAAAGAGGATAGAATAAAGACTCGAAATTATTTTACAATTCTTGATTAAATATCTCCAAAAATGTTTAGGATCATCAGTAATTAAACTTCAACTAAATCTTTAAATACAGATTAAATTATCAGGAATAACGATCAAAGAGGTCGGTTGATTCAAATTAGCGATATCGCTGGAAATCTCCTCAAAACCGTCTTCAGTTCACTACATAGGGTTAATTGAACATTCTATAGGGTTAACAAGAAATACCGCTGAAAAATTCTATCCTCATTATACAATATAGAAAAATATGACGTAATATTATTAAAACCTCTCTTGAAATAGAATTATAAATAGAAAATAAATATATGTTATTAAAAAAGAGATTTTCTGCTTGATATTGGAAGTATTTTTAAGATTGAGATTATGATATTGAGATTTGATATATTTTGGAATACATTAGTATTAGTTCAATGGTATTAGTAATGCAGTCGTGGTTAAAATCTTGAACGTATGATAATAAAAGTAGTTTTGATCAGTAATTGCTTTAATTGAACTAAAGGAATATATAAAAAACATAGTTTTATAAATGTACTGCCTGGCTTAAGGCGTAAGAAAAAAAAATGAAAAACTTATTTACATAATGTACAAAAGATTTGAGCCGGCCATCGGGAAATCTTTATTTACGGGGCTGCTAACCAAAATAAATTAAAATGGGCTATCGGGAAACAACAACAATGAGTTTTTATAGGGGAAGCGTGACCTCTGGCGGTCGATTTAACAGAGTATTTGGATCCATGAAATATAATATTAAATAAAATAATATTTAATATAATATATATATGGAATTAGAGAGAAAGATATTTATTTGAGATTGAAACTACTTTATTATAATGTCCATATAAGATTATATAAGGTTAAAGAGAGAGATACATTTAAACACTTTTTATTGACATCTTGTCAATTAGGCCATAAAAATAAATGAAGAATAATGGGAATATTTACAATGAATTATGAGTGAGGGAGACTCCACCATCTTGATAGGGTCCTCCTCCAGACCAGGAGGGCTCTTCTTGGACCCCTCGTAACTCCAGGGTCAGGAAGTGCTTATATATCCGCGCCTTTGCAGACGCGAGGATGGCCAAGGCGTCGTCCTCCAGAGAGAGATTTAAAAATTGCTAATCACTATTGAAGAATGTTGAATATTGTTATGCCAATTTTCTGTTTGATTCGTCAAATTTACCTTTTTAACTCACTTATGTTTTGAACAAAGTTAAAAAGTAAATAGCTAATACACACAATTACCTTTTAACATTGTCAATTTATTTATGTTCTCGAAAGTGATGTGTTTCAAAGGACTTATTTTTGATGACTCCTCCTTAAGCTAAGGTATCCTCACGTCAACGTTCAAAGTGATATAAGGTAAGGACATCGGTGTTGTCCACTATAGACAATATGGGACATAATCTGTCAAAATTTATATAATTGAGAAAGTAATATAAAAAATTAATACTTGAAAAAAGCTAAAATCTATACGTTAATAATCACTAGATATAAAAATAGTTCGGCAATATGCATATAGCTAAACATTAAACATAGTGCACTGTTTACGTAGAAGATGAAAGCATTTAAATGCAATTTTTTTTAAAATAATAAACAATTTATACAATTATTGAACTGAATATGAAAGAGAATTGGGAAAGCTTGTTTTTCATCTAGTGGTTACCCTTCCCAGTGATTTTTTCAATTTATTACATTTGTATGCTGATTCTATATATATAGTCTGTATTTGAAGGTATGTAAAGGAAGGAACCATTATAAACGCTATTGAAAATTTCAAAATATGATAAACGAATTCTACAATTATCCAACTAAACATGATAGAATTGAGAAGGCTTGAATCATCAAGGGTGAATCACACACACACACAAAGCCTTTATTAAGACATTAGTCTCATACAGATTCTCGGTACAAGGTGCAATATCAGGAAAAGAGCAGCACAGGAAACCAGTAGTTCCGCAACTATATACAATTATTAGTAATAAGGAAAAGTAAGATTTAATATGAAAGGTCGACGCCATCGCCTCAAGTCTTCAATTCCATAAGCGCGGAGCATAAATAGGGACTAAGTTATTTAGTTCGCCATAAATATAGCATCCAGACACAAAAAAAGGAGGTTTACTCCAGCACAGCCATCCATATTACCAGCTCCGCAATATCATCGTCGACCATCACGATGGCCCCTCGATGTTTCGTCATCATTCTGAGGTGTAAGAACAATAGCTTCCAAGTTCTCTTTTCTCCCTCTTTACACCTACTGCCTTGTAAAAATTATATAGGGCCTGATCAACTAGCCTGCTTGATTGGACACTGGTTAACATCATTTGGATTGACCTAACTTGGCTGGTGTCTACCATTGAAAAGAATGTCCTTCTCTCCTCACTAATAATCAATGGTGAATCTTTTCAGCGATTTCTCCAACTTAATCCACCAGATCGCTACAACTATTGTATTCTGATTCTGCTATACAATATGTGCTTTAAGGATTTACTTTTAGTATTGGTGCTTAATAATGTTGTAGATCTATATCAATTTGTAAATAGCAGAGAGAATTGTCACAGATTTAACTATTTTTGTAAATATATTTATGATTTTCTTTCTAACCTGAAAGGTTCAGGTTCCTAATATATATTATTGT
Source organism: Cordylochernes scorpioides (assembly GCA_030710605.1). Classification (NCBI taxonomy): domain Eukaryota; kingdom Metazoa; phylum Arthropoda; class Arachnida; order Pseudoscorpiones; family Chernetidae; genus Cordylochernes; species Cordylochernes scorpioides. The sequence continues at coordinate 18,621,582 of CP092865.1, forward strand.
TTCTCTTTTTTATTTTTGATTACTTTTTCTTGTATAATATGTTTATATCTGTTTCTGTTTAAAAAAAAATGTAAATCGACGCAATTATCCCTAATGGGAATATCGCGTTTTGTGTGTTGAAATAAATAAATTGGTTTTTAACGCAACTATGGAAATATGAATTTGTGATTGCAGAAATATCAAACATATATGCATATGTATATGAATAGAATTAGCAATCGTTGGTAGAATCATACGTTGTTTTAAAGCAACTGTTGATGGTCACTTAGCTCTAAAGATAAGCACGTATAATTCAATAAAGAAAAGTATCACTTTAAACTGTATATTGATTATGATATTTTAGCCATCTCTCACTTGATCAATTGTGATTTATTCTGATAACCAAAAGTAAAGCCATCAACCGCAGCAATATGAAGAAGGATCCTTGTGTCTGGAGAGAAATCATCAACATTTAAATTTACGAGGAAGAAGTTTGCAAATGTTGTGAAAGAGTTTGAATCTTACTAAAAAACTACCTTAAGAAATTATATATTTTTAAATAGAATGCGCATTTTTTAAACAAATCACTTTCTACATAACTACTTGGAAATTTGTAGTTGAAATAATGTGTTGTAAGAAGCAATTAAAAAGATGTTTTGAATCTTTATCCAATACCTTATGGTATAAAATCTTTTTAAAAATGTAGTTAGGTAAATGGTCGAGCGTTAAGTTAAAAGAAAGTTTGGGATTAGAAGGTGACGGCTATGCAATAGGATTCACATTCCCTGGTATTAAAGAATTAACGCACATATTGAAGTGAATAATTTTATTTCAATTTAAAGCGCCATGACCTCCTAGGGACACTTGCGCTGTCATACATGTATGTCTTTACATTTGTCTATATACATATTTGTCATAATTTGTATAATACCCAAAATGTATAATTTATTTTCACCATAATTATTATGTTAAATTGTAAATACAAATTCATCCATGTATAAATCTGTACAAAATAAATCTGGGGCCCGGCGCGCGCTTACGAGTGTCAAACAAGTTATTTTTTGACGCATACATGCACAACGGTCGCGCCCTTCCATTCGACCACGACATATATATTTACAATAATTGTAGGTCGTAAAGAATATAGTCATATGATATTAACAAGGAGAGAGAGAGATATTGAGATTGAATATACTTTTATTACATCGTTCATAAAATATTATAGTGATAAATGAAGGATAAAAGATATAAAAAATAATAACGATAAGTAAACATGAAAAAAATAATGAAGATAAATATACATAATGAAATCTAAATATATCCGCTGCCGGCTTGGTATTTGCATTTTTGCCATTAGTTAATTTTGAATGACTTTCAGTCATTTCAGAATATTTTGGAGATTTATCGGCGGAGACTAGGCCGTTTTGGATGAAATTCATATGGGCTTGCAGCCCATTCTTTTGGCTTTCAGTCAATATCCCATAGGGGTTACAAATCTCCATCGCCTCAATCTCTATCCCATAAAAACGCGGAGCTCGCAGGCCGCGTGTCCGCACGGCCGAGAGAGAGAGAGAGAGAGAGAGAAACGAGAACAGAGAACTTTGTACAAAAGAAATGAATGTCTGGCAATATACCTACAATCAACATAATAATATTAATAGTAAATAATATTAAAGTGATAATATTTGCTGACGCACTAAGGCTGACAGCCTTAGTTGACTTCAAATTCAGATATCGAGTAACCAGTCTATCATATGGAGACAATGGAAGAATTCCCAACTTTGAAGGAGTTTCAGTAAGACGCCTGAGACAACCTCTCTTCCACACTGAAATTTATTAATCTAAAATTTTCCCTTTTAACCTAACCTATTTACATATCACTTTTACATTGAATGAAGTACCTATTTTCCAGGCCTATAACTACCATCGCAAAATTGGAGAGGAGTGGACTTCAGGAATTGGTTTAACCATGGAAATAAGCACTGCCACCACATTGAATGAAGGACCTATTTTCCAGGCCTATAACTACCATCGCAAAATTGGAGAGGGGTGGACTTCAGGAATTGGTTTAACCATAGAGATAAACACTACCACCACATTGAATGAAGTACCTATTTTCCAGGCCTATAACTACCATCGCAAAATTGGAGAGGGGTGGACTTCAGGAATTGGTTTAACCATGGACACCATCACCACATTGAATGAACAAAACAATAAATTTACATAACACCTACCACTTAGATTCATCCGATACTAGCATACAAAAGAAAACAATAAGTCTAATCTTTTACAATATTGTTGTTACAATAGGAGGGGAATCGCAGAATATCATTTATAAAAAGGAATAAAAGCTTACGAGATTAATAATGAGATATAAGTTTGGCGGCTTTCTATATATATATATGTTATATAAAAATTATAAATTTTATATAACAGATTACTTTGTTTAAATCGACCGCCAGATGTTGCAGCTTTACCAATATATAATCCATTGTTGTTGTTTCCCGTTGGTCGGCTCAAATCTTTTGTACATATGTAAATATGTAATCTTTATTTTTTTTTATTTACGCCTGAAATCAGGTATTTCATCATAAATTCTTTCATTAGCACAATTAAAGCAAATTGTGATAAAAACTATATTTTATTATTCTTTTCACACCTTTGCAAAATATATCATAAAATACTCATGTATCAGGCAAATTATCAATAATTCTATATCAAATCATCAAATTAATAATCTCTTCCTTAATAATTCTATCTCAAAAATTATTTTTTTCATAACATATATTTATATAATTTCTTCTTCAGTTTCTTATACTCGTATAACAGTCTGTTGAAGGACCAAAGCTCGCCAAACTTATATGTCACACACACACAAAGCTTTATTAAGACCACCAGTCTTATACAGATTAACCACAGGAAGCAATAATAGATGGAACTCCTATACTCCAGGCAGCGCAGCATCCAACAACAGTCTCCTGGTCCGACACATGTCCAATGGCCACACGTTCCTTTGTGCATACGTCATGGTTAGCGAATCACTGAACATGCTAGTGTGGAATCAGCCGCGTTCTAGTCTTCGCTTTCCTCGTCCAAAAGGACCACGGCATTCGGCGATCTATATGTCTTTAATAAAGAATCTCTTTGTCTTTAATTCCTTCTTAGAAGTGTAATGAAGATGTCCTAAAATTGTTATATCTCTCGCTATAAGATATAATAAAGGTACGGTCAATAAATAATGCACAATCAGTAATAGCTTTTTATTTGACAAACTTTAAAACTGAAAGTATGTTTATAACAACTCCTACATAACAGTCCTCTATATCATGAAGATAGAGGTTGCGGCATTCATAATTCTTAAAATTAAAGATACTTAGGCCAGTAAATTTTATTATTATTTACAGATTTATATACTGGCCGAAGTATCTTTAATTATAAGAAATAGGTTCCTTATATCGTAAAGATAGAGGTTGCCTGGCTGGCATTCATAGGTTTTGAAAATAAAGATAGATCGGCCAGTAATATTTTTATTACCTCGACGTTTCGACAAAAATCTTTTGTCCTCGTCAGGACATTTTTGTCAAAACGTCGAGGTAATAAAAATATTACTGGCCGAAATATCTTTATTTTCAAGAAAGTCCTCTATATATTGAATCATTCAATATATCCAACTTCCTTCTGTATACATTTGATACAGCGTTGTTTTTATATAACACTAGCCGAATGACCCGGGCAACGCCCGGGTTTTACCCGATTAAATGTTTTTATTTAAATACTATTCGTTACAATTATAAATTGGCGGCGTGGATGTCACTCTTGTGAAACGTCCCGCTCCAAACTTTGTGTCTGAGAAGCGATATTTTTATAGAAAGATGATCTGGCTTTTGTTTTCTGCTCGAATGAATGTTTTTCTGTTAGAATTTTGTTCCTGCGTACAAAATAATGAGCTGGTTTCACCCGTGGTCTCTGCTTTTTGGAATTTTTCCCGATATAATTTTGTATCTGATAATCTTACATGATACAGCAATATCGTCATCATCATTTTCTGACTAAAATATATAGTTTTAATAATTGATTTATATATTTTTTAAAATAGCCTATCGTCTTCCCCGTATTTTTTTTACCTATCTATGGAAATTTTGGTTTGAATTAGTGAACTACTGCGAATTTGTATACCGGACATACAAACCAACAAACAAACATACAAACATTCATTTTTATATATATAGAATATATAATATAAAATGAGTTTTAAAAATTGTTTAAAAAAAATGCATCGGCCGGGAATCGAACCCTGGCCGCCCGCGTGGCAGGCGAGCATTCTACCACTGAACCACCGATGCTTTAAAAAAATGGCCATATTTAGGTATTCATTACATTCCGGATTAGTTCGCGTAAAAAAAGGTTCTTCAAATGAAAAAAAAAAAGAAATAGCCAAAAATACTAATCAAAATGCAGCCGAAAATTTTCCTCAGGTTTATAAAAAGCGACATGCAAAATTTGGTACCAATTGGTTCAGTAGTTTTTGAGTTTATCGCGAAACAGACAGACAGACAGAAATTGACTTTTATATATAGAGAGAAAGTAAACGTCAAAGGATGAGTATCTTCTATTAAACGTTTTTCGAGCTTTCGGGATAACGCCCTTCAACAGGAAAAATTGATACAGAATGAAACTTATGCTATGGCAAGTTATATGTACATTATAAAATTTACATAATATCAACTGTGTTTGTTGCCAACTTGAAAAAATTGCAAATGTCTTATGCATCTTAACTTTTTTTGAACAACACTCTAATAGCCTTGTGTTTCAAATGTTTTATCATATAAAAACTCTTTAATCTCCTAAGTAAATAGAAGTCTGAAGGTACCAGGTCAGGGCTGTACACAGGGTCAGACATCAAAGTTCACTCATACCCTGAACTCTTCGCTAAAGTGATGTGGGCCGTGTGAGGTCTTGTATTATCCTGATGACATTTGAATGTTTTTTTTTTTCAAGTTGATTATTTTTGTTTCCATTTATATATTCAGATCTTCTGATGATTTTAAATATATTTACTTATTGATAAAATAATTTATTTCAAGGTTGTCCATGAATATCACTCCTTCTAGGTCCTAAAAGACAAGAAATCATGATTTTGTTCTTGGAAAGGGAAAACCTTTTTTTCTTTACTGGCGATGTTTTATGGGTCCATTGCATTGATTGGCACTTTGAATAAGGATAATGATTGAGCACCCATTTTGTGAAAATAATTTTAGATTTCAAGATCATTAATATGGTTAGGAACACTTCTTTTAGGTAAGGAAAGTTTTCTCAAAATTTTACAAGTCGTCATTGTCTAGTTATTCTTGATCAATTCCTACGTTAGAGCTATATTTTGGTCCCTTTAGTCTACCCGGCCTTTCTTTATCACTAACATCAAAATCAGCAGTTTGGAATCGCTGAATCCATTTTTGTATTGTGCTTCTACCTATGGCTTCGTTTCCATAAATAGAATTTAGCTTCGAGTGAATTAGAGTGGCTGAGATGTTTCCAGGCCTTTAACAGGAATTCCATCACCGACCGTTGTCGGATTCTTGTATCTACTTCAGACTGAATATCTAAAAAAACTCAAAATATATCTTAACTCTTATGTTAATATTTCATCCAAAATACCATTTCCAAGATGTCAGTGTCAGTATCGGTATAAAAGAAAAATCGAAAATGCAATATAACAGCGGTATGGTAGATTAAACAGACGAAACCGCTGGATGGGTTCAACACTGATGAGCCAGGCCCTCCAATCAATATTTCATTGCAGTAAGGGCAGTAGAAATTGTTTATTTTTTAAAAGAATCATACGCGTCTATAATAGTTTGGAAATCACATAACAGATGGCGCGCTAATGTATCATATCTTAACTCTGTTTGCAGATATGCAAATAGGAATGTTAAATTTATCCCAAAATATTTTTTTCATGATGATAAACTATTTGAATATTTTTATATAGGTCATTCTGTGCTTTACTTATTGACAGGCCTTTGTATTATGTGGATAAACGTTAAAAAGCAATAGAAGAATGGACCAAAATAAAATGGGACAAGAAAAATATAGTTTAAGATTAAAATTTGCATTACTTAAAATCAAAGGTTTCATTTGAAGTGTGTGTACATACACTCATGTTCAAAACTTAAGGAAGTTTTACCTTTCAGCATGTATATCGGGATTCAGACAATAACTCTGAAAGATATTATAGTGACCTTTATTGAAGACACACGAGATAACCAATATACACTCATGGACAAAACATAAGGAAGTTGTACCTTTCAGCATGTATATCGGGATTCAGACAATAACTCTGAAAGATATTTGATACACAGTGACTTTATTGAAGACACAAAGAGATGACCAAGTGTGGACAAAATTGACTCTGTTTCCTTCAAAATAATATACAACCGGCTACATCAAAGAACCGCCAGTTCCTTAAGTTTTGTCCATGAGTATATATGCTCCCGAGACCTAGATTCTTAGAAAGACAGAAATAGTCAAGCTACTGGCTTTTGAAATGTGGTGCTGGTCCATGATGAGAATATCATGGACTGAAAGACTAAGTGAGGAAGATGTCCTAAGATGATGGAAGAAGAGATATAACCTGGTGGAGACGATTGAGAGGTGGAGCACCAGTAAGTTTGGACATCTTGTCCGACAAGAAGGTATTGATGGAGGGATGTATGTAAGGTGAACCAGGAAGAATAAAGCTCAGAATGTAATTCGTACGTACAATTTCGGGAGTAGACCTTACAATACCATCAAAAGACTAGCGTTGGTTTTCGACCGCTACGACCCGGGATCAAATCTCAAATTGTGCACTTTTTTCTAATTAAAAAAATGCTTCAATGGCCCCGAATCTTGCAAAAGTCCAACCCCACTAGCGAGTGCAAAGTAACCAAACGGGGCTCTGGCACATTTGTAAGTGCAAAGTCGAACTGCTTTTCAAATGTGCATACATGCAATGCACTTACAGTAAAAGCAGACGTCAACTTCTACCCACCATGAATATCATGACCTGTGCCACGTGTACTAGGGATAATAAAAAAGCAAGTTCTGAGAGGACAGGAGGAATACCACCAGCCACGAAGCTGAAGATGGTTGAAGAGATATAGGTCACGTACCTAACAGTTCTATAAACTTTCATTATATTCCATCGCGCAGGACCTTGAAAAACATTTATAAAATATAGCCAATCACCTTTTCTACAATAAACGATTCTTTAATTATGTATTCAAAATACGCTAGCTTTCGGGTTCAATACTCTCTTCCAGACATTACCTCTCAGTTCTCTCTCTAGCCCGCCCTAGACTGACGAAGGCCATTATCCCGAAACCTCGATTTCCCAGGTGAACGATCTAATGTGCCAATGCTAGTGTTGTCGTTTTGTCACCGACCAGAGTCCGCTAGTTTGTGGAGACGGTCAATAGATTACGTCTAGTTTTGGTTTCTATTTTGGCGGAAGAGACGATCTTTATTTTTATAGATAACTAGACGGGTTACCCGGGCTTCGCCCCGGGATTGACCCGTGTGCATATCTACCCGAGTGATATATATTTAGACAAGATTTTTTAAATAATTGTTTGTTATTAGCATTATCTATTTGTTTGCATCAGTATAATTTAATCTAATCTTTGATAGAGGGCGCTGTTCGTGAGCTAAGTAGAATAAATTGAATATATAGTTTTAATAATTGATTTATATATTTTCTAAAATAGCCTATCGTCTTCCCCGTATTATTTTACCTGTGTATGGAAATTTTGGTTTGAATTAGTGAACTACTGCGAATTTGTATACCGGACATACAAACAAACATACAAACGTTGATTTATATATATATAGATAATCCACCCTGAAAATTCTCCATATATCGCTCTCTATAAAAAGTAAAAAAGCTTCATAAAATGTATTTAAAATTTCATACATGGAGAGAGAAAGAACTATATAAGATGAAAAACCTGTAGAGAAGAGTAAGTTGAATCGAAGGCTTGAGGATTTTCAATAAATTATTAAAGAAACCTATATATTATAAGCCCGATTGTTTTTAAAACATGTCAGAACCTCATTAAAAGTTAATATGAAAACTATGCAAACACGACAAGAGCAAACAAATGTAGCTCCCACACGTGTTGCATTCAATCACACGTCAGTACTGGAAATATTCCAGAAGATATCACAGACAGCAACTTCTTTAAAATACGATTACTTTCTCCAAATGTTTTAAAACTTTGTTTACGACTTTTCTGTCTTTTTTTGAAAAGGTATTATCGCTAGGATTTCCCATCTTTGATGTAATATTTGAGAAAGAATGATTTCCCGGGATGATCATTAAAATATTTCCTATTTGCATAATCTTCACTGGGAATTTGTAATCATCGGTTGATTTGTATTCATCGATGGGTGTTTGTGGCCTTGACCTGTCTTTGTAGTGATGGTGATCAAACTTTGGAAATGTGATACTCATGTAACTTCACTCTATAAGTACCTTTGGTGTTTCTGCAGAGCATTTTGAACTTAAGTGTAGTTTAAAGAAATTATATACACTCATGGGGGGGGTAGGTGGAAGTCTGGTTAAACTGTTTGGTTTTCGACCACTACGACCTGGGTTTGATTCCCGCATTGGACACTTTTTTCTGTTAAAAAAAAATGATTCAATGACCCCCCGATTCTTGCAAAAGTCCAACCCCACCAGCGAGTGCAAGTAATCAAACGGGGCTCTGGTACATTTGTAAGTGCAAAGTCGAACTGCTTTCACATGTGTAGACATGTGGTGCGCTTACAGTAAAAAGCAGTCGCTAACTACCCACCATGATTATCAGGGTCTGTACCACGTGTACTAGGGATAAGCAAAAAAATATATATATATACACTCATGGACAAAATTTAAGGTAGTGTTAAGTCTTTAATGCCAACAGTTATCTGTTTTTTTTTCAATGGAAACAGAGGCAATTTTGTTCACATTTGGTTATCTCGTATGTTTTCAATAAAGCTTTCTGGGTGTGTGTGTGTGTACCATAATCTTTCAGAGTTATTATCTGAATCCCGATATGCATGTACATGCTAAAATATACAAATTCCTTAAGTTTTGTCCATGAGTGTATAAATAAGAAAAAAATTGTATTTTTTTACTGAATCTATATTATTGCAATGGTTATAACTAGTTGATACATAGTTATGTAAATCTATTTTATCTAGAGAAGTTCTTGGGAAAAAATCACAATATTAATATTCCATTATAGTTATATTGTGTGGAGGATTCTTTTAAAATGGTAAATTCCACAGTGACAATATTTTATTGAGGGCTATATAACACTGTGTATTCTCGCCGGTTCAAAATCACATTAATAGGTACCGCTCAACAAGAGCAACCTAGTTTATGATAATTGAAACAGTGAATAATATTAAAAACCGAAAGAAAAAAATAAAAGATAAAAAGATCAGGTGTTGAAATAAATTTTAAGAATGGCATATCCTGACCAAGAGTAATTTTTTTTTTGGTCGCAGTGGTACAGCCTACTCCACACTGACGAGCGCCAAAAAGCGCGAAACGCGTTCGTGGATGGCTTTTCTTGATTTATCAAGAAATTGGGTTGGCCAAATATCAGTGAACAGGCTAAATCAATCTTTAGTTGATTTCTGTTCCACCAGATGGCGGTCAGGATATGCCATTCTTAAAAAAGTGAATAATATGTGAAGGTTATTCACATATTAAACAAAGTGTTAACGCAGGATTCAATCCCGGTTCATGACTGTCGGGAATCGAGGGTGTTACCCACTCGTCCATCGACTTTATTATACTGTGTATCCTCTTTATAGCTTATTAGATTATATATGTAAATATACCTTATTTTTACATATAGTGTTAATTTTTGAATGCTAGTCTTATTTCGTTCAGATATAGGTAAATGTTATATCTTATATATTTATTTATTTAGACTTAGAGCGCTATGTCCCCCTATGGACACTTGCACTTTAAAGATAAACAAAAAGAAAGAAAAAAAAGAATAAAGATATTTTAAATATGTACAGAATTAGTATGCAAGTTAGTTAGATGAAAAGATAAAAAATATATATATATATATTGTTACATCATGATTAATGGCGTATTTCTTATATTATTTTTAATATATTTGAAATTTAAAATATATATTTATTTATTTTTATATAAAATATTCTATGATATTTATTTAAAACAGATTAGATTATCATCATTTGTATTTAGGTACACTGTGACTTCACTGCTCTCTTTGATGTGAGAAAATAAATAAAGCATTCTGGAGGTTACTTAAAGTAGACTTATCTCATTATTCCCTTATATAAATTTGTAGGATGGTTGAAACACGCTCTGGTAAGATGCAAGACCCAGCACAGGAGAGAATCAAAGCTGAAGAGTCTGCCAAGCCGCAACCTGGTGCAACAATTGGTGGAGATGCTAGTTCCGACCCAGTTGTCCTGAATACCAACATCGACATCCCCAAGTATGATGGAACGGAAGACCCTCGCCCATGGATTGAATCTCTTGAAGAAATTGGCTTCCTGTACCATTGGACAGACTACATTATCTCTCGTTATGCTGCCATGAATATGATTGGTAGCGCCAAAACCTGGCTGAACCTACACAAGATAAGTTTCACCAGCTGGGAAAATTTCAAGAGCCGCCTAATTGAGGATTTTGCCTCAGACGCCAACAAAGAAGAAATTAAGATGAAACTAAACAGGATGCAACAGTGGAATGAACCTGCAATCAGGTTCGCAGAGGATATCCTTGTACTGTGCAACAAGGTCGACCCCCAAATGGAAGAAAAGACTAAAATAAACTGGGTTATTGGAGGGTTAAAGAAAGAATACTCTTTTGCCCTTCACCTAAACCCTCCTAAAAATACCAATGAACTCCTAGAAATTTGTAAGAAGCTGGATTTGTTCGAAAAGAATTACCAAGAACGTGCAGAAAAATCAAAAGCTCTATATAATGGACCACGCTCTCCTCGTCCCCATCATCAAGAGCAATGGAAGAATGCTACGTCGTTCAGAAGACCATATCAGAACACCTCCAAGCCCCAGGCCCCCGCTCCGAGGTACTACCAGAACACCTCCAAGCCCCAGGCCCCCACTCCGAGGTACTACCAGGACAAACCTCTGCCCCAGGTATCTGCCCCTAGACGATCTTACACTCCTAATCCTGAGCCAAAACCGGTCTACCCAAGTAAAACATACAATAAGAATCCAAATTCAATTAGGAATAGGACAGAAGACGGGAGACCAATCTGCTTTAAATGTAACAAGCCAGGGCACGTGGCCCGTTATTGATTGTAGGGTCAAGTTTATAAGAATCTTAGAAGAGGATCCAGCAGATACCCAAGAGAAGGTCGAAGAGAAATGCCAAATGAATGAAATATCAGAGAAATCAGGACCTCGGCTTTATGCCGATGTATGTCATAACACACAGACAAATATTCCTACCCGGAATAGATATTCCGTGTTGGAAGATTTAAACTAAGCGTCGCGCCTGAATCTGTCAATCAAAGCAAGTCGACCATAAACGGAATCAAGAAGTTGGACCCTAAATACAAATTAAAAATTAACGTGGACAAGATAGGGACTTTTGAAGCTTTGGTTGATACAGGTGCTGACCTCTCAGTGGTCGACCTCAGAACGGCCCTCGATACAGGCCATGGTATAAGTAAACTCGCAAAAATTTGTGCAGGACCCGATGGAAAAAAATTGGACATGGTAGGAAGTATATTTTTAAATATAAAAATTGATGACGAAACATTATCACACAACTTTGTGATATTGAAAACGCATTTACGGACATTAATTCTTGGGAGAGATTTCCTTAAGAAAATGAACGCAAAAATAGATTGTAAGCAAGAAACTATCAAATACGATTTGACGAATAATCATGACGAAATCAATTTTGAAATGTTGAAAATAAAGAGTGCCAAGGATTCCATTGTACCGGAATGTTCCATGAAATTGATCAAGGCATTGGTAGAAACAGAGGATGGAGAATATATTATCGAGGAGAGCAGCAAAATGTTTCAAACAAATGGACTTCGTCTAGCAAGAAGCTTGATCAATGTTATAAATAGGGAAACACACATCTGGATAACTAATCCGTATCCTCGACCGTTAAAAATAATGAAAAACCAAACATTGGCTTTTGGAAGTAGTCCAGCGAAAATAAATGTGAGTCGAGAAAGAGAGGTAGAAGAGAACAAAGAACCTAGATTCCAAATAAACGAAAATCTTTCACCAAAGGAACAGAAGGAGTTAAAACAAGTTTTAGAAAGGTATGGAGATCTTTTTTTCGTCGAGATTAGGGAGAACCAATTTGGCAAAACATCGGATAGACACAGAAGACGCGAAGCCAATTAAACACAAGCCTTACCGGGTAAGTGCTAAAGAACGAGATATTATAAAAGAGCAAATTGACGAGATGCTTACAGAAGGCATAATTAGGCCATCTTCTAGCCCCTGGTCTTTTCCAGTAATATTGGTCAAGAAGCGAGATGGTAAATACAGATTTTGTGTGGACTACAGAAAACTGAATAATGTGACAGTAAAAGATGTCTATCCGATCCCTAGAATAGATGAAGTTATGGATACTCTCCAAGGATCTACACACTTCTCAGCAATAGACCTCAGATCTGGATATTGGCAAGTTGAAGTCGAAGAAAGAGACAAAGAGAAAACAGCTTTCACTACAGCACATGGATTATATGAATTCAACGTGATGCCTTTTGGACTTTGTAACGCGCCTGCTACCTTTGAGAGAAATATGGAGAATATGCTTGGAAATCTGAGATGGCAAATTTGTTTGTGTTATCTGGATGATGTTATCATATATAGCCCGGATTTTCCAACGCACCTCAAAAGACTTGAAGCTGTTTTTAGATGTTTTCGTGAATCTAATTTAAGGTTAAACGACAAAAAATGCCGATTTGCTTTTGAAGAATTGGAGATTCTCGGCTATATAACGAGCAAACATGGTATAAAACCCGCGGAACATAACATCAAAGCTGTCAGAAATTTCCCTCGGCCCAAAAAGGTCAAAGAAGTACAATCCTTTTTGGGAATGTGTTCATATTATAGAAAATTTATCAAAGACTTCTCAAAAATTGCTGACCCTTTGACCAACCTTATAAAAAAAAGTGTATCATTTATCTGGACAGAAAGACAAGAGGAAGCGTTTCAAACCCTAAAAAACAGCACTATTAAGTCCACCAATTTTAGGTCACTTCAATCCAAATGCACCTACTTATGTTCATACTGATGCGTCCAACATCGGCATAGGTGCAACACTTGTCCAAGACATCGGTGGTGAAGAGAAGGTGATCTCATATTTGAGTCGTACCCTAAGTAAAGCGGAGCAAAATTATTCAACCACTGAAAAAGAATGTCTGGCCGTTGTCTGGTCAATGTCAAAAATTACGACCCTACCTTTATGGAAGACACTTTAAAATAGTAACAGACCACCACGCCTTATGCTGGCTCAAAAACTTGAAGGATCCAACAGGTCGATTGGCAAGATGGGCATTGAAAATTCAAGAATATGACTTCGATATAATACATAAATCAGGAAAGAAACATCTGGACGCCGATGGCTTATCTAGGGGACCCCTTACCAGAAACTGATTGGGATGAGGATTTTGAAAGGCTATTTTTAAATCAAATAACAGACGAAGAGGATAAGTTTATCGAAAGTGTTAAGAAAAACCTTAATGGAAGCAGGCGATCAATTGCGCAAAACTTTAAAGTAGAAGATGGATGCCTCTTAAGAAGAACCCGAACCCTGAAGGCAGGGCGTGGTTGCTTGTGGTTCCAGAGAAGAAAAAGAGAGAAATTATGAAAGAATATCACAATCATATGTCGAATGGCCATCTGGGTGTCGCCAGAACCATGTACCGAATAAAGAGTAAATACTTTTGGCCATCCATGCTAAAGGATGTCTCAGAGTTCGTTAAGACGTGTCATCTTTGCCAAAGTAGAAAAGGCTCAAACCAATTACCTTCTGGACTACTACAGCCCATTCCCCCAGCCAACTTTCCTTTCGAAAGAATTGGAATTGACTTTGTTGGTCCATTGCCATCTACGAAAAACAGGAAAAAATGGATAATCGTGCTGACGGACTTTTACACTAGATATTCAGAAACAAAAGCAGTCTCGGAAGCAACAGTGAAAGAAGTTTCAAAATTTCTAGTAGAGGATATTTTTCTCCGGCACGGAGCCCCACAATATCTTATTAGTGACAGAGGCTCTCAATTTACCAGTAATTTAATGAAAGAGGTGATGAAAACGTGCAAGATTAAACATCGCTTCACAACGAGCTATCATCCCCAGACTAATGGATTGACAGAGCGGTTAAATAGAACATTGAACAATATGCTCAGTATGTATGTGAACACTGATCAGAAGAATTGGGACGAAATACTCCCATTCATTACTCACGCTTACAATACTACAATTCAGGAAACCACAGGATATTCTCCCTTTTTCCTGATGTTTGGAAGAGAGCCCACGTCTCTTTGGACGACAGGAATATCTCGGTGGACATTGACAAGGATGATTATGATGAATACATAAAACATCACTTAGACAAAATAAACAGAACAAGAAAATTAGTTATTAACAACACAATAAAGACTCAAGAAAGAATGAAAAAGAACTATGACAAGAAACACATGGAAAGAAGCTACGAACCAGGAGAATTAGTAGCAGTTTGGACACCAATTAGGAAAATAGGAAAGTGTGAGAAACTACTGAGAAAATATTTTGGCCCATATAAAATATTAAAGAAGCTGTCCAACGTAAATTACTTAATTGAACCAAAAGATAATCCTGGCCAAGACCCATTGATTGTCCATGTCTCAAGAATCAAACCCTATTTTGAAAGAATTGATGAGGTCATCACGAGGACGTGACGACCTCTGGAGAGGGGGAAGTGTTACATCATGATTAATGGCGTATTTCTTATATTATTTTTAATATATTGAAATTTAAATTATATATTTATTTATTTTTATATAAAATATTCTATGATATTTTATTTAAAACAGATTAGATTATCATCATTTGTATTTAGGTACACTGTGACTTCACTGCTCTCTTTGATGTGAGAAAATAAATAAAGCATTCTGGAGGTTACTTAAAGTAGACTTATCTCATTATTCCCTTATATAAATTTGTAGGATGGTTGAAACACGCTCTGGTAAGATGCAAGACCCAGCACAGGAGAGAATCAAAGCTGAAGAGTCTGCCAAGCCGCAACCTGGTGCAACAATATATATATCAACACAATTGATATATGTACAAAGGGTTGGTATGCAAATTTAGTTAAATGAAATCAAATTGTAAAGTATTTTAGTGTATTCGAGAAATACAATTTACAGATTAAAAAAAGGTTTTAAGGAATATTTTTGAATGAAAATATGCTATATATTAGAGAATTATTCAATTAAAACAATACTAAAAAGAGTTAATTTCTAAATAAAAGCCTTCCAATGGAATTCAGTAGTTTTGTTCTCACGTTATCATTAGAGTTTTACCTATAGAAGAACCGCGAGGGTTGACAACTTGTGATTTATTGTATTGATTTGATATAAAAGAAACTTGTATCCGTTTTCTTTGACTTATTGCATGCATTCTAATGAGAATTATTATTAATTTCTATTAATTGTAGAGTGCATACTATAGTAGATTTACTAAATGGTATAAAGTGTACAATACATAAGAAATGAAAATTTTTCCAAACACGAATGTTTCTTTTCACAAATATCAAACTGCGATGAAAAATATTGGGAGCGTCAGGCTCTTAAGTAATGAATCCAACCAACACAAGTGGCTACTACATGTTCTAAAGGGGTCGGTGGAAGGATGGTCTAACTGTTGGTTTTCGACTGCTACGACCCGGGTTCGATTCCCGCATTGGGCACTTTTTTATGTTTAAAAAAATGCTCCAATGGCCCCCGATTCTTGCAAAAGTCCAACCCCACCAGCGAGTGTAAGTAACCAAACGGGGCTCTGGCACGTTTGTAAGTGCAAAGTCAAAATGCTTTTCACATGTGAAGACATGTGGTGCACTTACAGTAAAAGCAGTTGCCTACTTCTACCCACCATGATTATCATGGCCTGTACCACGTGTACTAGGGATAAGCAAAAAAAAAAAGTAATGAATCCTCCCAGAGGTTTCGCCAATTTAGTCTACCAGACCGCCTCTTAGAACTCTAATTGCTTTATATTAATTTATACCTAACTGGCTTTGTCCTTATTGTTTGTGGAAGAGCATTTCTCGATTTAAATATTTATATGTAATTCTACTGTTCAATTTCGGGGCCAACTCACTACAATGAACAACATGTATATAAAATCTTCACTACTCTCCTGCTGGATAAAACATTTGTTTATAAATATTTTCAATATTACAAGGCGATTGATAAAATGAGAGAAGTGCTCAACTCCACAGACAATGGCTGATTGCTCCCCCTCCCCTCTAAATTGCTTTTCCTCCTCACTCATGTACATATATAACTTTTTAGGGGAATTCCCTTGTAAGACAATAGTGTCTTAATAAAGGTTTTTTTTGTTGTTGTTGTTGTAATTCTACTGTTCTAAAAGCTATCCATAGTTTGCCTGAATACCATTTCTGAGATTTCACCCTTCCGTGTAGCATATATAAGCAGAATCGTTCAATACACTATTAGAGTTCTAAGAGGCGGTCTGGTAGATTAAATTAGCGAAACCGCTAGGAAGGTTCACCACTGATGAACCAAACCCTCCCAATATTTTTTCATCGCAGTAATGACAGTAGAAGTTTGATTTTTGTGAAAAAAAGGAACATTCGTGTTTTGAATGATTTCATTTCTTATTATTCACTTTATACAAAGTGCAGTATATCGTATCTTTCCATTAATGGACCTATCTATAACGGTAATTTTCCAGAATTGCCAAACATCAGCCCTCAGGCTGCTTGGAAGTTTTCCAAGATCTCCCCGTGCCTTTCCTTTCTTGAAGGTCGATCAATGTCTGGGAGTAGGTAGTCTCTTTTTTGATGGGTATTACACAAACAACTTGTCATATTGATACCTCCAGACACTTGGCATATCATTGGAACTTATCGAAAAATTGCCAAATTTACCAAAACTATCATTTTTTTTTCAGCATATCTAACTGTTCTGTGATTTACACTCACGGACAAAAGGAATTGGAAAGTTTTTGATATCGCCGGTTTTAAAAGGGACAGAAGCAATTTTGTTCAAACTTGGTTATCTCGTGTATCTTCAAATAAAGATAAGTGTGCATCAAATATATTTCAGATTTATTGTCTGAATCCCGATATACATGGTAAAAGGTACAACTTCCTGAAGTTTTGTCTATGAGTGTATATTGGTTATCTCGCGTGTCTTCAATAAAGGTCACTGTAATATCTTTCAGAGTTATTTTCTGAATCCTGATATACATGATAAAAAGTACAACTTTCTTAAGTTTTGTCCATGAGTTGTGTTATAAATAAGAATCATATATTAATGATCTTATAAAGAGAAATGTACTACCTTATTTTTTATATTATCCTTAAATATTCAGATTGTAAGAAACGGTATAACGGTATATATTCAATAATTTTGAAGTTTTGTTCTTAAAAGGTTAGCTGAATTTTTGAAAAATCAGTAGATATATAGGTATATAATGTAAAACGTTAGCTTTGCGTGTTTCTATATTGAGATTTCCAAATATTCCTTTATCAAATAAAATGAATAAATTACAATAGACCGCGTCATACATGTATTTGAGAATTTCAAAGATATCTATAATAAAAATTATCTTTATCTTAAAAAAAAAAAAACTAAGGTAAAACTAAACAATTATACTAAATATTTTGAATTGGTTTGATGCAATATTTTTTTTTACAAAACGCTCCACTTTTTCCTGAAAAGGCTGATTTTTCTTTAAAAAGTTTGACGGGAGAAGCGCCCTATGCTTCTATGGATCAATTTCCTCCCGGCAAATTTTCCATCTATAAAGTTTATTTTGTTATTTCGAAAAGGCACCATTTTTACAAAATAACTCTACTTTTTCTAAAAATGACTGCTTTTTACAAAAAAAAAAAATTCCAACTTTACTACGTTCTTGTTTCCACAATAAAACTAACTCAGAAAAACAGTTTAGTAAACTGATGATCATCCTTAAGCTTGGAAACAGGGGGTAGTCGTATAGTATTGAAATCAAAGATATAGCATTTCTATATCACACAATCAAACTATATTAATTTATTTACGGTTAAATCTATCCTATGTCATATTCTCCAAGACACATGTACGAGCATTCCGTTACCCTATCCCAGTATATTCTATGTGGTCAAAATACCACAGAACTAGATGTCTATGGAATCACTACAACGGCCTTGTTGTGCCGTTCTCAATGTCGAGCCTTGAGATTATTTTTATAAAGAAAGGCGGGGTGCACTGCCTTCATGGCAGCATGTCCTAGTGGACGGCCTTGTCTGCCCGTTCATTAGATATAGGGTTCATCATCCCTGGAGGGTGGATGTTCTGGGGATCATTACCTGTCACTCTCTCATGATTGGTTGATATTCTGGTGGATGTGATGACGTCATTATTCGTCTACCTTTCATGATTCGTTGATATTATGGGGTACATGATAACGTCATTACCTGTCACTCTTAATTATTGGTTGGTATTCTGGGGATGACTTCATTATCCGTCTACACTCTCTAATGATTGGTTGATATTCTGGGAATGGCGTTATTATTCGTCTATCTCTCATGATTGGTTAATATTCTGAGGGACATGATGACGTTGTTATCCGTCTATACTTTCATTATTGGTTGATATTCTGGGGATGACGTTATTATCCGCTTAAACTCTCTCATGATTGGTTTATATTCTGGGGATGACGTAATTATTTGTCCACTCTATCATGATTGGATGATATTCTGTGGATAACGTCATTATCCGTCTACACTATCTCATGATTGGTTGATATTCTGGGGATGACGTCATTATTCGTCTATCTCACATTCATTCATTCATACACATTCATTCAATTCTTTCTTTCACACACATTCATTCATTCATACACATTCATTCAATTCTTTCTTTCACACACATTCATTCATTCATACACATTAATTCAATTCTTTCTTTCACACACATTCATTCATTCATACACATTCATTCAATTCTTTCTTTCACACACATTCATTCAATTCTTTCTTTCACACACATTCACTTATTCATTCATTAATTTCCTTCATTCTTTCACACAAATTCATTCATTTCATTCATCCCACACACATTCATTCAATTATTGTTGTCTGCCAAAAACGGCCTTCCACCAACATTCCAGTGATTTCTTTCTTGAACTTTAGTTGTGAAGTTTTAATGAAGAGTTAATTACTTTTTTTTAAATAGGAGAAAGACTCCTTTTTCTTATTATAGGGTTATCGGTATCAATTTTCAGGTTTTCAGATGTCTTAATAGTTTCTATTCGCTGGTTCTAAGTCTCCTTGTTTCCAAGCTCTGTGTAATCCCTATATATATAAAAGTCGGTGTATGTATGTTTGTCGGCTATACACGTTCACAATACGTAACTAATTTGACTGAAATTTTAACAGTATATATATATATAGTAGAATCTGGAAAAATTTGCCCTTTCGCTTTCAAGCAGCGCCTCTAGCGGTGAAGATGAGAGGTAATATCAGCTGCCCTAATGTACATATAAAACGTGTTTTGACAGAACATAGATAAAAATCTGGAAGAGATATTTATCGGATTTTTAGCCAAGAAAAAAAATTGAAATTGACAGGTTCTGGGCAAAAACAGTTGTTTTTTCAGCCAGAAAATGACGATGACAATATTGCTGTATCATATTTGATTATCAGATACAAAATTATATCGGGAAAAATTCCAAAAGCAGAGATCACGGGTGAAGCCAGTTCATGTATGCAGGAACAAAATTCTAACAGAAAAACATTCATTCGAGCAGAAGACACAAAACCAGATCATCTCTCTATAAAAATATCGCTTCTCAGACACAAAGTTTGGAGCGGGACGTTTCACAATAGTGACATCCCCGGTGCCAATTTATAATTGTAACAAATAGTATTTGAATAAAAAAATTTAATCGGGTAAATTCCGGGCGTTTTCCGGGTCATTCGGTTAGTTATAGATAAGTATGAAATTATTTGAAAGTCCTACCTCGAAGCTAGTTACTTCTTCTCGAATTTTCCATTTCGGGTGTTAGGACATTTTCATATTGATTTGACTATATGATAAATGTCTTGCGTTTTCACATATTTAAAGAGATATACTTTATATATATATATTCGTATATGAATACCACATGTTTCTCTACATAAAAATATCACAGTATAATGTAATAGTTAAAACAATATATATATGTGGTGATTTGTGAAGTAGTCGTGGTACTTGTGTGACAAGTGGTAAGAAGGACACACAGGAGACAGAAGCATCCAGAAGCAGAAACCCGTGAGGAGTAGGTCGGAGAGGAAAGAGAAGGTCCGAGGACTACCCTGGGAACAACTGGTATCGAGACCACGTTGGTACTAACTGTCCCTTGATCATCAAATCCAGGTGCGTTTAAACTGCTTTGAGTAGGATAAATTATCCCCAGAGGGAAGGTGAGTAAGAGACGGGTTAGAAGTCTGGACATCTGGTGACCCAAGAAGTTGTTTCGACCAGGCTATTTTATTTTCCCTTTCCTCATACTCCTACACAGACCATCTTTATTTGTATATTTCTAAATATTATGACATATATAAGCATATAATACTATAGAAACTCGGAGAAGTATTATACCCAAAAGAAAAGCTGGCCTATAATGAAACTTGGCATAAACATATAGACAATTACATAGACTAAATGATTTCAAATGGAATATTTTCTCGCATTCAACTATTCTTAGACTCTTTACATCCAAATTTAATCACACTGCAAGAAGATAATTCGAACCAAATTCCTTTGTTATTTAGCCTAACATTTTCTATTCCCACTTATGATGCATTAGCGCGCCATCTGTTAAGAAAATTCGAAACTATTATTGATGAATTTGATTCTTTTAAAAATTAAACAAACAGTAAGGAGAGTAGAAATTGTTTAATTTTTTAAAAAGAATCATACGCGTCTATAATAGTTTCGTATTTTCATAACTAATGTATATACCACAAACACTATTACAAATGCAAATATTTGAATGTAATTCTACTGTCCTATAAGCTTATGTCCATAGTTTTCTTCAAAACCATTTCTGAGATTCCATCTTTCAGTGCTGCGTATATAAGCAGAATCGTCCAATAAAGTATTAGAGCTCTGAGAAGCGGTCTGGTGGATTAAATTGGCGAAACCGCTGGGAGGATTCACCACTGATGAGCCAAGCCCTCCCAATATATTTTTTCATCGCAGTAAGGACAGTAGAAGTTTGTATTATGTATAAAAAGAAACCTTCGTGCTTTTAAATCCTTTCATTTTATATGTATAGATGGCGCGTTATTGCTTTGTGACTATTACAAACCATAGATAATAAGTTGAGTACGCCAAGCTATCGACAGAGAGCCCATAAAAAAAGATAAATAAATAAACAACTAAAGAAGTGTCAATAAAATAGATATGGGGCCGAAGACACAGCCAAAACGGTTGTTGAGCCTTCAAGGATTTGTCCTCTAAAACAAGCATGCGGATTAAAAAGACATTTAAAAGTTATGAGCTAATAAAAAACTTGAACTTAAAAGATAAACAACAGTGTCCTTTTATAAGTCGATGAGCTGTTGTGTCTACTTCAGGTATTTCTATCAAGGAGATTCAGTGGTGTAATGGTTTACACTGTCCGTCGAACACACAGCATCCTTGGATCGAATCCTCAAAGAGCTCTTTTTTTTTTGTCAATGGCCGCCAACTTTTGCAAAAGTCCAAACATGACCGTCACTAAACAGCCAGACCTTATCATTATTTTTATTATCGCAATAGGGGAAATATAAATTGTTTAATTTTCACACACACAAAAAAGAAATAATACATAGGCGCGCTAGAATAGTATAAAATTCTGATAATACATGGCACGCGCTAATGCATTTATTTATACCTACCAGTAAATTTAAGTAACCAAACGGTAATATAGCATCGTACATGTGCATTTTACATGGTATAAAATACTTTTTACATGTGTTTACATACTTAGAAATGTACTATACTTGCAATGTGAAAGCAATCATTAACTTCTCACTATGATTATTATGACTTGCACCATTTTTTAAAAATTGACGCAACTAAAAATAATGTTTTTTTTTCTTTCCACAGAATATGTACTTGTAATATCATATCATGATAGTATGTACTAATGGAAATATAAGTATTAGACTTATATAAGAATCTGAAAGAAATGGTATTTGGCTCAAATTAACTTTTTTTTTTGCTTATCCTTAGTACACGTGGTACAGGCCATGATAATCATGGTGGGTAGAAGAAGACGACTGCTTTTACTGTAAGTGCACCACATGTCTACACATATGAAAAGCAGTTCGACTTTGCACTTACAAATGTGCCAGAGCAAATTAACTTCTTGTAGCATGTAAGGAATGATTTAATTTTGTATGCAAAAAACGTATAAAATTGGTTAAATGCAGGCATATTTTCATTTTTATTGATAATTCGGTTTATATATAATTGTGCAATTTTTAGCAAGATTTGATTCGGAAGATTTGTCTTTATTAGCAACGAGAGTAATAAACATAGTTGATGCAATACGACACAACTGAAAAAGCTAATAAGAAGATCTAATCGAAATATCTAATGATAGAAATGGTTGGAATATCTCTCGATTCACTTCTCTCAATAGTTTAGTAGGGGATCAGTGGAAGGATGATCTAAACCGTTGGTTTTCGACCGCTACGACCCGGGTTCGATTCCCGCATTTGACACTTTTTCTTATTTAAAAAAAAAATGCTCCAATGGCCGCAGATTCTAGCAAAAGTCCAACCCCACCAGCAAGTACAAGTAACCAAACGGAGCTCTGGCGCATTTGAAGTGCAAAAGTTAAACTGCTTTTCACATGTGTAGACATATGGTGCACTTACAGTAAAAGCAGTCGCCTACTACTACCCACCATTATTATCATGGCCTGTACCACATGTACTAGGGATAAGCGGGAAAAAATAGTTTAGTACTCTTTCATACACCTACAGACTTTTCCTTCATAAATTGATATTTAATAGAATCAGAAGATAGAGAAAATATGCATCATAGGTACATATATTTCCGTGTTTCTATATTTGTGTTCAAATAAACTATGGTAAAATGCGATGTTTATATATACGACCCTTGATGTAAACTTAATTTAGAATTCAATCAATAATTCGATAGTCAGTAAGTTTTCCTCCATAAGTTAATTAAAGAATTTCAAACAGAAAGGTCCATTGAGAAGTTCCACTGCAGGAAATGTGCGGTGACTTAATATGTTAGGAAAAAAATGTATCTCTGTTTGGATCATTGGAGTGGAAAATTTCCTTGTTTCAAGGTTACTAGCTGGTTTCTCTTGGGATAAGAGATGATAAACCATTGATTTGTATTGTACATGGAGGGTATATGTATATATATATTTCTTCTTAGAAAATAAAAGATTTTCTACGGCTCTTAACTTGTAAAGATAAAAAATTGGACTAAATTGAGTGACGAATCATTCATTTAAAAAAATAAATATTCGCGCATAAATAGTTTATAATTTGAACTATAGATGGCGTGATTAAGTTTCCATGAAATCAATTATTCAATTTTTATACACAGGAAAACATCTTTTATCGTTTTCTAGGATGTAAGTTTTGACACAATGTCAGAATTATGGAGTTATTCACGACAAGATGGTGTTCAAGTATTTATTACCTCAATTTCACAGTTCAGGAATCTTCCTGAATTTTTTTTTTCTTCTCTTGTTTCAGCACATTCCCTTCAAACTATCGCTTAAAATGAGGAAAGACAAGCCTCTTAAAGAGATAAGTCGCTTCCTTTTGGGCGGAAACAATAATGCCTTATTCGCATAAATTCAGCTACATAAATGTTGTTCACATTGGATTTCTTGCCATCGTTAATTCGAATATAAGAGGGAAGAAAGTAAAATGTTTTTTTCCGGACAATTATTCCCATCAAAACCATATTGAGACATACACAAATCGAGATTTATAACGATAGAAATATTCTGATTAACATATTTGTAAAAAAAAGTCTGTGAATAAAAAAAAATTGTTTCATAACTTCTTCTTTATGGGAGCTGTGACCTACAGCTTGTAAATCTTGTTTTTTCCAGCCAAGGATTTTCACGACGTGTTGATAGTTGGTTTCCAGTAGTTTGTATATTTGTATTGAGGCGTGAAGAGTGGATTTTTCGTTGTAGCTTCGATAAGAATTGTCGTATTATAGGATGAAAGTCTTGACACAATGTCAGAATTCTGGAGCGAGTCATATACTCACTAATAAGTCACATACAACGACCGGACAAATGATAAGTTTACCTCTAGTTTCTCCTAGACAATGACAATTAAAATAATTTTATTGACATCTTGTCAATACATGCAAAGTGCACAGTCTGCATTATTTAAAAAAAAGATTATATGCATTATAAACACTATGTACAATGAATATGGCGCCTCTGCCAGCGCTGCAGAGTTTGGTGGAGAATCGCCAGTGGGTCTCCAGTGACACCACGTATTTCGCGATCTACGAAGAATACGTAGATCACGTACTTCGCCGCTGAGGAGATGGGGATGGGGTGGTCCTCGAGACCAACTGGAAAGATCCAGGACTACAGGCGGCCGGCCGATGATGGAGAACACCTCTCGGAAGACAGGGCGGACGGCGCTGCAGGACCAGTAGCGGTGCGCCAGCGACAGGTCGATGGAGCCGCCTAGAGGAGATCTCTTATTAAAATTTGAATTATGTCACGTCATTGTGTTTCTTTTATAGAGGTGGTCGCTCTTCGGAGATATTTCTGTATATTCTCGAGAAAATAAATGTTGTCTATGTCACCAAAAACTGTGCCACCACCTATTCCCAACTCCACTAGAAGAAGGTGGAATGCCAGATGCAGCTAATATGGCTATTTACACTGCACGTCTCCTAAGAGCTATTTAATTATACTCCACCTGAACAGAGAGGAATAAATTCTAAAGTTACTGTCCATTCTTGGACATAAATTCTTATAGCTTAATCCCCACGATATCTTCAGCAGCAACCAAGGTGCAAACACTAGAAGAGAGATTCAACAATGGCATGTAGCAAGGATGATGCTATAGGATGTGAAGCCCTTGTATTCAAAACACCAGCATGGAAAAAACACCTCTTCTAAAGCAGATGTTTCAAGGATTAGTAGCCCGGCGTTCTTAGTTCACCAGTAATTCTGAGCTAAATGATGGTCATTAGAAGTCCTCCCAGCATCTCAAAAATCATCATGACTTTATAACGGCAAGTGTACAAAGTTCCTAACACCAGACTGACCATAATAGAGGAAAAACCACCTCTTCTAAAGTACAAGTGATGTTTTCAAGATTAGTACCCCGGCGTTTTAAGTTCACCAGTCATTCTGAGCCAAATGATGACCATTAGAAGTACTCGCAGCATCTTGAAAATCGTCTTAAATCTACATCGGCAGGTGAACAAAGACCAGACTATCCATAATAGAGGAAAAACCACCACTTCTAAAGTACAAGGGTTGTTTTAAGGATTCGTACCCAGGCGTTCTTAGTTCACCAATCCTCCTGAGCCAAATAATGACCATTAGAAGTCCTTGTAGCATCTTGAAAATAGTCTTGACTCCTAACACCAGACTGGCCTAAAAGAGGAAAAACCACCTCTTTTAAAGTACAAGTGATGTTTTCAAGATTAGTACCCCGGCGTTTTAAGTTCATCAGTCATTCTGAGCTAAATGATGACAAAAAGAAGTCCTCGTAGCTTCTCTAAAATCGTCTTAAATCTATATCGGCAGGTGAAGAAAGACCAGACAGACAATAATAGAGGAAGAAACATCGGGGGATTACACAACCACTAGGTAACCAGAGCATCCGGACAAACAGACTAAGCGGGCCAAGGGAAACTTGTCCTTGACCCACAACTTCCTGGTGGTACCCTCCCGCCAGTCCATCGTCAATTAATTCTCCTGCCTTAATTGTAGCAGGGTGGGCCAGACAAGATGTGATGCATTTGTAATAATTTTGATATTGCAATATTATATATAATTGTTAGCTGTGTATATTGTTGCACTAGGCTGCGATTTGGCAGATTCTTCGGTCTTGATTCTCTCCTCAGAGGCGTCTTGTATCTTTCCAGAACGTGTCTCAACCATCCTACAAGGTTAAACCAGTCAATAATAAGACAACTATATATTTAGGTAACACCTAGAATCTCTCTTTATTTATCACATCAAAGTTTAAAGCAGGTGGGGTATTTAGTGTATCAAAATACAAATGTTTTATAGTACATATTATTTTATAGTAATAATCTGTTTTATAAAAATAAATAAATATATAATTTAAATTTTAAATATATTAAAAATAATATTATAAATAATTTTTAAAATACGCGCATTAATCATGATGCAACAATATATACTGAATTCACCACTGATGAGCCAGGCCCTCCCTTTAATTTTTCCATCGCAGTAAGGACAGTAGAAATTGTTTTATTTTAAAAAGAATATTACGCCTCTAAAATAATATATACTGAATGTAATACTTGAATCAAAGATACAATTCTTTCATTGGCCTTGTAGAACGAGAGTGGTGTACGCGTGCTCGCATGCTTTAGTGAAAAACACAAACATCCTCGATAAAAAGAGGCGAGTTGCCCCTCGAAATATTGGAACATTAAAATTATTATAAATCCAATATATGCATCTTTTTGAATATGTAATAATATTAGACTTGCTAGAAAAATTTCATGTTATCACAACACACATGGATTAACAATGTGTATCTGTGTTAAAAAGTTGCACAACGAACGAAAACAGCACTTTGGCCTTTTTTAACGCTAAAAAGAAGCAATATTTTTTATTATAATCTTAATTACAATGTATAAATTTTATTATCTCAATATTGATTGTGATTAGCCTTTGATTTTTTACCTTCATTTGCGGTGAATCCGCAGTAAATCCATGTATAATAAATTTCTTTTCCTACAATTTACCCAGACTAATCTATTAGCTTGATTGTCTTTATATGATTTTTCCTGTATATAAATATCATATTACCATTAAGGTACTATTACTGTTTTTCCTGCATGTATCCTACATTTATGCTTGGAGAATCTGTATAAGACTAAAAAGTCTTAATAAACTTTTGTTGTTGTTGTATAATAACATTGTTTATATTACTGGTATTATTACTGTTATTCCTGCATGTATCCTACATTTCTGCTTGGAGAATCTGTATAAGACTAAAAAGTCTTAATAAACTTTTGTTGTTGTTGTATAATAACATTGTTTATATTACTGTTATTATTACTGTTATTCCTGCATGTATCCTACATTTCTGCTTGGAGAATCTGTATAAGACTAAAAGGTCTTAATAAAGCTTTTTGCTGTGGTTATATTATATTGTAATATTGTCAACGATTTTTAAATATGCATAATTATCTAATTATATATTTTTAAAATTGTTTTTGTTCGGCAATTTCATATAAAGAAATTTTGGGTGATTCGAATTTTGATAAAATTTACAACCGAAAAAAAGAAAAATTTAATAATTTTATTGTTAAAATAAATTTTAATTAGTGCTTGCACAAAGAGAATATTTAGATTTGAAAGCGATCTATTCAATATCTTCTATATATAAAAATGAATGTTTGTATGTTTGTTTGTATATCCTGTATACAAATTCGCAGTAGTTCACTAATTCAAACCAAAATTTCCATACATAGGTAATAAAATACGGGGAAGACGATAGGCTATTATAAAAAAATATATAAATCAATTATTAAAACTATATATTCAAATTATTCTACTTAGCTCACGAACAGCGCCCTCTATCAAAGATTAGATTAAATTATGCTGATGCAAACAAATAGATAATGCTAATAACAAACAATTATTTTTAAAAATCTTATCTAAATATATATCACTCGGGTAGATATGCACACGAGTCAATCCCGGGGTGAAGCACGGGTCACCCGTCTAGTAATTATATAAAAAAGGGCGAAACATGGATCTGTGAAAGCCTTTTATTGGGGACCTATGTTCTACTCAGGATTCGCCCAGGTGCTGATTGCTTAGAAAATATGTTAGTTATTTACATGTGATCGTTCATTTACATATCTATTTGCATACTGCTCTCTTTTCTCAATGTTTCTTCTCTTGCTCCGCACTGTAAAACTTGTACAAGACCAATGTATTGGATTTATTCTTTGTCGTCATAGACAACAGAGCCTCCAGAGCAAGATGATTTGATCCAATTTTATGTAAAATAATTTCCCTTTTAATTATTAACTTTAGACAGAAAAAAAATGTGTTGTTCCAGTCCGAGTCGGTTTTTACATTTATAATATGTGAAAAAATAGCACAAATTTAATATTGTACTGGGATAAGGTGCATAAATTATGAAAAAGGCATCTCCCTATCGTGCAACTGAAAGTTGCTGATGGCTTGCGCCATCTATCGGAATAAATATCAACTATTCTCGTTGATTTTTAATTATTCCAGAATTGGCCAAATACCCATTAACCCAACAAACCCAACCCAATTACACCAAATACCCCACGCGTCCGTGGTTAGCTTTTCTTGATTAATCATTGAATAGTTGATATTTTTATTCCGAAAGATGGCGCAAGCCATCAGCAACTTTCAGTTGCACGATAGGGAGATGCTTTTTCATAATTTTATAATATATTTTTTATTTTCTAAAAAGAGTGACTCTGGCTTCTAGACTGCCTTAACTCCATTCCCCCCTCAATGCTACTGAACTTGCCAGAAGAATTCAACTGATGTTTAATACCAGCCGTGGTTTAGTGCTGTCACATGATTCCACCATTCCTGCTGGAATTGTCTGAAGTGTTATAGCAACTAGTCAATAGATAGCACGTGCTCGTTATATACGTCAACTGTCACTTCGGCCAAATTGGACGAAAACTTGCAGAATTGTCGCGTCAGTAAATAACTTCCATTAGCACGTGGAATTTGATTAATTCTAACATAACCATTTTGCAACTTCCTTTAACATTTCCGCAAATAACTATTCATTGCTTTATAATTTATACGATACAGCAGCGTTTTCCATAAAGTCCTATTATAAAACAAATAAAGCTTCCAGAGCCAGGTTTCTTGTTCAAATTTTTATTTTCAAGCTTTCGGACTTGTCAGTCCTTCAACAGGATTATCACGATAATAAATTGATAATATATACTATTTCTATATACAAATTAATTTTACATATTTAACATTGAAATTATATGTATGTTCCTCTACAGACCTATAAGCTTATGTCCATAATTCACTAAACACCCCTAAGCTGCCTTCCATAGAAAATACAAGGTATATTCCAAACCAATCCAATACAATAGTAGAGCGGTCTAGAGATTTATTTGGCGAAACCGCTGAGAGGGTTCACTACTGATGAGCCAAGCCCTCTCATTCAATAACTCATATCATTGTAGTAAGGTCTGTAGAGATATATTTGATGATATTTAAAAGAAGCGCATTGCCAGTAAATATTTTTGTAAAAAAAAATTAACGATAGATGGCAATTAAATTTAATTTACTAATATTAATGATATTGTGGGGAAGAAAATGTATATTACATTTTTTGTGTGTTATAAACAATTTTGAAAATCAAAATTCGAAACTATTTTAAAGATTCTTTTTGATATTAAACAATTTCTACTGCCCTTACTGCAATGGAAAAATTAATGAGAGGGCCTGGCTCATCAGTGGTGAACCCTCTCAGCGGTTTCGCCAGTTTAATCTACCATACCGCTGTTATAATGCATTTTTGGAACTTCCTTTTATAGTGATACTGTTGATAGACTCTTTGAATGGGTATTTTAGAAGAACTATGGACATAAGCTTAGAGGACAGTAGAATTACATACATTTATAAATATATAATATGCTTCGAGCAATCGCTCTTCCGCAAATATCAAATTTTGAAAATATACGTGTATGGTGGAGAATACGTGGAATGATATCTCGAAATCTCAAGTTAAACCCAATAAATTGGTGAACTATAAATTCCTATCTTTGTACTAGGTATTAGATGTCTAGTATTACTAATTGGTACATACTGTGGAAGTATGAAGTTGTTCTCATATATATTTCAACAGTTTTGAATCATACAAACAAGCATTTCTTAACTTTTTCTTACCTTTGCATCCGTAAAATTTGTGAAAAATTACCCTGTACTGGTATCTTTTTCAACAAAAATCTTTACTAGCTATTGAAAACATTACTATGAAAGGTAATTGTGTAATAAAACTACAAAATTATGGATTATAAATCCTATATTTAAGGCATTAACGTAAAAAATGAAAAATAAATATATCATTATTTTTAATTTAGATTTATTTTGATATAAAAGTAAAAATCTCTGAGGTCAAATTATCAGTTCTTCGGAGCAGCGGTTAAATCAACGATTTAAAATATCGCGCTTAAATATTAGGCAATAGTTAACATACGCTCATGGAAAAAAACGTAAGTTGTACTTTTTAGCATGTATATCTGGATTCAGACAATAACTCTGAAAGATATTACAGTGACCTTTATTGAAGACATAACAGATAACCAAGTATGAACAAAATGACTTCTCTTTCCTTAAAAAAAAAACAGACTACCGGAGATATCAGAGACTTTCTACTTCCGTAAGTTTTGCCCCCCACACATGAGTGTATTTTAAAAACTTACAGTAAAAAATAATAATTAGTTTCTTTTAAATATCATTATACCGTCACACTTAGCTCCATATATTATATTAAATATTTGTTTAAAATTAAATTTAAATAACACGCAACAAACTTTTCTTCTTAAAAACTATCACATGATTGTGACTAATGATTACTTCATCATATTGCTCCAGAAATATCAACCAATCTTAAGAAAGAAGACGGGTAATGTCATCACGATGTCCACGGAATATCAACCAATCATGAAAGAGTAGACGGATAACAACGTCATCATGTCCCTCAGAATATTACCCAATCATGAGAGATAGACGAATAATGACGTCATCCCCAGAATATCAACCAATCATGAGATAGTGTAGACGGATAATGACGTTATCCACAGAATATCATCCAATCATGATAGAGTGGACAAATAATTACGTCATCCCCAGAATATAAACCAATCATGAGAGAGTTTAAGCGGATAATAACGTCATCCCCAGAATATCAACCAATAATGAAAGTATAGACGGATAACAACGTCATCATGTCCCTCAGAATATTAACCAATCATGAGAGATAGACGAATAATAACGCCATTCCCAGAATATCAACCAATCATTAGAGAGTGTAGACGGATAATGAAGTCATCCCCAGAATACCAACCAATAATTAAGAGTGACAGGTAATGACGTTATCATGTACCCCATAATATCAACGAATCATGAAAGGTAGACGAATAATGACGTCATCACATCCACCAGAATATCAACCAATCATGAGAGAGTGACAGGTAATGATCCCCAGAACATCCACCCTCCAGGGATGATGAACCCTATATCTAATGAACGGGCAGACAAGGCCGTCCACTAGGACATGCTGCCATGAAGGCAGTGCACCCCGCCTTTCTTTATAAAAATAATCTCAAGGCTCGACATTGAGAACGGCACAACAAGGCCGTTGTAGTGATTCCATAGACATCTAGTTCTGTGGTATTTTGACCACATAGAATATACTGGGATAGGGTAACGGAATGCTCGTACATGTGTCTTGGAGAATATGACATAGGATAGATTTAACCGTAAATAAATTAATATAGTTTGATTGTGTGATATAGAAATGCTATATCTTTGATTTCAATACTATACGACTACCCCCTGTTTCCAAGCTTAAGGATGATCATCAGTTTACTAAACTGTTTTTCTGAGTTAGTTTTATTGTGGAAACAAGAACGTAGTAAAGTTGGAATTTTTTTTTTTTTGTAAAAAGCAGTCATTTTTAGAAAAAGTAGAGTTATTTTGTAAAAATGGTGCCTTTTCGAAATAACAAAATAAACTTTATAGATGGAAAATTTGCCGGGAGGAAATTGATCCATAGAAGCATAGGGCGCTTCTCCCGTCAAACTTTTTAAAGAAAAATCAGCCTTTTCAGGAAAAAGTGGAGCGTTTTGTAAAAAAAAATATTGCATCAAACCAATTCAAAATATTTAGTATAATTGTTTAGTTTTACCTTAGTTTTTTTTTTTTTAAGATAAAGATAATTTTTATTATAGATATCTTTGAAATTCTCAAATACATGTATGACGCGGTCTATTGTAATTTATTCATTTTATTTGATAAAGGAATATTTGGAAATCTCAATATAGAAACACGCAAAGCTAACGTTTTACATTATATACCTATATATCTACTGATTTTTCAAAAATTCAGCTAACCTTTTAAGAACAAAACTTCAAAATTATTGAATACAATATACCGTTATACCGTTTCTTACAATCTGAATATTTAAGGATAATATAAAAAATAAGGTAGTACATTTCTCTTTATAAGATCATTAATATATGATTCTTATTTATAACACAACTCATGGACAAAACTTAAGAAAGTTGTACTTTTTATCATGTATATCAGGATTCAGAAAATAACTCTGAAAGATATTACAGTGACCTTTATTGAAGACACGCGAGATAACCAATATACACTCATAGACAAAACTTCAGGAAGTTGTACCTTTTACCATGTATATCGGGATTCAGACAATAAATCTGAAATATATTTGATGCACACTTATCTTTATTTGAAGATACACGAGATAACCAAGTTTGAACAAAATTGCTTCTGTCCCTTTTAAAACCGGCGATATCAAAAACTTTCCAATTCCTTTTGTCCGTGAGTGTAAATCACAGAACAGTTAGATATGCTGAAAAAAAAATGATAGTTTTGGTAAATTTGGCAATTTTTCGATAAGTTCCAATGATATGCCAAGTGTCTGGAGGTATCAATATGACAAGTTGTTTGTGTAATACCCATCAAAAAAGAGACTACCTACTCCCAGACATTGATCGACCTTCAAGAAAGGAAAGGCACGGGGAGATCTTGGAAAACTTCCAAGCAGCCTGAGGGCTGATGTTTGGCAATTCTGGAAAATTACCGTTATAGATAGGTCCATTAATGGAAAGATACGATATACTGCACTTTGTATAAAGTGAATAATAAGAAATGAAATCATTCAAAACACGAATGTTCCTTTTTTTCACAAAAATCAAACTTCTACTGTCATTACTGCGATGAAAAAATATTGGGAGGGTTTGGTTCATCAGTGGTGAACCTTCCTAGCGGTTTCGCTAATTTAATCTACCAGACCGCCTCTTAGAACTCTAATAGTGTATTGAACGATTCTGCTTATATATGCTACACGGAAGGGTGAAATCTCAGAAATGGTATTCAGGCAAACTATGGATAGCTTTTAGAACAGTAGAATTACAACAACAACAACAACAAAAACCTTTATTAAGACACTATTGTCTTACAAGGGAATTCCCCTAAAAAGTTATATATGTACATGAGTGAGGAGGAAAAGCAATTTAGAGGGGAGGGGGAGCAATCAGCCATTGTCTGTGGAGTTGAGCACTTCTCTCATTTTATCAATCGCCTTGTAATATTGAAAATATTTATAAACAAATGTTTTATCCAGCAGGAGAGTAGTGAAGATTTTATATACATGTTGTTCATTGTAGTGAGTTGGCCCCGAAATTGAACAGTAGAATTACATATAAATATTTAAATCGAGAAATGCTCTTCCACAAACAATAAGGACAAAGCCAGTTAGGTATAAATTAATATAAAGCAATTAGAGTTCTAAGAGGCGGTCTGGTAGACTAAATTGGCGAAACCTCTGGGAGGATTCATTACTTTTTTTTTTTGCTTATCCCTAGTACACGTGGTACAGGCCATGATAATCATGGTGGGTAGAAGTAGGCAACTGCTTTTACTGTAAGTGCACCACATGTCTTCACATGTGAAAAGCATTTTGACTTTGCACTTACAAACGTGCCAGAGCCCCGTTTGGTTACTTACACTCGCTGGTGGGGTTGGACTTTTGCAAGAATCGGGGGCCATTGGAGCATTTTTTTAAACATAAAAAAGTGCCCAATGCGGGAATCGAACCCGGGTCGTAGCAGTCGAAAACCAACAGTTAGACCATCCTTCCACCGACCCCTTTAGAACATGTAGTAGCCACTTGTGTTGGTTGGATTCATTACTTAAGAGCCTGACGCTCCCAATATTTTTCATCGCAGTTTGATATTTGTGAAAAGAAACATTCGTGTTTGGAAAAATTTTCATTTCTTATGTATTGTACACTTTATACCATTTAGTAAATCTACTATAGTATGCACTCTACAATTAATAGAAATTAATAATAATTCTCATTAGAATGCATGCAATAAGTCAAAGAAAACGGATACAAGTTTCTTTTATATCAAATCAATACAATAAATCACAAGTTGTCAACCCTCGCGGTTCTTCTATAGGTAAAACTCTAATGATAACGTGAGAACAAAACTACTGAATTCCATTGGAAGGCTTTTATTTAGAAATTAACTCTTTTTAGTATTGTTTTAATTGAATAATTCTCTAATATATAGCATATTTTCATTCAAAAATATTCCTTAAAACCTTTTTTTTAATCTGTAAATTGTATTTCTCGAATACACTAAAATACTTTACAATTTGATTTCATTTAACTAAATTTGCATACCAACCCTTTGTACATATATCAATTGTGTTGATATATATATTGTTGCACCAGGTTGCGGCTTGGCAGACTCTTCAGCTTTGATTCTCTCCTGTGCTGGGTCTTGCATCTTACCAGAGCGTGTTTCAACCATCCTACAAATTTATATAAGGGAATAATGAGATAAGTCTACTTTAAGTAACCTCCAGAATGCTTTATTTATTTTCTCACATCAAAGAGAGCAGTGAAGTCACAGTGTACCTAAATACAAATGATGATAATCTAATCTGTTTTAAATAAATATCATAGAATATTTTATATAAAAATAAAATAAATATATAATTTAAATTTCAAATATATTAAAAATAATATAAGAAATACGCCATTAATCATGATGTAACACTTCCCCCTCTCCAGAGGTCGTCACGTCCTCGTGATGACCTCATCAATTCTTTCAAAATAGGGTTTGATTCTTGAGACATGGACAATCAATGGGTCTTGGCCAGGATTATCTTTTGGTTCAATTAAGTAATTTACGTTGGACAGCTTCTTTAATATTTTATATGGGCCAAAATATTTTCTCAGTAGTTTCTCACACTTTCCTATTTTCCTAATTGGTGTCCAAACTGCTACTAATTCTCCTGGTTCGTAGCTTCTTTCCATGTGTTTCTTGTCATAGTTCTTTTTCATTCTTTCTTGAGTCTTTATTGTGTTGTTAATAACTAATTTTCTTGTTCTGTTTATTTTGTCTAAGTGATGTTTTATGTATTCATCATAATCATCCTTGTCAATGTCCACCGAGATATTCCTGTCGTCCAAAAGAGACGTGGGCTCTCTTCCAAACATCAGGAAAAAGGGAGAATATCCTGTGGTTTCCTGAATTGTAGTATTGTAAGCGTGAGTAATGAATGGGAGTATTTCGTCCCAATTCTTCTGATCAGTGTTCACATACATACTGAGCATATTGTTCAATGTTCTATTTAACCGCTCTGTCAATCCATTAGTCTGGGGATGATAGCTCGTTGTGAAGCGATGTTTAATCTTGCACGTTTTCATCACCTCTTTCATTAAATTACTGGTAAATTGAGAGCCTCTGTCACTAATAAGATATTGTGGGGCTCCGTGCCGGAGAAAAATATCCTCTACTAGAAATTTTGAAACTTCTTTCACTGTTGCTTCCGAGACTGCTTTTGTTTCTGAATATCTAGTGTAAAAGTCCGTCAGCACGATTATCCATTTTTTCCTGTTTTTCGTAGATGGCAATGGACCAACAAAGTCAATTCCAATTCTTTCGAAAGGAAAGTTGGCTGGGGGAATGGGCTGTAGTAGTCCAGAAGGTAATTGGTTTGAGCCTTTTCTACTTTGGCAAAGATGACACGTCTTAACGAACTCTGAGACATCCTTTAGCATGGATGGCCAAAAGTATTTACTCTTTATTCGGTACATGGTTCTGGCGACACCCAGATGGCCATTCGACATATGATTGTGATATTCTTTCATAATTTCTCTCTTTTTCTTCTCTGGAACCACAAGCAACCACGCCCTGCCTTCAGGGTTCGGGTTCTTCTTAAAGAGGCATCCATCTTCTACTTTAAAGTTTTGCGCAATTGATCGCCTGCTTCCATTAAGGTTTTTCTTAACACTTTCGATAAACTTATCCTCTTCGTCTGTTATTTGATTTAAAAATAGCCTTTCAAAATCCTCATCCCAATCAGTTTCTGGTAAGGGTCCCCTAGATAAGCCATCGGCGTCCAGATGTTTCTTTCCTGATTTATGTATTATATCGAAGTCATATTCTTGAATTTTCAATGCCCATCTTGCCAATCGACCTGTTGGATCCTTCAAGTTTTTGAGCCAGCATAAGGCGTGGTGGTCTGTTACTATTTTAAAGTGTCTTCCATAAAGGTAGGGTCGTAATTTTGACATTGACCAGACAACGGCCAGACATTCTTTTTCAGTGGTTGAATAATTTTGCTCCGCTTTACTTAGGGTACGACTCAAATATGAGATCACCTTCTCTTCACCACCGATGTCTTGGACAAGTGTTGCACCTATGCCGATGTTGGACGCATCAGTATGAACATAAGTAGGTGCATTTGGATTGAAGTGACCTAAAATTGGTGGACTTAATAGTGCTGTTTTTAGGGTTTGAAACGCTTCCTCTTGTCTTTCTGTCCAGATAAATGATACACTTTTTTTTATAAGGTTGGTCAAAGGGTCAGCAATTTTTGAGAAGTCTTTGATAAATTTTCTATAATATGAACACATTCCCAAAAAGGATTGTACTTCTTTGACCTTTTTGGGCCGAGGGAAATTTCTGACAGCTTTGATGTTATGTTCCGCGGGTTTTATACCATGTTTGCTCGTTATATAGCCGAGAATCTCCAATTCTTCAAAAGCAAATCGGCATTTTTTGTCGTTTAACCTTAAATTAGATTCACGAAAACATCTAAAAACAGCTTCAAGTCTTTTGAGGTGCGTTGGAAAATCCGGGCTATATATGATAACATCATCCAGATAACACAAACAAATTTGCCATCTCAGATTTCCAAGCATATTCTCCATATTTCTCTCAAAGGTAGCAGGCGCGTTACAAAGTCCAAAAGGCATCACGTTGAATTCATATAATCCATGTGCTGTAGTGAAAGCTGTTTTCTCTTTGTCTCTTTCTTCGACTTCAACTTGCCAATATCCAGATCTGAGGTCTATTGCTGAGAAGTGTGTAGATCCTTGGAGAGTATCCATAACTTCATCTATTCTAGGGATCGGATAGACATCTTTTACTGTCACATTATTCAGTTTTCTGTAGTCCACACAAAATCTGTATTTACCATCTCGCTTCTTGACCAATATTACTGGAAAAGACCAGGGGCTAGAAGATGGCCTAATTATGCCTTCTGTAAGCATCTCGTCAATTTGCTCTTTTATAATATCTCGTTCTTTAGCACTTACCCGGTAAGGCTTGTGTTTAATTGGCTTCGCGTCTTCTGTGTCTATCCGATGTTTTGCCAAATTGGTTCTCCCTAATCTCGACGAAAAAAGATCTCCATACCTTTCTAAAACTTGTTTTAACTCCTTCTGTTCCTTTGGTGAAAGATTTTCGTTTATTTGGAATCTAGGTTCTTTGTTCTCTTCTACCTCTCTTTCTCGACTCACATTTATTTTCGCTGGACTACTTCCAAAAGCCAATGTTTGGTTTTTCATTATTTTTAACGGTCGAGGATACGGATTAGTTATCCAGATGTGTGTTTCCCTATTTATAACATTGATCAAGCTTCTTGCTAGACGAAGTCCATTTGTTTGAAACATTTTGCTGCTCTCCTCGATAATATATTCTCCATCCTCTGTTTCTACCAATGCCTTGATCAATTTCATGGAACATTCCGGTACAATGGAATCCTTGGCACTCTTTATTTTCAACATTTCAAAATTGATTTCGTCATGATTATTCGTCAAATCGTATTTGATAGTTTCTTGCTTACAATCTATTTTTGCGTTCATTTTCTTAAGGAAATCTCTCCCAAGAATTAATGTCCGTAAATGCGTTTTCAATATCACAAAGTTGTGTGATAATGTTTCGTCATCAATTTTTATATTTAAAAATATACTTCCTACCATGTCCAATTTTTTTCCATCGGGTCCTGCACAAATTTTTGCGAGTTTACTTATACCATGGCCTGTATCGAGGGCCGTTCTGAGGTCGACCACTGAGAGGTCAGCACCTGTATCAACCAAAGCTTCAAAAGTCCCTATCTTGTCCACGTTAATTTTTAATTTGTATTTAGGGTCCAACTTCTTGATTCCGTTTATGGTCGACTTGCTTTGATTGACAGATTCAGGCGCGACGCTTAGTTTAAATCTTCCAACACGGAATATCTATTCCGGGTAGGAATATTTGTCTGTGTGTTATGACATACATCGGCATAAAGCCGAGGTCCTGATTTCTCTGATATTTCATTCATTTGGCATTTCTCTTCGACCTTCTCTTGGGTATCTGCTGGATCCTCTTCTAAGATTCTTATAAACTTGACCCTACAATCAATAACGGGCCACGTGCCCTGGCTTGTTACATTTAAAGCAGATTGGTCTCCCGTCTTCTGTCCTATTCCTAATTGAATTTGGATTCTTATTGTATGTTTTACTTGGGTAGACCGGTTTTGGCTCAGGATTAGGAGTGTAAGATCGTCTAGGGCAGATACCTGGGGCAGAGGTTTGTCCTGGTAGTACCTCGGAGTGGGGGCCTGGGGCTTGGAGGTGTTCTGGTAGTACCTCGGAGCGGGGGCCTGGGGCTTGGAGGTGTTCTGATATGGTCTTCTGAACGACGTAGCATTCTTCCATTGCTCTTGATGATGGGGACGAGGAGAGCGTGGTCCATTATATAGAGCTTTTGATTTTTCTGCACGTTCTTGGTAATTCTTTTCGAACAAATCCAGCTTCTTACAAATTTCTAGGAGTTCATTGGTATTTTTAGGAGGGTTTAGGTGAAGGGCAAAAGAGTATTCTTTCTTTAACCCTCCAATAACCCAGTTTATTTTAGTCTTTTCTTCCATTTGGGGGTCGACCTTGTTGCACAGTACAAGGATATCCTCTGCGAACCTGATTGCAGGTTCATTCCACTGTTGCATCCTGTTTAGTTTCATCTTAATTTCTTCTTTGTTGGCGTCTGAGGCAAAATCCTCAATTAGGCGGCTCTTGAAATTTTCCCAGCTGGTGAAACTTATCTTGTGTAGGTTCAGCCAGGTTTTGGCGCTACCAATCATATTCATGGCAGCATAACGAGAGATAATGTAGTCTGTCCAATGGTACAGGAAGCCAATTTCTTCAAGAGATTCAATCCATGGGCGAGGGTCTTCCGTTCCATCATACTTGGGGATGTCGATGTTGGTATTCAGGACAACTGGGTCGGAACTAGCATCTCCACCAATTGTTGCACCAGGTTGCGGCTTGGCAGACTCTTCAGCTTTGATTCTCTCCTGTGCTGGGTCTTGCATCTTACCAGAGCGTGTTTCAACCATCCTACAAATTTATATAAGGGAATAATGAGATAAGTCTACTTTAAGTAACCTCCAGAATGCTTTATTTATTTTCTCACATCAAAGAGAGCAGTGAAGTCACAGTGTACCTAAATACAAATGATGATAATCTAATCTGTTTTAAATAAATATCATAGAATATTTTATATAAAAATAAATAAATATATATTTTAAATTTCAAATATATTAAAAATAATATAAGAAATACGCCATTAATCATGATGTAACAATATATATATATATTTTTTATCTTTTCATCTAACTAACTTGCATACTAATTCTGTACATATTTAAAATATCTTTATTCTTTTTTTTCTTTCTTTTTGTTTATCTTTAAAGTGCAAGTGTCCATAGGGGGACATAGCGCTCTAAGTCTAAATAAATAAATATAAATATAACATTTACCTATATCTGAACGAAATAAGACTAGCATTCAAAAATTAACACTATATGTAAAAATAAGGTATATTTACATATATAATCTAATAAGCTATAAAGAGGATACACAGTATAATAAAGTCGATGGACGAGTGGGTAACACCCTCGATTCCCGACAGTCATGAACCGGGATTGAATCCTGCGTTAACACTTTGTTTAATATGTGAATAACCTTCACATATTATTCACTTTTTTAAGAATGGCATATCCTGACCGCCATCTGGTGGAACAGAAATCAACTAAAGATTGATTTAGCCTGTTCACTGATATTTGGCCAACCCAATTTCTTGATAAATCAAGAAAAGCCATCCACGAACGCGTTTCGCGCTTTTTGGCGCTCGTCAGTGTGGAGTAGGCTGTACCACTGCGACCAAAAAAAAAATTACTCTTGGTCAGGATATGCCATTCTTAAAATTTATTTCAACACCTGATCTTTTTATCTTTTATTTTTTTCTTTCGGTTTTTAATATTATTCACTGTTTCAATTATCATAAACTAGGTTGCTCTTGTTGAGCGGTACCTATTAATGT